>OY725197.1:0-1200000 GCA_963241965.1 Tortrix viridana
CTAACCTAACCTAACCTAACCTAACCTAACCTAACCTAACCTAACCTAACCTAACCTAACCTAACCTAACCTAACCTAACCTAACCTAACCTAACCTAACCTAACCTAACCTAACCTAACCTAACCTAACCTAACCTAACCTAACCTAACCTAACCTAACCTAACCTAACCTAACCTAACCTAACCTAACCTAACCTAACCTAACCTAACCTAACCTAACCTAACCTAACCTAACCTAACCTAACCTAACCTAACCTAACCTAACCTAACCTAACCTAACCTAACCTAACCTAACCTAACCTAACCTAACCTAACCTAACCTAACCTAACCTAACCTAACCTAACCTAACCTAACCTAACCTAACCTAACCTAACCTAACCTAACCTAACCTAACCTAACCTAACCTAACCTAACCTAACCTAACCTAACCTAACCTAACCTAACCTAACCTAACCTAACCTAACCTAACCTAACCTAACCTAACCTAACCTAACCTAACCTAACCTAACCTAACCTACCTAACCTAACCTAACCTAACCTAACCTAACCTAACCTAACCTAACCTAACCTAACCTAACCTAACCTAACCTAACCTAACCTAACCTAACCTAACCTAACCTAACCTAACCTAACCTAACCTAACCTAACCTAACCTAACCTAACCTAACCTAACCTAACCTAACCTAACCTAACCTAACCTAACCTAACCTAACCTAACCTAACCTAACCTAACCTAACCTAACCTAACCTAACCTAACCTAACCTAACCTAACCTAACCTAACCTAACCTAACCTAACCTAACCTAACCTAACCTAACCTAACCTAACCTAACCTAACCTAACCTAACCTAACCTAACCTAACCTAACCTAACCTAACCTAACCTAACCTAACCTAACCTAACCTAACCTAACCTAACCTAACCTAACCTAACCTAACCTAACCTAACCTAACCTAACCTAACCTAACCTAACCTAACCTAACCTAACCTAACCTAACCTAACCTAACCTAACCTAACCTAACCTAACCTAACCTAACCTAACCTAACCTAACCTAACCTAACCTAACCTAACCTAACCTAACCTAACCTAACCTAACCTAACCTAACCTAACCTAACCTAACCTAACCTAACCTAACCTAACCTAACCTAACCTAACCTAACCTAACCTAACCTAACCTAACCTAACCTAACCTAACCTAACCTAACCTAACCTAACCTAACCTAACCTAACCTAACCTAACCTAACCTAACCTAACCTAACCTAACCTAACCTAACCTAACCTAACCTAACCTAACCTAACCTAACCTAACCTAACCTAACCTAACCTAACCTAACCTAACCTAACCTAACCTAACCTAACCTAACCTAACCTAACCTAACCTAACCTAACCTAACCTAACCTAACCTAACCTAACCTAACCTAACCTAACCTAACCTAACCTAACCTAACCTAACCTAACCTAACCTAACCTAACCTAACCTAACCTAACCTAACCTAACCTAACCTAACCTAACCTAACCTAACCTAACCTAACCTAACCTAACCTAACCTAACCTAACCTAACCTAACCTAACCTAACCTAACCTAACCTAACCTAACCTAACCTAACCTAACCTAACCTAACCTAACCTAACCTAACCTAACCTAACCTAACCTAACCTAACCTAACCTAACCTAACCTAACCTAACCTAACCTAACCTAACCTAACCTAACCTAACCTAACCTAACCTAACCTAACCTAACCTAACCTAACCTAACCTAACCTAACCTAACCTAACCTAACCTAACCTAACCTAACCTAACCTAACCTAACCTAACCTAACCTAACCTAACCTAACCTAACCTAACCTAACCTAACCTAACCTAACCTAACCTAACCTAACCTAACCTAACCTAACCTAACCTAACCTAACCTAACCTAACCTAACCTAACCTAACCTAACCTAACCTAACCTAACCTAACCTAACCTAACCTAACCTAACCTAACCTAACCTAACCTAACCTAACCTAACCTAACCTAACCTAACCTAACCTAACCTAACCTAACCTAACCTAACCTAACCTAACCTAACCTAACCTAACCTAACCTAACCTAACCTAACCTAACCTAACCTAACCTAACCTAACCTAACCTAACCTAACCTAACCTAACCTAACCTAACCTAACCTAACCTAACCTAACCTAACCTAACCTAACCTAACCTAACCTAACCTAACCTAACCTAACCTAACCTAACCTAACCTAACCTAACCTAACCTAACCTAACCTAACCTAACCTAACCTAACCTAACCTAACCTAACCTAACCTAACCTAACCTAACCTAACCTAACCTAACCTAACCTAACCTAACCTAACCTAACCTAACCTAACCTAACCTAACCTAACCTAACCTAACCTAACCTAACCTAACCTAACCTAACCTAACCTAACCTAACCTAACCTAACCTAACCTAACCTAACCTAACCTAACCTAACCTAACCTAACCTAACCTAACCTAACCTAACCTAACCTAACCTAACCTAACCTAACCTAACCTAACCTAACCTAACCTAACCTAACCTAACCTAACCTAACCTAACCTAACCTAACCTAACCTAACCTAACCTAACCTAACCTAACCTAACCTAACCTAACCTAACCTAACCTAACCTAACCTAACCTAACCTAACCTAACCTAACCTAACCTAACCTAACCTAACCTAACCTAACCTAACCTAACCTAACCTAACCTAACCTAACCTAACCTAACCTAACCTAACCTAACCTAACCTAACCTAACCTAACCTAACCTAACCTAACCTAACCTAACCTAACCTAACCTAACCTAACCTAACCTAACCTAACCTAACCTAACCTAACCTAACCTAACCTAACCTAACCTAACCTAACCTAACCTAACCTAACCTAACCTAACCTAACCTAACCTAACCTAACCTAACCTAACCTAACCTAACCTAACCTAACCTAACCTAACCTAACCTAACCTAACCTAACCTAACCTAACCTAACCTAACCTAACCTAACCTAACCTAACCTAACCTAACCTAACCTAACCTAACCTAACCTAACCTAACCTAACCTAACCTAACCTAACCTAACCTAACCTAACCTAACCTAACCTAACCTAACCTAACCTAACCTAACCTAACCTAACCTAACCTAACCTAACCTAACCTAACCTAACCTAACCTAACCTAACCTAACCTAACCTAACCTAACCTAACCTAACCTAACCTAACCTAACCTAACCTAACCTAACCTAACCTAACCTAACCTAACCTAACCTAACCTAACCTAACCTAACCTAACCTAACCTAACCTAACCTAACCTAACCTAACCTAACCTAACCTAACCTAACCTAACCTAACCTAACCTAACCTAACCTAACCTAACCTAACCTAACCTAACCTAACCTAACCTAACCTAACCTAACCTAACCTAACCTAACCTAACCTAACCTAACCTAACCTAACCTAACCTAACCTAACCTAACCTAACCTAACCTAACCTAACCTAACCTAACCTAACCTAACCTAACCTAACCTAACCTAACCTAACCTAACCTAACCTAACCTAACCTAACCTAACCTAACCTAACCTAACCTAACCTAACCTAACCTAACCTAACCTAACCTAACCTAACCTAACCTAACCTAACCTAACCTAACCTAACCTAACCTAACCTAACCTAACCTAACCTAACCTAACCTAACCTAACCTAACCTAACCTAACCTAACCTAACCTAACCTAACCTAACCTAACCTAACCTAACCTAACCTAACCTAACCTAACCTAACCTAACCTAACCTAACCTAACCTAACCTAACCTAACCTAACCTAACCTAACCTAACCTAACCTAACCTAACCTAACCTAACCTAACCTAACCTAACCTAACCTAACCTAACCTAACCTAACCTAACCTAACCTAACCTAACCTAACCTAACCTAACCTAACCTAACCTAACCTAACCTAACCTAACCTAACCTAACCTAACCTAACCTAACCTAACCTAACCTAACCTAACCTAACCTAACCTAACCTAACCTAACCTAACCTAACCTAACCTAACCTAACCTAACCTAACCTAACCTAACCTAACCTAACCTAACCTAACCTAACCTAACCTAACCTAACCTAACCTAACCTAACCTAACCTAACCTAACCTAACCTAACCTAACCTAACCTAACCTAACCTAACCTAACCTAACCTAACCTAACCTAACCTAACCTAACCTAACCTAACCTAACCTAACCTAACCTAACCTAACCTAACCTAACCTAACCTAACCTAACCTAACCTAACCTAACCTAACCTAACCTAACCTAACCTAACCTAACCTAACCTAACCTAACCTAACCTAACCTAACCTAACCTAACCTAACCTAACCTAACCTAACCTAACCTAACCTAACCTAACCTAACCTAACCTAACCTAACCTAACCTAACCTAACCTAACCTAACCTAACCTAACCTAACCTAACCTAACCTAACCTAACCTAACCTAACCTAACCTAACCTAACCTAACCTAACCTAACCTAACCTAACCTAACCTAACCTAACCTAACCTAACCTAACCTAACCTAACCTAACCTAACCTAACCTAACCTAACCTAACCTAACCTAACCTAACCTAACCTAACCTAACCTAACCTAACCTAACCTAACCTAACCTAACCTAACCTAACCTAACCTAACCTAACCTAACCTAACCTAACCTAACCTAACCTAACCTAACCTAACCTAACCTAACCTAACCTAACCTAACCTAACCTAACCTAACCTAACCTAACCTAACCTAACCTAACCTAACCTAACCTAACCTAACCTAACCTAACCTAACCTAACCTAACCTAACCTAACCTAACCTAACCTAACCTAACCTAACCTAACCTAACCTAACCTAACCTAACCTAACCTAACCTAACCTAACCTAACCTAACCTAACCTAACCTAACCTAACCTAACCTAACCTAACCTAACCTAACCTAACCTAACCTAACCTAACCTAACCTAACCTAACCTAACCTAACCTAACCTAACCTAACCTAACCTAACCTAACCTAACCTAACCTAACCTAACCTAACCTAACCTAACCTAACCTAACCTAACCTAACCTAACCTAACCTAACCTAACCTAACCTAACCTAACCTAACCTAACCTAACCTAACCTAACCTAACCTAACCTAACCTAACCTAACCTAACCTAACCTAACCTAACCTAACCTAACCTAACCTAACCTAACCTAACCTAACCTAACCTAACCTAACCTAACCTAACCTAACCTAACCTAACCTAACCTAACCTAACCTAACCTAACCTAACCTAACCTAACCTAACCTAACCTAACCTAACCTAACCTAACCTAACCTAACCTAACCTAACCTAACCTAACCTAACCTAACCTAACCTAACCTAACCTAACCTAACCTAACCTAACCTAACCTAACCTAACCTAACCTAACCTAACCTAACCTAACCTAACCTAACCTAACCTAACCTAACCTAACCTAACCTAACCTAACCTAACCTAACCTAACCTAACCTAACCTAACCTAACCTAACCTAACCTAACCTAACCTAACCTAACCTAACCTAACCTAACCTAACCTAACCTAACCTAACCTAACCTAACCTAACCTAACCTAACCTAACCTAACCTAACCTAACCTAACCTAACCTAACCTAACCTAACCTAACCTAACCTAACCTAACCTAACCTAACCTAACCTAACCTAACCTAACCTAACCTAACCTAACCTAACCTAACCTAACCTAACCTAACCTAACCTAACCTAACCTAACCTAACCTAACCTAACCTAACCTAACCTAACCTAACCTAACCTAACCTAACCTAACCTAACCTAACCTAACCTAACCTAACCTAACCTAACCTAACCTAACCTAACCTAACCTAACCTAACCTAACCTAACCTAACCTAACCTAACCTAACCTAACCTAACCTAACCTAACCTAACCTAACCTAACCTAACCTAACCTAACCTAACCTAACCTAACCTAACCTAACCTAACCTAACCTAACCTAACCTAACCTAACCTAACCTAACCTAACCTAACCTAACCTAACCTAACCTAACCTAACCTAACCTAACCTAACCTAACCTAACCTAACCTAACCTAACCTAACCTAACCTAACCTAACCTAACCTAACCTAACCTAACCTAACCTAACCTAACCTAACCTAACCTAACCTAACCTAACCTAACCTAACCTAACCTAACCTAACCTAACCTAACCTAACCTAACCTAACCTAACCTAACCTAACCTAACCTAACCTAACCTAACCTAACCTAACCTAACCTAACCTAACCTAACCTAACCTAACCTAACCTAACCTAACCTAACCTAACCTAACCTAACCTAACCTAACCTAACCTAACCTAACCTAACCTAACCTAACCTAACCTAACCTAACCTAACCTAACCTAACCTAACCTAACCTAACCTAACCTAACCTAACCTAACCTAACCTAACCTAACCTAACCTAACCTAACCTAACCTAACCTAACCTAACCTAACCTAACCTAACCTAACCTAACCTAACCTAACCTAACCTAACCTAACCTAACCTAACCTAACCTAACCTAACCTAACCTAACCTAACCTAACCTAACCTAACCTAACCTAACCTAACCTAACCTAACCTAACCTAACCTAACCTAACCTAACCTAACCTAACCTAACCTAACCTAACCTAACCTAACCTAACCTAACCTAACCTAACCTAACCTAACCTAACCTAACCTAACCTAACCTAACCTAACCTAACCTAACCTAACCTAACCTAACCTAACCTAACCTAACCTAACCTAACCTAACCTAACCTAACCTAACCTAACCTAACCTAACCTAACCTAACCTAACCTAACCTAACCTAACCTAACCTAACCTAACCTAACCTAACCTAACCTAACCTAACCTAACCTAACCTAACCTAACCTAACCTAACCTAACCTAACCTAACCTAACCTAACCTAACCTAACCTAACCTAACCTAACCTAACCTAACCTAACCTAACCTAACCTAACCTAACCTAACCTAACCTAACCTAACCTAACCTAACCTAACCTAACCTAACCTAACCTAACCTAACCTAACCTAACCTAACCTAACCTAACCTAACCTAACCTAACCTAACCTAACCTAACCTAACCTAACCTAACCTAACCTAACCTAACCTAACCTAACCTAACCTAACCTAACCTAACCTAACCTAACCTAACCTAACCTAACCTAACCTAACCTAACCTAACCTAACCTAACCTAACCTAACCTAACCTAACCTAACCTAACCTAACCTAACCTAACCTAACCTAACCTAACCTAACCTAACCTAACCTAACCTAACCTAACCTAACCTAACCTAACCTAACCTAACCTAACCTAACCTAACCTAACCTAACCTAACCTAACCTAACCTAACCTAACCTAACCTAACCTAACCTAACCTAACCTAACCTAACCTAACCTAACCTAACCTAACCTAACCTAACCTAACCTAACCTAACCTAACCTAACCTAACCTAACCTAACCTAACCTAACCTAACCTAACCTAACCTAACCTAACCTAACCTAACCTAACCTAACCTAACCTAACCTAACCTAACCTAACCTAACCTAACCTAACCTAACCTAACCTAACCTAACCTAACCTAACCTAACCTAACCTAACCTAACCTAACCTAACCTAACCTAACCTAACCTAACCTAACCTAACCTAACCTAACCTAACCTAACCTAACCTAACCTAACCTAACCTAACCTAACCTAACCTAACCTAACCTAACCTAACCTAACCTAACCTAACCTAACCTAACCTAACCTAACCTAACCTAACCTAACCTAACCTAACCTAACCTAACCTAACCTAACCTAACCTAACCTAACCTAACCTAACCTAACCTAACCTAACCTAACCTAACCTAACCTAACCTAACCTAACCTAACCTAACCTAACCTAACCTAACCTAACCTAACCTAACCTAACCTAACCTAACCTAACCTAACCTAACCTAACCTAACCTAACCTAACCTAACCTAACCTAACCTAACCTAACCTAACCTAACCTAACCTAACCTAACCTAACCTAACCTAACCTAACCTAACCTAACCTAACCTAACCTAACCTAACCTAACCTAACCTAACCTAACCTAACCTAACCTAACCTAACCTAACCTAACCTAACCTAACCTAACCTAACCTAACCTAACCTAACCTAACCTAACCTAACCTAACCTAACCTAACCTAACCTAACCTAACCTAACCTAACCTAACCTAACCTAACCTAACCTAACCTAACCTAACCTAACCTAACCTAACCTAACCTAACCTAACCTAACCTAACCTAACCTAACCTAACCTAACCTAACCTAACCTAACCTAACCTAACCTAACCTAACCTAACCTAACCTAACCTAACCTAACCTAACCTAACCTAACCTAACCTAACCTAACCTAACCTAACCTAACCTAACCTAACCTAACCTAACCTAACCTAACCTAACCTAACCTAACCTAACCTAACCTAACCTAACCTAACCTAACCTAACCTAACCTAACCTAACCTAACCTAACCTAACCTAACCTAACCTAACCTAACCTAACCTAACCTAACCTAACCTAACCTAACCTAACCTAACCTAACCTAACCTAACCTAACCTAACCTAACCTAACCTAACCTAACCTAACCTAACCTAACCTAACCTAACCTAACCTAACCTAACCTAACCTAACCTAACCTAACCTAACCTAACCTAACCTAACCTAACCTAACCTAACCTAACCTAACCTAACCTAACCTAACCTAACCTAACCTAACCTAACCTAACCTAACCTAACCTAACCTAACCTAACCTAACCTAACCTAACCTAACCTAACCTAACCTAACCTAACCTAACCTAACCTAACCTAACCTAACCTAACCTAACCTAACCTAACCTAACCTAACCTAACCTAACCTAACCTAACCTAACCTAACCTAACCTAACCTAACCTAACCTAACCTAACCTAACCTAACCTAACCTAACCTAACCTAACCTAACCTAACCTAACCTAACCTAACCTAACCTAACCTAACCTAACCTAACCTAACCTAACCTAACCTAACCTAACCTAACCTAACCTAACCTAACCTAACCTAACCTAACCTAACCTAACCTAACCTAACCTAACCTAACCTAACCTAACCTAACCTAACCTAACCTAACCTAACCTAACCTAACCTAACCTAACCTAACCTAACCTAACCTAACCTAACCTAACCTAACCTAACCTAACCTAACCTAACCTAACCTAACCTAACCTAACCTAACCTAACCTAACCTAACCTAACCTAACCTAACCTAACCTAACCTAACCTAACCTAACCTAACCTAACCTAACCTAACCTAACCTAACCTAACCTAACCTAACCTAACCTAACCTAACCTAACCTAACCTAACCTAACCTAACCTAACCTAACCTAACCTAACCTAACCTAACCTAACCTAACCTAACCTAACCTAACCTAACCTAACCTAACCTAACCTAACCTAACCTAACCTAACCTAACCTAACCTAACCTAACCTAACCTAACCTAACCTAACCTAACCTAACCTAACCTAACCTAACCTAACCTAACCTAACCTAACCTAACCTAACCTAACCTAACCTAACCTAACCTAACCTAACCTAACCTAACCTAACCTAACCTAACCTAACCTAACCTAACCTAACCTAACCTAACCTAACCTAACCTAACCTAACCTAACCTAACCTAACCTAACCTAACCTAACCTAACCTAACCTAACCTAACCTAACCTAACCTAACCTAACCTAACCTAACCTAACCTAACCTAACCTAACCTAACCTAACCTAACCTAACCTAACCTAACCTAACCTAACCTAACCTAACCTAACCTAACCTAACCTAACCTAACCTAACCTAACCTAACCTAACCTAACCTAACCTAACCTAACCTAACCTAACCTAACCTAACCTAACCTAACCTAACCTAACCTAACCTAACCTAACCTAACCTAACCTAACCTAACCTAACCTAACCTAACCTAACCTAACCTAACCTAACCTAACCTAACCTAACCTAACCTAACCTAACCTAACCTAACCTAACCTAACCTAACCTAACCTAACCTAACCTAACCTAACCTAACCTAACCTAACCTAACCTAACCTAACCTAACCTAACCTAACCTAACCTTTTTTTTTTTTTTTTTTTGTTGACGGAGTGGAAATGCTTTACGCATCATCCCCCGGCCTAGGGTGGGCCATGCTATAGGGGGGTATGACGGACTCTCTCCTTCCTTCAGTCTCGCAAGAGACTGAAGGAAGGAGCCTACCGTCTAAAACCACTCCGGCGTAACCCTCAGTGCCGGTTAACGGAGACGCCGCGGTACCTGCGTGAGCATTGGCCGCTGGGCGCCTCCCGGCCGCTCAAAAGAGCCTCCGCCAAGGAGGAGACAGTTGTGTACGCCAGCAACCATCTCCCCAGACAGGTGGAACCGTGCAATGCGGGCCCCTCACCCACTGGTTCCACAGGAAGTTCAGGCGAGCAGCAAACCGAAGTTCGCTGAGTTCGCCTTCCCTTCCGCCGTCTGCCTGTAGTGTGGGTCGCTTTCCAGGAGGACACCAACTCCCTTCAAACAACCCAACACCACACCTGTCCCGCACGTGTCCTATGGTAGACCAGAGGAACACGTAACGGGACCCTCTGGGGGGATGGGATATCTTCCGGTTCCGGGTCGTGGGCCCTCAGCCTCGCCTTCCCCTTCCAATAAACCCAATCCCCCCTGGGGGGTGAATGGCCACCTTCCAGATCGGGCGCTCCTTCAGGTGAACCTAGTCACGCCCCCCCCCAGTGCCGGATATTAGCCATGGGCTGGAAGATTCCCACAAGGAGAAAGTCCCAACCAATGCCCAGGGTGCACCAGCCCAGATGCTGCGTTCTCTCCGGATCGAGATCAAGAGAGACTGCAACACCCAGGCCAACGTGGAGGAATCCGGCCTGCACCCCAACCTAACCTAACCTAACCTAACCTAACCTAACCTAACCTAACCTAACCTAACCTAACCTAACCTAACCTAACCTAACCTAACCTAACCTAACCTAACCTAACCTAACCTAACCTAACCTAACCTAACCTAACCTAACCTAACCTAACCTAACCTAACCTAACCTAACCTAACCTAACCTAACCTAACCTAACCTAACCTAACCTAACCTAACCTAACCTAACCTAACCTAACCTAACCTAACCTAACCTAACCTAACCTAACCTAACCTAACCTAACCTAACCTAACCTAACCTAACCTAACCTAACCTAACCTAACCTAACCTAACCTAACCTAACCTAACCTAACCTAACCTAACCTAACCTAACCTAACCTAACCTAACCTAACCTAACCTAACCTAACCTAACCTAACCTAACCTAACCTAACCTAACCTAACCTAACCTAACCTAACCTAACCTAACCTAACCTAACCTAACCTAACCTAACCTAACCTAACCTAACCTAACCTAACCTAACCTAACCTAACCTAACCTAACCTAACCTAACCTAACCTAACCTAACCTAACCTAACCTAACCTAACCTAACCTAACCTAACCTAACCTAACCTAACCTAACCTAACCTAACCTAACCTAACCTAACCTAACCTAACCTAACCTAACCTAACCTAACCTAACCTAACCTAACCTAACCTAACCTAACCTAACCTAACCTAACCTAACCTAACCTAACCTAACCTAACCTAACCTAACCTAACCTAACCTAACCTAACCTAACCTAACCTAACCTAACCTAACCTAACCTAACCTAACCTAACCTAACCTAACCTAACCTAACCTAACCTAACCTAACCTAACCTAACCTAACCTAACCTAACCTAACCTAACCTAACCTAACCTAACCTAACCTAACCTAACCTAACCTAACCTAACCTAACCTAACCTAACCTAACCTAACCTAACCTAACCTAACCTAACCTAACCTAACCTAACCTAACCTAACCTAACCTAACCTAACCTAACCTAACCTAACCTAACCTAACCTAACCTAACCTAACCTAACCTAACCTAACGTATGACGGACTCTCTCCTCCCCCCACTCTCACATGAGAGTAGAGGGAGGAGCCTACCGTCTAAAACCACTCCGGCGTTTACCCTCGCTGCTGTTAATGGGGGGCGCCATGGGTTGCACGAGGATGCTACCATTGGGCGTCCCCCAGCGGCCCCAGCCTAATGCCGGGGCTCCCGCGCCAAAGGAGGGAGGGGTCGGCAAACGCACTGATCCCTCCCCCAGACGTGTAGGACCATCATCAGTGGGCCCCTAACCCACTGGTCCTACTGGGGGTTCAGGCTAGCAGCGTACTGCCTGCGCCTTCGCCCCCTTCGTCTGCGCCGGAGCGGGTGTGCGTCGACATCGTCTTCGCGTTCCCGCTCCGCAGCCTCCTTCTGTGAGATGACGTTCTCGCAGAAGGAGGCGACCGCCTCCCACGATCTCTCGCTGCTCAACATGACCGACACCACGTTGTGCAGCGAAAGATCGGAGACTCCGATATCCGCTGCCAGAGCGCGGCGCTCCGGTTCCCACCTCGTGCACTCCCTGAGGGTGTGGTCGGCCGTATCATCCGGGTCGCCGCACTCGTGGCAAGCCGGACTCGGCTCCCTCTTTATCTTGTGCAGGTAATGACCGAAGCATCCATGTCCGGTCATCACCTGCACAAGCCGGTACGACAACGTACCGTGCCTCCGCTCTAGCCAGTGGTCTAGCGACGGGAGGAGTGCCCCTATGGTGTGCGTTCCATAGGGAGAGTCCTCCAGGTCGCTTTTCCACCGGTCCCTCATGCGCCGCTCCGCCATTCGGCGGGCCTCCTCCACCGTTTCGGAGTCCGGGCGCTCCCCTCTAGCCCGGAACTCCGCCCTCACACGATATGTCTCGGCCTGCACCTGAGCGTCCAGCTCCCACGGCGGGGTGCAGGCCAAGACACAAGCCACCGCATGCGCCACCGTAACGTAGGCCCTTACTATCCGGAGGGCCACGACCCTCTGGGGTCTTCGTAGGAGGGCCCTGTTTTTCGCTGACAACCTGTTGGCCCAGATCGGCGCTCCATAGAGTGCCATGCTGCGGACGACGCCCGCAAATAGACGCCGGCATGGCGCTCTTGGCCCCCCTATGTTCGGCAACAGTCGGCCCAACGCCGATGCGGCAGCCACGACTCGGGGAGCAAGTTGCCTGAAGTGCTCCCCGAAGTCCCACTTTCGGTCCAAGACAAGGCCAAGGTACTTGATGTTGGCCTTTGTTGGCCTTGACCTGGACCGCCTCACCCGCAATCGTTATGGTGGCATCACTGCGTGGACGCCACCCCCTCCCCCCGAAGATAATGGCTTCCGTCTTCGGGAGGGCCACTTTAAGGCCCAGTGCACTTATGCGACTGACGATCAGGTCAGCCGCCACCTCCGCCCTCCTTGTTGCTTCATCCAGATTCTTTCCCCTCACCGCCACCATCGTATCGTCGGCATAACAAATGGTGGCCATGAGGGGAAGCTGCGTTCCACGGATCGCCCAGTCGTAACCAATGTTCCACAACAGGGGTCCCAGCACAGACCCCTGGGGAACACCGCACGACATACTGCGAGCGATCCGCTGACCCTCACTCTCGTAGAGCACTACCCGTTCGGTAAGGTAGTGCTCCACTATTCTCCTCAAATAAAGAGGCACCTCATGAAATCGCAGGGCCTCCTTTATCACCTCGAAAGGGAGGGTGCCGAACGCGTTGGCGATGTCTAACGACACCGCCACCACCCCCTCCCCGTTTTGCTCTGCGACTTCTGTTAATTCCCTGAGGGACCAAAGCGCGTCCATGCAGGACCGTCCCTCCCGGAAACCGAATTGCCGGTCACTGATGTTTGGCCCCGTGCTCTCCAGGTGTTGGGTGATGCGACAGGAAATAATGCGCTCTAGCATCTTTCCCGTCTCATCCAGGAGAACAATAGGGCGGTGACCGGCAGGTGAATCAAGCGGGCGACCCTCTTTTCTAAGGAGCACCAACCGCCCCTCCTTCCAGCACCTCGGGAAGCGCCCCTCCCTGATACAATCATCAAAGAGGGTCCGCAAGCGGTCCTCGAGGTGCTTCAGCACAATTGGAAGGACCCTCCCCGGGACCCCGTCCGGTCCGGGCGCCTTTTTGTTCGACCGGAGACAGTCGACGACTCGCCGCATTTCATCGTCCGTCACTTGGGGGGGGTCCACCCGGTCTTCCACCTCCTCCGCGGGGCCCACCATGCTGGGCGGCACGAAAGCCGGCGCAGCAGGGAAGAGGCCCTCCACGATGTTCGTGAGGAGCTCCGGCTCCAGGGAATCCATAGGGGGGGCGTGTCGCATTTTATTCCGAACTAGGCGGTATGGCCGCCCCCACGGATCCCTATCCAACGAGGCCAGGAACTCCTCCCGTGCCTCGTCCTTCCTCCGAGCAATCTCCACCGAGAGGGCCTCCTTTGCTTCCTTGAGCTCCCTATGGAGGAGCTCCTCCTCCTCCGGCAGGTGCCGCCTTCTCTTACAGCGGGTGTAAGCTCGGCGGGCTGCGTTACTGGTGGTTCGCAGGGCCGCTATATCCTGCGACCACCAGTACACCTGCCTCTTCGCGGGCAGCCTGCGCGCCCGGGGCATGGCCGCATCGCATACCGACGTCAGCGCGACGCGGAATCGGGCCGCTCGCTCTTCCACACCCAAGGTGACCGGTGGGGGGGCGCACCACGCCTCCACCATGGCCGCCTCCTCCGCCATCTCCCGGTCGAGGCGGGACACGGTCCACCTTGGGAACTCTCCTCTTTCACCTCTCCTGCGCCCTCTCAGGCTGGGCGGCGGAGCCCCCGGCAAGGTGCCGACCCTCATACGAACGTAGAGATGGTCGGAGAGGGTCTCCACCCCCTCCAGGACACGCCAGTTGGAGATACGCGCGGCTATGACAGGGGTCGCAAACGAGACGTCCACGATGGACCCCCCTTGCCGTCGCACGCACGTGTTGGCGTTGCCCTGATTGAGCACCACAAGCCCCATCGCCGCCACCCAGTCTTCCACGGCCGCCCCTCTCGGGTCCGTGGCGGGGGAGCCCCACACCGTACTTTTGGCGTTTAGGTCCCCCATTACTATCACCTGTGTCGGTGCTACACCCCCGACGACTCTTCCAAGCCCTACCAAGAACCGCTCAAACTCGAATAGCGGCCGGTTGGGGGAGAAGTACACTGCTAATATAGCAGTGTCCCCCCATTTGGCCGCCGCAAAGCCCGGCCCACAAACCTAACCTAACCTAACCTAACCTAACCTAACCTAACCTAACCTAACCTAACCTAACCTAACCTAACCTAACCTAACCTAACCTAACCTAACCTAACCTAACCTAACCTAACCTAACCTAACCTAACCTAACCTAACCTAACCTAACCTAACCTAACCTAACCTAACCTAACCTAACCTAACCTAACCTAACCTAACCTAACCTAACCTAACCTAACCTAACCTAACCTAACCTAACCTAACCTAACCTAACCTAACCTAACCTAACCTAACCTAACCTAACCTAACCTAACCTAACCTAACCTAACCTAACCTAACCTAACCTAACCTAACCTAACCTAACCTAACCTAACCTAACCTAACCTAACCTAACCTAACCTAACCTAACCTAACCTAACCTAACCTAACCTAACCTAACCTAACCTAACCTAACCTAACCTAACCTAACCTAACCTAACCTAACCTAACCTAACCTAACCTAACCTAACCTAACCTAACCTAACCTAACCTAACCTAACCTAACCTAACCTAACCTAACCTAACCTAACCTAACCTAACCTAACCTAACCTAACCTAACCTAACCTAACCTAACCTAACCTAACCTAACCTAACCTAACCTAACCTAACCTAACCTAACCTAACCTAACCTAACCTAACCTAACCTAACCTAACCTAACCTAACCTAACCTAACCTAACCTAACCTAACCTAACCTAACCTAACCTAACCTAACCTAACCTAACCTAACCTAACCTAACCTAACCTAACCTAACCTAACCTAACCTAACCTAACCTAACCTAACCTAACCTAACCTAACCTAACCTAACCTAACCTAACCTAACCTAACCTTTTTTTTTTTTTTTTTTTTTTTTTTTTTTTTTTTTTTTGACAGGGTGGAAAATGCTTTATGCATTCCCCTCGCCATGGGAGTGGCGAGGGGATATGTGGGACTCACTCCTCCCCCCCTCCCCAGAATGGGGAGAAAGGGAGGAGCGCAACCCACTAAAAACCACCCTGGCGTACCCTCCTGCCGGTTTCGGTAAGACGCCGTGGTTCCGCGTTAGCATTGCCACGACGCCTTCCGGCTGCCCCAGCCACTGCCGGGGCTCCCTGCGCCAAAGGGGAGAGAGGCCGAGCACGCCGGGCCTCTCCCCCAGACAACCAAGTGACGTTCCTACGGCAGGTGTGGGACTCCCATCCCCCACCTGCAGCCACTAAGGGTTGAGGCGGGCGGCAAACCGCCGCCGCCCCAACCCCCGCCGTCTGCGCCGGAGCGGATGCGCGAGAGGAGACTCCTCGCGCTCACGCTCCGCGGCCTCCTTCTGCGAGATAACGCTCTCGCAGAAGGAGGCCACCGCCTGCCAGGACCTCTCGCTGCACAGCATTGCAGAGACAACGCTGTGCAGGGAGAGGTCCCATTGCCCAATCGCTAGTGCCATGGTGGCGCGCTCCGAACTCCAGCGGCAGCACACCTCGAGGGTGTGCTGAGCCGTGTCGTCCGGATCGCCGCACTCATGGCACTGCGGGCCAGGCTCCCTCCCAATTTTGTGCAGGTAATGACCGAAGCACCCGTGTCCGGTCATTACCTGCACAAGCCTGTACGACAGAGCGCCGAATGCCCTATCCACCCAGGTGTCGAACGACGGGAGGATCGCCCCTATGGTACGGGTACCATAGGGTGAGTCCTCCAGGCCGTTCTTCCACCTGTCCCGCATTCGGCGCTCCGTCATACGGCGCGTCTCCTCCACCTCCTCAGGGTCCGGGCGTTCTCCTCTAGCCCGGGCCCTGGACCTAACCTTATAGGTCTCAGCCTGCACCTCTGCGTCCATTTCCCATGGCGGGGTGCAGGCGAGGAGGCAGGCCGCTGCGTGGGCCACCGTCATATAGGCCCTCACCATTCGGAGGGCCACCACCCGTTGGGGCCTACGCAGCAGGGCCCTGTTCCGGGCGGACAGCTTGTCCGCCCAGATTGGGGCCCCATACAGGGCCATGCTCCTTGTGACGCCGGCGTATAGCCGCCGGCACAAGGAGCCCGGCCCTCCCACATTGGGCAGCAGCCGGCCCAGGGCCGACGCGGCGCCCACGATTCGGGGAGCAAGTCTCGCGAAATGCTCCCCGAAATCCCACCGACGGTCCAGAGTTAGCCCCAAATATTTGATATGGGGCTTTATCTGGACCGTCTCTCCCCCGATCGTGAGCGCCGCGCCCGCCGGCGGCCGCCACCCACGCCCCCCGAAGACTATCCCCTCGGTCTTCGAGAGGGCCACCTTCAGGCCGAGCTGCTCGATCCGGTGGATCGACAGCTCGGCCGCCACCTCCGCCCGCCTCAACACCTCCTCCATTTCGGTCCCACGCACGGCCACCATGGTATCATCTGCATAGCAAATGGTGGCCGTCCGTGGGAGCAATTCCCCCCTGATGGCCCAATCGTACCCCAGGTTCCATAGCAAGGGACCGAGCACGGAACCCTGGGGTACTCCACAGGCCATCTCCCGCTCCCCCCGACCGCCATCCCGCCCCTCGTAGAGCACTACCCTCTCGGTAAGGTAGTGCTCCACGATCCTCCGG
Organism: Tortrix viridana; assembly: GCA_963241965.1. Lineage (NCBI taxonomy): Eukaryota > Metazoa > Arthropoda > Insecta > Lepidoptera > Tortricidae > Tortrix > Tortrix viridana. Next base: position 17,927 of record OY725197.1, read on the forward strand.
AGGTAGAGAGGCACTTCATGATACCGAAGTGCCTCTCTAATGACCCTATAGGGAAGGGTGCCAAATGCGTTGGCGATGTCCAGCGACACCGCCACGACACCCTCTCCCCTGCTCGACGCGTCCTCACAGAAGTCCCTCAAGGACTTCAGAGCGTCGAGCGTGGACCGCCCCTCCCGGAACCCGAACTGCCGGTCCGAGACGTTCGGGCCGGCGCCCTCCAGGTGCTGCAGGATTCTGGAGGCCAGGATCCTCTCCAACATTTTCCCGGCCTCGTCCAGCAGCACAATTGGGCGCCATGCCGAGGGGCAGTCAGGGGGTCGACCCTCTTTCCGGAGGAGGCAAAGCCTCCCCTCCTTCCATACCCTCGGGAACTTGCCCTCCCTCAGACAGTCGTCCATGATCTGTCTGAGGCGGCTCCCGAGGTGTTTAAGGGCAATGGGGAGGACTTTGCCGGGGACTCCGTCCGGGCCCGGGGCCTTTTTGCAGCCCCGGAGGCGGTCCAACACCCGGTCGAACTCGTCATCGCTAATAGGCGCGATGGCGAGTTCGACCTCCGGCTCCCCCGATGGCTCGGTCATCACCGGGGGAGTTATCGAGGGGCTCGGCGGGAATAGCCCCTCGATGACCGCCTGGAGGAGGGAGGGCTCCAGGGAATCCATGGGGGGGGCGGTGCGCATTTTGTTTCGCACCACCCTATACGGCCGCCCCCACGGGTCCCTGTCCAGGGTGGCCAAGAACGAGGCGTGCGCCTCGTCCTTGGCCTTGGCGATCGCCACCTGTAGGGCCCCCTTTGCCTCCTTGAGGGCCCTGTGGAGCCCCTCCTCCTCCTCGGCGGTGTGCTGCCGACGCCGACAGTGCTGGTACGCCGACCGAGCACTGTTACTGGTGGTTCGCAGGGCCGAAATCTCTGCGGACCACCAGTACACCCTCCTCCGGGCGAAAAGACGCTTCGCCCGGGGCATGGCCGCGTCGCACACCGCCTGCAGCGAGGAGCGGAACCGAGATGCCCGCTCCTCGACCCCGAGGTCGGCGGGTGGGGCAGCACACCATGCCTCCACCATCGCCGCCTCGTCCACTCTGTCCCTGTCCAGTTTGGACAGGGACCATTTGGGGAACCCTCCTCCTCTCCCAGCCCCCCTCCACCCCCCCCCGGGGACGGGCAGCGGCCGGGCCCTACCTGTGGAGACCCTCATTCTGATATAAAGATGATCAGAGAGGGTCTCCACGTCCTCCAGGACGCGCCAGTCTGTAACGCGTGCGGCAATGGCGGGGGTCGCGAACGTGATGTCCACGATTGACCCCCCCTGGCGCCGCACGCAAGTGTTGGCGCTGCCCTGGTTCAGGACCGTAAGGCCCGTCGCCGCCACCCAGTCCCTGAGGGCCGCCCCGCGCGGGTCCGTAACGGGGGAACCCCATGCCGCGCTCTTGGCATTGAGGTCCCCCAGGACCAGCACTTGCTTCGGGGCTGCCCTCCTGACGACCCCCCCCAGGGTGCCCAGGAACAACTCAAATTCTCGCAGCGGCCTATTGGGGGAGAAGTACACCGCAACCATGACGGTGTCGTCTCCCCATTTGGCCGCCACGAATCCCGGGCCACCCTCCACCCTGGTCAGGGGGGGGAAGTCCCCCACCGCCGGCACCACCACGGCCACCCTCTCGTCCGCCGACCCTACCCAGTTGGGTAGGGGGGGGACGAAGTAGGGCTCCGCCACTACGGCAACGCCAATCGCCCACTCCGCCATGGTCTGCATGAGCAGGTCTTGAGCTCTGGCGGAGTGGTTGGCGTTCACCTGCAGGATGTCTAGATGCGGGTGTGCTGGCATCTAGACATCCATGCTTTCCTCCTGGGCCCCGGCGGCTGGCGCTGACGGGGGGTTCTGCTGGGGGGGACGGGGGCGTGGGGCCCTCGTGTCCCTACCTCTGGTTGGGGGGGGGAAGCAGTTCCTTCCCCCCATTCTGTGCCCCGCTGGGAGTTTGGAGTGGTGGCAGACCGCACACCACTCTTTCTCCCAGCATTCCCCCATTTTGTGCCCCTCCTTGCAGCACCGGAAGCACAGCGTGCTCCGGTCCACGCTAGAGGGGCACAATTCCCTCGTGTGACCGACACCGTAGCACTTGAAGCAGCGCATCGGTGTCGGTCCCACGGCCGTGACCCTGGCGGAGGCCCAACCCACCAGGATCCGACCCGCCCTCTGCAGCGCGATCGCGCAGGTCACGGGGCACTGGACGAGGACCGATCCAGTGCCGTCGTACAGCCTGCGGACGGCCCCAACCTTTACCTGGGCCGTCGCGCAGCCCCCCGCCTTGGCAACCGCCTCCGCCACCGACTCCCCGGTCGCCGACTCATCGAGCCCGGCGACCTGGAGGCCGGCCATCTTGACGGGGCGGCTAATGTTCGCCACGTCCCCGACTATTGTTTGCAGCCGTTCCGCCAGTTTATCGGCGGTCCGGCCGCTATCCCCCCCTGGGACCTCGATGACCCTGCCCCCGGTCGCCGAGGTCCGGACCCGCACATGTTGCAGGCCCACCTCCTGCAGGCTAAGGCCCTGAATGGCCTTAGCCATGGTGGCCTGCAACGTGGTGGTGGCGTCCTTCTTTAACGTCACCACCACCGCCGCCGTCTTGGGGGCAGACAGCGCCGCGGGTCTTGGCGCTGCCTTTCTGGCCGGGGGGGGGGAGGTCTTGGCCTTCCCCTTGCCTTTTCCCTTTTTTACCACCTCCGACCATTGCGCGGGCGGAGGCGGTATTCGGCCTGAGGGGCCGGGTACGCCCTGCGAAGGCCGAGCGGCAGCCGGGGCTGCGGCAGGCCTGGGCGCCTTGGCCGCAGGGGCGTTGGGCGCTGCCTTGCGGGCGGGGGGTGCCGCCTTCTTGGCGGCCTTAGGCCTCCCATCCCCCAGTCTGGCCCTCGCCTCAGGCTCGGGCTGCGGCATGGGCGGCGGGGTAGGCCTCGTGGCCTTCGTCTTGGGGGGGGGCGGTGGGGGGGCAGACCCTGTGGCCCTTTTGTCCGCTGCCAGCGGGGGGCGGAGCGGGGGCTCCGGGGGAAGGCGGCGACTCACTTCCTCGATTCGGGCATTCACCATGTTGCCCAAACTGAGGAAGAGGTCCCTCTTCATACATTCTATTGCCTCCACCAGCTCCTCCGTAGAGAACTGCACTGGTGGAGGGGGGGGAGCCGGGGCCTGGCGCTCGGAGAAGGCGGTCCTGAGCGCCTTGGTCTCCGCGGTGAGCAGGGCGAGCTGCTCCCGCATCCTTTTATTGTCCGCTTTAAGGATGCGGATCTCCTCGCCCTCGGCCTTGGCGGCCTCCACCTCGTCCATGGCCGCCAAGATGGCTCTGCAGGACCTATTAAATAGGCCCCACACCTCCCCCTTCAGGTTGCCCGATTTTCGGGCCCCCTCTAGAATGTCCCTCGCCGATGTTCGGGCCACCTCTATGGGATCGGCATACTGCCGATCCACCTGGCCGCCCGACGGTGAGGGAGAGCCAGCACGGGAGGGCGACTGCGATCGCGACCGCTCCCCCCGAGCTTCTACCCCCCTTCCCCCCTTCCCCTCCTCACCCCTCCTCGAGCGGAGTGCGGGGAAGTCTCGCAGGTACCTGGCCGCGGCGGCGTCCTGCCTCTCCTCGAACCGGGGCTCGATTAGGGCGAGCTTCGCCTTCGCCGCGGACAGCCCCGAATATGCCCCCTTGGGCTTCCCCCTGCGCGCCGTGTTCACCTTAGGTAGGTGATCCGGCGCGAGGGCCCCCCCCTCATCCTCATGGGTCCTCTTCGACCCAGAGGGAACCGGCAGGTAGTCCTCCGGTTCCAAATAGTCATTCTCTGACTCCAGATCGGAGTCAGAGCCCCCCCCCTCCGAGGGGGGTCCCCCAAAACTTGAGGGCGTGGCCATGGTGGCCCCGGCCCCCCCTCCACCAAATTTGGTCGAGATCCGCTCACCCAGACCGAAGTTATGACCTAACCTAACTTAAAACGGTCAAGTGGGAGTCGGATCTCAACGACCTAATACTAAATTGCCTTCAGCGCCTGATGAAGGCAATTAGCAAAGTTTTAAAACTTTCCCCCCGAATTTGGCCCACTTCCCGAGGTCGCAGCGAAAAAAGAAAAATGCCAAAAAATAGAGTAATTTTTACTCTATTTTTTGACACCCTTACTTTAATGCCCCCAAATACAAAAACAAAAAGAAAAGGCCAAAAAACAAAAAACCAAAAATTAGAAAAAATTATCAACCAAAAAATTTCTCCCTCTCCACCTGCGAAAATTTGCAATTTCCAAACGGGACGTTAGAAAATTGCAAATCTTTCAGCACCGTGTAAAGGGAGAAATGCGCTACCTGTACTACTAATTCAAGAAATTTTTTGACCACCACAACCCTGTCAAAATTGCACTCAAAAATGAAAAAATGAAAATAATTTTTTAAAATTTTGGCTTAAAAACACAAAATTTTAAAAAATTAAAAACCAAGGGTTCCGCAATCTCACGATTACGGGACCAACCCTATAGTTTGCGGGACCGTTACCGCTATCCCCGCCCAAAAACTGGGCAAGGTGGGATATCGGCAACACCGACTAAATTAAAAAGAAAAAATGTAAACAAACCCTAAATTTCAAAGAAATTTAGGGTGTGAATTTACACTTTTTGAAAATTCGATATTTCCCGAAATAAAATTCCGAAAAATACCGAACCTTCCCTACGGTAAAGACGACTATTGCCGCTATGTGCTAGCCCTGAAAAGGGCTCAAAACAACAACGGCAACACCGACTTTTTTAAAACAGAAAAACGTAAACAAACAAATAAAAACCAATCAAGAAAAAAACACAAAATCCAATATAACTAAGCCAGGTCACGTGATACAGCAGAATCAAAGTCAGAAATCGAAAGCCAAAAATTCGTTAGTATTTGTCTCCGAAAATCGCAATGATCCATACAAAAACACCCAAAATTCAACCTCAACCTAACCTAACCTAACCTAACCTAACCTAACCTAACCTAACCTAACCTAACCTAACCTAACCTAACCTAACCTAACCTAACCTAACCTAACCTAACCTAACCTAACCTAACCTAACCTAACCTAACCTAACCTAACCTAACCTAACCTAACCTAACCTAACCTAACCTAACCTAACCTAACCTAACCTAACCTAACCTAACCTAACCTAACCTAACCTAACCTAACCTAACCTAACCTAACCTAACCTAACCTAACCTAACCTAACCTAACCTAACCTAACCTAACCTAACCTAACCTAACCTAACCTAACCTAACCTAACCTAACCTAACCTAACCTAACCTAACCTAACCTAACCTAACCTAACCTAACCTAACCTAACCTAACCTAACCTAACCTAACCTAACCTAACCTAACCTAACCTAACCTAACCTAACCTAACCTAACCTAACCTAACCTAACCTAACCTAACCTAACCTAACCTAACCTAACCTAACCTAACCTAACCTAACCTAACCTAACCTAACCTAACCTAACCTAACCTAACCTAACCTAACCTAACCTAACCTAACCTAACCTAACCTAACCTAACCTAACCTAACCTAACCTAACCTAACCTAACCTAACCTAACCTAACCTAACCTAACCTAACCTAACCTAACCTAACCTAACCTAACCTAACCTAACCTAACCTTTTTTTTTTTTTTTTTTGTTAACGAAGTGGAAATGCATTACGCATCCCCCCCGCCTTAGGGAAGGCTGTAATAAATTGGGGGGGTATGACGGACTCTCAACCTAATCAAATAGGAGCCTACCGTCTAAAACCACTCCGGCGTTTTTAGCCCCTTGCCGGTGAGTGAGACGCCATGGTACCGCGTTAGCATTGGCCACGGACGTCTCCCAGCTGCTCCGAAGAGCCCCTTCCAAGAGAAGAGAGAAATTGTGTACGCTCACAATTCTCTCCTCCCAAGACAGTTAGAGCCATCATCTTGGGTCCCTCACCCTGGCCCTACGGAAGTTCGGGCGAGCAACAAACCGAAGTTCGCTGAGTTCGCCTTCTTCTCCTTCCTGTCTACCCTCCAAACAAGTGTAGTGGAGTCGCTTTCCAGGAGCAGGTCATGGGCCCTCTGCCTATCCGTCCCTTCTAGCAGCCCACACACTACACCGACCGACCAAATGAAGGTTCCGGCGAGCAGCAAACAACGTCCACTGAGTTCGCCTTCCCCTCCAACTCCGACTGTAGTGGGGTCGCTTTCCAGGACAGGTCATCAGCCCTCTGCCTATCCGTCCCTTCTAGCAACCCACACTGCACCGTCCCAGAACTACAGTGGCCTCCGAGATTTCAAAGGAACACGTAGAAGGACGGTTAGAGCGAAAAGAGTTATTCTCCGTGAGCGAGTTACCGGCCGTCTGCCCACCCGACACTTCAAACAACCCGATCACCCACCCACCAATGAAGGTTCGGGCGAGCAGCGAACAAAGTCCACTGAGTTCGCCTTCCCCTCCAACTCCGACTGTAGTGGGGTCGCTTTCCAGGACAGGTCATCAGCCCTCTGCCTATCCGTCCCTTCTAGCAACCCACACTGCACCGTCCCAGAACTACAGTGGCCTCCGAGATTTCAAAGGAACACGTAGAAGGACAGTTAGAGCGAAAAGAGTTATTCTCCGTGAGCGAGTTACCGGCCGTCTGCCCACCCGACACTTCAAACAACCCGATCACCCACCCACCAATGAAGGTTCGGGCGAGCAGCGAACAAAGTCCACTGAGTTCGCCTTCCCCTCCAACTCCGACTGTAGTGGGGTCGCTTTCCAGGACAGGTCATCAGCCCTCTGCCTATCCGTCCCTTCTAGCAACCCACACTGCACCGTCCCAGAACTACAGTGGCCTCCGAGAACCTAACCTAACCTAACCTAACCTAACCTAACCTAACCTAACCTAACCTAACCTAACCTAACCTAACCTAACCTAACCTAACCTAACCTAACCTAACCTAACCTAACCTAACCTAACCTAACCTAACCTAACCTAACCTAACCTAACCTAACCTAACCTAACCTAACCTAACCTAACCTAACCTAACCTAACCTAACCTAACCTAACCTAACCTAACCTAACCTAACCTAACCTAACCTAACCTAACCTAACCTAACCTAACCTAACCTAACCTAACCTAACCTAACCTAACCTAACCTAACCTAACCTAACCTAACCTAACCTAACCTAACCTAACCTAACCTAACCTAACCTAACCTAACCTAACCTAACCTAACCTAACCTAACCTAACCTAACCTAACCTAACCTAACCTAACCTAACCTAACCTAACCTAACCTAACCTAACCTAACCTAACCTAACCTAACCTAACCTAACCTAACCTAACCTAACCTAACCTAACCTAACCTAACCTAACCTAACCTAACCTAACCTAACCTAACCTAACCTAACCTAACCTAACCTAACCTAACCTAACCTAACCTAACCTAACCTAACCTAACCTAACCTAACCTAACCTAACCTAACCTAACCTAACCTAACCTAACCTAACCTAACCTAACCTAACCTAACCTAACCTAACCTAACCTAACCTAACCTAACCTAACCTAACCTAACCTAACCTAACCTAACCTAACCTAACCTAACCTAACCTAACCTAACCTAACCTAACCTAACCTAACCTAACCTAACCTAACCTAACCTAACCTAACCTAACCTAACCTAACCTAACCTAACCTAACCTAACCTAACCTAACCTAACCTAACCTAACCTAACCTAACCTAACCTAACCTAACCTAACCTAACCTAACCTAACCTAACCTAACCTAACCTAACCTAACCTAACCTAACCTAACCTAACCTAACCTAACCTAACCTAACCTAACCTAACCTAACCTAACCTAACCTAACCTAACCTAACCTAACCTAACCTAACCTAACCTAACCTAACCTAACCTAACCTAACCTAACCTAACCTAACCTAACCTAACCTAACCTAACCTAACCTAACCTAACCTAACCTAACCTAACCTAACCTAACCTAACCTAACCTAACCTAACCTAACCTAACCTAACCTAACCTAACCTAACCTAACCTAACCTAACCTAACCTAACCTAACCTAACCTAACCTAACCTAACCTAACCTAACCTAACCTAACCTAACCTAACCTAACCTAACCTAACCTAACCTAACCTAACCTAACCTAACCTAACCTAACCTAACCTAACCTAACCTAACCTAACCTAACCTAACCTAACCTAACCTAACCTAACCTAACCTAACCTAACCTAACCTAACCTAACCTAACCTAACCTAACCTAACCTAACCTAACCTAACCTAACCTAACCTAACCTAACCTAACCTAACCTAACCTAACCTAACCTAACCTAACCTAACCTAACCTAACCTAACCTAACCTAACCTAACCTAACCTAACCTAACCTAACCTAACCTAACCTAACCTAACCTAACCTTTTTTTTTTTTTTTTTTTTTTTTTTTTTTTTTTTTTTTGACGGAGTGGAAATGCGTTACGCATCATCCCCCGGCCTAGGGTTGACCATATACGGGGGGGTATGACGGACTCTCTCCTCCCCCCACTCTCACATGAGAGTAGAGGGAGGAGCCTACCGTCTAAAACCACTCCGGCGTTTACCCTCGCTGCTGTTAATGGGGGGCGCCATGGGTTGCACGAGGATGCTACCATTGGGCGTCCCCCAGCGGCCCCAGCCTAATGCCGGGGCTCCCGCGCCAAAGGAGGGAGGGGTCGGCAAACGCACTGATCCCTCCCCCAGACGTGTAGGACCATCATCAGTGGGCCCCTAACCCACTGGTCCTACTGGGGGTTCAGGCTAGCAGCGTACTGCCTGCGCCTTCGCCCCCTTCGTCTGCGCCGGAGCGGGTGTGCGTCGACATCGTCTTCGCGTTCCCGCTCCGCAGCCTCCTTCTGTGAGATGACGTTCTCGCAGAAGGAGGCGACCGCCTCCCACGATCTCTCGCTGCTCAACATGACCGACACCACGTTGTGCAGCGAAAGATCGGAGACTCCGATATCCGCTGCCAGAGCGCGGCGCTCCGGTTCCCACCTCGTGCACTCCCTGAGGGTGTGGTCGGCCGTATCATCCGGGTCGCCGCACTCGTGGCAAGCCGGACTCGGCTCCCTCTTTATCTTGTGCAGGTAATGACCGAAGCATCCATGTCCGGTCATCACCTGCACAAGCCGGTACGACAACGTACCGTGCCTCCGCTCTAGCCAGTGGTCTAGCGACGGGAGGAGTGCCCCTATGGTGTGCGTTCCATAGGGAGAGTCCTCCAGGTCGCTTTTCCACCGGTCCCTCATGCGCCGCTCCGCCATTCGGCGGGCCTCCTCCACCGTTTCGGAGTCCGGGCGCTCCCCTCTAGCCCGGAACTCCGCCCTCACACGATATGTCTCGGCCTGCACCTGAGCGTCCAGCTCCCACGGCGGGGTGCAGGCCAAGACACAAGCCACCGCATGCGCCACCGTAACGTAGGCCCTTACTATCCGGAGGGCCACGACCCTCTGGGGTCTTCGTAGGAGGGCCCTGTTTTTCGCTGACAACCTGTTGGCCCAGATCGGCGCTCCATAGAGTGCCATGCTGCGGACGACGCCCGCAAATAGACGCCGGCATGGCGCTCTTGGCCCCCCTATGTTCGGCAACAGTCGGCCCAACGCCGATGCGGCAGCCACGACTCGGGGAGCAAGTTGCCTGAAGTGCTCCCCGAAGTCCCACTTTCGGTCCAAGACAAGGCCAAGGTACTTGATGTTGGCCTTGACCTGGACCGCCTCACCCGCAATCGTTATGGTGGCATCACTGCGTGGACGCCACCCCCTCCCCCCGAAGATAATGGCTTCCGTCTTCGGGAGGGCCACTTTAAGGCCCAGTGCACTTATGCGACTGACGATCAGGTCAGCCGCCACCTCCGCCCTCCTTGTTGCTTCATCCAGATTCTTTCCCCTCACCGCCACCATCGTATCGTCGGCATAACAAATGGTGGCCATGAGGGGAAGCTGCGTTCCACGGATCGCCCAGTCGTAACCAATGTTCCACAACAGGGGTCCCAGCACAGACCCCTGGGGAACACCGCACGACATACTGCGAGCGATCCGCTGACCCTCACTCTCGTAGAGCACTACCCGTTCGGTAAGGTAGTGCTCCACTATTCTCCTCAAATAAAGAGGCACCTCATGAAATCGCAGGGCCTCCTTTATCACCTCGAAAGGGAGGGTGCCGAACGCGTTGGCGATGTCTAACGACACCGCCACCACCCCCTCCCCGTTTTGCTCTGCGACTTCTGTTAATTCCCTGAGGGACCAAAGCGCGTCCATGCAGGACCGTCCCTCCCGGAAACCGAATTGCCGGTCACTGATGTTTGGCCCCGTGCTCTCCAGGTGTTGGGTGATGCGACAGGAAATAATGCGCTCTAGCATCTTTCCCGTCTCATCCAGGAGAACAATAGGGCGGTGACCGGCAGGTGAATCAAGCGGGCGACCCTCTTTTCTAAGGAGCACCAACCGCCCCTCCTTCCAGCACCTCGGGAAGCGCCCCTCCCTGATACAATCATCAAAGAGGGTCCGCAAGCGGTCCTCGAGGTGCTTCAGCACAATTGGAAGGACCCTCCCCGGGACCCCGTCCGGTCCGGGCGCCTTTTTGTTCGACCGGAGACAGTCGACGACTCGCCGCATTTCATCGTCCGTCACTTGGGGGGGGTCCACCCGGTCTTCCACCTCCTCCGCGGGGCCCACCATGCTGGGCGGCACGAAAGCCGGCGCAGCAGGGAAGAGGCCCTCCACGATGTTCGTGAGGAGCTCCGGCTCCAGGGAATCCATAGGGGGGGCGTGTCGCATTTTATTCCGAACTAGGCGGTATGGCCGCCCCCACGGATCCCTATCCAACGAGGCCAGGAACTCCTCCCGTGCCTCGTCCTTCCTCCGAGCAATCTCCACCGAGAGGGCCTCCTTTGCTTCCTTGAGCTCCCTATGGAGGAGCTCCTCCTCCTCCGGCAGGTGCCGCCTTCTCTTACAGCGGGTGTAAGCTCGGCGGGCTGCGTTACTGGTGGTTCGCAGGGCCGCTATATCCTGCGACCACCAGTACACCTGCCTCTTCGCGGGCAGCCTGCGCGCCCGGGGCATGGCCGCATCGCATACCGACGTCAGCGCGACGCGGAATCGGGCCGCTCGCTCTTCCACACCCAAGGTGACCGGTGGGGGGGCGCACCACGCCTCCACCATGGCCGCCTCCTCCGCCATCTCCCGGTCGAGGCGGGACACGGTCCACCTTGGGAACTCTCCTCTTTCACCTCTCCTGCGCCCTCTCAGGCTGGGCGGCGGAGCCCCCGGCAAGGTGCCGACCCTCATACGAACGTAGAGATGGTCGGAGAGGGTCTCCACCCCCTCCAGGACACGCCAGTTGGAGATACGCGCGGCTATGACAGGGGTCGCAAACGAGACGTCCACGATGGACCCCCCTTGCCGTCGCACGCACGTGTTGGCGTTGCCCTGATTGAGCACCACAAGCCCCATCGCCGCCACCCAGTCTTCCACGGCCGCCCCTCTCGGGTCCGTGGCGGGGGAGCCCCACACCGTACTTTTGGCGTTTAGGTCCCCCATTACTATCACCTGTGTCGGTGCTACACCCCCGACGACTCTTCCAAGCCCTACCAAGAACCGCTCAAACTCGAATAGCGGCCGGTTGGGGGAGAAGTACACTGCTAATATAGCAGTGTCCCCCCATTTGGCCGCCGCAAAGCCCGGCCCACAAACCTAACCTAACCTAACCTAACCTAACCTAACCTAACCTAACCTAACCTAACCTAACCTAACCTAACCTAACCTAACCTAACCTAACCTAACCTAACCTAACCTAACCTAACCTAACCTAACCTAACCTAACCTAACCTAACCTAACCTAACCTAACCTAACCTTTTTTTTTTTTTTTTTTTTTTTTTTTTTTGACAGGGTGGAAAATGCTTTATGCATTCCCCTCACCATGGGAGTGGCGAGGGGATATGTGGGACTCACTCCTCCCCCCCTCCCCAGAATGGGGAGAAAGGGAGGAGCGCAACCCACTAAAAACCACCCTGGCGTACCCTCCTGCCGGTTTCAGTAAGACGCCGTGGTTCCGCGTTAGCATTGCCACGACGCCTTCCGGCTGCCCCAGCCACTGCCGGGGCTCCCTGCGCCAAAGGGGAGAGAGGCCGAGCACGCCGGGCCTCTCCCCCAGACAACCAAGTGACGTTCCTACGGCAGGTGTGGGACTCCCATCCCCCACCTGCAGCCACTAAGGGTTGAGGCGGGCGGCAAACCGCCGCCGCCTCAACCCCCGCCGTCTGCGCCGGAGCGGATGCGCGAGAGGAGACTCCTCGCGCTCACGCTCCGCGGCCTCCTTCTGCGAGATAACGCTCTCGCAGAAGGAGGCCACCGCCTGCCAGGACCTCTCGCTGCACAGCATTGCAGAGACAACGCTGTGCAGGGAGAGGTCCCATTGCCCAATCGCTAGTGCCATGGTGGCGCGCTCCGAACTCCAGCGGCTGCACACCTCGAGGGTGTGCTGAGCCGTGTCGTCCGGATCGCCGCACTCATGGCACTGCGGGCCAGGCTCCCTCCCAATTTTGTGCAGGTAATGACCGAAGCACCCGTGTCCGGTCATTACCTGCACAAGCCTGTACGACAGAGCGCCGAATGCCCTATCCACCCAGGTGTCGAACGACGGGAGGATCGCCCCTATGGTACGGGTACCATAGGGTGAGTCCTCCAGGCCGCTCTTCCACCTGTCCCGCATTCGGCGCTCCGTCATACGGCGCGTCTCCTCCACCTCCTCAGGGTCCGGGCGATCTCCCCTAGCCCGGGCCCTGGACCTAACCTTATAGGTCTCAGCCTGCACCTCTGCGTCCATTTCCCATGGCGGGGTGCAGGCGAGGAGGCAGGCCGCTGCGTGGGCCACCGTCATATAGGCCCTCACCATTCGGAGGGCCACCACCCGCTGGGGCCTACGCAGCAGGGCCCTGTTCCGGGCGGACAGCTTGTCCGCCCATATTGGGGCCCCATACAGGGCCATGCTCCTCGTGACGCCGGCGTATAGCCGCCGGCACAAGGAGCCCGGCCCTCCCACATTGGGCAGCAGCCGGCCCAGGGCCGTTCGGGGAGCAAGTCTCGCGAAATGCTCCCCGAAATCCCACCGACGGTCCAAAGTTAGCCCCAGATATTTGATATGGGGCTTTATCTGGACCGTCTCTCCCCCGATCGTGAGCGCCGCGCCCGCCGGCGGCCGCCACCCACGCCCCCCGAAGACTATCCCCTCAGTCTTCGAGAGGGCCACCTTCAGGCCGAGCTGCTCGATCCGGTGGATCGACAGCTCGGCCGCCACCTCCGCCCGCCTCATCACCTCCTCCATTTCGGTCCCACGCACGGCCACCATGGTATCATCTGCATAGCAAATGGTGGCCGTCCGTGGGAGCAATTCCCCCCTGATGGCCCAATCGTACCCCAGGTTCCATAGCAAGGGACCGAGCACGGAACCCTGGGGTACTCCACAGGCCATCTCCCGCTCCCCCCGACCGCCATCCCGCCCCTCGTAGAGCACTACCCTCTCGGTAAGGTAGTGCTCCACGACCCTCCGGAGGTAGAGAGGCACTTCGTGATACCGAAGTGCCTCTCTAATGACCCCATAGGGAAGGGTGCCAAATGCGTTGGCGATGTCCAACGACACCGCCACGACACCCTCTCCCCTGCTCGACGCGTCCTCACAGAAGTCCCTCAAGGACTTCAGTGCGTCGAGCGTGGACCGCCCCTCCCGGAACCCGAACTGCCGGTCCGAGACGTTCGGGCCGGCGCCCTCCAGGTGCTGCAGGATTCTGGAGGCCAGGATCCTCTCCAACATTTTCCCGGCCTCGTCCAGCAGCACAATTGGGCGCCATGCCGAGGGACAGTCAGGGGGTCGACCCTCTTTCCGGAGGAGGCAGAGCCTCCCCTCCTTCCACACCCTCGGGAATTTGCCTTCCCTCAGACAGTCGTCCATCAGCTGTCTGAGGCGGCCCCCGAGGTGCTTCAGTGCGATGGGGAGGACTTTGCCGGGGACTCCGTCCGGGCCCGGGGCCTTTTTGCAGCCCCGGAGGCGGTCCAACACCCGGTCGAACTCGTCATCGCTAATAGGCGCGATGGCGAGTTCGACCTCCGGCTCCCCCGATGGCTCGGTCATCACCGGGGGAGTTATCGAGGGGCTCGGCGGGAATAGCCCCTCGATGACCGCCTGGAGGAGGGAGGGCTCCAGGGAATCCATGGGGGGGGCGGTGCGCATTTTGTTTCGCACCACCCTATACGGCCGCCCCCACGGGTCCCTGTCCAGGGTGGCCAAGAACGAGGCGTGCGCCTCGTCCTTGGCCTTGGCGATCGCCACCTGTAGGGCCCCCTTTGCCTCCTTGAGGGCCCTGTGGAGCCCCTCCTCCTCCTCGGCGGTGTGTTGCCGACGCCGACAGTGCTGGTACGCCGACCGAGCACTGTTACTGGTGGTTCGCAGGGCCGCAATCTCTGCGGACCACCAGTACACCCTCCTCCGGGCGAAAAGACGCTTCGCCCGGGGCATGGCCGCGTCGCACACCGCCTGCAGCGAGGAGCGGAACCGAGATGCCCGCTCCTCGACCCCGAGGTCGGCGGGTGGGGCAGCACACCATGCCTCCACCATCGCCGCCTCGTCCACCCTGTCCCTGTCCAGTTTGGACAGGGACCATTTGGGGAACCCTCCTCCTCTCCCAGCCCCCCTCCGCCCCCCCCCGGGGACGGGCAGCGGCCGGGCCCTACCTGTGGAGACCCTCATTCTGATATAAAGATGATCAGAGAGGGTCTCCACGTCCTCCAGGACGCGCCAGTCTGTAACGCGTGCGGCAATGGCGGGGGTCGCGAACGTGATGTCCACGATTGACCCCCCCTGGCGCCGCACGCAAGTGTTGGCGCTGCCCTGGTTCAGGACCGTAAGGCCCGTCGCCGCCACCCAGTCCCTGAGGGCCGCCCCGCGCGGGTCCGTAACGGGGGAACCCCATGCCGCGCTCTTGGCATTGAGGTCCCCCAGGACCAGCACTTGCTTCGGGGCTGCCCTCCTGACGACCCCCCCCAGGGTGCCCAGGAACAACTCAAATTCTCGCAGCGGCCTATTGGGGGAGAAGTACACCGCAACGATGACGGTGTCGTCTCCCCATTTGGCCGCCACGAATCCCGGGCCACCCTCCACCCTGGTCAGGGGGGGGAAGTCCCCCACCGCCGGCACCACCACGGCCACCCTCTCGTCCGCCGACCCTACCCAGTTGGGTAGGGGGGGGACGAAGTAGGGCTCCGCCACTACGGCAACGCCAATCGCCCACTCCGCCATGGTCTGCATGAGCAGGTCTTGAGCTCTGGCGGAGTGGTTGGCGTTCACCTGCAGGATGTCTAGATGCGGGTGTGCTGGCATCTAGACATCCATGCTTTCCTCCTGGGCCCCGGCGGCTGGCGCTGACGGGGGGTTCTGCTGGGGGGGACGGGGGCGTGGGGCCCTCGTGTCCCTACCTCTGGTTGGGGGGGGGAAGCAGTTCCTTCCCCCCATTCTGTGCCCCGCTGGGAGTTTGGAGTGGTGGCAGACCGCACACCACTCTTTCTCCCAGCATTCCCCCATTTTGTGCCCCTCCTTGCAGCACCGGAAGCACAACGTGCTCCGGTCCACGCTAGAGGGGCACAGTTCCCTCGTGTGACCGACACCGTAGCACTTGAAGCAGCGCATCGGTGTCGGTCCCACGGCCGTGACCCTGGCGGAGGCCCAACCCACCAGGATCCGACCCGCCCTCTGCAGCGCGATCGCGCAGGTCACGGGGCACTGGACGAGGACCGATCCAGTGCCGTCGTACAGCCTGCGGACGGCCCCAACCTTTACCTGGGCCGTCGCGCAGCCCCCCGCCTTGGCAACCGCCTCCGCCACCGACTCCCCGGTCGCCGACTCATCGAGCCCGGCGACCTGGAGGCCGGCCATCTTGACGGGGCGGCTAATGTTGGCCACGTCCCCCACAATGGACTGCAGCCGTTCCGCCAGTTTATCGGCGGTCCGGCCGCTATCCCCCCCTGGGACCTCGATGACCCTGCCCCCGGTCGCCGAGGTCCGGACCCGCACATGTTGCAGGCCCACCTCCTGCAGGCTAAGGCCCTGAATGGCCTTAGCCATGGTGGCCTGCAACGTGGTGGTGACGTCCTTCTTTAACGTCACCACCACCGCCGCCGTCTTGGGGGCAGACAGCGCCGCGGGCCTTGGCGCTGCCTTTCTGGCCTGGGTCTGTACAGCCGGGGGGGGGGAGGTCTTGGCCTTCCCCTTGCCTTTTCCCTTTTTTACCACCTCCGACCATTGCGCGGGCGGAGGCGGTATTCGGCCTGAGGGGCCGGGTACGCCCTGCGAGGGCCGAGTGGCTCTCGGGGCCGGGGTAGGCCTGGGCGCCTTGGCAGCAGGGGCGTTGGGCGCTGCCTTGCGGGCGGGGGGTGCCGCCTTCTTGGCGGCCTTAGGTCTTCCATCCCCCAATCTGGCCCTCGCCTCAGGCTCGGGCTGCGGCATGGGCGGCGGGGTAGGCCTCGTGGCCTTCGTCTTGGGGGGGGGCGGCAGGGGGGCAGACCCTGTGGCCCTTCTGTCCGCTGCCAGCGGGGGCCGGAGCGGGGGCTCCGGGGGAAGGCGGCGACTCACTTCCTCGATTCGGGCATTCACCATGTTGCCCAAACTGAGGAAGAGGTCCCTCTTCATGCATTCCACCGCCTCCACCAGCTCCTCCGTGGAGAACTGCACCGGTGGAGGGGGGGGAGCCGGGGCCTGGCGCTCGGAGAAGGCGGTCCTGAGCGCCTTAGTCTCTGCCGTGAGCAGGGCGAGTTGCTCCCGCATCCTTTTGTTGTCCGCTTTTAGGATGCGGATCTCCTCGCCCTCGGCCTTGGCGGCCTCCACCTCGTCCATGGCCGCCAAGATGGCCCTGCAGGACCTATTAAATAGGCCCCACACCTCCCCCTTTAGGTTGCCCGATTTTCGAGCCCCCTCTAATATTTCCCTCGCCGATGCTCGGGCCACCTCTATGGGATCGGCATACTGCCGATCCACCTGGCCGCCCGACGGTGAGGGAGAGCCAGCACGGGAGGGCGACTGCGATCGCGACCGCTCCCCCCCGGCTTCTACCCCCCTTCCCCCCTTCCCCCCCTCTCCCCTCCTCGAGCGGAGTGCGGGGAAGTCCCGCAGGTACCTGGCCGCGGCGGCGTCCTGCCTCTCCTCGAACCGGGGCTCGATTAGGGCGAGCTTCGCCTTCGCCGCGGCCATCCCCGAGTACGCCCCCTTGGGCTTCCCCCTGCGCGCCGTATTCACCTTGGGCAGGTGATCCGGCGCGAGGGCCCCCCCCTCGTCCTCATGGGTCCTCTTCGACCCCGAGGGAACCGGCAGGTAGTCCTCCGGTTCTAAGTAGTTGTAATCTGACTCCGAATCGGAGTCAGAGCCCCCCCCCTCCGAGGGGGGTCCCCCAAAACTTGAGGGCGTGGCCATGGTGGCCCCGGCCCCCCCTCCACCAAGTTTGGTCGAGATCCGCTCACCCAGACCGAAGTTACGACCTAACCTAACTTAAAACGGTCAAGTGGGAGTCGGATCTCAACGACCTAATACTAAGGTGCCTACAGCGCCTGATGAAGGCAATTAGCAATCTTTTAAAACTTTCCCCCCAAATTTGGCCCACTTCCCGAGGTCGTACGGAAAAAAGAAAAATGCCAAAAAATAGAGTAATTTTTACTCTATTTTTTGACACCCTTACTTTAATACCCCCTAATACAAAATAAAAAGAAAAAGGCCAAAAAACAAAAATGCAAAAATTGGAAAAAATATAAAACCAAAAAACTTCTCCCTCGCCACACCCGAAAATTTGCAACTTCTAAACGGGATGTTTAAAAGTTACAAATCTTTCAGGGTCGTGTAGAGGGTGAACTGCGCTACCTGTACTAATAATAACAAATTATTTAAACAACCACAACCCAGTCAAAATTTCACTTAAAAAGTGAAAAATGAAAATAATTTTTTAAGATTTTGGTCAAAAAACACAAAATTTTAAAAAAATTAAAAACTATGGGTTCCGCAATCTGACGATTACGGGACCAACCCTATAATTTGCGGGACCGTTACCGCTATCCCCGCCCAAAAACTGAGCAAGGTGGGATATTGGCAACACCGACTAAATTAAAAAGTAAAAATGTAAACAAACCCTAAATTTCAAAGAAATTTAGGGTGTGAATTTACACTTTTTGAAAATTCGATATTTCCCGAAATAAAATTCCGAAAAATACCGAACCTTCCCTACGGTAAAGACGACTATTGCCGCTATGTGCTAGCCCTGAGAAGGGCTCAAAACAACAACGGCAACACCGACTTTTTTAAAACAGAAAATTGTAAACAAACAAATAAAAACCAATCAAGAGCAAAACACAAAATCCAATATAACTAAGCCAGGTCACGTGATAGTGCAGAATCAAAATCCGATATCGATAGCCAAAAATTCGTTAGAAATTGTCTCCGAAAATCGTAATAATCCGTACACAAACACCCAAAATTCAACCTCAACCTAACCTAACCTAACCTAACCTAACCTAACCTAACCTAACCTAACCTAACCTAACCTAACCTAACCTAACCTAACCTAACCTAACCTAACCTAACCTAACCTAACCTAACCTAACCTAACCTAACCTAACCTAACCTAACCTAACCTAACCTAACCTAACCTAACCTAACCTAACCTAACCTAACCTAACCTAACCTAACCTAACCTAACCTAACCTAACCTAACCTAACCTAACCTAACCTAACCTAACCTAACCTAACCTAACCTAACCTAACCTAACCTAACCTAACCTAACCTAACCTAACCTAACCTAACCTAACCTAACCTAACCTTTTTTTTTTTTTTTTTTTTTTTTTTTTTTTTTTTTTTTTTTTTTTTTTTTTTGACAGGGTGGAAAATGCTTTATGCATTCCCCTCACCATGGGAGTGGCGAGGGGATATGTGGGACTCACTCCTCCCCCCCTCCCCAGAATGGGGAGAAAGGGAGGAGCGCAACCCACTAAAAACCACCCTGGCGTACCCTTCTGCCGGTTTCGGTAAGACGCCGTGGTTCCGCGTTAGCATTGCCACGACGCCTTCCGGCTGCCCCAGCCACTGCCGGGGCTCCCCGCGCCAAAGGGGAGAGAGGCCGAGCACGCCGGGCCTCTCCCCCAGACAACCAAGTGACGTTCCTACGGCAGGTGTGGGACTCCCATCCCCCACCTGCAGCCACTAAGGGTTGAGGCGGGCGGCAAACCGCCGCCGCCTCAACCCCCGCCGTCTGCGCCGGAGCGGATGCGCGAGAGGAGACTCCTCGCGCTCACGCTCCGCGGCCTCCTTCTGCGAGATAACGCTCTCGCAGAAGGAGGCCACCGCCTGCCAGGACCTCTCGCTGCACAGCATTGATGAGACAACGCTGTGCAGGGAGAGGTCCCATTGCCCAATCGCCAGTGCCATGGTGGCGCGCTCCGAACTCCAGCGGCTGCACACCTCGAGGGTGTGCTGAGCCGTGTCGTCCGGATCGCCGCACTCATGGCACTGCGGGCCAGGCTCCCTCCCAATTTTGTGCAGGTAATGACCGAAGCACCCGTGTCCGGTCATTACCTGCACAAGCCTGTACGACAGAGCGCCGAATGCCCTATCCACCCAGGTGTCGAACGACGGGAGGATCGCCCCTATGGTACGGGTACCATAGGGTGAGTCCTCCAGGCCGTTCTTCCACCTGTCCCGCATTCGGCGCTCCGTCATACGGCGCGTCTCCTCCACCTCCTCAGGGTCCGGGCGTTCTCCCCTAGCCCGGGCCCTGGACCTAACCTTGTAGGTCTCAGCCTGCACCTCTGCGTCCATTTCCCATGGCGGGGTGCAGGCGAGGAGGCAGGCCGCTGCGTGGGCCACCGTCATATAGGCCCTCACCATTCGGAGGGCCACCACCCGCTGGGGCCTACGCAGCAGGGCCCTGTTCCGGGCGGACAGCTTGTCCGCCCATATTGGGGCCCCATACAGGGCCATGCTCCTCGTGACGCCGGCGTATAGCCGCCGGCACAAGGAGCCCGGCCCTCCCACATTGGGCAGCAGCCGGCCCAGGGCCGACGCGGCGCCCACGATTCGGGGAGCAAGTCTCGCGAAATGCTCCCCGAAATCCCACCGACGGTCCAGAGTTAGCCCCAGATATTTGATATGGGGCTTTATCTGGACCGTCTCTCCCCCGATCGTGAGCGCCGCGCCCGCCGGCAGCCGCCACCCACGCCCCCCGAAGACTATCCCCTCGGTCTTCGAGAGGGCCACCTTCAGGCCGAGCTGCTCGATCCGGTGGATCGACAGCTCGGCCGCCACCTCCGCCCGCCTTACCACCTCCTCCATTTCGGTCCCACGCACGGCCACCATGGTATCATCCGCATAGCAAATGGTGGCCGTCCGTGGGAGCAATTCCCCCCTGATGGCCCAATCGTACCCCAGGTTCCATAGCAAGGGACCGAGCACGGAACCCTGGGGTACTCCACAGGCCATCTCCCGCTCCCCCCGACCGCCATCCCGCCCCTCGTAGAGCACTACCCTCTCGGTAAGGTAGTGCTCCACGATCCTCCGGAGGTAGAGAGGCACTTCGTGATACCGAAGTGCCTCTCTAATGACCCCATAGGGAAGGGTGCCAAATGCGTTGGCGATGTCCAGCGACACCGCCACGACACCCTCCCCCCTGCTCGACGCGTCCTCACAGAAGTCCCTCAGGGACTTCAGTGCGTCGAGCGTGGACCGCCCCTCCCGGAACCCGAACTGCCGGTCCGAGACGTTCGGGCCGGCGCCCTCCAGGTGCTGCAGGATTCTGGAGGCCAGGATCCTCTCCAACATTTTCCCGGCCTCGTCCAGCAGCACAATTGGGCGCCATGCCGAGGGACAGTCAGGGGGTCGACCCTCTTTCCGGAGGAGGCAGAGCCTCCCCTCCTTCCACACCCTCGGGAATTTGCCTTCCCTCAGACAGTCGTCCATCAGCTGTCTGAGGCGGCCCCCGAGGTGCTTCAGTGCGATGGGGAGGACTCTGCCGGGGACTCCGTCCGGGCCCGGGGCCTTTTTGCAGCCCCGGAGGCGGTCCAACACCCGGTCGAACTCGTCATCGCTAATAGGCGCGATGGCGAGTTCGACCTCCGGCTCCCCCGATGGCTCGGTCATCACCGGGGGAGTTATCGAGGGGCTCGGCGGGAATAGCCCCTCGATGACCGCCTGGAGGAGGGAGGGCTCTAGGGAATCCATGGGGGGGGCGGTGCGCATTTTGTTTCGCACCACCCTATACGGCCGCCCCCACGGATCCCTGTCCAGGGTGGCCAAGAACGAGGCGTGCGCCTCGTCCTTGGCCTTGGCGATCGCCACCTGTAGGGCCCCCTTTGCCTCCTTGAGGGCCCTGTGGAGCCCCTCCTCCTCCTCGGCGGTGTGTTGCCGACGCCGACAGTGCTGGTACGCCGACCGAGCACTGTTACTGGTGGTTCGCAGGGCCGAAATCTCTGCGGACCACCAGTACACCCTCCTCCGGGCGAAAAGACGCTTCGCCCGGGGCATGGCCGCGTCGCACACCGCCTGCAGCGAGGAGCGGAACCGAGATGCCCGCTCCTCGACCCCGAGGTCGGCGGGTGGGGCAGCACACCATGCCTCCACCATCGCCGCCTCGTCCACCCTGGCCCTGTCCAGCTTGGACAGGGACCATTTGGGGAACCCTCCTCCTCTCCCAGCCCCCCTCCGCCCCCCCCCGGGGACGGGCAGCGGCCGGACCCTACCTGTGGAGACCCTCATTCTGATATAAAGATGATCAGAGAGGGTCTCCACGTCCTCCAGGACGCGCCAGTCCGTAACGCGTGCGGCAATGGCGGGGGTCGCGAACGTGATGTCCACGATTGACCCCCCTTGGCGCCGCACGCAAGTGTTGGCGCTGCCCTGGTTCAGGACCGTAAGGCCCGTCGCCGCCACCCAGTCCCTGAGGGCCGCCCCGCGCGGGTCCGTAACGGGGGAACCCCATGCTGCGCTCTTGGCATTGAGGTCCCCCAGGACCAGCACTTGCTTCGGGGCTGCCCTCCTGACGACCCCCCCCAGGGTGCCCAGGAACAACTCAAATTCGCGTAGCGGCCTATTGGGGGAGAAGTACACCGCAACGATGACGGTGTCGTCTCCCCACTTGGCCGCCACGAATCCCGGGCCACCCTCCACCCTGGTCAGGGGGGGGAAGTCCCCCACCGCCGGCACCACCACGGCCACCCTCTCGTCCGCCGACCCTACCCAGTTGGGTAGGGGGGGGACGAAGTAGGGCTCCGCCACTACGGCAACGCCAATCGCCCACTCCGCCATGGTCTGCATGAGCAGGTCTTGAGCTCTGGCGGAGCGGTTGGCGTTCACCTGCAGGATGTCCAGATGCGGGTGTGCTGGCATCTAGACATCCATGCTTTCCTCCCTGGCCCCGGCGGCTGGCGCTGACGGGGCGTTCTGCTGGGGGGGACGGGGGCGTGGGGCCCTCGTGTCCCTACCTCTGGTTGGGGGGGGGAAGCAGTTCCTTCCCCCCATTCTGTGCCCCGCTGGGAGTTTGGAATGGTGGCAGACCGCACACCATTCCTTCTCCCAGCATTCCCCCATTTTGTGCCCCTCCTTGCAGCACCGGAAGCACAGCGTGCTCCGGTCCACGCTAGAGGGGCACAGTTCCCTCGTGTGACCGACACCGTAGCACTTGAAGCAGCGCATCGGTGTCGGTCCCACGGCCGTGACCCTGGCGGAGGCCCAACCCACCAGGATCCGACCCGCCCTCTGCAGCGCAATTGCACTGGTGACGGGACACTGGACCAGGACTGATCCAGTGCCGTCATACAGTCTGCGGACGGCCCCAACCTTTACCTGGGCCGTCGCGCAACCCCCCGCCTTGGCGACCGCCTCCGCCACCGACTCCCCGGTCGCCGACTCATCGAGCCCGGCGACCTGGAGGCCGGCCATCTTGACGGGGCGGCTGATGTTGGCCACGTCCCCCACAATGGACTGCAGCCGTTCCGCCAGTTTATCGGCGGTCCGGCCGCTATCCCCCCCTGGGACCTCGATGACCCTGCCCCCGGTCGCCGAGGTCCGGACCCGCACATGTTGCAGGCCCACCTCCTGCAGGCTAAGGCCCTGAATGGCCTTAGCCATGGTGGCCTGCAACGTGGTGGTGGCGTCCTTCTTTAACGTCACCACCACCGCCGCCGTCTTGGGGGCAGACAGCGCCGCGGGCCTTGGCGCTGCCTTTCTGGCCAGGGTCTGTACAGCCGGGGGGGGGGAGGTCTTGGCCTTCCCCTTGCCCTTACCCTTCTTGACCACCTCCGACCATTGCGCGGGTGGAGGCGGTATTCGGCCTGAGGGGCCGGGTACGCCCTGCGAGGGCCGAGTGGCTCCCGGGGCCGGGGTAGGCCTGGGCACCTTTGCCGTAGGGGCTGCCTTGCGGGCGGGGGGTGCCGCCTTCTTGGCGGCCTTAGGCCTCCCATCCCCAAGTCTGGCCCTCGTCTCAGGCTCGGGCTGCGGCATGGGCGGCGGGGTAGACCTCGTGGCCTTCGTCTTAGGGGGGGGCGGCGGGGGGGCAGACCCTGTGGCCCTTCTGTCCGCTGCCAGCGGGGGGCGGAGCGGGGGCTCCGGGGGAAGGCGGCGACTCACTTCCTCGATTCGGGCATTCACCATGTTGCCCAAACTGAGGAAGAGGTCCCTCTTCATACACTCCACCGCCTCCACCAGCTCCTCCGTGGAGAACTGCACTGGCGGAGGGGGGGGAGCCGGGGCCTGGCGCTCGGAAAAGGCGGTCCTGAGCGCCTTGGTCTCTGCGGTGAGCAGGGCGAGCTGCTCCCGCATCCTTTTGTTATCCGCCTTAAGGATGCGGATCTCCTCGCCCTCGGCCTTGGCGGCCTCCACCTCGTCCATGGCCGCCAAGATGGCTCTGCAGGACCTATTAAATAGGCCCCACACCTCCCCCTTCAGGTTGCCCGATTTTCGGGCCCCCTCTAGGATGTCCCTCGCCGATGTTCGGGCCACCTCTATGGGATCGGCATACTGCCGATCCACCTGGCCGCCCGACGGTGAGGGAGAGCCATTACGGGAGGGCGACTGCGATCGCGACCGCTCCCCCCCGGCTTCTACCCCCCTTCCCCCCTTCCCCTCCTCACCCCTCCTCGAGCGGAGTGCGGGGAAGTCCCGCAGGTACCTGGCCGCGGCGGCGTCCTGCCTTTCCTCGAACCGAGGCTCGATTAGGGCGAGCTTTGCCTTGGCCGCGGACAGCCCCGAATATGCCCCCTTGGGCTTCCCCCTGCGCGCCGTGTTCACCTTTGGTAGGTGATCCGGCGCGAGGGCCCCCCCCTCATCCTCATGGGTCCTCTTCGACCCCGAGGGAACCGGCAGGTAGTCCTCCGGTTCTAAATAGTCATTATTATCTGACTCCGAATCGGAGTCAGAGCCCCCCCCCTCAGGGGGGGGTCCCCCAAAACGTGAGGGCGTGGCCATGGTGGCCCCGGCCCCCCCTCCACCAAATTTGGTCAAGATCCGATCACCCAGACCTAAGTTATGAGCTAACCTAAGTTAAAACGGTCAAGTGGGAGTCGGATCTCAACGACCTAATACTAAAGTGCCAACAGCGCCTGATGAAGGCTAATAGCAAATTTTCAAAACTTTCCCCCCGAATTTGGCCCACTTCCCGAGGTCGCAGCGAAAAAAGAAAAATGCCAAAAAATAAAGTATTTTTTACTCTATTTTTTGGCACCCTTACTTTAATACCCCCAAAAACAAAAATAAAAAGAAAAGGCCAAAAAACAAAAATGCAAAAAATTTAAAAAATATGAACCCAAAAAACTTCTCCCTCCCCACACCCGAAAATTTGCAACTTCTAAACGGGATGTTTAAAAATTACAAATCTTTCAGGGTCGTGTAGAGGGTGAACTGCGCTACCTGTACTGAAAATAACAAATTATTTTGACCACCACACCCCAGTCAAAATTTCACTTAAAAAGTGAAAAATGAAAATAATTTTTTAAAATTTCGGTCAAAAAACGCAAAATTTTAAAAAATTAAAAACTATGGGTTCCGTAATCTGATGATTACGGGACCAACCCTATAATTTGCGGGACCGTTACCGCTATCCCCGCCCAAAAACTGAGCAAGGTGGGATATTGGCAACACCGACTAAATTAAAAAGTAAAAATGTAAACAAACCCTAAATTTCAAAGAAATTTAGGGTGTGAATTTACACTTTTTGAAAATTCGATATTTCCCGAAATAAAATTCCGAAAAATACCGAACCTTCCCTACGGTAAAGACGACTATTGCCGCTATGTGCTAGCCCTGAAAAGGGCTCAAAACAACAACGGCAACACCGACTTTTTTACGTCAGAAAAACGTAAACAAACCAATTAAAAACAATCAAGAACAAAACACAAAATCCAATATAACTAAGCCAGGTCACGTGATACAGCAGAATCAAAGTCAGATATCGAAAGCCAAAAATTCGTTAGTATTTGTCTCCGAAAATCGCAATAATCCAAACGTAAACACCCAAAATTCAACCTCAACCTAACCTAACCTAACCTAACCTAACCTAACCTAACCTAACCTAACTTAACCTAACCTAACCTAACCTAACCTAACCTAACCTAACCTAACCTAACCTAACCTAACCTAACCTAACCTAACCTAACCTAACCTAACCTAACCTAACCTAACCTAACCTAACCTAACCTAACCTAACCTAACCTAACCTAACCTAACCTAACCTAACCTAACCTAACCTAACCTAACCTAACCTAACCTAACCTAACCTAACCTAACCTAACCTAACCTAACCTAACCTAACCTAACCTAACCTAACCTAACCTAACCTAACCTAACCTAACCTAACCTAACCTAACCTAACCTAACCTAACCTAACCTAACCTAACCTAACCTAACCTAACCTAACCTAACCTAACCTAACCTAACCTAACCTAACCTAACCTAACCTAACCTAACCTAACCTAACCTAACCTAACCTAACCTAACCTAACCTAACCTAACCTAACCTAACCTAACCTAACCTAACCTAACCTAACCTAACCTAACCTAACCTAACCTAACCTAACCTAACCTAACCTAACCTAACCTAACCTAACCCCTTCCCAAATTGTAACCCACACACCCCTCCTTCTCGTTCCCCCTACCACTTCTTTTTAAATATTGTAATCCTGGAACTATCAACAACTAACAAATTAATTATAAGCTAACAACTTCCTGACGCACGCACCTCCCGAACACCTAAGGGTGTCGGTCGGACGGGGAACGGAGGATCCTGTGGAAGCCTAAACGAGGGAATGACTTTCTCCCTCGGCCTTTCAGCACTGGCTGGGGTAAGGCTCCGCATATGATCCATTTGTTCCCCGTCAAACCGACACCTGTCCCTCCCCCCTATTTTTAGCAGATGTACAACATCCAATGGAAGAGGCCACAAAAAGAGGGCGGCGCCAGGAGACAAGCGCAAAAAAAAAAAAAAGAAATCTCCAGGCAAAAGATCAAGCCTCGAAAAATGGGAAAGCCCCTCCCAAAAGATGGCGTCCACAGCCACACAACCGGTCCAAAAAGATCTCCGACCCAACCCTTCTATTGGCGGGCAAAAGAAAGGAAGCCCGTAGTTTGTAAGCATGCGTGCATCAGGAAACCCTCTCCGCGACTCTTCTAGAATTAAGTTAACCCCCTCCTCCCATCCCCCTAATACTATTCCCCCCCCCCCCCCTCTCCCTAACCCCACGGATGTAAAAACGGAAGAACGTTTTTCTCTTCCGGCCTTTCAGCACTGGCTGGGGATGCATCCGTGGGAGAGTAAATTTTTCGGAAAGCAAGGGGCAGTGGTGTTTTTAGCCGGTGCGAGCCCGGCAGTACCTGGGCCCTCCATTCCCAGGTCTCCGGAAGGGATTTTCACCGCTGCCCCTATCAAAAAACTTTGCAAATAAAAGCAAGGACTCCTGTCCTTGGCCCTTAAGGCGACTTATCCAAAAAAAAAAAAAAAAAAAACCTAACCTAACCTAACCTAACCTAACCTAACCTTTTTTTTTTTTTTTTTTTTTTTTTTTTTTTTTTTTTTTATCGAGGGGAAATGCTTTACGCATACCACCACACTTGGGCAGCATGGTGGTTATGTGGGACTCTCCTCCCACCCTCTTCCCCTAGCGGGAAAAGGGCAGGAGGCCTACCCACTAAAACCCCTCGGCGTTCCCTCTCTGGCCCTTGGTGATATGGACGCAATGGGATTCCTTACGGATTTCACCAAAACTGCGGCCATGGCCTCCCCGGTCAGGTGGTCGTACCGGAGAATTCCTCATTTTAGGGAGGGAGATGCCGTGAACGCTTTGCATCTCCCTCAGCGTCTGGTGGGGTGGTGTAAACCCCACTAGGGCAGGACGGTTCCGGCGAAATGCCGCCTCCTCCTTCCCCTCCTTCTGCGCCTTATGGCATCCGCGGACTCGTCTTCCTCGCGGATCCGCTCCGCTGCCTCCTTTTGTGAGATGACCTCCTCACAGAAGGAGGCAACGGCATCCCACGATCTGTCGCTATCCAGCATTGCTGTTAGCACGCTGGACAGGGAGAGATCGCCTCCAATCAACGCCCTTAACTCAGAGCGCTCCGTGTGCCACGCGATGCAGACCTCCAGGGTGTGCTGTGCCGTGTCCTCTTCCGCAGAGCACTCGTGGCATATTGGAGTTGTCTCCCGTCTTGCCACCTTGTGCAGGTATCGCCCGAAACATCCGTGTCCGGACAACACCTGCACAAGCCGGTATGTAAGGCGTCCATACCGCCTCTCCATCCATTTTTTGAGAAGTGGTCGGAGTGCCACAATGGTGCGAGCTCCGTACACAGGGTTCATGAGACCCTCCGACCACCTCTCCATCATTTGCTCCCGAGCATTCCTCTGTGCCCTCTCAACATCCTCTGAACCTGGACCCTCTCCTCTGGCCCTGCTCTCCGTGCGAGCCCGGTAGGTATCTGCGCGGAGTTTAGCCTCTAGCTCCCAGGGGGGCGTGCCAGCTAGGGCACAAGCAGCCGCATGGGAGACGGTACGGTACCCCCTAATCATTCTCAGCGCCATTATCCTCTGCGGTTGTCGCAAGAGGGCTTTGTTTCGGGCACTGAGAGAGCCCGACCATATAGGGGCGCCGTACATTGCCATGCTCTTGATGACCTCCGTGTATAGGCGTCGACACGTTGACTGAGGGCCTCCAACGTTTGGCAATAGCTTGCCTAGGGCTGAGGCAGTGCCCACAATTCGGGGAGCGAGGCGGCGAAAATGCTCCTCGAATTTCCACGAGCCGTCCAGGACAAGGCCCAGGTATTTTACATGGGCCTTAACCTGGATCCTCTCACCATGTATTTGGATGCTGAGGCCGGAGGGAACCCGCCATCTATGTCCCCGGAAGACAATAGCTTCCGTCTTCGAGAGGGCCACCTCCAGTCCCAGCATCCGGATGCGGTCAACCACAAGGGTAGAGCCCACCGTAGCCAACCGCATCGCCTCCTCACAGTTGTTGCCTCGGACAGCCACCATCGTGTCGTCCGCATAGCAGAAGACCGCCATCCGAGGCAAGAGCTGTCCTCTGATGGCCCAATCGTAGCCCAGGTTCCACAGCAGGGGTCCCAGCACAGACCCCTGGGGGACACCGCAGGACATACTTTGGGCCATCCGCTCTCCATCTCTGCTTTGATAGAGCACTACCCGGTCTGTCAGGTAGTGCTCTATTACCATCCTCAAGTACAGGGGCACTCGATGGTATTTAAGGGCCTCCTTGATCACTTCAAAGGGAAGGGATCCGAAAGCATTCGCAATGTCCAGCGAGACAGCAACTACTCCTTCTCCCCTCTCTTTGGCCTCCTCCGAGAAGCTCTTCAGGGCGGATAACGCGTCCAGTGTGGACAATCCTGCCCGAAATCCGAATTGCTTCTCGGAGATATCCGGGCCCTCGCCCGCTACGTGTTTCCTGATCCTTGCGGCCACTATCCTCTCAAAGACTTTGCTCACATCGTCCAAGAGGACGAGTGGCCGGTACCCGGAAGGAGAGTCAGGTGGACGACCCTCCTTTCTCAGCAGGCACAAGCGCCCTTCCTTCCAGCACTTGGGAACCTGTCCTGACTCCAGGCAGTCATCAAACAGCTGCCGGAGATGACACCCCAAGTGCTTGAGCGCCAAGAATAGAACCTTTCCTGGGACTCCATCTGGCCCTGGTGCTTTTCGCGACGATCTTAAGCGAGCTACTGCCTCCATCATCTCTTCGTCACTGATTCGAGGTATGTCAGTAGTGCCCTCGCTATCATCTATGGTGTTCATGATGGGTGGAATGAAAGCCTCCCGCTGCGGGAACAGGCCTGTCACAACCGCTGTGAGTAGAGCTGGCTCGAGGTTGTCCGTGGGGGATGCTTGCTGTAGTTTGTTCCGTACAGCGCGGTACGGGCGTCCCCACGGATCCCTGTTTAGTGTCTCAAGGTATTCCTCGTTTGAGGCGTCTTTGGCCTTAGCGATGGCGGTCTGGAGAGCGACCTTGGCTTCCTTGAGAACTCGGCGGTATCTCTCCTCCTCCTCAGCGGTGTGTGACCTTCGTCGTCGGCACCGGGTATACGCCCGGCGAGCGGCGTTACATGTGGTGCGGAGGGCTTCAATTTCTCGCGACCACCAGTAGACCTGTTTTCTCGCAGGATGTCGTCTGGTTCGCGGCATGGCAGCGTCACAGACTTCCGTGAGGGCAGCTCGGAAGCGGAGCGCTCGCTCCTCCACGCTCTCCACACCTGCCGCGTCTAGCCCCCAGGACTGTACTACCGCGGCCTCCTCCGCCAGTTCATGATCCAGACGGGATAAAGTCCATCGGGGAAATAGCTGCCCATCGCGCCTGGGAATCGCACCTGTCGTCGAAGGACCGAAGACCCGGAATCGGATATACAGATGGTCCGACAGGGTCTCCACCTCCTCTAGGACGCGCCACTCACCAGAGCGTGCAGCGACGGCAGGGGTCGCAAACGTCAAGTCTACGATGGACCCCCCCTGCCGTCTAACACAGGTGTTCGTGTTGCCCCGATTGAGCAGAACCAGACCTATCGCCACCGCCCAGTCCCTCAGTAGTGCACCTCTAGCGTCCGTGGTGGGAGAACCCCACGCTGTACACTTCGCATTGAAGTCTCCCATCACGAAGACTTGGGCAGGAGACGCCCGGCCTACCACCATCTCCAGCACATCAAGGTACCTCTCAAACTCGTCGAGTCTTCGGTTGGGGGAGAAGTAGACTCCAATAAGCACTACTTCACCCCAAGTGGCCGCCACGTATCCGGGCCCCTTCTCTTTGATCGAGAAGGGAGGGGAGTTTGCGGCTGCTGGCACCACGATGGCAACTAAGCCTTCCGTGTCCCCCACCCAGTGCGGTTGGGAGGGTACAAAATAGGGCTCGGCCAGTACGACTGCATCCAAGCTCCACTCCGCCATCATCTGCATAAGCAGATCCTGTGCACGGGCGGAGTGGTTAATGTTAGTCTGGAGGATGTCAAGATGTCGGTGTGCTGGCATTACGATTCCGACATGTCAACCTCCTCAGGCACCTGACCACTCGCCTCCACTTGTGGTGCAGCCTGGGTCCCGTGTGCTTCCGCTTTGCCTTTAACACTAGGCGGGGCGCATTTGCTGCTACCCATCACATGGCCCGTCGGCCTCTTCGCATGTGCGCATACAGCGCACCGCGGTTCCATTTTGCAGGAGGCTGATTTGTGGCCTTCTCTGCCGCACCTATAACAGAGGGCACCTCTATCAACCTCCGAAGGACACATAGGTCGCGTGTGTCCTAACCCCATGCATTTGAAGCATCGCAGGGGGCGGGGTTCCATCACTGTGACACGCGCAGCCGACCACCCAACCAACAGACGGCCCTTCCCCACCATGGATTTCGCCACTAACGCCGGACACTCAACTATAGCCGAGCCTCCATAGGGTCCTCTTCGTACCGCGCCGACCTTGACCTCTTCTTGAGTGCACCCTCCAGCCGCCGAAACAACAGCTGCAATGTCCTCGCTCTCTATTGATTCGTCAAGGCCGGTCACTCTCACCGACGCCTTTTTGGTGGGCCTGGTAATTGAGGCCACACCATCGAGGACCACTTTCAACTTGTTCGCCAACGTGTCGGCCTTAGATCCGCTGGCAGCACCCGGGACGATAATAATCCGGGCTCCGTTGACTGTGTTCCGGACTTTTATATTGTTGTCCAGGCCCACTTCGTCCAATTTAAAGGCCCCCCTGGCCTTTTTGAGGGCGTCTTTATAAGTTACCCCCCTCTGCACCGCGTCCGGCTGCAGAGTAACTACTACCGCAGTAGATTTGGGGGTACTTATTTTCGGAACCCTTTTCCGTTTTTTTGGCGCAGACGCCGGGACGGAAGGCGATGTCGGGTGCGCAGATCGTCTCGAGGCAGGGGCAGCGGAAGCTGACGTCGGGAGTGGCTTTTGGCTCTTCCCTTTCCCTTTTCGCTTTCTCCTAACGACGTCGGTCCACTTCTCTTCCGGTTTCTCTGCCACACGCGAGTTGCCGGGCATCGGTTGCGAGACAGGGGCGGCAGAGGAGACGGCAACCTCAGCCCGGCGGTGTGCCACCGGCTTAGGCTTCGGGACTGTCACTCCGGTTTGGTGGCGCGGCGCAGCCGTCGGCTTCGTCCTTGGAGCCGGACCCGCTTTGTCAGCCGCTAACGGTGGCCTAAGCACCGGTGCGGGAGGAAGTCGAGCTTCGATCTCCCCTAAGCGCGCATTAATACGGGCATTGATCATCCCACCGAGGGATACTAGAAGATCTTGCCTAATATCCGCCCAGGTACTAGCAACCCCAGTTTGTACGTCCGGCTGTGGTTGTGGTTGCACGGGCGCTGCCACTCTCTCTGAGAACGCAGTGCGGAGGGCCTTCACCTCGGACCTAAGGATATCTAGCTCGTGTTTGAGACGCACATTGTCGGCCCTAAGCCTGCGCGTCTCCACGTCCGCTGAGAACATCCCCAGGTCCTCCACTGCCTCAGTGATCGCTCTCATCCCGAGCTTAATTTTTTTCCTTATTGTGCCCTTAAGATTTGCGGACACCCGAGCGGCCTCGCATATCTCAGATACGCCCGCAAGCGCCTTCTGCACTAATTCATCCTTAGTGGCGGTTTCTCCTCTAGGGATTTCCGTGACTACGGGAGGTAATTCGTCATCTCTGATTTCGTCACTGAGGGAAACCACTTCACCTCTAGCTATGCTAGGTTTTGGTGCAGGATCTTCCGCCTCTTTTTCCAGCCTAAGAAGGTCTGCCCGCGCTTTGTCCAGCCCGATGGCATGTGCTGAACCACCACGACCTCGTCGCGCGGTGTTCATTTTAGCAGGAACAGACCTTACCGTCTCTGTCTCTGCATCTTCTCCCTCTGAGTGGTCGGAGTGACGCCTCTTGTCTCCGGGTAAATACGTGGAAGCAAAAGAGGAATTGGAGACGCGATCAGCCTGCGCATCCATTTCCTCCAGCTCCTCGGCTCTTTCGAGATCGGCTCTCTCGAGATTCCGTCTCGTTTCCATTTCGTCAAGGTTCAAATCGTGTATAGAATCGGTGTCCAGTGTGTGTTCGCTAATGTCGTGTTCACGAGAGTCGGCAGTTCGCCGACCCACGAAGCAGTTGTTGCCCCCCCCAGAGTACGAGGGGCTGCCTACGTCCGAAGACGCAGGGAGGGATTCCCCCTTGCGGGGACCCTCCTGGGGACCATTTTTACAAGCTGCTTTACTCATTGTTGACTTTTGAAGGGGAAGTCTCCCTCGTTTGCAGTTTTTACTGCCTGAAGATGCTGCCACTTACCATCAACAGGAGGCGCTCTTTCGGGGAGTATTTGGTTCCACCTGGACCGCGCTGGCCCAAGAAGTGGTTATACCGCCACTGGTTCGGTAGGATGGGGGTAAGGATAGGTAGTGGGAAGGATAGAGAAGGATATTAAGGAAAGGGAGCGGGAAGGTGGGAAAAAGGAAGGGGATTGTGCTGCTCTTAGTCTGGTCCCTCCCCCCTAGTCTGTCCGGTATGGGTAACCCTGTCCGGCATAGCGTCGGGGATCCTAGGAACGCGCAAGCCCCCCCACCACGGCAAGGTGGCAGCAAATCGGGGGGGAACCTAACCTAACCTAACCTAACCTAACCTAACCTAACCTAACCTAACCTAACCTAACCTAACCTAACCTAACCTAACCTAACCTAACCTAACCTAACCTAACCTAACCTAACCTAACCTAACCTAACCTAACCTAACCTAACCTAACCTAACCTAACCTAACCTAACCTAACCTAACCTAACCTAACCTAACCTAACCTAACCTAACCTAACCTAACCTAACCTAACCTAACCTAACCTAACCTAACCTAACCTAACCTAACCTAACCTAACCTAACCTAACCTAACCTAACCTAACCTAACCTAACCTAACCTAACCTAACCTAACCTAACCTAACCTAACCTAACCTAACCTAACCTAACCTAACCTAACCTAACCTTTTTTTTTTTTTTTTTTTTTTTTTTTTTTTTTTTTTTTTTTTTTGACAGGGTGGAAAATGCTTTATGCATTCCCCTCACCATGGGAGTGGCGAGGGGATATGTGGGACTCACTCCTCCCCCCCTCCCCAGAATGGGGAGAAAGGGAGGAGCGCAACCCACTAAAAACCACCCTGGCGTACCCTCCTGCCGGTTTCGGTAAGACGCCGTGGTTCCGCGTTAGCATTGCCACGACGCCTTCCGGCTGCCCCAGCCACTGCCGGGGCTCCCTGCGCCAAAGGGGAGAGAGGCCGAGCACGCCGGGCCTCTCCCCCAGACAACCAAGTGACGTTCCTACGGCAGGTGTGGGACTCCCATCCCCCACCTGCAGCCACTAAGGGTTGAGGCGGGCGGCAAACCGCCGCCGCCTCAACCCCCGCCGTCTGCGCCGGAGCGGATGCGCGAGAGGAGACTCCTCGCGCTCACGCTCCGCGGCCTCCTTCTGCGAGATAACGCTCTCGCAGAAGGAGGCCACCGCCTGCCAGGACCTCTCGCTGCACAGCATTGCAGAGACAACGCTGTGCAGGGAGAGGTCCCATTGCCCAATCGCTAGTGCCATGGTGGCGCGCTCCGAACTCCAGCGGCTGCACACCTCGAGGGTGTGCTGAGCCGTGTCGTCCGGATCGCCGCACTCATGGCACTGCGGGCCAGGCTCCCTCCCAATTTTGTGCAGGTAATGACCGAAGCACCCGTGTCCGGTCATTACCTGCACAAGCCTGTACGACAGAGCGCCGAATGCCCTATCCACCCAGGTGTCGAACGACGGGAGGACCGCCCCTATGGTACGGGTACCATAGGGTGAGTCCTCCAGGCCGCTCTTCCACCTGTCCCGCATTCGGCGCTCCGTCATACGGCGCGTCTCCTCCACCTCCTCAGGGTCCGGGCGTTCTCCCCTAGCCCGGGCCCTGGACCTAACCTTATAGGTCTCAGCCTGCACCCCTGCGTCCATTTCCCATGGCGGGGTGCAGGCGAGGAGGCAGGCCGCTGCGTGGGCCACCGTCATATAGGCCCTCACCATTCGGAGGGCCACCACCCGCTGGGGCCTACGCAGCAGGGCCCTGTTCCGGGCGGACAGCTTGTCCGCCCATATTGGGGCCCCATACAGGGCCATGCTCCTCGTGACGCCGGCGTATAGCCGCCGGCACAAGGAGCCCGGCCCTCCCACATTGGGCAGCAGCCGGCCCAGTGCCGACGCGGCGCCCACGATTCGGGGAGCAAGTCTCGCGAAATGCTCCCCGAAATCCCACCGACGGTCCAAAGTCAGCCCCAGATATTTGATATGGGGCTTTATCTGGACCGTCTCTCCCCCGATCGTGAGCGCCGCGCCCGCCGGCGGCCGCCACCCACGCCCCCCGAAGACTATCCCCTCAGTCTTCGAGAGGGCCACCTTCAGGCCGAGCTGCTCGATCCGGTGGATCGACAGCTCGGCCGCCACCTCCGCCCGCCTCATCACCTCCTCCATTTCGGTCCCACGCACGGCCACCATGGTATCATCTGCATAGCAAATGGTGGCCGTCCGTGGGAGCAATTCCCCCCTGATGGCCCAATCGTACCCCAGGTTCCATAGTAAGGGACCGAGCACGGAACCCTGGGGTACTCCACAGGCCATCTCCCGCTCCCCCCGACCGCCATCCCGCCCCTCGTAGAGCACTACCCTCTCGGTAAGGTAGTGCTCCACGACCCTCCGGAGGTAGAGAGGCACTTCGTGATACCGAAGTGCCTCTCTAATGACCCCATAGGGAAGGGTGCCAAATGCGTTGGCGATGTCCAGCGACACCGCCACGACACCCTCTCCCCTGCTCGACGCGTCCTCACAGAAGTCCCTCAAGGACTTCAGTGCGTCGAGCGTGGACCGCCCCTCCCGGAACCCGAACTGCCGGTCCGAGACGTTCGGGCCGGCGCCCTCCAGGTGCTGCAGGATTCTGGAGGCCAGGATCCTCTCCAACATTTTCCCGGCCTCGTCCAGCAGCACAATTGGGCGCCATGCCGAGGGACAGTCAGGGGGTCGACCCTCTTTCCGGAGGAGGCAGAGCCTCCCCTCCTTCCACACCCTCGGGAATTTGCCTTCCCTCAGACAGTCGTCCATCAGCTGTCTGAGGCGGCCCCCGAGGTGCTTCAGTGCGATGGGGAGGACTTTGCCGGGGACTCCGTCCGGGCCCGGGGCCTTTTTGCAGCCCCGGAGGCGGTCCAACACCCGGTCGAACTCGTCATCGCTAATGGGCGCGATGGCGAGTTCGACCTCCGGCTCCCCCGATGGCTCGGTCATCACCGGGGGAGTTATCGAGGGGCTCGGCGGGAATAGCCCCTCGATGACCGCCTGGAGGAGGGAGGGCTCCAGGGAATCCATGGGGGGGGCGGTGCGCATTTTGTTTCGCACCACCCTATACGGCCGCCCCCACGGGTCCCTGTCCAGGGTGGCCAAGAACGAGGCGTGCGCCTCGTCCTTGGCCTTGGCGATCGCCACCTGTAGGGCCCCCTTTGCCTCCTTGAGGGCCCTGTGGAGCCCCTCCTCCTCCTCGGCGGTGTGTTGCCGACGCCGACAGTGCTGGTACGCCGACCGAGCACTGTTACTGGTGGTTCGCAGGGCCGCAATCTCTGCGGACCACCAGTACACCCTCCTCCGGGCGAAAAGACGCTTCGCCCGGGGCATGGCCGCGTCGCACACCGCCTGCAGCGAGGAGCGGAACCGAGATGCCCGCTCCTCGACCCCGAGGTCGGCGGGTGGGGCAGCACACCATGCCTCCACCATCGCCGCCTCGTCCACCCTGGCCCTGTCCAGTTTGGACAGGGACCATTTGGGGAACCCTCCTCCTCTCCCGGCCCCCCTCTGCCCCACCGCGGGGACGGGCAGCGGCCGGACCCTACCTGTGGAGACCCTCATTCTGATGTATAGATGATCAGAGAGGGTCTCCACGTCCTCCAGGACGCGCCAGTCCGTAACGCGTGCGGCAATGGCGGGGGTCGCGAACGTGATGTCCACGATTGACCCCCCTTGGCGCCGCACGCAAGTGTTGGCGCTGCCCTGGTTCAGGACCGTAAGGCCCGTCGCCGCCACCCAGTCCCTGAGGGCCGCCCCGCGCGGGTCCGTAACGGGGGAACCCCATGCCGCGCTCTTGGCATTGAGGTCCCCCAGGACCAGCACTTGCTTCGGGGCTGCCCTCCTGACGACCCCCCCCAGGGTGCCCAGGAACAACTCAAATTCGCGCAGCGGCCTATTGGGGGAGAAGTACACCGCAACGATGACGGTGTCGTCTCCCCACTTGGCCGCCACGAATCCCGGGCCACCCTCCACCCTGGTCAGGGGGGGGAAGTCCCCCACCGCCGGCACCACCACGGCCACCCTCTCGTCCGCCGACCCTACCCAATTGGGTAGGGGGGGGACGAAGTAGGGCTCCGCCACTACGGCAACGCCAATCGCCCACTCCGCCATGGTCTGCATGAGCAGGTCTTGAGCTCTGGCGGAGTGGTTGGCGTTCACCTGCAGGATGTCTAGATGCGGGTGTGCTGGCATCTAGACATCCATGCTTTCCTCCTGGGCCCCGGCGGCTGGCGCTGACGGGGGGTTCTGCTGGGGGGGACGGGGGCGTGGGGCCCTCGTGTCCCTACCTCTGGTTGGGGGGGGGAAGCAGTTCCTTCCCCCCATTCTGTGCCCCGCTGGGAGTTTGGAGTGGTGGCAGACCGCACACCACTCTTTCTCCCAGCATTCCCCCATTTTGTGCCCCTCCTTGCAGCACCGGAAGCACAGCGTGCTCCGGTCCACGCTAGAGGGGCACAATTCCCTCGTGTGACCGACACCGTAGCACTTGAAGCAGCGCATCGGTGTCGGTCCCACGGCCGTGACCCTGGCGGAGGCCCAACCCACCAGGATCCGACCCGCCCTCTGTAGCGCGATCGCGCAGGTCACGGGGCACTGGACGAGGACCGATCCAGTGCCGTCGTACAGCCTGCGGACGGCCCCAACCTTTACCTGGGCCGTCGCGCAGCCCCCCGCCTTGGCAACCGCCTCCGCCACCGACTCCCCGGTCGCCGACTCATCGAGCCCGGCGACCTGGAGGCCGGCCATCTTGACGGGGCGGCTAATGTTCGCCACGTCCCCGACTATTGTTTGCAGCCGTTCCGCCAGTTTATCGGCGGTCCGGCCGCTATCCCCCCCTGGGACCTCGATGACCCTGCCCCCGGTCGCCGAGGTCCGGACCCGCACATGTTGCAGGCCCACCTCCTGCAGGCTAAGGCCCTGAATGGCCTTAGCCATGGTGGCCTGCAACGTGGTGGTGGCGTCCTTCTTCAACGTCACCACCACCGCCGCCGTCTTGGGGGCAGACAGCGCCGCGGGCCTTGGCGCTGCCTTTCTGGCCTGGGTCTGTACAGCCGGGGGGGGGGAGGTCTTGGCCTTCCCCTTGCCCTTACCTTTCTTGACCACCTCCGACCATTGCGCGGGCGGAGGCGGTATTCTGCCTGAGGGGCCGGGTACGCCCTGCGAAGGCCGAGCGGCAGCCGGGGCTGCGGCAGGCCTGGGCGCCTTGGCCGCAGGGGCGTTGGGCGCTGCCTTGCGGGCGGGGGGTGCCGCCTTCTTGGCGGCCTTAGGCCTCCCATCCCCCAGTCTGGCCCTCGCCTCAGGCTCGGGCTGCGGCATGGGCGGCGGGGTAGGCCTCGTGGCCTTCGTCTTGGGGGGGGGCGGCGGGGGGGCAGACCCTGTGGCCCTTCTGTCCGCTGCCAGCGGGGGGCGGAGCGGGGGCTCCGGGGGAAGGCGGCGACTCACTTCCTCAATTCGGGCATTGACCATGTTGCCCAAACTGAGGAAGAGGTCCCTCTTCATGCTCTCTATTGCCTCCACCAGCTCCTCCGTGGAGAACTGCACTGGCGGAGGGGGGGGAGCCGGGGCCTGGCGCTCGGAGAAGGCGGTCCTGAGCGCCTTGGTCTCTGCGGTGAGCAGGGCGAGCTGCTCCCGCATCCTTTTGTTATCCGCCTTAAGGATGCGGATCTCCTCGCCCTCGGCCTTGGCGGCCTCCACCTCGTCCATGGCCGCCAAGATGGCTCTGCAGGACCTATTAAATAGGCCCCACACCTCCCCCTTCAGGTTGCCCGATTTTCGGGCCCCCTCTAAAATGTCCCTCGCCGATGCTCGGGCCACCTCTATGGGATCGGCATACTGCCGATCCATCTGGCCGCCCGACGGTGAGGGAGAGCCAGCACGGGAGGGCGACTGCGATCGCGACCTCTCCCCCCCGGCTTCTACCCCCCTTCCCCCCTTCCCCTCCTCACCCCTCCTCGAGCGGAGTGCGGGGAAGTCCCGCAGGTACCTGGCCGCGGCAGCGTCCTGCCTCTAACCTAACCTAACCTAACCTAACCTAACCTAACCTAACCTAACCTAACCTAACCTAACCTAACCTAACCTAACCTAACCTAACCTAACCTAACCTAACCTAACCTAACCTAACCTAACCTAACCTAACCTAACCTAACCTAACCTAACCTAACCTAACCTAACCTAACCTAACCTAACCTAACCTAACCTAACCTAACCTAACCTAACCTAACCTAACCTAACCTAACCTAACCTAACCTAACCTAACCTAACCTAACCTAACCTAACCTAACCTAACCTAACCTAACCTAACCTAACCTAACCTAACCTAACCTAACCTAACCTAACCTAACCTAACCTAACCTAACCTAACCTAACCTAACCTAACCTAACCTAACCTAACCTAACCTAACCTAACCTAACCTAACCTAACCTAACCTAACCTAACCTAACCTAACCTAACCTAACCTAACCTAACCTAACCTAACCTAACCTAACCTAACCTAACCTAACCTAACCTAACCTAACCTAACCTAACCTAACCTAACCTAACCTAACCTAACCTAACCTAACCTAACCTAACCTAACCTAACCTAACCTAACCTAACCTAACCTAACCTAACCTAACCTAACCTAACCTAACCTAACCTAACCTAACCTAACCTAACCTAACCTAACCTAACCTAACCTAACCTAACCTAACCTAACCTAACCTAACCTAACCTAACCTAACCTAACCTAACCTAACCTAACCTAACCTAACCTAACCTTTTTTTTTTTTTTTTTTTTTTTTTTTTTTTTTTTTTGACGGAGTGGAAATGCGTTACGCATCATCCCCCGGCCTAGGGTTGACCATATACGGGGGGGTATGACGGACTCTCTCCTCCCCCCACTCTCACATGAGAGTAGAGGGAGGAGCCTACCGTCTAAAACCACTCCGGCGTTTACCCTCGCTGCTGTTAATGGGGGGCGCCATGGGTTGCACGAGGATGCTACCATTGGGCGTCCCCCAGCGGCCCCAGCCTAATGCCGGGGCTCCCGCGCCAAAGGAGGGAGGGGTCGGCAAACGCACTGATCCCTCCCCCAGACGTGTAGGACCATCACCAGTGGGCCCCTAACCCACTGGTCCTACTGGGGGTTCAGGCTAGCAGCGTACTGCCTGCGCCTTCGCCCCCTTCGTCTGCGCCGGAGCGGGTGTGCGTCGACATCGTCTTCGCGTTCCCGCTCCGCAGCCTCCTTCTGCGAGATGACGTTCTCGCAGAAGGAGGCGACCGCCTCCCACGATCTCTCGCCGCTCAACATGACCGACACCACGTTGTGCAGCGAGAGATCGGAGACTCCGATATTCGCTGCCAGAGCGCGGCGTTCCGGTTCCCACCTCGTGCACTCCCTGAGGGTGTGGTCGGCCGTATCATCCGGGTCGCCGCACTCGTGGCAAGCCGGACTCGGCTCCCTCTTTATCTTGTGCAGGTAATGACCGAAGCATCCATGTCCGGTCATTACCTGCACAAGCCGGTACGACAACGTACCGTGCCTCCGCTCTAGCCAGTGGTCTAGCGACGGGAGGAGTGCCCCTATGGTGTGCGTTCCATAGGGAGAGTCCTCCAGGTCGCTTTTCCACCGGTCCCTCATGCGCCGCTCCGCCATTCGGCGAGCCTCCTCCACCGTTTCGGAGTCCGGGCACTCCCCTCTAGCCCGGGACTCCGCCCTCACACGATATGTCTCGGCCTGCACCTGAGCGTCCAGCTCCCACGGCGGGGTGCAGGCCAAGACACAAGCCACCGCATGTGCCACCGTAACGTAGGCCCTTACTATACGGAGGGCCACGACCCTCTGGGGTCTACGTAGGAGGGCCCTGTTTTTCGCCGACAGTCTGTCGGCCCAGATCGGCGCTCCATAGAGCGCCATGCTGCGGACGACGCCCGCAAATAGACGCCGGCATGGCGCTCTTGGCCCTCCTACGTTCGGCAACAGTCGGCCCAAGGCCGATGCGGCACCCACGACTCGGGGAGCAAGTTGCCTGAAGTGCTCCCCGAAGTCCCACTTTCGGTCCAGGACAAGGCCAAGGTACTTTATATTGGCCTTGACCTGGACCGCTTCGCCCGCGATTGGTACTGTTACGTCGCTGCGCAGACGCCACCCCTTCCTCCCGAAGACAATAGCCTCTGTCTTCGGGAGGGCTACCTCCAAGCCCAGCAGCCTTATTCTGCGCACCGTCATTTCAGCGGCCACAGCTGCCCTTCGCATGGTGTCCTCATAGTCACTTCCCCGAACGGCCACCATAGTATCGTCAGCGTAACAAATGGTGGTCATCCGGGGAAGCTGGGCCCCTCGAATCACCCAGTCGAAACCAAGGTTCCAGAGTAGGGGCCCAAGCACCGACCCCTGCGGGACCCCGCATTCCATACTGCGGGCGACTCGTCGACCCTCACATTCGTAGAGCACTACCCTTTCAGTAAGGTAGTGCTCCACGATTTTTCGCAGATAGGAAGGCACTTCATGGTAGCGAAGCGCCTCACCTATGACTGCGAACGGGAGGGTGCCAAATGCATTGGCGATGTCTAAAGACACCGCCACCACTCCCTCCCCTCTTGCCTCCGCTTCCTCAGCAAATTTTCTGAGGGACCAGAGCGCGTCCATAGTGGAACGTCCCTCCCGGAATCCAAACTGCCGGTCGCTGATATTCGGCCCCGAGTCCTCCAAGTGTTTGATGATTCGACAGGCTAGGATGCGCTCCAACATCTTTCCTGTTTCATCAAGGAGGACTATGGGGCGGTGACCGGACGGGGAATCATGTGGCCGACCTTCTTTCCTTAGCAGCACCAGCCGCCCCTCTTTCCAGCACCTCGGAAACCGCCCCTCCCTGATGCAATCATCAAAGAGAGCCCTCAGGCGGTCTTCGAGGTGCTTAGCCACCAGGGGAATGACCTTCCCTGGGACCCCGTCTGGACCTGGTGCCTTTTTGCACGACCGGAGGCGGTCGACGACCCGCTCCATCTCGTCATCTGTTATCCCGGGGATGTCGACCTGGTCCTCGGCTTCCACATGAGGGCTTGCCATGCAGGGCGGAAGGAAGTCCGGTGCTGCCGGGAAGAGGCCTTCCACAATCCTTGTGAGGAGCTCCGGCTCCAGGGTATCCATTGCGGGGGCGTGCCTGAGTTTGTTTCGTACCAGTCGGTACGGTCTTCCCCATGGATCCCGGTCAAGCGTGGCCAGGAACTCCTCCCCGGCCTCATCTTTCCTTCTCCTGATCTCCACACTGAGAGCTTCCTTGGCCTCTCTCAGCTCCCGATAGAGGAGCTCCTCCTCCTCAGGCAGGTGCCGCCTTCGCCTACAACGTGTATAGGCTCGGCGGGCAGCGTTACTCGTGGTTCGCAGGGCGGCTATTTCCTGCGACCACCAGTACACCTGCCTTTTCGCGGGCAGCCTGCGCGCCCGGGGCATGGCCGCGTCACACACTGACGTCAGCGCGACGCGGAGTTGAGCTGCTCGTTCCTCCACTCCCAAGGTGACCGGTGGGGGGGCACACCACGCCTCCACCATGGCCGCCTCCTCCGCCATCTCCCGGTCGAGACGGGACACGGTCCACCTTGGGAACTCCCCTCTTTCACCTCTCCTGCGCCCTCTCAGGCTGGGCGGCGGAGCCCCCGGCGAGGTGCCGACCCTCATCCGAACGTAGAGATGGTCGGAGAGGGTCTCCACTTCCTCCAGGACACGCCAATTGGAGATACGCGCGGCTATGGCAGGGGTCGC
Source organism: Tortrix viridana (assembly GCA_963241965.1). Classification (NCBI taxonomy): domain Eukaryota; kingdom Metazoa; phylum Arthropoda; class Insecta; order Lepidoptera; family Tortricidae; genus Tortrix; species Tortrix viridana. Next base: position 60,574 of record OY725197.1, read on the forward strand.
AAACGAGACGTCCACGATGGACCCCCCTTGCCGTCGCACGCACGTGTTGGCGTTGCCCTGGTTGAGCACCACAAGCCCCATCGCCGCCACCCAGTCTTCCACGGCCGCCCCTCTCGGGTCCGTGGCGGGGGAGCCCCACACCGTACTTTTGGCGTTTAGGTCCCCCATTACCATCACCTGTGTCGGTGCTACACCCCCGACGACTCTTCCAAGCCCTACCAAGAACCGCTCAAACTCGAATAGCGGCCGGTTGGGGGAGAAGTACACTGCTAATATAGCAGTGTCCCCCCATTTGGCCGCCGCAAAGCCCTGCCCACATTCAATTCTGGATAGGGGGGGAGAGTCGCCCGACGCCCGAGACACTATCGCCACTCCGCCGTCACTTGCCCCGACCCAGTTAGTCTGGGGAGGGACAAAGTAGGGCTCGGCCACCACCGTTACTCCTATGCCCCACTCCGCCATTGCCTGCATAAGCAGGTCTTGGGCACGGGCGGAGTGGTTGGCATTGCACTGCAGGATCTCCAAATGTCGGTGTGCTGGCATTTAGAGATCCATGCTTTGTCCCTCATCGGCCGGCTGTTCGGCACTTCGGCTTCGAGGCGCTTCCGGGGTCCCAACAGGAGCTGTCCTACCTCTGGACTGTGGGGGGTTGCACGATGCCCCCCCCATAGTATGGCCGGCCGGAAGTTTTGCCAGGTGGCATACCACGCAGAAGGGAGCTGCCCTGCAGTCGGCCCTCCGATGGTCTGGCATGCTACATCGGTAGCAGAGGCCAGTTCTGTCCGTGGCGGAAGGACAGAGCGCTCTAGTATGCCCAGTTCCCATGCACCCATAGCAGCGCATGGGGCCTTGGGCCAGCACCCTCACCTGGGCAGCCGTCCACCCCACCAGTAGGCGTCCGGCCTCTACTAGTTTGTTTGCTGCCACCACTGGGCACTTAACGATGGTCGCGCCCGTCCCATTTCGGAGAGCTCGAATGGCCCCCACCTTCACCTGTTCCACAGGGCACCCCGTTTTAGTGGCTATCGCCATCCCGACCTCCTCCGATGTTACCGACTCATCAAGATCACTGATTTTGAGCCCAGCCATCTTGACGGGCCGATAAACATTGGCCACATCGCCAATCAGCTCGTCGATCCTCTTGCAGAGGTCATTCGCAGCCCTGCCGCTGTCCGCGCCTGGGACCTCAATTATGCGTGCCCCCGTTTGGGTTTTGCGAACCCTCACGTGTTCTAGGCCAACGTCCGCCAGGTTGACCGCCTTTACCGCCTTCGTCATTATGGAGGCATAAGAAGCCTCCGTTCCCGGCTTAATGGCTACCACCACCGCGGCGGTAGTAGGGGCGGCCAGCTTCTTTGGCCCCTGCGAAACTTTGGCGGCCTTTGCCTTGGGGGCAGGCTTCTTTGTCTTCCGCTTTTTTTTTTTCACCACCTCCGTCCACGCCTCCTGGGAAGGAGGTGATGAAATTGGGGCTGAAGTGCTAGTCGTTGGCTTAGCAGACCTGGCCGCATCAGATGGACCAGATCTTGAGACAGCCTGTTGCCCTTTAGGAGTAGTGGCGGGCTTTGCCTTCTTGGCGGACGGAACCGGCTTACTTGCAGGGGTGACCGGTTTAGCTGCGGGCTTTGCTAGTGGAGCCGTAACTAGCTCCGGTGCAGCGGCAACAGCAGCTTGTTCAGCCGCTGCGGCCCTCCGTCGGTCCGCTGCAAGCGGTGGGCGGATGATCGGCGCAGCTGGGAGCAGACTTCTGACCTCGTCCAGCCGGGTGTTCACCATTTTGCCTATCGAAAGGAACAGATCCTTTTTGAGGTCCTCCCTCAGCTCCAATAGAGCATCGCCCAGGGCCTGTGGTAGTTGGTCCATCGAGGCCGATGAGGACTCCTTCTTCCTCTCGGAAAAGGCAGTCCTCAGGGCCTTGACCTCATTTTGAGCGATGGCAAGCTGCTCCTTCATCCTCCGGTTGTCGGCCTTTAAGGCTCGGAGCTCGTCACCCTCGTTCCGCCCATCCAGGACATCCGCAGCTGACAAGATGTCTCGACAAGCCTGATTCATGCGGCCCCAGACTTTGCCATTCAGGTTGCCGCATTTGGCAGCCTCGTCCAGGACGGTTTTGGCCGCTCGCCGAACCACCTTGAGGTAGTGCTCCTCCGGCTGGTCGTAGGGGCTACGTTCTCTGGGGGTCCCATTTCCTCTTCCGCTATCCGCCGCTTTCCTTCCCCGGGGGAGAAGTGGAGCATCTGGGAATGATAGGCGGTAGTTAGCCGTCTCGTCCGCCTCAGCCTGGTAATCACCCAGCTCATGAGTCTTAAGCGGAGCTGGGAACTTCGCAGAGCTCTGACCGGCATAGCGACCGCTGGCGCTTTTGCCCCTTCGTGCCGTGTTTATTTTTGCCTTGACGGCAGGCCCGGACAATGCTTCATCGTCCGGGTGTATCCTCTTGGGAGGTTTTTGAGCATCAGTGTTCAGCTCTTTATTGACCTCCATATCCAGTCTCTGGAGCTCTTCAAGTCGCTCCGATCTATCTAGACCGAGCTCCCTCCTCCTCTCCAATACGTCAAAATCAGATTCGTTTAGTACATCAATTTCCGTGTTGCTTCCGCCATGGTCATTGGTGACGGCCCGCGCCTCCGGGGCGCCCGCCATCACCACCTGTTCGTCGATGAATCTTTCGATTAGCCCTTCGATGTCCGTATTCAGTTCGTCCGTCGTTATGTTTCCAGTCCTGGTTTTGTTTTTGTTTTGTTTAGTTTCCATTGTAAATCCCACGAGTAGGGTCGATAAAAGTCGATGTTCGGGTTACGCCCGTTCCGAACACAAGGCTAAATACTGCAGAGGTCGCCCGGTATCTGCAGGGTTTAAACGACTTCGCTGTCGGGTTTTATAGACTTTTCCTTGTCGCGGGCCGGCCAATTAAGGCAAGCCCTCCGTTCTGGATCTTCGTAACTACCACCATAATCGTCGTGGATGGGGTTTCTGAAACTAGGATCCAGGGTACGGGGTAAGAGCCGACGTAACTCCCCTCATTTGGACGGCTTGGATGCTCGACGGCAGTGTTAGTGCACGCCGAGCCCGCCCTAAATACATACATATATACAATAGAAATAAATATATAAACATATAAATATACCCATTTCCCCCCCCCCAGTGTTTGGTTCGCGAGGCTTTAACCTAACCTAACCTAACCTAACCTAACCTAACCTAACCTAACCTAACCTAACCTAACCTAACCTAACCTAACCTAACCTAACCTAACCTAACCTAACCTAACCTAACCTAACCTAACCTAACCTAACCTAACCTAACCTAACCTAACCTAACCTAACCTAACCTAACCTAACCTAACCGGCTGGGGTAAGGCTCCGCATATGATCCATTTGTTCCCCGTCAAACCGACACCTGTCCCTCCCCCCTATTTTTAGCAGATGTACAACATCCAATGGAAGAGGCCACAAAAAGAGGGCGGCGCCAGGAGACAAGCGCAAAAAAAAAAAAAAAAAAAAAGAAATCTCCAGGCAAAAGATCAAGCCTCGAAAAATGGGAAAGCCCCTCCCAAAAGATGGCGTCCACAGCCACACAACCGGTCCAAAAAGATCTCCGACCCAACCCTTCTATTGGCGGGCAAAAGAAAGGAAGCCCGTAGTTTGTAAGCATGCGTGCATCAGGAAACCCTCTCCGCGACTCTTCTAGAATTAAGTTAACCCCCTCCTCCCATCCCCCTAATACTATTCCCCCCCCCCCCCTCTCCCTAACCCCACGGATGTAAAAACGGAAGAACGTTTTTCTCTTCCGGCCTTTCAGCACTGGCTGGGGATGCATCCGTGGGAGAGTAAATTTTTCGGAAAGCAAGGGGCAGTGGTGTTTTTAGCCGGTGCGAGCCCGGCAGTACCTGGGCCCTCCATTCCCAGGTCTCCGGAAGGGATTTTCACCGCTGCCCCTATCAAAAAACTTTGCAAATAAAAGCAAGGACTCCTGTCCTTGGCCCTTAAGGCGACTTATCCAAAAAAAAAAAAAAAAAAAAAAAAAAAAAAAAAAAAACCTAACCTAACCTAACCTAACCTAACCTAACCTAACCTAACCTAACCTAACCTAACCTAACCTAACCTAACCTAACCTAACCTAACCTAACCTAACCTAACCTAACCTAACCTAACCTAACCTAACCTAACCTAACCTTTTTTTTTTTTTTTTTTTTTTTTTTTTTTTTTTTTTTTTTTTTTTTTTATCGAGGGGAAATGCTTTACGCATACCACCACACTTGGGCAGCATGGTGGTTATGTGGGACTCTCCTCCCACTCTCTTCCCCTAGCGGGAAAAGGGCAGGAGGCCTACCCACTAAAACCCCTCGGCGTTCCCTCTCTGGCCCTTGGTGATATGGACGCAATGGGATTCCTTACGGATTTCACCAAAACTGCGGCCATGGCCTCCCCGGTCAGGTGGTCGTACCGGAGATTTCCTCATTTTAGGGAGGGAGATGCCGTGAACGCTTTGCATCTCCCTCAGCGTCTGGTGGGGAGGTGTAAACCCCACTAGGGCAGGACGGTTCCGGCGAAATGCCGCCTCCTCCTTCCCCTCCTTCTGCGCCTTATGGCATCCGCGGACTCGTCTTCCTCGCGGATCCGCTCCGCTGCCTCCTTTTGTGAGATGACCTCCTCACAGAAGGAGGCAACGGCATCCCACGATCTGTCGCTATCCAGCATTGCTGTTAGCACGCTGGACAGGGAGAGATCGCCTCCAATCAGCGTCCTTAACTCAGATCGCTCCGTGTGCCACGCGATGCAGACCTCCAGGGTATGCTGTGCCGTGTCCTCTTCCGCAGAGCACTCGTGGCACACTGGAGTTGTCTCCCGTCTAGCCACCTTGTGCAGGTATCGCCCGAAACATCCGTGTCCGGACAACACCTGCACAAGCCGGTATGTAAGGCGTCCATACCGCCTCTCCATCCATTTTTTGAGAAGTGGTCGGAGTGCCACAATGGTGCGAGCTCCGTACACAGGGTTCATGAGACCCTCCGACCACCTCTCCATCATTTGCTCCCGAGCATTCCTCTGTGCCCTCTCGACATCCTCTGAACCTGGACCCTCTCCTCTGGCCCTGCTCTCCGTGCGAGCCCGGTAGGTATCTGCGCGGAGTTTAGCCTCTAGCTCCCAGGGGGGCGTGCCAGCCAGGGCACAAGCAGCCGCATGGGAGACGGTACGGTACCCCCTAATCATTCTCAGCGCCATTATCCTCTGCGGTTGTCGCAAGAGGGCTTTGTTTCGGGCACTGAGAGAGCCCGACCATATAGGGGCGCCGTACATTGCCATGCTCTTGATGACCTCCGTGTATAGGCGTCGACACGTTGATTGAGGGCCTCCAACGTTAGGCAATAGCTTGCCTAGGGCTGAGGCAGTGCCCACAATTCGGGGAGCGAGGCGGCGAAAATGCTCCTCGAATTTCCACGAGCCGTCCAGGACAAGGCCCAGGTATTTTACATGGGCCTTAACCTGGATCCTCTCACCATGTATTTGGATGCTGAGGCCGGAGGGAACCCGCCATCTAGGCCCCCGGAAGACAATGGCTTCCGTCTTCGAGAGGGCCACCTCCAGTCCCAGCATCCGGATGCGGTCAACCACAAGGGTAGAGCCCACCGTAGCCAACCGCATCGCCTCCTCACAGTTGTTGCCTCGGACAGCCACCATCGTGTCGTCCGCATAGCAGAAGACCGCCATCCGAGGCAAGAGCTGTCCTCTGATGGCCCAATCGTAGCCCAGGTTCCACAGCAGGGGTCCCAGCACAGACCCCTGGGGGACACCGCAGGACATACTTTGGGCCATCCGCTCTCCATCTCTGCTTTGATAGAGCACTACCCGGTCTGTCAGGTAGTGCTCTATTACCATCCTCAAGTACAGGGGCACTCGATGGTATTTAAGGGCCTCCTTGATCACCTCAAAGGGAAGGGATCCGAAAGCATTCGCAATGTCCAGCGAGACAGCAACTACTCCTTCTCCCCTCTCTTTGGCCTCCTCCGAGAAGCTCTTCAAGGCGGATAACGCGTCCAGTGTGGACAATCCTGCCCGAAATCCGAATTGCTTCTCGGAGATATCCGGGCCCTCGCCCGCTACGTGCCTGTTGATTCTTGCGGCCACTACCCTCTCGAAAACCTTGCTCACATCGTCCAAGAGGACGAGTGGCCGGTACCCAGAAGGAGAATCAGGTGGACGACCCTCCTTCCTCAACAGGCACAAACGCCCTTCCTTCCAGCACTTGGGAACCTGTCCTGACTCCAGGCAGTCATCAAACAGTTGCCGGAGATGACACCCCAAGTGCTTGAGCGCCAAGAAGAGCACTTTTCCAGGTACTCCATCCGGTCCCGGCGCCTTACGCGATGATCTGAGGCGGGCCACCGCCTCCAACATCTCTTCGTCACTGATAGGTGGGATATCAGTGGTGCCAGCGCTGCTTTCTGGGCTACTTATCACGGGAGGAGTGAAGGCTGCCTGCTGTGGGAACAAGCCCGTCACAACCGCTGTGAGGAGGGTCGGCTCAAGATTATCCGTTGGGGACGCTTTCTGTAGTTTGTTACGTACAGCACGGTATGGGCGTCCCCACGGATCTCTGTTGAGTGTCTCCAGGTACTCCTCATTTGAGGAGTCTTTGGCCTTGGCGATGGCGGTCTGGAGTGCGACCTTGGCTTCCTTGAGAACTCGGCGGTATCTCTCCTCCTCCTCAGCGGTGTGTGACCTTCGTCGTCGGCACCGGGTATACGCCCGGCGAGCGGCGTTACATGTGGTGCGGAGGGCTTCAATTTCTCGCGACCACCAGTAGACCTGTTTTCTCGCAGGAAGTCGTTTAGTTCTCGGCATAGCAGCATCACAGACTTCCGTGATGGCAGCTCGGAAGCGGACAGCTCGCTCCTCTACGCTCAGCGTACCTGCTGCATCTAGGCCCCAGGCCTGTACTATAGCGGCCTCCTCCGCCAGTTCAGGGTTCAAACGGGATAGCGTCCATCGAGGAAATATCTGCCCATCTCGTCTGGGAGTCACATCCGTCGCCGAGGGACCGGAGACCCGGAATCGAATATACAAATGATCCGACAGGGTCTCCACCTCCTCTAGGACGCGCCACTCACCAGAGCGTGCAGCGACGGCAGGGGTCGCAAACGTCAAGTCTACGATGGACCCCCCCTGCCGTCTAACACAGGTGTTCGTGTTGCCCCGATTGAGCAGAACCAGACCTATCGCCGCCGCCCAGTCCCTCAATAGTCCACCTCTCGCGTCCGTAATGGGAGAACCCCACGCTGTACACTTCGCGTTGAAGTCTCCCATCACGAAGACTTGAGATGGAGACGCCCGTCCTACCACCATCTCCAACACATCGAGGTACCTCTCAAACTCGTCGAGTCTTCGGTTGGGGGAGAAGTAGACTCCAATGAGCACTATTTCACCCCAAGTGGCCGCCACATATCCGGGCCCCTTCTCTTTGATCGAGAAGGGAGGGGAGTTTGTGGCTGCCGGTACCACGATGGCTACTAAGCCTTCAGTGTCCCCCGCCCAGTGTGGTTGGGAGGGTACATAATAGGGCTCAGCCAGGACGACTGCATCCAAGCTCCACTCCGCCATCATCTGCATAAGCAGATCCTGTGCACGGGCAGAGTGGTTGATGTTAGTCTGGAGGAGGTCAAGATGTCGGTGTGCTGGCATTACGATTCCGACATGTCAACCTCCTCAAGCACCTGGCTACTCGCCTCCACTTGTGGTGCAGCCTGGGTCCCGTGTGCTTCCGCTTTGCCTTTTACACTAGGCGGGGCGCATTTGCTGCTACCCATCACATGGCCCGTCGGCCTCTTCGCATGTGCGCATACAGCGCACCGTGGTTCCATCTTGCAGGAGGCTGATTTGTGGCCTTCTCTGCCGCACCTATAACAGAGGGCACCTCTATCAACCTCCGAAGGACACATAGGTCGCGTGTGTCCTAACCCCATGCATTTGAAGCATCGCAGGGGGCGGGGTTCCATCACTGTGACACGCGCAGCCGACCACCCAACCAACAGACGGCCCTTCCCCACCATTGATTTCGCCACTAACGCCGGACACTCAACGATAGCCGAGCCTCCATAGGGTCCTCTTCGTACCGCGCCGACCTTGACCTCTTCTTGAGTGCACCCTCCAGCCGCCGAAACAGCAGCTGCAATGTCCTCGCTCTCTATTGTTTCGTCAAGGCCGGTCACTCTCACCGACACCTTTTTGGTGGGCCTGGTAATTGAGGCCACACCATCGAGGACCACTTTCAGCTTGTTTGCCAACGTGTCGGCCTTAGATCCGCTGGCAGCACCCGGGACGATAATAATCCGGGCTCCGTTCACTGTGTTCCGGACTTTTATGTTGTTATCCAGGCCCACTTCATCCAATTTAAAGGCCCCCCTGGCCTTTGTGAGGGCGTCTTTATAAGTTACCCCCCTCTGCACCGCGTCCGGCTGCAGAGTAACTACTACCGCAGTAGATTTGGGGGTACTTATTTTCGGAACCCTTTTCCTTTTTTTTGGCGCAGACGCCGGGACGGGAGGCGATGTCGGGTGCGCAGATCGTCTCGAGGCAGGGGCAGCGGAAGCTGACGTCGGGAGTGGCTTTTGGCTCTTCCCTTTCCCTTTTCGCTTTCTCCTAACGACGTCGGTCCACTTCTCTTCCGGTTTCTCTGCCACACGGGAGTTGCTGGGCATCGGTTGCGAGACAGGGGCGGCAGCGGAGACGGCAACCTCAGCCCGGCGGTGTGCCACCGGCTTAGGCTTCGGGACTGTCACTCCGGTTTGGTGGCGCGGCGCAGCCGTCGGCTTCGTCCTTGGAGCCGGACCCGCTTTGTCAGCCGCTAACGGTGGCCTAAGCACCGGTGCGGGAGGAAGTCGAGCTTCGATCTCCCCTAAGCGCGCATTAATACGGGCATTGATCATCCCACCGAGGGATACTAGAAGATCTTGCCTAATATCCGCCCAGGTACTAGCAACCCCAGTTTGTACGTCCGGCTGTGGTTGTTGTTGCACGGGCGCTGCCACTCTCTCTGAGAACGCAGTGCGGAGGGCCTTCACCTCGGACCTAAGGATATCTAGCTCGTGTTTGAGACGCGCATTGTCGGCCCTAAGCCTGCGCGTCTCCACGTCCGCTGAGAACATCCCCAGGTCCTCCACTGCCTCAGTGATCGCTCTCATCCCGAGCTTAATTTTTTTCCTTATTGTGCCCTTAAGATTTGCGGACACCCGAGCGGCCTCGCATATCTCAGATACGCCCGCAAGCGCCTTCTGCACTAATTCATCCTTAGTGGCGGTTTCTCCTCTAGGGATTTCCGTGACTACGGGAGGTAATTCGTCATCTCTGATTTCGTCACTGAGGGAAACCACTTCACCTCTAGCTATGCTAGGTTTTGGTGCAGGCTCTAGCGCCTCTTTTTCCAGCCTAAGAAGGTCTGCCCGCGCTTTGTCCAGCCCGATGGCATGTGCTGGACCACCGCGACCTCGTCGCGCGGTGTTCACTTTTGCAGGGACAGACCTTACCGTCTCAGTCTCTGCATCTTCTCCCTCCGAGTGGTCGGAGTGACGCCTCTTGTCTCCGGGTAAATACGTAGAAGCAAAAGAGGAATTGGAGACGCGATCAGCCTGCGCATCCATTTCCTCCAGCTCCTCGGCTCTTTCGAGATCGGCTCTCTCGAGATTCCGTCTCGTTTCCATTTCGTCAAGTTTCAAATCGTGTATAGAATCGGTGTCCAGTGTGTGTTCGCTAATGTCGTGTTCACGAGAGTCGGCAGTTCGCCGACCCACGAAGCAGTTGTTGCCCCCCCCAGAGTACGAGGGGCTGCCTACGTCCGAAGACGCAGGGAGGGATTCCCCCTTGCGGGGACCCTCCTGGGGACCATTTTTACAAGCTGCTTTACTCATTGTTGACTTTTGAAGGGGAAGTCTCCCTCGTTTGCAGTTTTTACTGCCTGAAGATGCTGCCACTTACCATCAACAGGAGGCGCTCTTTCGGGGAGTATTTGGTTCCACCTGGACCGCGCTGGCCCAAGAAGTGGTTATACCGCCACTGGTTCGGTAGGATGGGGGAAAGGATAGGTAGTGGGAAGGATAGAGAAGGATATTAAGGAAAGGGAGCGGGAAGGTGGGAAAAAGGAAGGGGATTGTGCTGCTCTTAGTCTGGTCCCTCCCCCCTAGTCTGTCCGGTATGGGTAACCCTGTCCGGCATAGCGTCGGGGATCCTAGGAACGCGCAAGCCCCCCCACCACGGCAAGGTGGCAGCAAATCGGGGGGGAACCTAACCTAACCTAACCTAACCTAACCTAACCTAACCTAACCTAACCTAACCTAACCTAACCTAACCTAACCTAACCTAACCTAACCTAACCTAACCTAACCTAACCTAACCTAACCTAACCTAACCTAACCTAACCTAACCTTTTTTTTTTTTTTTTTTTTTTTTTTTTTTTTTTTTTTTTTTTTTTTTTGGACAGGGTGGAAAATGCTTTATGCATTCCCCTCACCATGGGAGTGGCGAGGGGATATGTGGGACTCACTCCTCCCCCCCTCCCCAGAATGGGGAGAAAGGGAGGAGCGCAACCCACTAAAAACCACCCTGGCGTACCCTTCTGCCGGTTTCGGTAAGACGCCGTGGTTCCGCGTTAGCATTGCCACGACGCCTTCCGGCTGCCCCAGCCACTGCCGGGGCTCCCTGCGCCAAAGGGGAGAGAGGCCGAGCACGCCGGGCCTCTCCCCCAGACAACCAAGTGACGTTCCTACGGCAGGTGTGGGACTCCCATCCCCCACCTGCAGCCACTAAGGGTTGAGGCGGGCGGCAAACCGCCGCCGCCTCAACCCCCGCCGTCTGCGCCGGAGCGGATGCGCGAGAGGAGACTCCTCGCGCTCACGCTCCGCGGCCTCCTTCTGCGAGATAACGCTCTCGCAAAAGGAGGCCACCGCCTGCCAGGACCTCTCGCTGCACAGCATTGATGAGACAACGCTGTGCAGGGAGAGGTCCCATTGCCCAATCGCCAGTGCCATGGTGGCGCGCTCCGAACTCCAGCGGCTGCACACCTCGAGGGTGTGCTGAGCCGTGTCGTCCGGATCGCCGCACTCATGGCACTGCGGGCCAGGCTCCCTCCCAATTTTGTGCAGGTAATGACCGAAGCACCCGTGTCCGGTCATTACCTGCACAAGCCTGTACGACAGAGCGCCGAATGCCCTATCCACCCAGGTGTCGAACGACGGGAGGATCGCCCCTATGGTACGGGTACCATAGGGTGAGTCCTCCAGGCCGCTCTTCCACCTGTCCCGCATTCGGCGCTCCGTCATACGGCGCGTCTCCTCCACCTCCTCAGGGTCCGGGCGTTCTCCCCTAGCCCGGGCCCTGGACCTAACCTTATAGGTCTCAGCCTGCACCTCTGCGTCCATTTCCCATGGCGGGGTGCAGGCGAGGAGGCAGGCCGCTGCGTGGGCCACCGTCATATAGGCCCTCACCATTCGGAGGGCCACCACCCGCTGGGGCCTACGCAGCAGGGCCCTGTTCCGGGCGGACAGCTTGTCCGCCCATATTGGGGCCCCATACAGGGCCATGCTCCTCGTGACGCCGGCGTATAGCCGCCGGCACAAGGAGCCCGGCCCTCCCACATTGGGCAGCAGCCGGCCCAGGGCCGACGCGGCGCCCACGATTCGGGGAGCAAGTCTCGCGAAATGCTCCCCGAAATCCCACCGACGGTCCAAAGTTAGCCCCAGATATTTGATATGGGGCTTTATCTGGACCGTCTCTCCCCCGATCGTGAGCGCCGCGCCCGCCGGCAGCCGCCACCCACGCCCCCCGAAGACTATCCCCTCGGTCTTCGAGAGGGCCACCTTCAGGCCGAGCTGCTCGATCCGGTGGATCGACAGCTCGGCCGCCACCTCCGCCCGCCTTACCACTTCCTCCATTTCGGTCCCACGCACGGCCACCATGGTATCATCCGCATAGCAAATGGTGGCCGTCCGTGGAAGCAATTCCCCCCTGATGGCCCAATCGTACCCCAGGTTCCATAGCAAGGGACCGAGCACGGAACCCTGGGGTACTCCACAGGCCATCTCCCGCTCCCCCCGACCGCCATCCCGCCCCTCGTAGAGCACTACCCTCTCGGTAAGGTAGTGCTCCACGACCCTCCGGAGGTAGAGAGGCACTTCGTGATACCGAAGTGCCTCTCTAATGACCCCATAGGGAAGGGTGCCAAATGCGTTGGCGATGTCCAGCGACACCGCCACGACACCCTCCCCCCTGCTCGACGCGTCCTCACAGAAGTCCCTCAGGGACTTCAGTGCGTCGAGCGTGGACCGCCCCTCCCGGAACCCGAACTGCCGGTCCGAGACGTTCGGGCCGGCGCCCTCCAGGTGCTGCAGGATTCTGGAGGCCAGGATCCTCTCCAACATTTTCCCGGCCTCGTCCAGCAGCACAATTGGGCGCCATGCCGAGGGACAGTCAGGGGGTCGACCCTCTTTCCGGAGGAGGCAGAGCCTCCCCTCCTTCCACACCCTCGGGAATTTGCCTTCCCTCAGACAGTCGTCCATCAGCTGTCTGAGGCGGCCCCCGAGGTGCTTCAGTGCGATGGGGAGGACTCTGCCGGGGACTCCGTCCGGGCCCGGGGCCTTTTTGCAGCCCCGGAGGCGGTCCAACACCCGGTCGAACTCGTCATCGCTAATAGGCGCGATGGCGAGTTCGACCTCCGGCTCCCCCGATGGCTCGGTCATCACCGGGGGAGTTATCGAGGGGCTCGGCGGGAATAGCCCCTCGATGACCGCCTGGAGGAGGGAGGGCTCCAGGGAATCCATGGGGGGGGCGGTGCGCATTTTGTTTCGCACCACCCTATACGGCCGCCCCCACGGGTCCCTGTCCAGGGTGGCCAAGAACGAGGCGTGCGCCTCGTCCTTGGCCTTGGCGATCGCCACCTGTAGGGCCCCCTTTGCCTCCTTGAGGGCCCTGTGGAGCCCCTCCTCCTCCTCGGCGGTGTGTTGCCGACGCCGACAGTGCTGGTACGCCGACCGAGCACTGTTACTGGTGGTTCGCAGGGCCGCAATCTCTGCGGACCACCAGTACACCCTCCTCCGGGCGAAAAGACGCTTCGCCCGGGGCATGGCCGCGTCGCACACCGCCTGCAGCGAGGAGCGGAACCGAGATGCCCGCTCCTCGACCCCGAGGTCGGCGGGTGGGGCAGCACACCATGCCTCCACCATCGCCGCCTCGTCCACCCTGTCCCTGTCCAGTTTGGACAGGGACCATTTGGGGAACCCTCCTCCTCTCCCAGCCCCCCTCCACCCCCCCCCGGGGACGGGCAGCGGCCGGGCCCTACCTATGGAGACCCTCATTCTGATATAAAGATGATCAGAGAGGGTCTCCACGTCCTCCAGGACGCGCCAGTCTGTAACGCGTGCGGCAATGGCGGGGGTCGCGAACGTGATGTCCACGATTGACCCCCCCTGGCGCCGCACACAAGTGTTGGCGCTGCCCTGGTTCAGGACCGTAAGGCCCGTCGCCGCCACCCAGTCCCTGAGGGCCGCCCCGCGCGGGTCCGTAACGGGGGAACCCCATGCCGCGCTCTTGGCATTGAGGTCCCCCAGGACCAGCACTTGTTTCGGGGCTGCCCTCCTGACGACCCCCCCCAGGGTGCCCAGGAACAACTCAAATTCTCGCAGCGGCCTATTGGGGGAGAAGTACACCGCAACGATGACGGTGTCGTCTCCCCATTTGGCCGCCACGAATCCCGGGCCACCCTCCACCCTGGTCAGGGGGGGGAAGTCCCCCACCGCCGGCACCACCACGGCCACCCTCTCGTCCGCCGACCCTACCCAGTTGGGTAGGGGGGGGACGAAGTAGGGCTCCGCCACTACGGCAACGCCAATCGCCCACTCCGCCATGGTCTGCATGAGCAGGTCTTGAGCTCTGGCGGAGTGGTTGGCGTTCACCTGCAGGATGTCTAGATGCGGGTGTGCTGGCATCTAGACATCCATGCTTTCCTCCTGGGCCCCGGCGGCTGGCGCTGACGGGGGGTTCTGCTGGGGGGGACGGGGGCGTGGGGCCCTCGTGTCCCTACCTCTGGTTGGGGGGGGGAAGCAGTTCCTTCCCCCCATTCTGTGCCCCGCTGGGAGTTTGGAGTGGTGGCAGACCGCACACCACTCTTTCTCCCAGCATTCCCCCATTTTGTGCCCCTCCTTGCAGCACCGGAAGCACAGCGTGCTCCGGTCCACGCTAGAGGGGCACAATTCCCTCGTGTGACCGACACCGTAGCACTTGAAGCAGCGCATCGGTGTCGGTCCCACGGCCGTGACCCTGGCGGAGGCCCAACCCACCAGGATCCGACCCGCCCTCTGCAGCGCGATCGCGCAGGTCACGGGGCACTGGACGAGGACCGATCCAGTGCCGTCGTACAGCCTGCGGACGGCCCCAACCTTTACCTGGGCCGTCGCGCAGCCCCCCGCCTTGGCAACCGCCTCCGCCACCGACTCCCCGGTCGCCGACTCATCGAGCCCGGCGACCTGGAGGCCGGCCATCTTGACGGGGCGGCTAATGTTCGCCACGTCCCCGACTATTGTTTGCAGCCGTTCCGCCAGTTTATCGGCGGTCCGGCCGCTATCCCCCCCTGGGACCTCGATGACCCTGCCCCCGGTCGCCGAGGTCCGGACCCGCACATGTTGCAGGCCCACCTCCTGCAGGCTAAGGCCCTGAATGGCCTTAGCCATGGTGGCCTGCAACGTGGTGGTGGCGTCCTTCTTTAACGTCACCACCACCGCCGCCGTCTTGGGGGCAGACAGCGCCGCGGGTCTTGGCGCTGCCTTTCTGGCCGGGGGGGGGGAGGTCTTGGCCTTCCCCTTGCCTTTTCCCTTTTTTACCACCTCCGACCATTGCGCGGGCGGAGGCGGTATTCGGCCTGAGGGGCCGGGTACGCCCTGCGAAGGCCGAGCGGCAGCCGGGGCTGCGGCAGGCCTGGGCGCCTTGGCCGCAGGGGCGTTGGGCGCTGCCTTGCGGGCGGGGGGTGCCGCCTTCTTGGCGGCCTTAGGCCTCCCATCCCCCAGTCTGGCCCTCGCCTCAGGCTCGGGCTGCGGCATGGGCGGCGGGGTAGGCCTCGTGGCCTTCGTCTTGGGGGGGGGCGGCGGGGGGGCAGACCCTGTGGCCCTTTTGTCCGCTGCCAGCGGGGGGCGGAGCGGGGGCTCCGGGGGAAGGCGGCGACTCACTTCCTCGATTCGGGCATTCACCATGTTGCCCAAACTGAGGAAGAGGTCCCTCTTCATACATTCTATTGCCTCCACCAGCTCCTCCGTAGA
This sequence comes from Tortrix viridana, assembly GCA_963241965.1. NCBI lineage: Eukaryota > Metazoa > Arthropoda > Insecta > Lepidoptera > Tortricidae > Tortrix > Tortrix viridana. Next base: position 75,866 of record OY725197.1, read on the forward strand.
GAACTGCACTGGTGGAGGGGGGGGAGCCGGGGCCTGGCGCTCGGAGAAGGCGGTCCTGAGCGCCTTGGTCTCCGCGGTGAGCAGGGCGAGCTGCTCCCGCATCCTTTTATTGTCCGCTTTAAGGATGCGGATCTCCTCGCCCTCGGCCTTGGCGGCCTCCACCTCGTCCATGGCCGCCAAGATGGCTCTGCAGGACCTATTAAATAGGCCTCACACCTCCCCCTTCAGGTTGCCCGATTTTCGGGCCCCCTCTAGAATGTCCCTCGCCGATGTTCGGGCCACCTCTATGGGATCGGCATACTGCCGATCCACCTGGCCGCCCGACGGTGAGGGAGAGCCAGCACGGGAGGGCGACTGCGATCGCGACCGCTCCCCCCCGGCTTCTACCCCCCTTCCCCCCTTCCCCTCCTCACCCCTCCTCGAGCGGAGTGCGGGGAAGTCCCGCAGGTACCTGGCCGCGGCGGCGTCCTGCCTCTCCTCGAACCGGGGCTCGATTAGGGCGAGCTTCGCCTTCGCCGCGGACAGCCCCGAATATGCCCCCTTGGGCTTCCCCCTGCGCGCCGTGTTCACCTTAGGTAGGTGATCCGGCGCGAGGGCCCCCCCCTCATCCTCATGGGTCCTCTTCGACCCAGAGGGAACCGGCAGGTAGTCCTCCGGTTCCAAATAGTCATTCTCTGACTCCAGATCGGAGTCAGAGCCCCCCCCCTCCGAGGGGGGTCCCCCAAAACTTGAGGGCGTGGCCATGGTGGCCCCGGCCCCCCCTCCACCAAATTTGGTCGAGATCCGCTCACCCAGTCCGAAGTTAAGACCTAACCTAACTTAAAACGGTCAAGTGGGAGTCGGATCTCAACGACCTAATACTAAATTGCCTTCAGCGCCTGATGAAGGCAATTAGCAATTTCCCAAAACTTTCCCCCCGAATTTGGCCCACTTCCCGAGGTCGCAGCGAAAAAAGAAAAATGTCAAAAAATAGAGTAATTTTTACTCTATTTTTTGACACTCTTACTTTATTACCCCCAAATACAAAAATAAAAAGAAAAGGCCGAAAAACAAAAATACAAAAATTTTAAAAAATAATCAACCAAAAAAGTTCTCCCTCCCCACCTGCGAAAATTTGCAATTTCCAAACGGGATGTTTGAAAATTACAAATCTTTCAGCACTGTGTAGAGGGTGAAATGCACTACCTAAACTGCTAATTCAAAAATTTTTTCGACCACCACAACCCAGTCAAAATTTCACTTAAAAAGTGAAAAGTGAAAATAATTTTTTAAAATTTTGGTCAAAAAAACGCAAAATTTTAAAAAATTAAAAACTATGGGTTCCGCAATCTGACAATTACGGGACCAACCCTATAATTTGCGGGACCGTTACCGCTATCCCCGCCCAAAAACTGAGCAAGGTGGGATATCGGCAACACCGACTAAATTAAAAAGTAAAAATGTAAACAAACCCTAAATTTCAAAGAAATTTAGGGTGTGAATTTACACTTTTTTGAAAATTCGATATTTTCCGAAATAAAATTCCGAAAAATACCGAACCTTCCCTACGGTAAAGACGACTATTGCCGCTATGTGCTAGCCCTGAAAAGGGCTCAAAACAACAACGGCAACACCGACTTTTTTAAAACAGAAAAACGTAAACAAACAAATAAAAACCAATCAAGAGCAAAACACAAAATCCAAAATAAATAAGCCAAGTCACAAGATAGAGCAGAATCAAAAACCGAAATCGAAAGCCAAAAATTCGTTAGAAGTTGTCTCCGAAAATCGCAATGATCCATACAAAAACACCCAAAATTCAACCTCAACCTAACCTAACCTAACCTAACCTAACCTAACCTAACCTAACCTAACCTAACCTAACCTAACCTAACCTAACCTAACCTAACCTAACCTAACCTAACCTAACCTAACCTAACCTAACCTAACCTAACCTAACCTAACCTAACCTAACCTAACCTAACCTAACCTAACCTAACCTAACCTAACCTAACCTAACCTAACCTAACCTAACCTAACCTAACCTAACCTAACCTAACCTAACCTAACCTAACCTAACCTAACCTAACCTAACCTAACCTAACCTAACCTAACCTAACCTAACCTAACCTAACCTAACCTAACCTAACCTAACCTAACCTAACCTAACCTAACCTAACCTAACCTAACCTAACCTAACCTAACCTAACCTAACCTAACCTAACCTAACCTAACCTAACCTAACCTAACCTAACCTAACCTAACCTAACCTAACCTAACCTAACCTAACCTAACCTAACCTAACCTAACCTAACCTAACCTAACCTAACCTAACCTAACCTAACCTAACCTAACCTAACCTAACCTAACCTAACCTAACCTAACCTAACCTAACCTAACCTAACCTAACCTAACCTAACCTAACCTAACCTAACCTAACCTAACCTAACCTTTTTTTTTTTTTTTTTTTTTTTTTTTTTTTTTTTTTTTTTTTGACAGGGTGGAAAATGCTTTATGCATTCCCCTCACCATGGGAGTGGCGAGGGGATATGTGGGACTCACTCCTCCCCCCCTCCCCAGAATGGGGAGAAAGGGAGGAGCGCAACCCACTAAAAACCACCCTGGCGTACCCTCCTGCCGGTTTCGGTAAGACGCCGTGGTTCCGCGTTAGCATTGCCACGACGCCTTCCGGCTGCCCCAGCCACTGCCGGGGCTCCCTGCGCCAAAGGGGAGAGAGGCCGAGCACGCCGGGCCTCTCCCCCAGACAACCAAGTGACGTTCCTACGGCAGGTGTGGGACTCCCATCCCCCACCTGCAGCCACTAAGGGTTGAGGCGGGCGGCAAACCGCCGCCGCCTCAACCCCCGCCGTCTGCGCCGGAGCGGATGCGCGAGAGGAGACTCCTCGCGCTCACGCTCCGCGGCCTCCTTCTGCGAGATAACGCTCTCGCAGAAGGAGGCCACCGCCTGCCAGGACCTCTCGCTGCACAGCATTGCAGAGACAACGCTGTGCAGGGAGAGGTCCCATTGCCCAATCGCTAGTGCCATGGTGGCGCGCTCCGAACTCCAGCGGCTGCACACCTCGAGGGTGTGCTGAGCCGTGTCGTCCGGATCGCCGCACTCATGGCACTGCGGGCCAGGCTCCCTCCCAATTTTGTGCAGGTAATGACCGAAGCACCCGTGTCCGGTCATCACCTGCACAAGCCTGTACGACAGAGCGCCGAATGCCCTATCCACCCAGGTGTCGAACGACGGGAGGATCGCCCCTATGGTACGGGTACCATAGGGTGAGTCCTCCAGGCCGCTCTTCCACCTGTCCCGCATTCGGCGCTCCGTCATACGGCGCGTCTCCTCCACCTCCTCAGGGTCCGGGCGTTCTCCCCTAGCCCGGGCCCTGGACCTAACCTTATAGGTCTCAGCCTGCACCTCTGCGTCCATTTCCCATGGCGGGGTGCAGGCGAGGAGGCAGGCCGCTGCGTGGGCCACCGTCATATAGGCCCTCACCATTCGGAGGGCCACCACCCGCTGGGGCCTACGCAGCAGGGCCCTGTTCCGGGCGGACAGCTTGTCCGCCCATATTGGGGCCCCATACAGGGCCATGCTCCTCGTGACGCCGGCGTATAGCCGCCGGCACAAGGAGCCCGGCCCTCCCACATTGGGCAGCAGCCGGCCCAGGGCCGACGCGGCGCCCACGATTCGGGGAGCAAGTCTCGCGAAATGCTCCCCGAAATCCCACCGACGGTCCAAAGTTAGCCCCAGATATTTGATATGGGGCTTTATCTGGACCGTCTCTCCCCCGATCGTGAGCGCCGCGCCCGCCGGCGGCCGCCACCCACGCCCCCCGAAGACTATCCCCTCAGTCTTCGAGAGGGCCACCTTCAGGCCGAGCTGCTCGATCCGGTGGATCGACAGCTCGGCCGCCACCTCCGCCCGCCTCATCACCTCCTCCATTTCGGTCCCACGCACGGCCACCATGGTATCATCTGCATAGCAAATGGTGGCCGTCCGTGGGAGCAATTCCCCCCTGATGGCCCAATCGTACCCCAGGTTCCATAGCAAGGGACCGAGCACGGAACCCTGGGGTACTCCACAGGCCATCTCCCGCTCCCCCCGACCGCCATCCCGCCCCTCGTAGAGCACTACCCTCTCGGTAAGGTAGTGCTCCACGACCCTCCGGAGGTAGAGAGGCACTTCGTGATACCGAAGTGCCTCTCTAATGACCCCATAGGGAAGGGTGCCAAATGCGTTGGCGATGTCCAACGACACCGCCACGACACCCTCTCCCCTGCTCGACGCGTCCTCACAGAAGTCCCTCAAGGACTTCAGTGCGTCGAGCGTGGACCGCCCCTCCCGGAACCCGAACTGCCGGTCCGAGACGTTCGGGCCGGCGCCCTCCAGGTGCTGCAGGATTCTGGAGGCCAGGATCCTCTCCAACATTTTCCCGGCCTCGTCCAGCAGCACAATTGGGCGCCATGCCGAGGGACAGTCAGGGGGTCGACCCTCTTTCCGGAGGAGGCAGAGCCTCCCCTCCTTCCACACCCTCGGGAATTTGCCTTCCCTCAGACAGTCGTCCATCAGCTGTCTGAGGCGGCCCCCGAGGTGCTTCAGTGCGATGGGGAGGACTTTGCCGGGGACTCCGTCCGGGCCCGGGGCCTTTTTGCAGCCCCGGAGGCGGTCCAACACCCGGTCGAACTCGTCATCGCTAATAGGCGCGATGGCGAGTTCGACCTCCGGCTCCCCCGATGGCTCGGTCATCACCGGGGGAGTTATCGAGGGGCTCGGCGGGAATAGCCCCTCGATGACCGCCTGGAGGAGGGAGGGCTCCAGGGAATCCATGGGGGGGGCGGTGCGCATTTTGTTTCGCACCACCCTATACGGCCGCCCCCACGGGTCCCTGTCCAGGGTGGCCAAGAACGAGGCGTGCGCCTCGTCCTTGGCCTTGGCGATCGCCACCTGTAGGGCCCCCTTTGCCTCCTTGAGGGCCCTGTGGAGCCCCTCCTCCTCCTCGGCGGTGTGTTGCCGACGCCGACAGTGCTGGTACGCCGACCGAGCACTGTTACTGGTGGTTCGCAGGGCCGCAATCTCTGCGGACCACCAGTACACCCTCCTCCGGGCGAAAAGACGCTTCGCCCGGGGCATGGCCGCGTCGCACACCGCCTGCAGCGAGGAGCGGAACCGAGATGCCCGCTCCTCGACCCCGAGGTCGGCGGGTGGGGCAGCACACCATGCCTCCACCATCGCCGCCTCGTCCACCCTGTCCCTGTCCAGTTTGGACAGGGACCATTTGGGGAACCCTCCTCCTCTCCCAGCCCCCCTCCGCCCCCCCCCGGGGACGGGCAGCGGCCGGGCCCTACCTGTGGAGACCCTCATTCTGATATAAAGATGATCAGAGAGGGTCTCCACGTCCTCCAGGACGCGCCAGTCTGTAACGCGTGCGGCAATGGCGGGGGTCGCGAACGTGATGTCCACGATTGACCCCCCCTGGCGCCGCACGCAAGTGTTGGCGCTGCCCTGGTTCAGGACCGTAAGGCCCGTCGCCGCCACCCAGTCCCTGAGGGCCGCCCCGCGCGGGTCCGTAACGGGGGAACCCCATGCCGCGCTCTTGGCATTGAGGTCCCCCAGGACCAGCACTTGCTTCGGGGCTGCCCTCCTGACGACCCCCCCCAGGGTGCCCAGGAACAACTCAAATTCTCGCAGCGGCCTATTGGGGGAGAAGTACACCGCAACGATGACGGTGTCGTCTCTCCACTTGGCCGCCACGAATCCCGGGCCACCCTCCACCCTGGTCAGGGGGGGGAAGTCCCCCACCGCCGGCACCACCACGGCCACCCTCTCGTCCGCCGACCCTACCCAGTTGGGTAGGGGGGGGACGAAGTAGGGCTCCGCCACTACGGCAACGCCAATCGCCCACTCCGCCATGGTCTGCATGAGCAGGTCTTGAGCTCTGGCGGAGTGGTTGGCGTTCACCTGCAGGATGTCTAGATGCGGGTGTGCTGGCATCTAGACATCCATGCTTTCCTCCTGGGCCCCGGCGGCTGGCGCTGATGGGGGGTTCTGCTGGGGGGGACGGGGGCGTGGGGCCCTCGTGTCCCTACCTCTGGTTGGGGGGGGGAAGCAGTTCCTTCCCCCCATTCTGTGCCCCGCTGGGAGTTTGGAGTGGTGGCAGACCGCACACCACTCTTTCTCCCAGCATTCCCCCATTTTGTGCCCCTCCTTGCAGCACCGGAAGCACAGCGTGCTCCGGTCCACGCTAGAGGGGCACAATTCCCTCGTGTGACCGACACCGTAGCACTTGAAGCAGCGCATCGGTGTCGGTCCCACGGCCGTGACCCTGGCGGAGGCCCAACCCACCAGGATCCGACCCGCCCTCTGCAGCGCAATCGCGCAGGTCACGGGGCACTGGACGAGGACCGATCCAGTGCCGTCGTACAGCCTGCGGACGGCCCCAACCTTTACCTGGGCCGTCGCGCAGCCCCCCGCCTTGGCAACCGCCTCCGCCACCGACTCCCCGGTCGCCGACTCATCGAGCCCGGCGACCTGGAGGCCGGCCATCTTGACGGGGCGGCTAATGTTCGCCACGTCCCCGACTATTGTTTGCAGCCGTTCCGCCAGTTTATCGGCGGTCCGGCCGCTATCCCCCCCTGGGACCTCGATGACCCTGCCCCCGGTCGCCGAGGTCCGGACCCGCACATGTTGCAGGCCCACCTCCTGCAGGCTAAGGCCCTGAATGGCCTTAGCCATGGTGGCCTGCAACGTGGTGGTGGCGTCCTTCTTTAACGTCACCACCACCGCCGCCGTCTTGGGGGCAGACAGCGCCGCGGGTCTTGGCGCTGCCTTTCTGACCGGGGGGGGGGAGGTCTTGGCCTTCCCCTTGCCTTTTCCCTTTTTTACCACCTCCGACCATTGCGCGGGCGGAGGCGGTATTCGGCCTGAGGGGCCGGGTACGCCCTGCGAAGGCCGAGCGGCAGCCGGGGCTGCGGCAGGCCTGGGCGCCTTGGCCGCAGGGGCGTTGGGCGCTGCCTTGCGGGCGGGGGGTGCCGCCTTCTTGGCGGCCTTAGGCCTCCCATCCCCCAGTCTGGCCCTCGCCTCAGGCTCGGGCTGCGGCATGGGCGGCGGGGTAGGCCTCGTGGCCTTCGTCTTGGGGGGGGGCGGCGGGGGGGCAGACCCTGTGGCCCTTTTGTCCGCTGCCAGCGGGGGGCGGAGCGGGGGCTCCGGGGGAAGGCGGCGACTCACTTCCTCGATTCGGGCATTCACCATGTTGCCCAAACTGAGGAAGAGGTCCCTCTTCATACATTCTATTGCCTCCACCAGCTCCTCCGTAGAGAACTGCACTGGTGGAGGGGGGGGAGCCGGGGCCTGGCGCTCGGAGAAGGCGGTCCTGAGCGCCTTGGTCTCCGCGGTGAGCAGGGCGAGTTGCTCCCGCATCCTTTTATTGTCCGCTTTAAGGATGCGGATCTCCTCGCCCTCGGCCTTGGCGGCCTCCACCTCGTCCATGGCCGCCAAGATGGCTCTGCAGGACCTATTAAATAGGCCCCACACCTCCCCCTTTAGGTTGCCTGATTTTCGGGCCCCCTCTAGAATGTCCCTCGCCGATGTTCGGGCCACCTCTATGGGATCGGCATACTGCCGATCCACCTGGCCGCCCGACGGTGAGGGAGAGCCAGCACGGGAGGGCGACTGCGATCGCGACCGCTCCCCCCCGGCTTCTACCCCCCTTCCCCCCTTCCCCTCCTCACCCCTCCTCGAGCGGAGTGCGGGGAAGTCTCGCAGGTACCTGGCCGCGGCGGCGTCCTGCCTCTCCTCGAACCGGGGCTCGATTAGGGCGAGCTTCGCCTTCGCCGCGGACAGCCCCGAATATGCCCCCTTGGGCTTCCCCCTGCGCGCCGTGTTCACCTTAGGTAGGTGATCCGGCGCGAGGGCCCCCCCCTCATCCTCATGGGTCCTCTTCGACCCAGAGGGAACCGGCAGGTAGTCCTCCGGTTCCAAATAGTCATTCTCTGACTCCAGATCGGAGTCAGAGCCCCCCCCCTCCGAGGGGGGTCCCCCAAAACTTGAGGGCGTGGCCATGGTGGCCCCGGCCCCCCCTCCACCAAATTTGGTCGAGATCCGCTCACCCAGTCCGAAGTTAAGACCTAACCTAACTTAAAACGGTCAAGTGGGAGTCGGATCTCAACGACCTAATACTAAATTGCCTTCAGCGCCTGATGAAGGCAATTAGCAATTTCCCAAAACTTTCCCCCCGAATTTGGCCCACTTCCCGAGGTCGCAGCGTAAAAAGAAAAATGTCAAAAAATAGAGTAATTTTTACCCTATTTTTTGACACCCTTACTTTAATACCCCCTAATACAAAATAAAAAGAAAAAGGCCAAAAAACAAAAATGCAAAAATTTGAAAAAATTAAAAACCAAAAAACTTCTCCCTCGCCACACCCGAAAATTTGCAACTTCTAAACGGGATGTTTAAAAGTTACAAATCCTTCAGGGTCGTGTAGAGGGTGAACTGCGCTACCTGTACTAATAACAACAAATTATTTAAACAACCACAACCCAGTGAAAATTTCACTTAAAAAGTGAAAAATGAAAATAATTTTTTAAGATTTTGGTCAAAAAACACAAAATTTTAAAAAATTAAAAACTATGGGTTCCGCAATCTGACGATTACGGGACCAACCCTATAATTTGCGGGACCGTTACCGCTATCCCCGCCCAAAAACTGAGCAAGGTGGGATATTGGCAACACCGACTAAATTAAAAAGTAAAAATGTAAACAAACCCTAAATTTCAAAGAAATTTAGGGTGTGAATTTACACTTTTTGAAAATTCGATATTTCCCGAAATAAAATTCCGAAAAATACCGAACCTTCCCTACGGTAAAGACGACTATTGCCGCTATGTGCTAGCCCTGAAAAGGGCTCAAAACAACAACGGCAACACCGACTTTTTTAAAACAGAAAAACGTAAACAAACCAAATAAAACCAATCAAGAGCAAAACACAAAATCCAAAATATCTAAGCCAAGTCACGTGATACAGCAGAATCAAAGTCAGAAATCAAGAGCCAAAAATTCGTTAGTAATTGTCTCCGAAAATCGCAATAATCCATACATAAACACCCAAAATTCAACCTCAACCTAACCTAACCTAACCTAACCTAACCTAACCTAACCTAACCTAACCTAACCTAACCTAACCTAACCTAACCTAACCTAACCTAACCTAACCTAACCTAACCTAACCTAACCTAACCTAACCTAACCTAACCTAACCTAACCTAACCTAACCTAACCTAACCTAACCTAACCTAACCTAACCTAACCTAACCTAACCTAACCTAACCTAACCTAACCTAACCTAACCTAACCTAACCTAACCTAACCTAACCTAACCTAACCTAACCTAACCTAACCTAACCTAACCTAACCTAACCTAACCTAACCTAACCTAACCTAACCTAACCTAACCTAACCTAACCTAACCTAACCTAACCTAACCTAACCTAACCTAACCTAACCTAACCTAACCTAACCTAACCTAACCTAACCTAACCTAACCTAACCTAACCTAACCTAACCTAACCTAACCTAACCTAACCTAACCTAACCTAACCTAACCTAACCTAACCTAACCTAACCTAACCTAACCTAACCTAACCTAACCTAACCTAACCTAACCTAACCTAACCTAACCTAACCTAACCTAACCTAACCTAACCTAACCTAACCTAACCTAACCTAACCTAACCTAACCTAACCTAACCTAACCTAACCTAACCTAACCTAACCTAACCTAACCTAACCTAACCTAACCTAACCTAACCTAACCTAACCTAACCTAACCTAACCTAACCTAACCTAACCTAACCTAACCTAACCTAACCTAACCTAACCTAACCTAACCTAACCTAACCTAACCTAACCTAACCTAACCTAACCTAACCTAACCTAACCTAACCTAACCTAACCTAACCTAACCTAACCTAACCTAACCTAACCTAACCTAACCTAACCTAACCTAACCTAACCTAACCTAACCTAACCTAACCTAACCTAACCTAACCTAACCTAACCTAACCTAACCTAACCTAACCTAACCTAACCTAACCTAACCTAACCTAACCTAACCTAACCTAACCTAACCTAACCTAACCTAACCTAACCTAACCTAACCTAACCTAACCTAACCTAACCTAACCTAACCTAACCTAACCTAACCTAACCTAACCTAACCTAACCTAACCTAACCTAACCTAACCTAACCTAACCTAACCTAACCTAACCTAACCTAACCTAACCTAACCTAACCTAACCTAACCTAACCTAACCTAACCTAACCTAACCTAACCTAACCTAACCTAACCTAACCTAACCTAACCTAACCTAACCTAACCTAACCTAACCTAACCTAACCTAACCTAACCTAACCTAACCTAACCTAACCTAACCTAACCTAACCTAACCTAACCTAACCTAACCTAACCTAACCTAACCTAACCTAACCTAACCTAACCTAACCTAACCTAACCTAACCTAACCTAACCTAACCTAACCTAACCTAACCTAACCTAACCTAACCTAACCTAACCTAACCTAACCTAACCTAACCTAACCTAACCTAACCTAACCTAACCTAACCTAACCTAACCTAACCTAACCTAACCTAACCTAACCTAACCTAACCTAACCTAACCTAACCTAACCTAACCTAACCTAACCTAACCTAACCTAACCTAACCTAACCTAACCTAACCTAACCTAACCTAACCTAACCTAACCTAACCTAACCTAACCTAACCTAACCTAACCTAACCTAACCTAACCTAACCTAACCTAACCTAACCTAACCTAACCTAACCTAACCTAACCTAACCTAACCTAACCTAACCTAACCTAACCTAACCTAACCTAACCTAACCTAACCTAACCTAACCTAACCTAACCTAACCTAACCTAACCTAACCTAACCTAACCTAACCTAACCTAACCTAACCTAACCTAACCTAACCTAACCTAACCTAACCTAACCTAACCTAACCTAACCTAACCTAACCTAACCTAACCTAACCTAACCTAACCTAACCTAACCTAACCTAACCTAACCTAACCTAACCTAACCTAACCTAACCTAACCTAACCTAACCTAACCTAACCTAACCTAACCTAACCTAACCTAACCTAACCTAACCTAACCTAACCTAACCTAACCTAACCTAACCTAACCTAACCTAACCTAACCTAACCTAACCTAACCTAACCTAACCTAACCTAACCTAACCTAACCTAACCTAACCTAACCTAACCTAACCTAACCTAACCTAACCTAACCTAACCTAACCTAACCTAACCTAACCTAACCTAACCTAACCTAACCTAACCTAACCTAACCTAACCTAACCTAACCTAACCTAACCTAACCTAACCTAACCTAACCTAACCTAACCTAACCTAACCTAACCTAACCTAACCTAACCTAACCTAACCTAACCTAACCTAACCTAACCTAACCTAACCTAACCTAACCTAACCTAACCTAACCTAACCTAACCTAACCTAACCTAACCTAACCTAACCTAACCTAACCTAACCTAACCTAACCTAACCTAACCTAACCTAACCTAACCTAACCTAACCTAACCTAACCTAACCTAACCTAACCTAACCTAACCTAACCTAACCTAACCTAACCTAACCTAACCTAACCTAACCTAACCTAACCTAACCTAACCTAACCTAACCTAACCTAACCTAACCTAACCTAACCTAACCTAACCTAACCTAACCTAACCTAACCTAACCTAACCTAACCTAACCTAACCTAACCTAACCTAACCTAACCTAACCTAACCTAACCTAACCTAACCTAACCTAACCTAACCTAACCTAACCTAACCTAACCTAACCTAACCTAACCTAACCTAACCTAACCTAACCTAACCTAACCTAACCTAACCTAACCTAACCTAACCTAACCTAACCTAACCTAACCTAACCTAACCTAACCTAACCTAACCTAACCTAACCTAACCTAACCTAACCTAACCTAACCTAACCTAACCTAACCTAACCTAACCTAACCTAACCTAACCTAACCTAACCTAACCTAACCTAACCTAACCTAACCTAACCTAACCTAACCTAACCTAACCTAACCTAACCTAACCTAACCTAACCTAACCTAACCTAACCTAACCTAACCTAACCTAACCTAACCTAACCTAACCTAACCTAACCTAACCTAACCTAACCTAACCTAACCTAACCTAACCTAACCTAACCTAACCTAACCTAACCTAACCTAACCTAACCTAACCTAACCTAACCTAACCTAACCTAACCTAACCTAACCTAACCTAACCTAACCTAACCTAACCTAACCTAACCTAACCTAACCTAACCTAACCTAACCTAACCTAACCTAACCTAACCTAACCTAACCTAACCTAACCTAACCTAACCTAACCTAACCTAACCTAACCTAACCTAACCTAACCTAACCTAACCTAACCTAACCTAACCTAACCTAACCTAACCTAACCTAACCTAACCTAACCTAACCTAACCTAACCTAACCTAACCTAACCTAACCTAACCTAACCTAACCTAACCTAACCTAACCTAACCTAACCTAACCTAACCTAACCTAACCTAACCTAACCTAACCTAACCTAACCTAACCTAACCTAACCTAACCTAACCTAACCTAACCTAACCTAACCTAACCTAACCTAACCTAACCTAACCTAACCTAACCTAACCTAACCTAACCTAACCTAACCTAACCTAACCTAACCTAACCTAACCTAACCTAACCTAACCTAACCTAACCTAACCTAACCTAACCTAACCTAACCTAACCTAACCTAACCTTACCGAAGGTCAAAAGTTGTAGTGTAGACTTTATTATTAAAACTCGGGGAGACAGACGATTGCGCGATCTAAACGACAGGTGGTGCCATCTATTGACGCGTCGTTTTCAATGGCTATATAGTTTATATAGTTGTTTATTTATTTATTATAGCGGATTTGGTATTACCTGTAATAATTGATAATTGATAATTGATAATTGATAATTGATAATTGATAATTGATAATTGATAATTGATAATTGATAATTGATAATTGATAATTGATAATTGATAATTGATAATTGATAATTGATAATTGATAATTGATAATTGATAATTGATAATTGATAATTGATAATTGATAATTGATAATTGATAATTGATAATTGATAATTGATAATTGATAATTGATAATTGATAATTGATAATTGATAATTGATAATTGATAATTGATAATTGATAATTGATAATTGATAATTGATAATTGATAATTGATAATTGATAATTGATAATTGATAATTGATAATTGATATTTGATAATTGATAATTGATAATTGATAATTGATAATTGATAATTGATAATTGATAATTGATAATTGATAATTGATAATTGATAATTGATAATTGATAATTGATAATTGATAATTGATAATTGATAATTGATAATTGATAATTGATAATTGATAATTGATAATTGATAATTGATAATTGATAATTGATAATTGATAATTGATAATTGATAATTGATAATTGATAATTGATAATTGATAATTGATAATTGATAATTGATAATTGATAATTGATAATTGATAATTGATAATTGATAATTGATAATTGATAATTGATAATTGATAATTGATAATTGATAATTGATAATTGATAATTGATAATTGATAATTGATAATTGATAATTGATAATTGATAATTGATAATTGATAATTGATAATTGATAATTGATAATTGATAATTGATAATTGATAATTGATAATTGATAATTGATAATTGATAATTGATAATTGATGGTTGGTGGTTGATAATTGATAATTGATAATTGATAATTGATAATTGATAATTGATAATTGATAATTGATAATTGATAATTGATAATTGATAATTGATAATTGATAATTGATAATTGATAATTGATAATTGATAATTGATAATTGATAATTGATAATTGATAATTGATAATTGATAATTGATAATTGATAATTGATAATTGATGGTTGGTGGTTGATGGTTGATGGTTGATGGTTGATGGTTGATAGTTGATGGTTGATGGTTGATGGTTGATGGTTGATGGTTGATGGTTGATGGTTGATGGTTGATGGTTGATGGTTGATGGTTGATGGTTGATGGTTGATGGTTGATGGTTGATGGTTGATGGTTGATAGTTGATAGTTGATAGTTGATAGTTGATAGTTGATAGTTGATAGTTGATAGTTGATAGTTGATAGTTGATAGTTGATAGTTGATAGTTGATAGTTGATAGTTGATAGTTGATAGTTGATAGTTGATAGTTGATAGTTGATAGTTGATAGTTGATAGTTGATAGTTGATAGTTGATAGTTGATAGTTGATAGTTGATAGTTGATAGTTGATAGTTAATAGTTGATAGTTGATTGTTGAAATTTGATAGTTGATAGTTGATAGTTGATAGTTGATAGTTGATAGTTGATTGTTGATTGTTGATTGTTGATTGTTGATTGTTGATTGTTGATTGTTGATTGTTGATTATTGATTATTGATTATTGATTATTAATCATGAGCGAAAGTACTTTCATTCATAGGGACCCTAACTAGAGTAGATTTTATTACAGAATTTTCATAATCCCCGGTTAGAATTTTCTTTAGTGGTCGGATAACCAAGTTTTGGTATATTCTAAACGGTTAATGTTTTGATTATTAAACCTCTAATTTTATAGCGTTAGACTCTGATCGGGAAGATAATACCTTTTTTTTATATTTCTTTGCGTTTTCCATCATATTGTGTTTTTACAGATTTTGTTGCTTACTTTTAAAATATTATAAATTATAAACCTTACCCTTTAAAAACCCCTTTTAATCTTTGCCTAAATTCCCCTTTTCATTTCATATCTGAAAAAAAAAAAAAAAAAAAAAAAAAAAAAAAAAAAAAAAAAAAAGCCTAATAATGTGATCAGCCGGTAATTGCATTTATTATCGGTTCATTACATTACAGTGTGTACAGCTTCAAATTTGGTTTCAGAGTTTCTTTAGTTTCGGTATCATTATCAGTTGACAGTTGTTGGTTGACGGCTTCTGTTATTGGGTTTGATTTTTTTTTTCTCCCCAGTACTAATACTAATATTTGTTTTGGTTTTAGTTCTCTTCCACATTATTTTTTCTTTTTTGTTTGCTTTTTTTTTACCCGAAAACGCGCAGCAAAAAGAAAATATGATTTTCTACTCTAGCGCCTAAACCATTGGACTGATTTTAATAAATGTGGTGTCATATGATCGTGCGTGTCATAGGATATATAATATTAGGTTATTTATTGTTGGCTTCAGTTTCGGTTTCAGTATTCAGTTTTGGTGTTGCTTTTTGTTTCCGCTTTTTTGGAATCGGTATTATTATCGGTATTGATTTTGGTAATAGAAGTTATCTGTTTTGTTATACGTTTCCACGTAGTGAAATTCTAGGTACTTGATTTCGTAAAACCTTCAGTTATTTGCACTTCAGGTTCTACCAATTATGGTATCTTGGGAATAAACATCGGTTATTAATTAAATACCATTTATAGGTGACAGCTTACAGCCATTTATTTCTAGGACAAAGGTCAGAGAGAAATAGGTCACAATTTCGGTTTTGTTTGGTATCGGTTTAGGTATCGGTTTTGGTTTAGGTATCGGTTTCAGGTTTGTCTGTTTTGTTTTCAGTTTACGTTTTACTAATTCATAGAAATAGTCGTAGAAAAAAAAATTGTTTAATAAACTATAATTATTTATTTCTTTTATCAGCGGGCTATAAACCTACCTCTCTACTAAATTTTACGTAGATTGATTTAGGTGCTAATCCGTATATAGAATGTAATACATTTATGAATAAATGATTGAATTTATTTTAACACTTTATTTATCTTTGCCGTGTGTGAAGGTTCTAATGGATTGTATAGTGAGCGATATTTTAACTTAAGATAAAATATTATAGTACCTATCTTCGCCGTGTGTGACGCGCTTAAAACAGCATTCGTAAAACATAGATATGTTGGAGATCGACATTAGTATAAGAGCTCAAGGGAACAATTGTGCCACCGGAAGGTGACACTAGTGCCCTCTACACCTTTTGGCGCGCTTGACAGAGGCTTGGCGGTCACTCCAGCAGCGCTACAGCAACACGTCTACTTGGGAATCCGTCCAGTAAACACTTCGGCTTGAGATCACATCCAGTAAACACCTTCGGATGGTACTGCTCTTCGTCAGTTTTAAAGTTATATTTGTAGGGAGTGAATAAAGTGCGCGTGAGAAAGAGCCCAAGCAAGTATTGCGCGCATCTCCCGAGATACGGTCAGTTATGCCGCGAAGCAGGAAGAACCAGGGGTTGGTGGTGGGACTGGTAGGGCTATACTGTTATTACGTAAAGCACGTGTTACTGTTAATTAAAGTCAATAAAGATTAAATGTATCGAGTTTAATGTCCATCAAGGAAATAAACCTACCTTATTTTATTTTGTGTTCTCTTTGCTTCGACCTTCACTCAATTAGAGACCAAGATGTCTGGTCATATCCTGAAGATCCCTGACATATCATGCCCAACCCCGCCTGTCCCGTCTTCGAGAGATATATGATTGAAAAGCTGAGTTCCTAGCGCCATCTACCGTCGTGGGGCGGCGCTTATAATTAGTTATGAACCGGGGCCATTGCTAAAAGTATGTAGTATGTTTCTCCTGCCACGCTAATAGGCGAAGATGGAACATCGCGAAATAATTTGTACTACCTAAGTACATAAAATTTAATTATATTAACTGCCGCAATCAGAGACGTCAATTAATGTTTAAGTTTCATTAAAGTTGCTACGTCTTATTCTATTGCTATAGCAAAGAATGTGACAGCAGCTACTTTAATGAAACTTTTTTAAAACTTAATTGACGTCTCTGAGTGCGGCAGTAAGAGGAATATGGAGAAAATTGTTATTAAGAGAAAACATTTCAATACGTTTTTTAATTAAGTAATTCTTCTCAAATTAAACAACAAATGGAAAAGCAGTAAACTATATTCTTATAAAAACAATTATCTGAGAAAAGTCCTTTATAAACCGACCTCGTCACAACCTGTCTAACCTTGCACTACTTAGTTACTTATGATATGAATTATAATATCTAGTCCAAAAAATATACAACAACTCCATGTGTTTTATAACAGTAACAGGTGGCGCTGCAAAGTTGCAGGTTGAATGTACAACGATGAGACACAGTAATATGACCTATTAGAGCCACACTAGCGTCTTCTGAGCGTCGGCGTCCTTGCCAGCGGTAGCGACTGCGCTAAGCAAAAAGAGGTAATTTAACAGTAACTGTTGCTTCATGTATGATTCTGTGTATTTATTTGTATGCATGTGATCAAAAACCGAAAGATCCAATCTAGCTCTTGAACTAATACACCGATTTCAATATGAATGCCAACATGGGACATCGAAATCATAAAGGCGCGTAACACTAAAGGCAAAAATGGAAAATACCTTGGCCTTGAAGTTTCTGAATAAATAGTTTACAAAAATCTATCTCGTTGTAAAATTTCAAAGCTTTATCTCTCAGGCAAATATTTCAATGTAAAGAAATCAGGACAGGTAACACCATCTATGAATATTTTGTGTTACTGAGGTTGAAAAGAATAATCCTTACTTAACAAACCATAAACACGATTCGCTACGCCATCTAGTCCTCGACAGAAACACTTCGAGCAAAGTACCGCGAAAGTTCCATAGATGGCGCTAGGATCGAATTAACTCGCGCAATCGTTTATGCGACCTAGAACACAAGCAATTTACGTGAATTTTATTACGTAACGAATTTACCAGTCGTGTGTACGCTACGTTGATGGTGCGCTCGTATGCTCACTTTGTGGAAGAACGTTCTCAAAAAAGATAGGCTACGTAAGTCACATGCGAGCACACAATCGACATACTTTACGGAGTTGAGGTAGTCGCCATGGTCGGAGCCGGCCGGAAAGGCATCATCAGGGTACCGACCGGCTTAACAGCATTTATGGACCACTCCTCCTTCTTGGCATCGAATCTGATCATTCGTATGTATTGATACGATAGAGGTACCGGTTTACAGGCCTTCTTGGACCACTCTTCCCTTAAATAATATTGTATCTAAAGTTTAATCGCTGCTTTCCTTCAATTTAACCTCCCATCTGCGTTAAAATCGAATAAATTTAAATTAGAAAAGGTCTGGTTAGTTCCTGTATCGCTTGAAATTTATATTAGGCTCGAGAGTATCGCTGAAATGAGTAAAATGAATGCAATGGAGCGTAGACAGACCGCGGTGCGACTTCCAACTCAATAATTTACCCGGGTGGCGGTCATAAAATTCGCCTGTCGGCAAATCGTTGGAGAATCATCGCCCGCCGCTGCCCAGCGCGTAAGGGGTACTGACCTCTACTGTAAAAACCCTATGCTGATTTCACACGGGGGCGGGGCAGTGAGGCAGGCAGTAATTCCCACGAGTCGGTAGAGTAACGACTGTGTTGCTTTCCTAGTCTCTTCCACTTAACTCTTTCGGTGCGAGCGCCTCCTAGCGCGCTGCAATGCTCACAGGCGCGGGCCTCACTGCGCGCTGCAACCCGCCCGCGCGCACATACATTTTGTTTCGTACTAAAAACCATGATGCACCATGTGCATCATCGCGCGCCGTAGTACCGCACACTTTTTGCCGCCTCGAACAACAAAGGAATGGATGGCGTCATGCGCTGTTTAGAATAACCAAACACAAAGTGTTTATTTTCGGGTAAAAGAAAAAAATTACTTTTATATTATTTTTTTGGTGAAATGAAAAATTACGACTGTTATTTATGAATATGTGTTGGATTAGGTCCTTTTGTCCGTGTTGCAGGTGCAGATATATATGGGCACATGCATTGTTTTATTATAACCAAAATGTGGGAGCGAAAGCGGCGATGATAAAAGAACCCTTTCTGCGACCTATATTTACTGATAACGATTTTCAACCGGAAATGGGATTTTACCTGCAATGAAACACCTGTGCGACTCATCTTGTTTAAGTTTACTCCGGTTTAAATCATTACGTACTAATTTAATTATTTTTTGTTTTGATACCGGCATCGGCTTGCAACCGTTTATTGACAGCAATTGGAACGTTTGAACTTATTTAATCTTAGCATACTCCAAATGAATGTAAAAAAAATACTTCCCCTCCCTGATTGGTTTAATATTTATTGATCGGGCTCTATGCAAATTCTACAATTTACTTCAAAAATTGGGCTCTGAGAAATTACATAATGCATGATTAAAAGTTTAATTTAATAGGAAAACCTGATTTTGTCGTAAAATCGCAAACTGTTGCTGAATTAATTATGCTATCGAAATGGTTTTGTTATTGTTTAAGCGGCCAAACAATTGAAAAAGTTCATTATCGTTATTCTCTTTTTTTAGTTCAAATATTATTAAATAAGTAAATCTATATTGTTCTTAAAAATATAATAATAAATTAGGTAACTGTCTATAACCAAACTTGATCGATGGTTTTGTCATCAGCATATCAATTATTAAGTATAAAAATAAATAAAATAACACTTCGATAGCCTTTTCCGTTGTGAAAGAAGATTGAAGTGTAAATACGATCCGTTCCTAACTTAGTTTTTGCTATGTTTACTATCTATACTGGGTGGACGCTGGAGCAGGTAATTCGAACAATAAACATTTTTTTACCTGAACGAACCCTTTTGGCTTCGGGAAGTCGGCTTGTCTGGTAGAGTGGGAGAAGGTACACTCCACCACCACGTGCATAAAATAGCGCAAAATACGACCAGTTAAGAAAATTACACAAACAAATAAGTTTTAACGAGCCGATAATAATATATTAGTATCGTCGCCTCTCCAGTGCTTGTTAGAAGCATTTATTATCCTTAGATACGGCCCGTAACTTTCACTGATCAGATATATTTTTTACTCATACAAATAATCCTACCTAAATAAACAGGATCTTCTACATTGTTCTCAAGAACAAAGGAAACCGCAACGTTGTGGTCAGGGACCGAAGATTTAATTTCACTTCATAAAATAAAAACTA
The DNA here is from genome assembly GCA_963241965.1 of Tortrix viridana. NCBI lineage: Eukaryota > Metazoa > Arthropoda > Insecta > Lepidoptera > Tortricidae > Tortrix > Tortrix viridana. The sequence continues at coordinate 95,951 of OY725197.1, forward strand.
ATATAACGTTATAAACATTTCTTGGTTTCTCTGATTATTGTATAGTGTTATCCACGAAGACGAGAACCGCGCGTGTTAAAGAAAAATCAACCTTGAGGCAGTTGCAATAACGTCTAATAACGTACAACGCGGATACTATTTGTTACATTTTAGACTCGCTTAAAAATAAATGCAGTACGCTCCGGCGCAATGAAGCACCGTGGTTATCATGGCATTTTAAAATGAAAATATGAATATAAAGTTTATTTATTTATATGAAAAATAACTTTGAGGCCTACGCTTTCGGTTTGTCAAATAAAGAAGACAACTTTTAACCAAATACAGATAAATAATGATAGTCAAATTTCAAAGTAATATTTTTCTGTTTATACCCGGGAATAAACAAAATATATTTATGACATTACATTATTTACTTACCTATTAATCTAAATCAACGAAAACCTATTTAATTTTTGGGCAAAATAGTACATGTTCATGAACATTTGTGATGAAGCACATGTGCATCATGCGCGCTCAAGGACCCGCAATCCCATGAAGCACATGTGCATCATGCGCGCGCGAGAGGGTGCAATCCCATGAAGCACATGTGCATCATGCGCGCCGAAAGAGTTAAATCTACTGTACTGCCTCACTGCTCTGCCCCGTGTGAAATCAACACTAAGTACGCTGGGGCGGCTGTTTCCGACGTGATATTAAAGCAATTTGACTATCTTCATTAATGTCAGAGGGATGAGGAAACTGGTCGCTCAATTCCCGGTAGAATCGGCACAAACGGACCGTCATTTCGTGCTTTTATTAGTAGAGGTCACCACCACGACCATTTTGTATTTAAAATCCAATGAAGAATGATTGTATAGAAGGTAAGAAATGAAACAGCCAGATACAGTTCAACCTCATTTATTGGACTGAGCCTTACGCTAACTTTACACGCGAGTCCTTCGCGGGGGCGCGCACGCCGACTCGGCCCGCATCGACGTGTAGCTGTCCCTTTCTAAAGCTTACAGACACCTATTCGCTAGAGCGAGAATAAGACGGCGGCGAGTTCTTTAGCAGATGTTTCCAAGCCTCAGAAACGAACAGCTGTACGTGCGAGCGCCGGGACACGTCGGAGGCCGACCGGGCACCCGGCACCGCCCGGCCACGGGCAGACGCGTCACTGCCCGCGCCTATACAATATACTTTAAACCTATTTAAGTAACGTCGACGACGCCACACCTGACACCGCACCGGGGACGACGATGACGCAATAAGTTACATTACCAACCCGACCCTACTATACTTCGTTTTTTTTAGCATTACAAATTCGGTAAACAAAGAAGCAGATGTCGTAAACCTGTTGATTCAGAAGTTAATAATAATATATTAAGTTATTCTGTATTCTTTTTGTTAGTCATGACAATAAAAAGTAAATTGTGAATATTACCTCACGCAGCTTTAGTTTGTTAACGATTTCGCATAGATATCTAATAAAAAAATAAAAAGTTCCCGGATAACTATAACGAATCGCACGCGAATGAGTACGACATGAAAGTGACGTTTTAAAACAATCATAAACAAGGTAATGGCGGACATATTATGCGGCCGATTACAATTTCAACGTGCCAAACGTGTATTGTTGCGGAGCACGATCTCTTGTCGCATTATACGCTTAAAACGTTCCGTTTGTTTAAGACATCTGCTTCTTTGGGTTTTTTATTGTGCAATAATTTTGTTAATTATTAAAAATAACACCAATAAAATATTAACGCCTTGTAATTGAATAATCCTTATACATAAATGTAAACAACACATTTTGCAATTGCCTATAATGATGCAAAATGCTCCGAAAATGTTTCTGATAGTTTTCCTCTTATTCCGTCATACTGCCGTAAAACGTGTCCTATAAAAAACCTTACACTTACTTCTGTAAAGGTCTTTCTAATGCTAAAAAAACAAAGTATAAGGTACTCCCATCGTGCCCACTCGCATCCCTCCAACTAAATCCGCTCTAAAATATGTTTAGATATAACACAACGTTCCTTACATGTATATTTTTATAGATCGCGTCATTGTCGTACTCAATATGCAGTACGCATGTTATTTCACAGCAATAGATTGAATATCCTAGCGACGGCGACGGCCCCCTGCCGCGGGCTGCCCCGCCTCGCGGAGCGTTCGTTCGCCAGCTCGCCGCGGGCCTGGCGCCCGGGCGCGGAACACTTTTAACCTTTTCAACACGATATAAAACATGAAAGGCGGCACCAATGACAGTAAATCATGCTATTCTTCTTAGATGTAATTTGGGTTTGCGTTTGACCAGTCTCACCTGATGTTAAGTGACGACGAGGTCGAAGATGGCACACGCATCGAATGAATCGAATTTGAAGCTCATGGACCGTTTCTACGCCAGCATGTATTGTCGGCGTTGAAAGGGTTAACAATCGCACCCCGGGGTCGTGTATGAGCCGCTACGAGGACGGGCCGGTCACGCGACGGACGTCGCAGGAGGTACAAGTGCCGTTTCTTACGATCGCCGCCGCGACGAGGTGCGTCTCCAGGCGAACATGGCCGCGCTTAGCGCAGATCATTTACGTTTTACAACCGCTCGATAGTGAGTAATATATAATATAATTTTTACGATTGCCATTATAGAATGAACCCATTGTGCCGTTATTTGTAATTTCACAGCCGCGTGTTCGTTAGAGCGCCATCTTGCGGCCCTCGATGGAGATGTCGACGGCGCGCCGCGAGCCGCTGCGCATGCGCTTCTGGTCGATGAACCGCTTCATCTGCTTCTCGTAGCGAGTCATCTTCTTCTTGCTCACCTGTCGCAACGACGCGCGTTAGTAGCTCAACTGTTGTGTAGTGCGACTAATGCAATGAAGTGTATTTAGTGAGAGTTAAATAATGCAACTTTACTACACTAATACTAGCGCAGTGTGGTATAGCAAGAGGTGTGTACTGATGCAGCGTGGTACAGTGTGCAACTAAAACCGCGTAGTGTGCGATTGGTGCAGTGTAGTATACATACAGTGTGCAACTAGTGCAATGTATTGTAGTAGTTCAGTCATTTGGTAGTTTTACCTGGACAGTTTTCCAGGAGTTTTGAAAATTAGTTTTCGAATTTTCACTTTGCCACCTCATTGCCGTTCGCAAAGGGGAAGAACTTTTAAAACTCCCTGAAAGCTTTCCAGGAAAGTAACCTCTTTTTTGAGCATCAAATAACTGTGCTATGGTATGTAACTGTGACTAGTGCAGTGTTGCATAATCAGACCCCGTACATTTGTTGCCGCTGACGTAAGTGTGACGTCGCGCTATATATGCTGTTGATCAGCCTACATAGCGTGACGTTGTTTATGACTAAATCTGGTGATCCATTAAACATATGCCATTAAGCAATATATAAACTGAAATAGCCATTTTCGAAAATGTGAAATATTTTATTATAATTATCACAATGTCATCTTAAGAGGAATCACAATTTCGAAAAGTATTTCAGTTTATACTCGTATATTATTTAATATGCTGTGTAGTTGAATGGCAATCAGTCAGACTCAATCAAAGAAGTTTTGTATCTTATCTTCGCTTATTTTAAATTACGATAACGGTTAACTAAAGAGGTTGATATCGAAAGTGGAAAAGCAAAAACGCTTAAGCGCCATATTGACAAATGGCGCTTAAGCATTTTTGCTTTTCCACTGTCGAATGTACGTAATAAATGATTACGATAAAACTAATTTGAATCAGCCTATATGCAGCGTGACGTCACTTTTACGTCAGCGGCACCAAATATACGGGGTCTGTGCATAATAGTGTGCAACTAGTGCAGTGCAGTGCAGTGCAACATATCGAGCGACTAGTGTAGTGTAGTGTAGTGTAGTGTAGTGTAGTGTGGGGAGCAGTACTCACGCGGCTCATGTCGACCTCGCTGGTGGACTTGGGGCGCACCACGTAGTCCTTGCTGGACGGCAGCGGCACGCGCGCGCGCGCCACCCAGCCCTTCTCGCCGGGCCGCACCGTCCTGCCACACGCACACGCACACGTCAACCTCCACGCACACTAGTTACCATGACGAGTCATTATCATTCATTATAGTACGTTCGCGTTAAGAATGCAGTGAGTCATCAGCGCAACTGCAGGGTAAAGGTGTATTCACAGTGGAGTTATATTTTAAAACGTTAAGTTTAATGGATACAAATAAACTTAATTATCTTAAAACAAAGTCAAATATATTTCAATCATTATCAGTAGAATCTTCGTTCGTATTTATTATAAAGAATTTTCTTCTGCGAGTTATATGACGTCATCCAAATTCACACTGTTTAAAGTACTTGAAAATATTATAAATTACTTTTCTTTCTCCGCTATGAATTATCCAGTCTCTTTTATTCCAACGAATAGGTGAGGTAATCATTTTTAATAAAATTTTATGTAAGTAGCGCGTAAAGGACACAACCGTTTCGTTCAAAAGTCTGCCTTCAACTAGTCACTGTGCACTTGACTTTTTAATTTTGAGCGACCTGATTGGTTAGGGGGCGTGGCTACGCCGGCGGACAACGACGATTCACTGCATTCTTAACGCGAACGTACTATAAGAGAATTTAAATAAAAGCGTTCGACTTCGCTCCTCCGTAGTAGGTGTTGCGGTAACTTGTGCTGAAAATCTTAAAAGTAAAATTTGACACTTTTGTCTGTCTTTGTAAGACGATCCAAATTCGTTAAAAAATGGTAAAGACAAAATGGTCCCCCAAGTAGCCTCTGCCTGGAGCGAGACGCGGCCTTACTTGTCGGGGTCGGGGTGGCGCGCGCGCTTGGCGGAGGGCCCGGGCTCCGGCTCGCGGCGCCGCGCGCCCGCCATGGCCTCGTCGCGCGCCTGGCGCTCCTCGCGCGTCATCGCTGCAACACAACCACACCGTCATGAGACTCTTCTCATTCAAGTTTGGTCTGAGGTAACACTTATCTACTATACAAGCCAGCACACACACTTTAAATGACCACAGCACAGGACATGTGGCCTGACGGATGTCTAGTGTAGTGTAGTGTAGTGTGGTGTGGTGTGGTGTGGTGTGGTGTGGTGTGGTGTGGTGTGGTGTGGTGTGGTGTGGTGTGGTGTGGTGTGGTGTGGTGTGGTGTGGTGTGGTGTGGCGTGGCGTGGCGTGGCGTGGCGTGGCGTGGCGTGGCGTGGTGTGGTGTGGTGTAGTGTAGTGTAGTGTAGTGTATAGTGTCGGGGCTCACCCTTGAAGTCCGTGGAGAGGTTGAAGATGGGCCGCGCCCACTCCGAGATGAGCCGGCCAGCGCGCTCGCGGTTGGCCTTGGTCTCCTTGGGGTGCTTGTACAGGACATGTGGCCTGACGGATGTCTAGTGTAGTGTAGTGTAGTGTAGCGTAGCGTAGTGTAGCGTAGTGTAGTGTAGTGTAGTGTCGCGGCTCACCCTTGAAGTCCGTGGAGAGGTTGAAGATGGGCCGCGCCCACTCCGAGATGAGCCGGCCGGCGCGCTCGCGGTTGGCCTTGGTCTCCTTGGGGTGCTTGTACAGGACATGTGGCCTGACGGATGTCTAGTGTAGTGTAGTGTAGCGTAGCGTAGTGTAGCGTAGTGTAGTGTAGTGTCGCGGCTCACCCTTGAAGTCCGTGGAGAGGTTGAAGATGGGCCGCGCCCACTCCGAGATGAGCCGGCCGGCGCGCTCGCGGTTGGCCTTGGTCTCCTTGGGGTGCTTGCACAGGACATGTGGCCTGACGGATGTCTAGTGTAGTGTAGTGTAGTGTAGCGTAGTGTAGTGTAGTGTAGTGTAGTGTCGCGGCTCACCCTTGAAGTCCGTGGAGAGGTTGAAGATGGGCCGCGCCCACTCCGAGATGAGCCGGCCGGCGCGCTCGCGGTTGGCCTTGGTCTCCTTGGGGTGCTTGTACAGGACATGTGGCCTGACGGATGTCTAGTGTAGTGTAGTGTAGTGTAGCGTAGTGTAGTGTAGTGTAGTGTCGCAGCTCACCCTTGAAGTCCGTGGAGAGGTTGAAGATGGGCCGCGCCCACTCCGAGATGAGCCGGCCGGCGCGCTCGCGGTTGGCCTTGGTCTCCTTGGGGTGCTTGTACAGGTACATGACGGCCTTGCCGATGCCGGACTGCTTCAGCAGCGACTTGTCAATCGACGGGAACTGCAACACGCGAGGGACGATTTGTTAGATAAATTTCCCGAAATTATTGTATTTGTTATTAGTAGAATTTCCAATTGCGATTTTTTCCAAAACTCACGTCCTGCAGCAGGCGCAGGATGGAGTCCCGGATGAGCAGGCAGGGCAGCGCGCGGTTGGGCATGGGCGCCAGCCAGTCGCACAGCACGTTGAGCGCGTTGTGCTCCAGGAAGGCCAGCTGCAGGTCCTTCTTGATGAGCTGCGACATGGCCTGCTTCAGCATCGACACCTGGAACAGCGCGCAGCCGGCGGTAAGAGCGCGCTGCCGTCTCGAGTTCGTCGACGACAATAATAATAACGGTCATTTTTTGAACATTTTTAGTTACAAATCAAAAAGACCGTCACGGAAAATTATAAAAAAAAATGTTTTGAAATGTGCAGATTGAGCCCTTTCGTATGACTGGAGTGTATATGATAGGGCTCAATCTTGCTATAATCAAATCACTTTCATATTTTTTTACTAAAAACAAATACGGGCAAGCAAGTTATACAAATATGCCAAATTTCAAGATGATAGCTTGTGTGGTTGCTGAGAAAAACTGTTGTGACAGACAGACAGGAAGTCCGACATGCCGGCCGCCGCCTCCTGCGCGCGCACGTCACAGTACCTTGCGCACGGCGGGCTGGTTGCGCCGGTTGAGCTCGCGGTCCTGGTCGGCGGCGGCGCGCACACGTCACACACACACACAGTACCTTGCGCACGGCGGGCTGGTTGCGCCGGTTGAGCTCGCGGTCCTGGTCGGCGGCGGCGCGCACACGTCACACACACACACAGTACCTTGCGCACGGCGGGCTGGTTGCGCCGGTTGAGCTCGCGGTCCTGGTCGGCGGCGGCGCGCACACGTCACACACACACACACACACACACACAGTACCTTGCGCACGGCGGGCTGGTTGCGCCGGTTGAGCTCGCGGTCCTGGTCGGCGGCGGCGCGCACACGTCACACACACACACAGTACCTTGCGCACGGCGGGCTGGTTGCGCCGGTTGAGCTCGCGGTCCTGGTCGGCGGCGGCGCGCACACGTCACACACACACACACACACACACACAGTACCTTGCGCACGGCGGGCTGGTTGCGCCGGTTGAGCTCGCGGTCCTGGTCGGCGGCGGCGCGCATGTTCTGCAGCAGCGCCGCGATGAGGTCGTCGTTGTCGTTGATGATGTCGATGTCGCGCCGGCGCCGCCGCCCGCGCCGCTCCTCGCGCTTGCGCGCCAGCATCAGCTCGAAGTCCGTCATGCCGCCCGCCATCTCCTGCCTGTACACATCAACCCTGCTTATTTCATTCTTATCGCATTGTTAACTTGACAGCCGGCTCGGCGAGTTGCAAACCTTGATTGATAGCGAGCGGGGCGCGTCTCTGGTTGAACTGATAGAGGGGTAAAAGCAAAGTGGAGTAGAGGCGCATAACGCAATATCTGCGCGGTCAGCCGCGCGCTAGGAGCTAGGGGCACTCACGAGGTCCTGGAGTCGGCGGGGCGCTCGTCGTCGGAGGAGTCGTCGGCGTCGGCGGCGGGCGCGGGCGGCGCGCCCCCGGCCCCCGCCCCCCCCTCCCCCGGCCCCGCGCCCGCGTCGCCGCCGCCCCCCGGCCCCGCGCCCGCGTCGCCGCCCCCGGCCTCGCCCGAGCCCTCGCCCTCGCCCGAGCCCTCGTCGTCGCTCATCAGCCGCACTGTGCGCCGCTTCTTCGCATCTATACACATCTTATGGTTAACATGACGACGAGGACGCACTGTGGGCTGAAAATCGGCTTTCATAGAAATAGAAACCGAAGTCGTAAATTTTTTTTTTCTTGAAATAGCTTCTGTTTGCCTTATCAGAAAATACGTCGGAGATAATTTGGATCTGTAATTAATTAATTATAAATGTATTTTTAAAAACTTGTATGGGGAATATGGGAAAAACATATATTTCTCTGAACGTGCCAGTCGAACCGTAATATCCTCGCGGATGGTTACCTACAGTCACAATTATTTCTGATGTTTTGACATATGTGACGTTCTCAATATAAAGGGACCTTATGGAGGAAGGCAGTTACGGTCTTCTTATTCTTGTAACTATACGAATACTATGGTAACAGTTCTAAAAACGGCGTAACCGCCTGCCTCCATAAGGTCCCTTTATATTGAGAACGTCACATATGTCAAAACATCAGAAATAATTGTGACTGTAGGTAACCATCCGCGAGGATATTACGGTTCGACTGGCACATTCAGAGAAATACATGTTTTTCCCATATTCCCCATACAAGTTTTTAAAAATACATTTATAATTAATTAATTACAGATCCAAATTATCTCCGACTCATTTTCTGATAAGGCAAACAGAAGCTATTTCAAGAAAAAAAAAATTTACGACTTCGGTTTCTATTTCTATGAATGCCGATTTTCAGCCCACAGTGCGTCCCCGTCGTATACTCCATACAAGTTTTTAAAATTTATAATTAATTAATTTTCTGATAAGGGGATGTCAAACAGAAGCTATTTCAAGTAAAAAAATAAAAACATTTACGACTTTGTTCGGTTTCGATTTCTATGAAAGCCGATTTTCAGCCCGCCGCGCGACGACGCAAAAGACGACGAATTATTGTCACACTTTTAATCGAATTTTCTTTCATAGACCACGATTCATAGAATTTTCAGTTCTTATATTTTATATTTCGTTTCATAGCGTATGCATGTCAGTTAACACGTTTATTACAGAATCTGACGATTTTCAGGTTGAAGTTAGTTTCTTCGACACATAAGATAAGAATATCTGGGAGACCGAGCGTCGCTCGGGTCGAAACCGAATTTTCATCGATTTCTGTACAAAAACAAAAAAAAAACAATAACAAAAGATTTACCCAAAAAGAACAAAAAATTAACAAAAAAGCCCTGTCCATCGCTGGGGTTCGAACCCGCAGTCTTGACGTAGCTAGTAGGCCTACGCTTTAACCATTAGTCTACTCTACTTATATTTATATATATATACCTAATCGATAGCATAAAGAATAGAGAAGGAATAATTAATTTTGACCAGGGAGTAAGAAAAATTAAAATAGTATAGAGGACCCCTCTATACTATTACAAATTCACCCTGTACATATATGTGTATATATACAAAATGTTTCTCGTCAGTCGAGTAATCACAATAATATCATTATATTTATTATATTTGTGAGAGACTTGCCTGCGCGCGGCGACGCGGAGCCGGAGCGCGACCTGGAGCGCGACCGCGACCTGCGCACACACACGCACACGGTTCAGTCAAACAAGTATAGCACACGGACACGGCACTCGCGAACCAGGCGAATCAGACCGCACTTACCTAGACTTCGACTTGGATTTAGCGGAGCCAGATCGAGATCTGGATCTGGACTTCGAGCGGGATTTGGACTTCGAACGGGATTTGGACTTCGAGCGGGAGCGGGACTTGGACCGCGAGCGCGACTTTGAGCGCGATCCGGAGCGCGAACGCGAGCGGCTGCCGGAGCCCGAGCGCGATCGAGACCGGGACTTTGAGCGGGACCGAGACTTGGATCGCGACCGAGACTTGGATCGCGACCGAGACTTCGACCGGGAACCGGACTTCGAGCGGGAGCGGGATTTCGATCGAGACTTGGATCGGGACTTAGATCGAGACTTGGATCGGGATTTGGATAGGGACTTGGATCGAGACTTGGATCGGGATTTGGATCGGGATTTAGACCGAGATTTGGATCGGGACTTTGAGCGGGATTTGGAACGAGATTTAGACCGGGAAGCGGTTTTGCGGCCGGCAGATTTAGACCGCGATCGGCTTTTCCTGCTCACTGAAATAAAATAAACAAACATTATTCATTGAATGATGTGTCTGTTCGAGTGTCTCAATACATCATAGCTGTACTCACGAGCAGGGGAGCGAGCAGGCGAGTCTGTGGTCTTCGCGGGGTGATCCCCGTCCTCGTCGACGTCCATGCGCGCGGGCGAGGCGGCCGGGCTGCGCGGCGCGGAGGGCGCGCGCGATCCGGAGCGCGAGCGCGACTTTCTCGGCGCGCTGCCGGAGCGCGAGCGCGACTTGTGCGCCGAGCCTGCGTCCGAGCGCGCCGCCGAGCCGCTGCGCGAGCGCGACTTGCGCGGCGATCCGCTGCGGGAGCGAGACCGCGACTTCTTCGGCGAGCCACTCCCGGACCGGGAGCGCGATTTTATCGGCGACCCGCTGCGGGATCGCGAGCGCGATTTCCTCGGCGAGCCGCTGCCGGAGCGCGAGCGGGAACGTTTTGGGGAGCCGCTGCGCGAGCGGGAATGAGACTTCCTCGGAGATTCACTGCGAGAGCGGGAGCGAGACTTTCTTGGCGATCCGCTGCGGGAGCGGGACGAGCGGCTTCTGGACCGCGACTTAGCGGGCGAACCGCTGCCCGACCGCGCGAGCGACGGCGAGCGGCTCTTGGACTTGGACCGGCTGCGCGACTTGGCGCGCGAGCCGCTGCGCGAGCGCGCGGAGCCCGAGGACGACGAGCCGGAGCGCGAGCGCGACCCGTCCACGGACATCTTCGACGCGGACTCCACCTGGGCCCGGAATAGCATGGTTTAGACTAAACTTTAGAGCAAGTAACCTCTGAAGTTTACTTACCTGTATAGTCCAAATTAGATCAATTTCTGAACTAATGTCAAATGTGAACGGTCATATTAGGTTTACTAATATGCATGACAACTTATTATAATTTCGCCAATAGTATCCGCTAGAAGCCTTGAGTGAGGAATAATCCACCAATAGGATATCTACCCTGTGAGAGGCTAGGAAAATGAAGCTATCCTATTGGTTGATTTTTTCTTGTGCACTGCTTAACTACCTCAAACAGCTCCCGTGAACTTACAGTATTAGATTTATTAATGCTTGATATTGTTTTGTTTATTCATTAAAGCATATTAAAATATTGAACATACAAAATCATTACATATTATGTATATAATTTGGATTTAATTAAAATTTTTGCCGCGACTCATAGTAGCGTAGTCATTTTTCGCTTATCCCTTGTGAACTATAAAATTTTCCAGGATTTTTTATCCAATTCTGGTATTTTTTATGTTAATCCAGGAAATAAACTTCATAAAAATTGCTCAAGCTGTTCTTGGTAATGGTGTAATTAACCCGATTTTATATTAGGTGTATATATTTAGAAGATACAAATATGCAATTTCAACTCATTTAACTCAATAAACATCTTAGTGTAGCATGTGTTGTGTGATATACTTACAGACTTACTGCGCGAGCGAGAGCTGCGGCTTCCTGCAACACACAACTCGGTTTGAACAAAGAACTTATATTTACACCCTTTCGTCACATCACCAGTAAGCTGTAGTGCAACCGCACCAGCAAGTCTCACGGGTTCAGGTAAAGTTGTTTAGATTGGCTGGAGTGCATCTGGCGATGGAAAGCGAAATACAAAGCTAATGCACTCAATCAGCACTCAGCACTGAATGTCAATCAGTTTAAAAACCGACTAGATCAACACATTAGAAGTACAAAGAATACTTGACCAACGAATAGCCGGATACAGGCGTCTATCAGTTGTCACAACTGCCTGCCTGATAAATAATAATAATAATAATAATGTAATTTTAAGAGCTATTGCACTGTACAGTAAATTACACAGTGATCATAAACTTGATTTAAGAGTCAATATTGGATAATTTATAAACTTCCAATAAGCTCAACACTGTAGTACAAGTCTTGAAGCAACAGCCTGTGAGCACAACTTGTATGTCACACCGGGACTACTAGAACAAAGAGTATTGGGCAGTGGGCAATGAATTACCTACTCAGTGGGAACTTGCACTAGTCTATAAAAACAGGAAATTTTATCTTAGTTCTTAGATATTTAGATTGAAAATTAAGTGTCGAAATTACTCATATTACTGTATATATATGATGTAATTCTTTAGCATTTCCTTTATCTAAATGGCAGAGGCCACCTGCACATTAGCAAGATCAGACATGTTTTGGGGCTATAACTATAACTAAACAGAGCAAGTTTACGATTCTCGACTGCAATCTTTTTTATTCTATCATGGCTTTTTGATATCAGTAAATTAATAATTGATTTGCGTGTTTGGGACTAAAACAAAGAAAAGCTCATTTGTTTATAATAAAGAGACTAAAGAGGAGACAAGCGGTTTCAGTAACACACGGCAAGAGCTTTACAAAAGGCGAGCCAGGGTATTAAAGGAATAAGGTTTTATAAACGTTTCACAGTACGTTAACCACATAAAACCAGTCCATTTTAACTTTACTTAAATTACAGAATAAAGGTAAGGTTAGGTTAGCCTACCGCAAACGAAACAATAACATACCCGTGTCGACGTCCATTGCCTAAAACTAGTATCGCGTGATCACAAACACTACTATCTTGAAATTAAACCATTAAATAGCGATTTCACACGTGTGTACAATAAAAACGAAGCATTTTTCAATTCTAATTACCTACCGACTTTAGTTGACAAGTCAAAAATTATAATGCCAATCACCACAGATATAATAACAGTATATATATCAGGGGAACTGGGGAATGGTTTGATTCATAGAAGGAGCCATAAATAGAGAAAAAAGCGACAAATAGATAACTGACGTCACAAATGGGAAATTAAATATGATAAAAAAGGACCACTATATGTCTGAAAAAGGAAGGCACTAGCCGGTTTCAGACGAAAAACACGGTGTGGGTCGACTGTCGATTTAATGTTATATGTGGCTTAAAGGTCTCTGCAACCAAACCACAAAAAAAAAGTGATATGAAATGTCAATGTCATTTTGACAATTACATTTGACAACACATTTGCCCTGTCTGTTGCTGTCAGAAACCAAAACCTTGGTCTGTTTGTTGTTCTTCGCGTTCATGAAAGAACATGTAATGCGATTTAGTGAATGAGTACGGGACCTACAAACGAGCTTGTGTACACAATGGAACACGACAATCTATTGCCTCTAAAGCGCGTGGAGCTGTCGCTGTCGAAGTTCAACGACGTCGCGATTCCGCACCACTTAGAGCTGTTACGACAACACAAGGCTAACATCATCAAGGTACTCCTTCCGACCTATTTCTGAATACTTGTTACATGCAGTTTTATTCACCCACTGGTGTAATAATAATCACCTTAGGTAGAACAAAGAATTCGCAATGGGAGTCGGAATATAAGTGCGTAATATTTTTTGCTTTTGTGACGTCTATAGGTAAAAATAAATCGTTTAGAAACTTATGCAGCGAGCGTAGAGCTGAAAACGTTTCCCAGGCACGCTAATAGTTTAGAATATTCCTCTATACCATTGAGATTCCAATTTTTTCATAAACCTAAAAAATAAGTTGTTATTTTAGCTGATTTTCGGAAGATATAAAAATTTTAGTCATCTGTAAATCAAGAACCAATAAAGTCCACTTATTCGTGATAGTACTGATAGTTTTTTTTTAATTTGTTATATCATTTAAGATATTTCCCTCACTGGGGACACTCAACTCTAACAAATATTACCACTTTAAAGCTTAATATTTTGCAAATGGATCCCTGAATCGAAAAATGTACCTTACATAACCCCACTACTATTTTGAAAAACCTATCCAGTGGCCCCCCACATAATGAAATAGACAAGTAAAAAAATCATCACCTTTTACGGTACTCACAAAAAAAAATCGTTTTCAAGACTTAATGGTGTGAATAATGTGTATAACCATGCCAAATTACAGCTTTATAGTACCAGAAGTCTCCGAGTCACAGTATCAGAAGTATAGTATAGTACCAGAAGTGTCCGAAAGACAGACAGACATGGTGAAACTGTAAGGGTGTGCTTGTTGTTGACTAGGTTAAGGTAGAGAATCAAAGACTGGGAGACAAGTTAATAAAAAGGAGACAGATTGACTTTATATGTATATGGACTCACGGCCACGGATTTAGGAGAGGGCAACCGGGGTCACAACCCTGGGGCCTCCACAAGCGAGGGGCCCCCACAATAAGAACTTCTAAAAAAAACAACCATGTTTAACTAAATTGTTTAGAAAATAATTAGGGGCCTCCACTCCTTCGTTGCCCCAAGACCTCCAGACCTTTTTACCTGACTGCCTGAAGGAGGGTTATTTAAAAAATATTTTTTTAAAGATTTAGTTGATAAATTTGTTAAGTAAAAGTAAGGTTATTTTATTAAATTACAACCAAATCCGTCTTAGGGTATACTGTGGCCCTGTTGGATGGTAAAAAGGGAGATTTTTTTGTCCAAGTGAACATATCGGCCTTTCCGGGCCCTGGGCACGGGCCCCGTATGCCCTTATGGTAAAGAGAACAACTAAAATTGTGTTTTTTTTTCTCAGCAAGCAATCTGTCATATGTAGATTCACAAGCTCTTTTCAATGTTCACAGAAACGATTTCGCGCGTCATAAGTACGACAATACCGCATCTAAGTGCATTTGTGTGTGTCAGTACGAGGAGGCGGGCGAGTTCGTGCGCGTGCGCGGCGAGGCGGCGGGCGCGGCGCGCGTGGCGGCGCGGCTGCGCGCGCTGCTGGGCGAGATGGCGTCGCTGCGCGCGCGCGTGGCGCCGGCCGACCGCGCCGTCTTCGACGCGCGCACCCAGCGCGCGCGCGACCTCACGCTCGCCGCCATCATGGACTACTTAGGTGAGTACAAGGTATCACGACACCGGCAAGAACTCGCAGCTCAAACCATCTTAAATTTATGACCTGCAGTGAATTATAAAACGTGTTCGCCCGTCACTGGCGCAATAGAAAGATCAGCAATTAATGAAGCTCCAAATCATGTAATGCAGAAAATGACACTGCTCAATGGTATTTTTGCTGTTTAAACAATAAAAGCTGACCATGTCTATACCTATCTTCCACTAAATAGAGGGGGGTTAGCCTACAAAAGGTATGGTAGTTTTTTTTTGTAGCATGTATAGTTCGATCCCCTTCCTCTACCATCTTGGGAAATTGGCACATTAAAAAAAAATCAGAACTACCAGACCTTTTGTAGGGTAAAACTTCCATATTCACTGAATTAATAAGAAGCCTATTTGAAATATTATTGTATTTATTTACGTATATATTTAAACGATGCCTAGGATTGGTAGAGCGCAGCTGCACCGCGCTCGTCGCGTCGCGCCGATTTAGAGGTTTATTTATTAATTTATTGCATTACACATTTCATACCATACTTGAATAACACTGCAACCTAACATGCTTACAGTACATATACCAGGCATGCCAATCTAAGGGAAGAGTCAGGTAGATGTTATCAATATTAAAATAATAATTGAAGGTGTTTTGGGTTCAGTAGCGTACCATACAGTCGTAATCATCAGACACCACGCAAATCCAACTATCATTTGAGACGTGTTTGCAGATTGTGGTTAAAACTATTAGCCTTTTGAAAAAATCTTACGCAAGTATATTATCAACTACTATTCATCTCTAACCGCTCGACATTGTTGCAAAGTTTTATTGTTTGTTACAATGGTTTTTATTTATTTATTTACAATCTACAATATTTAAAGGACTTTGATCATAACCTGACCATGCCGGCCCCGTTAGGCAGCTCTACTTTAATAGACATTTAAAAAAACAATATTCATTTATAACAACAACAAAAGAAAAACAAAATGAGGAGGAAGGATTACTTGTTCAACAGCTTGTAAACTAACTTCGCAGCGTCTGACGTAGTTCTGACACAATTGATTGAAACAATCCAATATCTAACATATTCAAATTGAGTTGAACAAGTATTCCTTCCCCCTCGGCCCGAGTCCGGCCACACTCCATCAACAAGCGATACGCATCCTCAGGGGTTCCACACATTTCACAATTTGGTGAATTAACTTTCCTCGTCAGACAGTAAAACTTGTTTAATGGAACATGTCTGGACCGAAGTCTAAAAAAATTTACAAGCATAAAAGTCATATAATATAAATATAACCCAAGCCCAAGCCATGTTGAACTGGTGTTTGTCAAGTAAAATTACTGTTGTCTGCTATGTTTCCCCGTTTAGCATTCATCTTTAATTTTAATGTCATAAATGCGTAAGTGTGTTAGTTAGTTTGTCTTTCATCATGCAGCGACGAAGTAACGGATTGACGTGGTTTGCATTAAGGATCAAAGAATGCCATAAATAATCAATAATATACAGAGTGAAATTAAATTCAGTGTTCAAATTTTGGGGGTTAAATCAGTAAGTCATACTGACCAACTTTCACTATGGGACCAACCCCGAAATCGCGAAAAAAAAAATGAAAAAAATCGACCTCCCCTACATTTTGGCTAGTCAGCTGATGTTTTGTATGGGAAGGTCGATTTTTTTTCGCAATTTCGGGGTTGGTCCCATAGTGAAAGTTGGTCAGTATGATTTACTGATTTAACCCCCAAAATGGACACTGAATTTAATTTCACTGAATTTAATGTGGCGAACAGATCCGGGCAAATTCTGTGAGTTCTGTGTGTTGGTGTGTGTCGTAAAATAAATTAACCTAAATTCAAAATGCTAGAATGCTGGGGCGATTGAGTGGCAGATGTATTAAAGAATGTATGATGCTGTACATATGACAGGGTTTCTAATATTTCGATAAGTCTTTTGTTTGTTTGTGTATAAATATGTTCTGTTTCAGTGTTTTTGAAGGCCATCTTTTTATATATTTTATTTATTTAACTGACAATCGTAAACTGTATGTCCGTGCGTTCGTAGAGTCATCGCCGATGAGCATGACGCGCGCGCGCGACGAGGTCCCGCCGGCTTGCGGGAGCGCCGTGTCGACCGACTCGGTGGGCGTGGTGGCGCACGCGCGGGCGCGGGCCGCGGGGGCGGCGGCACGGGCGGGCGCGGGGGCGGGGGCGGGCGCGGGGGCGGACGCGGGAGCGGGCGCGGGGGCGGACGGCGACGACTGCGACGTGCCCGTGCTGCAGCTGCAGATCGACGACCGGGTGAGTTACGAGGCAGAGCTAAATCTTGCTTTTGATCGGCTCAGTGTAGCAAAATGTCCAGTGACGCAAAATGACCAAGGAGTTAAAATTGCGCAACAATTGCCTCGATATCGGTTTATGGAAATTCATAATCAATAGGGGTAGACACTGAACGAAAATAAATACATATTATATTTTTTCCGGTAGTGTTTAATATACAATTACCGAAAATCACACTTTCATGCTTATTATATTTGTAATATCTTTTAAATTAATTGTACAAAAATAAATATTTCATCCTCGTTATCACGTGACTGCAAAAAGCGCGTGATGTCGCGTTCCTCTAAACAAACAAGAAACAAGAAGCCCACAGAGTACTATAGAATATACTAGTGTTTAGAGGATTGTGACGTCATAGCGACGCCATGACAGAAGTTAGCGTTTTAGCGGGAAATTTTAAAATGAAATTTATTTTATTGCATTTTAAATTAATATACGAATGAATTATTTTTTAATATTTTTTTTAGATATATTTCATGTATATAAAAAAATATTAAAAATAATCGTCTACACCCCTATTAGCTCGGGAGTTCCACAAGGATTGCAAATGGGACTATTGTACTGTTTTCTTTACGTATTTTACGACCTCCGAGAGACGATCTGCTGTTAGTATAAAATGTCGTCAACACTGCTGCTTACCTACTAGTCTAAGAGCTAGCTACGGAAATAGGTTTGCAATTTATAGAGCAACGAAATCCCTCTAGGTAGTGTGCCATACTAGCATTATTAATTAATCCGGGCGCCTGGCAGCTGTTCAGCGGTGCGTGTGGTGTGACGGTGGTTGGGCTACAAACGGTTCGTAAAATCAATTGAAGGTGTGCAATTTATAGAGCTCTGTGTTTGGTGGGATATGATAGCTAATTATGTATTTAATTCGAATATAACATTGCCAGGCGTTTTATTTGGGGGAAAAGTAGTGCCAGGTGTAGAGGGATTTCGTTGCTCTATAAATTGCAAACCTATTTCCGTAGCTAGCTCTCCGTCTATACTGGGCATCGTCATGCATCTGAGGAACCTCGACTCGAAAGAAGAAGTACCAGTTCTAAAAAAGGCGTAACCGCCTGCCTCCATAAGGCCCCTTTATATTGAGAACGTTACATTTAACCTTACTTACGTTACATAGTAATTAAAGTTTATATTTAATATTGAATAGCTGTAGCAAAACATAGCTTTCTAACAAAGAAAATTTGAATATACGCCAAAGATATATCGGAATATAAGGTGTTTCCATAAAATATCATATATTCGACCTTATATATAACTGACTACTGAGCTCTTTGTTTTGACTTGATATGCTTCATTTGAATGCATTTTATTGACAGAAACCCATTCTACGGTATGTTTTAATTAATTGCAATATATATTTTTTGTAGAATACAGTTCTCAAGATGTTACAGTAAAGTTGAATAAATGAAAAAACGTTGAGTGTATTCGGTGTAGGAGCTGGCGCTGAGCGAGCGCGAGGCGGCGCTGCGCGGCTGGACCGCGCTGCAGGGCGAGCTGCGCGCGCTGCACGGCGCCTGGGCCGCCACGCACGCCGCCGCGCTCGCCCAGCGCGCGACCGTGCGTCACGCCGACGCGCGCGTCGAGGCCGCCGCCGGCGCCGTCGGCGAGGCGCGCCGCGCGCTCTCCGCCGCCGAGAAGTGAGTGCCGCGCGCCGACACCGGGAACCGCTGCGCTTACGCGTTACCGATGTCATCTTTCAAAAGAAGACGCCGATAAGGCTCGACTACATGTTTCGAAGAAAAAAAATAAAAATAATAAAATGACGATAAAGGCTTATTGCAATGAATATGATAGTAATTTGTAACTGGCAGGTTGCGCGCGGGCGCGTACGGCGCGGGCGGCGCGCTGCTCGGCGCGTGCGCGGGCGGGCCGGTGGGGCTCGTGGTGGGCGCCAAGGCGGGCGCCGCCGCCGCGCTGGCCGGCTCGCTGCTCGGCCTGCTCGGCGCGCGGCTGCTCGGCGCCCGCCGCCAGGCGCAGCTCGCCCTGCCCGCCCCCGCCCCCGCCCCCGACACCCCCGCCCCCGACACCCCCGCCGAGACGCTCGCCCGGCGACACGAGAAGACACAATAGCGAAGGCGATGCGTCTGCTTCTAACTGACGCGACGCACGATTTAAGGATGAGTTATCATGAACTGATTAACGTCATATGAATTTTGTGTATACTTATAACTAAACCAAGATGAAACCGACTCGTGGAAGAAGCCGATCGTCTAGCGAGACGGTGTGAAGGGTGAGAAAATCTCATTCTGAAGGCTGCGTCATGGAATGAAAGAAAACCATATTGGTACAGTCAAGGTCATTAATATGTGTACACGTTTAGTACCTTGTCACTTCAATATCTGTGACATTCATATATGGTAGTTTAAACGTGACATTAAATGGACAAAGTACTAAAATGTACACATATTTATGACCTTGAGTGTACATTCACGATAATCGACCAGTCGACCTTTCTAAATACCTATATAATTATGTATGTAAAGCCCTAGTAAAAATAGATTCTCATTTGATGTGTCCGCAATACAGTCTAGTGTGATACTCGTGTATAGATTGTCATCGTATAGGTGTATTGTAAAATAATTTTTTAATTTTTACATAATACATTTTAAATATTTTTTGTATTTAGGCTACTAACATGCACAAACGAATCCTAGTCTAAACCCCGTGCTCGTGCGCACGGCGCGAGGGCACATGACATAATAACATTCTCTCATGTATGTAACAGTGCGCCTCTTAGCAAAATGAATACATATACATATTGTATATACAGCGGTCTTCAAATGATTAACGAAATTAACCACCAATCGGAAAATACTTGTAATTTTTTATCGTTATTCACAATTTAATAAATAATTCTTTATTTAGGTATTGACCCATTTCTTACATTACACAACATTATAATCTAAATATATAAAACAAAGTCGGGTTAGTTACACCATTTATTAACTGAGAGCCAAACTGAAGTACAATTAATTTATATTGAAAGCGGAATATTAATAAATAAATAAATAAATATCAGGGGACAATCTCACACAAATTGACCTAGTCTTAAACTAAGCTCTAGGTTTGTACTATGGGTACTAGACAACGATAAACATACTTATATAGAGAAATACACACTTAAATATATAGAAAATTAAATTTAATTATACATAACGTTTAACCTTAAGTAAGTTATTAGTTAGCGATAAGTTTAGTGTAACTCACGATAAAATTGGTCAATAACTTATCGATCGATGGTCAATTTCGGTATACGTCAGATTTGAAGGCAATTGTATGGGAAAAACAAGCGTAGGGCTAGGATTATCCGGCCACCACTGTATGTACATAAACTAAGGTTGTAGACGTATTTAAGACATAATTGTACATAAGAGTACCTAATATATTTATATTTAAATGGCAGATAGTTTGGTGCAAACGGGTTTTTTGTAGTCGTCTGCTGTGATACTAGGCGTGAGACGTGTAAGGTTATAAGGTTAAGTCGTAGATGTGGTGTAGTAAGAAGTGTTGGCGGCGCTCCTCGTAGAGATCACATATAGTACTCACTTCGGAAACCATTCGACGCTCGGGCAGAATCCTTGCATTCTGCTAACATGTACTTATGTAATAAGATTGACGTAATTTGTTATGCGCTCTTACAAATTATCAACCTGGTATATTTTGACAGATTACTACAGTTATTAGTCGTGGAATAGTACCCGGCTCGCCCCACAGCGCTACAGGAGATTCAGTGTAGTCACAGGTTTACTGATTTACAAACCGAGCGCCGAGGATAGGAAATACAAGTTATGCTAATGCGTGGGCTCCACGGTTTCAAACAACGGTTTAAAACAGGTGGTTTGAAACCGTGTGACAGTGGTTTTAAACCAAATTTCGCTTGACCTTAAACGCCCTTGGCAGATATCAAACAAATGGGCTTGTTTGAAACCGTGTAGCCGCTCGCTTCTACCAAGGTCACTTGGTTTAAAACCATGGTACGAAACCGTGTAGCACGCGCATAAGCTAAAAAGGGGGGCAGTTTCTTATCAAAGTGCGTAGTGCGTAGATACGTATTTTTTAATGTTTTTACGCACACATTTAAACCAACGTTCGTGTAAAAGCGGAGAGCTGTTACCCAGAGCTCGCTGGTTTAAACAAAGGGCTTAAATAACTGATTCTACTGAACCGGCTTGTATGTGCACTCCTGATCGCGTAGAACTTGTCCAATAATTGATATGTACATTATAGCGTCAGAAATGTAAATAATACCACGGTGCTTTGTTCACACAAGTGTCATTTTGATTGTGTGCCGCGCGGCGCGGCGTCGGTCGCTTCATGTGTGCTAAAACAATAAAATACATTTTAAAAATCCGTACTGTTCTATTTGGTTTCCGTCTCCTCTATTTGTTTGTACCCTTATATCTTGTGAATTTACTTTTAATTTAGTGCAACAGGCAATTCCTAGGACTAGGAGGCCAGTCATTATTTAACTCTTTTCAGTAGGTTTTAGAAGACCTTCTAAAACTGACCTACATCCAGGCACAACAACTATATTAATTTATTCAATAGGTAACTTGTTTTTGCCATCCGTGTTTGGTATAACTAAATAGTAAAAACAAAAACAATAAAACCGTCTTCAAAAACCTACTGAAAAGGGTTAAATAATGAGTGGCCTCCTAGTCCTAGGAATTGCCTATTTGGTGCCTGATTGGGACGGGACATGGATTTATTTTAGCCGGTGTCGAGTAGGTATACACGATAACAATGCCGCCATGATTCTTGCCACGACTTCGATATATACTGTCCCTATCAGGCACCAAATAGGCAATTCCTAGGAGGCCAGTCATTATTTAACCCCATTTCAGCAGGTGAAGACGTTTTTTTTTTCGCTTTTTAGTGATGTTCCTACCTAATAATAATTATGTGATACATTAAGAAACAATAGCCTAATACCAATTCCTCATCACGCTTATAAATATCTTGAAAGTATTTGCTGATAGATTTGACAGTCCTCTGACGTGGTAATTTATTAATTAGGCCCTTAGAGGACTAACGACCGCACTCAGAGAAGTCAATTAACTTTTAAATTTGATTAAAGTTGCTGCGAACACTTTCTTTGCTATAGCAATAGAATACGACGCAGCAATTTTAATCAAACTGCAAAATTCATTGACGTCTCTGAGTGCGGAAGTTAGTCTGTGTTAGTTAATAAGTATTAACCTAGCCTACGTTTACTAAAGCTTTCGGCACACCAAACGCGTGTCAGGCGCGTCGCGCTTTGAACGCGGGCCCGCGCATGTCGTAAAACAACAAATCAAATTTACCCCGGCACACCACAAAGTAACGTGTGCCTGCGCAGGGCACGCGTTCGAGCTGCTTCGCGCCGCAGTCGCTGCAGACAACTCGGGCAGCGCGTCGCGTGGCGTGCGCGAAGCAGGTGCGTACAAACGCGTGGTGGGGGTACACGCGCGCCGCGCAGCAAGTTACACCTGCCGCGAGCACGCTGCTGCTGGCGCGCGGGGTGGGGCTGCAGCGGGACACGTGCCGCGAGCACGCTGCTGCTGGCGCGCGTGCTGCAGCATGCACACCTGCAGCAGCCACTCGGCGCACGCTGCTGCTGGCGCGCGTGCTGCAGCATGCACACCTGCAGCAGCCACGAGGCGCACGCTGCTGCTGGCGCGCGTGCTGCAGCATGCACACCTGCAGCAGCCACTCGGCGCACGCTGCTGCTGGCGCGCGTGCTGCAGCATGCACACCTGCAGCAGCCACTCGGCGCACGCTGCTGCTGGCGCGCGTGCTGCAGCATGCACACCTGCAGCAGCCACTCGGCGCACGCTGCTGCTGGCGCGCGTGCTGCAGCATGCACACCTGCAGCAGCCACTCGGCGCACGCTGCTGCTGGCGCGCGTGCTGCAGCATGCACACCTGCAGCAGCCACGAGGCGCACGCTGCTGCTGGCGCGCGTGCTGCAGCATGCACACCTGCAGCAGCCACTCGGCGCACGCTGCTGCTGGCGCGCGTGCTGCAGCATGCACACCTGCAGCAGCCACTCGGCGCACGCTGCTGCTGGCGCGCGTGCTGCAGCATGCACACCTGCAGCAGCCACGAGGCGCACGCTGCTGCTGGCGCGCGTGCTGCAGCATGCACACCTGCAGCAGCCACTCGGCGCACGCTGCTGCTGGCGCGCGTGCTGCAGCATGCACACCTGCAGCAGCCACTCGGCGCACGCTGCTGCTGGCGCGCGTGCTGCAGCATGCACACCTGCAGCAGCCACTCGGCGCACGCTGCTGCTGGCGCGCGTGCTGCAGCATGCACACCTGCAGCAGCCACTCGGCGCACGCTGCTGCTGGCGCGCGTGCTGCAGCATGCACACCTGCAGCAGCCACGAGGCGCACGCTGCTGCTGGCGCGCGTGCTGCAGCATGCACACCTGCAGCAGCCACTCGGCGCACGCTGCTGCTGGCGCGCGTGCTGCAGCATGCACACCTGCAGCAGCCACTCGGCGCACGCTGCTGCTGGCGCGCGTGCTGCAGCATGCACACCTGCAGCAGCCACGAGGCGTGCGCACGCTGCTGCTGGCGCGCGTTCGAAACGCGTTGAAGCTGCCGCCTGCCTGCGGTGTGCTGGTGCTGCGACGCTCACGCCACACGACGCGACGCGGCGCGCCTGACACGCGTTTGGTGTGCCGAAAGCTTAACAATATATGGACCTCTATCTTGTCTGAATAAATAAAATTTGAAATTTAACAAAATGCCGCTGTCCAAGTTGCAGGGCCGTTAATCATTGGGGGAGTTCTCCCGGGACTTCACCATCAGTTGCACTTCATCAAATGCATTATGATGAGTAAAAGTAGCTTCATATTCTTATTAAAAAAATCCCAATGCTGCCCGAGAATCTCTTACGACTAAGGTGTTCCGGTGGTCATCTCTGGTCTTCATCATCAGTTCCTCTTCACCAAGAGGTGCTTTTAGAATGCAAATTTTTAAGGTCTTACAGGAGATACCAAAATCACTGTAGGTATATACAGCACATATGTGCATATAACTTTTGAGGAGTTCCCTCGATTCCTCATGGATCCCACCCCATCATCAGATTCTGACTTGGTGACAATGGGACAAAAAAATAATTTTCAAAATCTGATAGGTATCGTTTCATTTTTCTCACCCTTGTATTTTACGTGCCCTTTGGAAAGAGAATTAAAAATAACGGAATACGTATTTTTTTGTTTTCCAAAAAATCATTGCTTTCTTATAAAATAATGCATTTAAAGTAAAAGTCATTCATATATACATACAGGTTTCATTAAAAATCATTGATTGTATTATCAACAATACATTTAGGTGTTTGAAAATTATATTACATGAAATTTTGGGAGAAATTTCGAAATATCGGCGGAAAACTACGTGTGCATGGGTATGCGCGCCATCTGTCGGCAAGTAGGAGATCTACCTTTACTGTCATGGAAAATCTATGCGCCAGCCCCATCTGTTGACGTATACTAGAACTAAGTCGGTAGGTATGAGACCTATTTTTGCTGTCATGGAGAAACTGCGCCAGCGCCATCTATTGATGAACGAGGGAACTAAATTAGTAAATATGAGACCTACCTTTGCTATGATGTGCATTGTTCTTCCAATTAAAACTAAAACTTACTGCCGTATCAAGGATACAGCGAACGTTTGTATAGAAATCGATGAAAATTCGGTTTCGCCCCAAGCGACGCTCGGTCTCCCAGGTACCTACTGTAAAATGATATGAGAATTTTTTTCGGGCTTCCGGAATAATAGGACTAAAAAAGTTATGTGAAAAAATGCGCACCCGTTTTGAACCGACGATAAAAAAAAAGTTTTGACAGAACCAATCACGAGTGCTTGCCGAGTTACGGATGTTTTCACTTGAAGTCCGCCTTTTGCTTAATTCTCATAAACCAAGATAATTGAACAACTAAAAAGATACTTATAAAAAAGGATACTTACTTATAAATTACACGCCTGAACTAGGATGCTCCTGTATCCCAGGCGTAAAAGGACACTGCCGCACTCAGAGACGTCAATTAATTTTATTGCTTGATTAAAGTTCTGCGTCTTATTCTATAGCAAAGAAAGTGACAACAGCAACTAATCAAAAATAAATAAACAAAAAGCAATAAATACAATAATAACGATTTATGGGTTGAATGGAGCTTTACTTATTTATTGTATGATATTTACTTTATCTTAATTATTTTATCCGGCTTTTAACTGTGACATCTAAACATATATATGTGATTAAAAATATAGCCGCATGTTAAATCAAATTTAATATGCAATTCGGACTTCAAGTAGTAATGTCTGTTTTGACAACCGTAAATTGGACTATTCCTACAACCTTTTTCTTTTTTACCTAGCTAGCATGCACGGAGAAGTAACGTCATTCACGACGACGATGAATAAAAATATTTTTGGAATCCTGGCCCTTAATTACCGACATGTTGTGGATTTAACATCAGATGCAATTATAAAATGTTGTCAATTGTGTCCACCACAAGCACGAGCCGAGCGAGCGCAGCGACCGGCGAGCGAGTGTCAGAGCCGAATGCTTTGCATTTTATAAATATAAACCCTTAAGATATAGTTTTTTTTTATTCAACATCTGATGCTTAATGCGGTCGATGGCAGTTGAGAATATTGTGATTTCACCTGTCATCTCGTAAAACTCTCTTTTGCCAAGTTGTATCTCCATGCCAATGTGTGACAGACTGATAAACCATCAAACTTACTTTCGGATTATAATATTCAAAAATTACTCGGGTTACAAATCCTAAAAGTGGTTTTCCAAACGATTGGTCACCCTAGCTGAGTGTGACACAAGACCCTCTAGTTGATGTTTCACCGGACCGGATTTTTACAGCAGTGCGCATTCCAGATGAGTTATTTTCACATAGCTTGGGTACGGTGACAGCTGTCAATTTAGTACAAAATATGTGTTTGAGGTTATATTTTGTACTGAGTTGACAGCTGTCACCGTACCCAAGCTATGTGAAAAGAATTATAGCTCCATGTAAAAAACACGGACTTGTATTACCTATTCGAGTCACCGAAAAAATCACCTCGTGCACGATGTGAATTCACGTGGCTGGGGCCCTACTTTGAAAATTCGAAGTTTCGTTCCTATCTCTTAATAATTATATTTTCGAGTGATATGATAAGTGAAGTTTCGAATCGAGTGCTTCGTGGTAACCATTCTGTACCGGTAGCATTTTACGTAATCTGTGGAAGTATTTAGAAAAAACATGGCCGCCTGCCTGTTTGCTAATCGTGGTGGCTGGTCGTTGAATCAGAGCTCATTTCTTTTAAAATTGATAAAGAAGTTTTAACACAGGAATTAAATTACCTAGTGCAAACGTGATAAAACAAAGCGTAGGTTGAAGTAGCGTGAGTGATTGTATGCGGATGTGTTATTAGTGCGAGTGCATCGGTTTTGTTGCGTGTTGTGTAGGGATGTCGTTTCCGCCGCGGCCGCCTCTCGTGCCGTACGCGCACGGGCTGCCGCCCGGCGTCGTGACGATGCCCATGGCTACGCACGTAAGTACCGCCGCGGCCGTCGGCTAGCGCCGGCAACGCTGTTCACGCTGAGCTAACCTCCCTGTCATGTCGCTGATGTTTCCTTCTCAACCCAATAACTGCTGCTTTGAAGTTACTCATGACCGGGGCTTATCGCGGCACTCAGAATAATGTTATGAACCTGACGATATCAGTCCTGTGTCCTATACATTTGGAACAGGATACAGTTCATTAATGTTCTACATTGTAACCACATATGCTAATCCTAATGTGCTAATAATGATAAACATAAAGGGGATTACCAATGTAATCAACACAACAACACACAATTCACTCTAGGCATTCTATAAAATATCTTATGATTGGTTATTGTTTTGCGTGGCTAAATCTTAGAAAGCACACTAAACTTACTGTAACTTCCCAAAATTATACAACAAAATTTGATTGATATACCTAAACCGAGAAGCATATCAAATCATAACCAACGGTTTGATTGTAACCATAACTGTTCGTAACTGTTTGATTCAGCCAACACCTAGTTACTCAGTGGAACATGGGTAGTAAAAATTGTATCCAGTACCTGATATTGACAATGTTATTTTACTGCTAAAAGCGTCTATGCCTGAATAACTTAGATTTTCTGTAGATTTTAAAAGTAAAACTAGAGATACAATGGAATTAACATTATATGAGTAACTAGTTTTAATTGTAATGCTACTGTTTTGTGTTTAGTTATTTTTTGCATTTTAATTGATTCTATGGTTTTGAAACTTTCTTTATTATTATTATTATTATTAAGCCGTACATATACAGGTATACATATATGTGAGTTTAAATTTAAGCTCGACATTCACGGTCAGTTAAACTGATGTACATCCAAAAACTGACTGTGAATGTGAAATCTTAAGTTGAAATTATACAAACTCAAGGTCAGTTTTACTGACCGTGAATGTCTAGCTTTATATTATGTGTTGTTATGGATCTCTTTTTTGATAAAGGCCTCTTCCAGTCCATTGGATTTGAAACGTCCTTTACGGTGCCACAATAGCTTGGCTTGTTCAGATGTCACTGCATTTCACAATAATATAATTATTTTGCAGAAAGAGTGGAATAATAATAGTGCAAAGTTATAGTTCAGGGAATATGATCTAGATACCTGTTACAGACTTTGTAATCTAAAGCTGGACTAAAACCTGAACTACAATAAGTGAAGGGAAATCCAGAGTGTTTTTCTATGATAGTTATCTAAGTTGGTGTGTTGTGGTGTTGCAGGTGATGGTGGGCGCATACGGCGGCGTGGGCGGCGTGGGCGGCGTGGGCGGCGTGGGCGCGGGCGCGGGTGCGCGCGCGGCGCTGCTGCCGGCGCCGGGCAAGGCCGTGATCTCGCGCCCGCCCACGCGCACCAACGGCGCGCGCGAGCCCGAGCCGCCCCCCATCACCGTCTTCATAGGTGCTCACAATACACATGCTAACCAAACCCGCTCTCTGACTTGATACTATACTTGCATGGAAATAGCAAGTGCCAGCTGAACTACAGCCCTTGACCCTTTAGAATAGTTTGTACTTCTCTCTCACTGGCTCTGATACACTCTTATGCGAGTCGAGCCGACTTTACCAGAACCCGAATCGTATTCTAAGTGCTCACGGGCTGTAATGCTGAGTGCAGTGTTCCTGCCGAAGCTGTGATAATGTTGCAAGCCTGCTGCAAAGTCGAGAGGGCCGTTGTTAGTACTACTTCACATAACTGCTGGCAATGTACGAAAATGTGAATTACGAGTGAAAATGTTTAAACATTATAATAAATAAATAAACAAATATTAGGGACAATCTGACACAAATTTACATAGTCCCAAACTAAGCTCTAGGCTTGTACTATGGGTACCAGGCAGGCTGAGCAGTTTCTGAGGAACAACCCTTTAAAAATTCGAAAATAAGGGTTTTTTGGTGACTTTGAAGGCTTGTTTCTCAGAAACTACTGAGCAGGATCAGATGGATTTTTTTTACAACATTATGATGATACCAATAAATAAGCTCGCCAATTTTGGAGCGGTTGCCTTTTAACTTTTTTTTTTTTTAAATTCACTAGTGTGGGAAAGGATTTTTTTTTATAGTAAGTTTTTATAATAAATAGGGTATAAACTTAAAGCAACGCGCTTTCCCATCCGGTTGCCTCGTCAAAAAATTTCAAGTTTCAAGTGCCATTGCCTTGAATAACTGTATTTCCAAATCCTAGCCTAGTCTGGTGCAATTTGTGTGCTTTTATGATGGCGGTTAACATACCTACAACTAACTCCATACGTTCAAAGTTGACCCACATTATTTATATGATATTATAACATGCGGGTACGGTATCGTACATACCTACACATATTGCACGGGAAAATCTTTTTGCGTGATAATACGGAGTAAACCAATTTTCCCAGATATGAAACCTAGATAGAGTGATTTTTCGAGAACGTGATTACAAACAAATATACAAACATTGCTCGTACCATATATAGGATAAGCCTAGGGCTGGGACTTTCATTCATCTCTAGATACCTAGATAGACCCTGCTGAAAGTTGTTTCAGTTGCTTAATAGTTGTTGCTATAGCTATCTACTATTAGATGGCGTTGGTAGCTGTGAAAGTTGTTGGAGGCAGGCAGTTTATTATTGGCGAACCTCGGGGAGATCCTCTGGCATGCGGTGGATGTTGTAAAGCAGCCGGTAAACGATCAATTTTTCACGCCAGTTCGCGGCCGGCAGCTATTGCTGTCTTATTAGTACGTCATACGTTAGAGTAAGATACATCTACCTAATTATTTCGGCTACACATTGCCGTAAAAATGTTGCTCACTCGGAAGCCCTTTAAGGTGCTCCCTTGCGGGAGCATTCGCCAGTAACGTAACAAAGATTCAAGCGTTACATCAAAATAGGAGTCGAAGTGGAATCTAATAGCGGAGTGGATAAGTTAGGCGGTATTTCGTTCCGGCAGGCAACATCACGTCGCGCGCGCCGGACGCCATGATGCGCGCGCTGCTCGGCGCGTGCGGGCCGGTGCTGAGCTGGAAGCGCGTGGGCACGTTCGGGTTCTGCGAGTTCGCGTCGCCCGAGGCCGCGCTGCGCTGCGTGCGGCTGCTGCACGAGCGCCCGCTCGCCGAGCGCAAGCTGCTCGCGCGCACCGACGGCAAGATGCAGCAGCTCGTCGACACCTACAAGAGTGAGTTCACCGACCCACACTCGGGGAGCGACACCGGGACTGACAACATTATAATGGAAAAAGAAACGGAACCCTAATAGGATCACTTTGTGGTCCGTCTGTCTGTGTGTCTGTCGAGACCCTTTTTCTCAGGAACGCGTGGAGGAGGTATCAAGTTCAAATTAATATCAAATACTTAGGTCTGCAATCCTTTGGATCAATGAAAAAATCAGACTTCTAAGTCAACGCTATCAAAAGATACGACCGCATATTCAAGGGAATCCAAGGGAATCAATACCTTTATGATACTTCCCGTTGTTAGAATCATGAAATTTGACAAGAAGCAATGTCTCATAGCCAATGATCGGAGTAGGTACTGCAATTTGGGATTAACGACCTTAAACGCTATGCTTAATATGGATATACCTCGGGAATCCGAGACATGTTGTTATTGAAGGATAATATTTTTTTTATTGACATGTTATCAATTGAAGTTAAGGTGAACATTTTAAATAGACTTAAAGCAGTGTTAACACTTTGCACGCCGTATGTTAAACACAACTCCACTCGTGATGCTCTTCCACATTTTTTTGAAGCAAGGGTACCTGCATAATGGTACTGAACAATGAGGACAATAAAAAATAGTTTATTTTTCATTTCACGCCAAAACTTTACGTAATAACGTCCTCGTAGCTAGCGTGCGGCGCACTGGCGAGGCAGCGCGGGCGACGCATCGTCATGCCACCCCCGCACCCCCCGGTAATGAATTGTGTGTGTCTGCGAGTAGCTTAAACGTTCCTCTACACGTTGCTATCAAGCGGATCACGAACTATGCTCGTTATTTCTAAACAAACGTATGAAATCTGATCACGAGTACCACTCGTCATCCGCGTCTCTAAGAAAAGTGTCACGAGTGGTATTCGTGCCGGTGAGTTACGGTGGCAGTAATTAAAATGTCCGGCGCCCTTAAGCGAAATTGCGTACCGACTGGAACTCGGAACTCGTGATCGGCGTGCAGTGTTAAGAGTTTATTGTTATTTTATAGACGATTAAATGTTTTTACATAAAGTAGACATGTTACTATAACATTTAATTTTTATGTTCGGTTAATTCTATAATTTACGCTATTATTAAATGGTTATTTACTTTTTTATACATTTATTACATTTCTAAAGCAACACGCACACTTTGAAATCCTTTGCGGGCGGAATCGCGGGGTATAATCCCGTTACGAGTCATATCCATATTACGATTACGAACCGATATCTGGGGAAATGGCACTGCCTATTCCGACCACTGCTTATAGCACAAGTAAAGGAAACAATCTGAAAACCGTTAATTTGTAGTTACATCACATAAAAAATAATGGCCTGTATATAAACTGATACTAAGTACGAGATTTACGAAGTATTTTCATAGGTACAAGTTTGATTTGAATTGTCGGCGCGCTCGTCCGCCCGGCATGTTAGGGCGCTTTCAGACTAGTGTTTTATTCTGCGCGTATAAGCTCGTTTCAGCATACGCGCTTTCACGCGCGCTAATTTCGCGCTTAAAAAACCGAACGCGCGTTCACGCGCTTATTACTGCGTGTTCGCTCGAATCGGTGGGGCAGTCAGTAGTGCGCCGGGAGGCGTCTTTCGCGACTCGCGCTTATAGGAGTTTATAAGCGTGTCAACGCTCATACGACTTTCGCTTGTGACTTTAGGTGCGCCTATACGCGCCTACACGCACTTCCGAGAAAGAGCATATGTGCGCGTATACAACGCTAGTCTGTAAGCGCCCTTAGTTGAGTGGTGTGTCCTTAGCGGAGCAGCGGTCGCGGCTGACGGCGGAGGGCGGCGCGGCGGCCGGCGACGAGTACCTGGACGCGCGCCAGCGCGCGCTCGACGACGCCGCCGCGCGCCGCCTGGCGCAGGTCGCGCGCGACTACCAGGACGACATCGCCAACTACGAGCAGCTGCAGCAAGGTGACTCCTTCACTCGCCCGAAACGAGCTCCTTCACTCCTCCACCCGCCGACTCGTTCTCTCATGAACTTGCTCACGCGCCGACTCCTGATCATCACGTATCCGTCCACCCGCTTCACACTCCCCTATTGACTAATTCTCCCACGTCTCGCCACCCCCAATTCTAAACTAATTCGTCCGAACAAACGAACTGTGAAATATTAACCCTTAATAAGGCATAGGTAGTAGCACACTTATGTACCACACGGATTAATAGCAAATCTAACTTGACCTGTTACAGACAACACTGCATGAATGAATATCCTACATAGATATATGACGCGCTATGACACGGTGTCGGGTATTGTTGCAGAGGAGGCGATCTCGAAGACGGCGCGCGTGCTCGAGGAGGCCGACATCTCTGAGGAGAAGCGCGACGTCATCCACCGCGAGATCGGCAAGTTCCGCGAGAGCATGAAGGTGAAGGTCCGTCTCGCTCACTCGCCACTGTGCAGCGGAGTGTGAGAGAGATAGTCGAACCAAGTTTAATTTTTCGGAGTAGATGGCTCCACGCCGCGCGCGCCGCCCGCCGCGCGTCGCCGCCGCGGCTCCCCACGATGCGTCGCTTTCCGGCGAGTGATCGGCGCGCTGAATGCGAGGCGTTACGACACGAGGTCAATTCTAGCTTTCAATCATTCAATGTCTGAAAAAAATTGTATCGAGTTAAAATGAAAAAAGTTTCGATTTTATTTTCATAAAATTAGCTTGCCATGCAGGGAAACAAGAAGGCAGACAAAATATGCCTGGCCTGACTTGCCAATTGCTGGTTTTAGTCGTTTACTTGTGACAACGTTTATATTTGGCGTGCAAGGGGTTCTGAAAGTGATGCCTGTATAGGGATCGCGGGCGTGGGAGGAGGGGAAAGCGATGCATCGCGGAGCCGCGGGCTTCCCCGGGCCCCGTCGCCGGCGCTGCGGTGAGTCCTCGCTGATTACCCGCGCGCTGGCCGCCCGCATCCCACACTACACGCACTAGCATCAACCCGGACCTGACACCTATCACACACCAAATCATTCCCTGTTGTTGCATGTATGTAATCATGTACAAATACATGACAATCGCAAACCTTACACTCGAACGTTCACGTGTGTAGAGTCGGGCGGCCGGCCGGCGCGCGCCTCTGCCGGCAGCTGCTGCGAGCACCACACAGTTACGATCACTTTAAACGGATTTAAAAAACCTGCACACTACATATTTGCCTCACATCAAGGAAACCAGCCCGTTCAATACTGCCATTATGGTTTGAAATTAGCGCAAACGATGAACATATTTAGAGGGAGAATTCTCGATCAGAATATGGTATTTATTAGATATTACGCAAGTTATAGTGTCTTTCTTTAGACGAAAGAATGTGATACCAAAAATACAAATTAACTCAATGGTACATAACCGATTAGATGTTTGAATTAAAGTAGGAGCGCGCAGCTGCCGAGTTATTTGTTTCTCTAGGGGCTCATTCTGTCGATATAGGATTGTCGAGGACCGGCCTGGAGACCCTAAGGCCGGTCCGAACGGAACTTTGCTGGGGAAATATAAATGGACATAGAATCTATCGACCTGCAACCACTGTGCCAACCCGGCCACCCTCCTTCGGGGTACCTAGTGGTGTATTTAGAAATATAAATGTATTTATGATTGTAATGTATAAGAGGGGGGAGCAGGCCGCGCGGCGCCGGGTGAGTGGCGCCGCGCGGCTCCCCGCGCCCGCGCCCGCGCGCTCGCCGACAACGATGCGCCGAGCCGATGCCTTAAGTCGGGTCCTCAGTACTCTGTAATCGCAGCGTTTGCGCATCGGAACAGGTCAGCTCATCCGAGAAATGTCGGCCCGAGACCGAGCTCCGGATACGGTCGTGCGGATACGGCCGCCTGGGATCCCGGATGCGATGCGCAAGGGCTCCCGGCGTCCGGATGTCATTAACGAAATGAGAGTTTCGATAGGTCGAATAGCGCTGAGAACTCGGCTTAAATTTCATCGCGCGCCTCGGTCTTTAAAAGCTATGGTGAAACTAAAATTAAGTCGCATCGAATAAATCGTTCTCGCCGTCCTACGGTCAGTTTAAAGTTCACCGAGACTCGTCGCCAAAGTGGCCGACGTTTGTACGTCGGTAGAGGCGGACGCGGCGGGCGCGGGCGCGGGCGGCGCGGGGGCGGCGGCGGCGGCGGCGGCGGCGGCGGCGCGCCGGGGAGCTCGCGTAAGTGCCGACCACGAGTGCCTGAGGACGGACGCCGCGGCAGCGGGAGCGGGAGACCAGTATGATCCGCTTTGTTCTCGGCGCCCACACCGCCGGCTGGCGCGCCCTACTGAGGGACCCGGAGCCGCTACTCACGCGCCGGCGGCGGCCGCGACGCGACGGAGCAGACTAGACAGTTTCTCCACGCGCGTGCTTGCTGCTTGACTTAACTATTTTAGTGATAATTCCACAGGAATAAGAAGGGGGTATAAAATATAATTGTTTTGTTACTTAAAATTCATATTATTATTGAAAGTTAAAAGCAGACAATCACTCGGTTTTCAAACCTAGGCTGTTTTACTTTTAAATACGTATCCACCCACGCCTTGCTCGGGCGGACAAAATTAAATGTCTCTGATAGAATGGCTTGTTTTATGTTGTCTTGTTGAACAATTTACTATTGTGGCTAGATATTGTTAGCAACAACCTTCAATTCGTTCGGCGGCCGCAAGCTCTGGTTGCGCCCGACGTCGTCAGGAGACTATTTAGAGTTGCAGTTAGGTCTCCCCGTCCGCCCTGCGCGGGAGACGATTTCGGAAATCGCGCTGCTGACCTATTTCAGGCTCATCCCCACCACTTAACTTTAGGCTGCCATTGCCGCCGGCGCGTGAGTAGCGGCTGTTCCCACCTTAGCGGCCTTAAAATGCTAGTTTCCAATTTTCAGAGCGCGAGTACTTCGCAGCTCGGGTTTAATTTTGACGTCTGTCACGTACAATATATGTCAACACTTGGTTCTGAACCGAATATTGGGGACGGGCAAATAAACGTGTCAGTGTAACGACTAAGCCTCCCACAATCGTCTAGTAAAACATATCTGTCACTTAAATTAAGCCCTTTCCCTTTCGTACGGGTCCATATTGGCTCATATAAAATTCTTATTCCTATTTTTTGTTTTACTACCGATTTGTATTCATAATAATCACTCTTCATAATTTTTTCCCTCATATTTTTTTTGTTCATAACTTATTATTACTACCAACGGAACTCATAACAGACAGTTAACATATTTTTTTTTATTAATACTCATTTGTATTCATAATAATCACTCTTCATAATTTTTTCCCACATATTTTTTTTGTTCATAACTTATTATTACTACCAACGGAACTCATAACAGACAGTTAACATATTTTTTTTTATTAATACTCATTTGTATTCATAATAATCACTCTTCATAATTTTTTCCCACATATTTTTTTTGTTCATAACTTATTATTACTACCAACGGAACTCATAACAGACAGTTAACATATTTTTTTTTATTAATACTCATTTGTATTCATAATAATCACTCTTCATAATTTTTTTCCTCATACTTTTTTTGTTCATACATTTTTATTACTACCAACGGAGCAGGGACTTAGAAATTGAAGGGTGTTTCTTCGCTTATTGTCTAATATATGTAAGTATTAGTTAAAAATATGTTCATTTCGCTATGTTCATATGTTCATTTCAGTAGGGTCGCAGTTCTACCTAACACTCCTCCTCGCTTCGCTCGGCGTCGTACCTAACCGAATTAGAATGATTAGGAATTTCGATCGTTAGTATAAGAAAATATATGAAAACAAATATTAGTATAAACAAGGTGTATAATTTAATTAGTGATATTATGAAATCTGATGATTATGAGTTTCGATCGTTAGTATTAATTTTTTTATGTACAATGATAATTAGGTTGTAAAATTGTATGAGATACATTTTCGGAGTTCCAATAATCTAGTTTGCAATTTGATATGAACTTTGGCGCTCCCCTTTCGTACACTTGAAAATAGACAAGGAGAGGGCTAACTTTAAGTGGCAGATAAATTTACTTGTCGATTGTGAGACAGGCCCTCAATCAAATAAATCTTACGTGATGTCAACGACGCGAGTAGGAGTTTTTAACTCTTATAATTTTGATACAAGATAAACAAGATCTAGTTCGTGGATACATTTTAATCGAGAAACGGGGAATGAGGGAGGACTTTTATTTGTACCCTCGCGTATGACCCGTTCGAGTTCAAAGTAAATACATACATACCGGTCTGCAGCTCGACTACTTACGATGAGTCTCCCTACATCTAAGAACGCCGAGTCGGCTGAAGCCGGTCAGGAGAAGCTTATATCCATGTAATAGAGTAGAGCGA
The DNA here is from genome assembly GCA_963241965.1 of Tortrix viridana. Taxonomy (NCBI): domain Eukaryota; kingdom Metazoa; phylum Arthropoda; class Insecta; order Lepidoptera; family Tortricidae; genus Tortrix; species Tortrix viridana. The sequence goes on from OY725197.1 coordinate 132,132, forward strand.
AACAGACGTCGTTTAGCTCGACTCGCGCAGGCGCTCGATAGATGTGGGGAGGCCCTAAGGGAAAATAAAGTAAAGTATTTCCGGGACGTTGTTTTTTTAATATCCTCGACCGCGCCGCGATAGGGCCGCTTGGTTTGGGCGCCGAGTTTTTACCTTCTGTCGTGTGCCGTTTTAGCATCTACACTTGGCGACAAGATTTATTTGTCTCATAGTTTGGATGCATAGACTGTTTTTGTAGTGTATTTCATCTTAGAGAGCGCGGACCTATTTGTGATCGAGTGTTTTTTAGTTTTCTAATCACCGTTGCTAGATTGCTCACTTTTGCACTTATTATCAATAAAAAAAATGATAGCCTAAATAAGAGAATGAGCGTGAGTTCGTGGATGGGTCCGCGCTCGCGCCGGCGCGCCGCGCGGCGGCCGGCGCGTGACGCCCGCGTTTGTCTCGTAGGACGAGGCCGAGGTGGTGGTGCGCCGCAAGCCGCGCGACAAGGATGGCAAGGACAAGGAGCGGGACGACAAGGAGCGCGACAGGGACAGGGAGAAGGAGCGCGAGCGCGCCGAGCCGCGCGAGCGGGAGCGCGACCGCGACCGCGACCGCGACCGCGAGAAGGACAAGGACAAGGACAAGGAGCGCCGCCGCCGCAGTGTGTCCAGGTGCGACCTCGGGGACGCCCTTTCCTTAGCCTTAGGCTCTCCTTAGGACATAGGGCCCTCTGCACATGCGTTTTATAAATCCTTATTAGGGCTCAGGACCATAAATCACACTTTCCCTACAAGTGCACGTTCTCAAAAGGGGCACTTTCTCAGACGGTATATTTTGTCAGAATTTGCATTTTCTCAGAAAATGAACTTTCCCAAAAGGAGCAGACATGACAGTTTATTAGTCACTGGCAAAGTCATTTCTGTCTCATAGGTCTACTGACAACTCCACAAATATCAAATGACGATGGACAAGTAACGGCGAGAAGTAGACAATTTCGCAATTTGGTTTCTATGTAAACATGTCAAGGGTCACATTGTGAAAGTGTACATTTTGCGAAAGTGTATATTCAACTGTATAAGGCTAGCTCCAACCGTTTGGCTGTAAATCCTGTGTGACGGACAGACGGACACGTGAGAGACAGCAATTAGGGCTCCGTTTGGACCCTTCGGGTACGGAACCCTAGAAAAAGGAACTGAGACATCCGAGTCAGCTCTTGATTGAGTATCCAGATTTGTTTGCTAGGCGTTTCAACTGGTTGTATTGTAATGACGGCTTCTGCTTTCATGCCTCTCGGTGTAATTGACTCCAGCGTGCTGTAAGTACTGACTTCTTTAGGTCTCAGATATTTGGGTGAATCAACTTTTAAGGTACTCCCCATATTTCGAAATGTTTCACAAATTGTATTTTTTAGAAAAACTGTTTATTTGCTAACGTCGTGGCTTACACGTTTATAAAATCAGACAAATAGGCTAACAGTTAAAAAAATGTTCTGAAATAGTACAATTTTACATAATATAGTTGTTTTATATGAAAAATGTGCATTTTCACCAGGGTTTTTCGAACCTTAAGAAATATTTGAGGTGTCTAACATGTGGGATCTGTAAATTGAATGGGCTGATTTTAATATTCATAAATTATTATTAATCATAAGTCACCAGGAAAGTTTTAGTGCCGCAAAAGAAAAGGAGTATCAAGTTGATTTACCCATTTATGTAAGAAATGTAGTGAAGCAAGTGGTGTGGTGTGCAGGAGCAAGGAGCGACGCGACGAGCGCGAGAAGGAGCGAGAGCGCGACAAGGAGCGCGAGCGGGAGAGAGAACGGGAACGGGAGCGCGAGGAGCGCGAGCGGGACAGGGAGCGCGAGCGGGAGCGAGAGCGGGAGAGGTGAGTGCTGCTAACTGCTAATGCGCTTGACGTTATTTTGTGATGTTGGTACTAAATGTATGTTTGGTCTTCTAGCCCCTTCACTTGGTAAGTTCTTAGCGAGGCCTTGTATAAGGCTCGTATTAAAATAAAATTCAAGCCCCTCTATCTCAGCATCAAATCTATTTAGAAATACTACTTATTAGTACAACTTAGGTCTTATTTACAAATCAGTTTATTAAATTACTACTAAGTAGTTGCTAATTCAATTCAAAATGTATTATGTAGCTTGGCAAAAAATTGGCAGTTTATAATAGGGTGAAAATTGGATCATGTTGTAGCAGGTATATATTTGTTCACTAGCTTGCTTGCCAAGTCGTGCAGGTGATCCATTTATTGGAAAAAGTGAATAATTATAACGTAAGTTATACATAAATAATAACATTCCATACCTTTCCTGTTTTCTGAATTCTATTGAAATTACTAAGGAATATAGGCAATAAGTGATATCAAATGTATTCTGCCGAGACAACTTCAATCGGTGATGTGTTTCAGGGAGGCGCGTGAGCGGGAGAGAGAGCGCGAGGTTCGGGAAAGAGAACGGGAGCGGGAGCGAGACAGGGAAAGGTAAGCAGAAGTAGAGCGAGTTATATTGATGGCAGCGTCGCGCGGGCGCTCGGCGGGCGTCCGGGCCTCCGCCGCGAGGCGAGGCCGGAGCCAGGGCGAGTTCGGGGCGACATTCTAGTTTCACTAAACCGCGCGGTGGAAGAGCGTCGTTTTTCAGGGTGATGTTAATGGGAGTCGGATATCAGTTTGATTATTTATTTAGCAGCATGAATTTTCTTATCGCATTTCTTAACAAAATATGAAAATACCGTAAAAGAGGAAGAAGAAATGTATCAGGATGTATCTGTATCTTGTCTAGGGGACGCGGTTTATGTAGGAAAACAAATCGAAACTCTTTTATGATACGTGTAGATAAATATATACTTTTTAAACCATCACAGAATAAAAAACGGCCGAGCGGATAAGACCTCACTTCAAAATGGGATCTTTTTTTAATTAAGTAAAATTAAGCGTTTCGTTTATTTATAGGATTTAAAATAAAGTGTTTTAGTTTGACAATGACTTTGACAAGTATTTTGTATAAGTCGCCCTGGGACACTTTTCTAAGAGAATTTTGTACTGGACGCGGCTTCTATCGGTTGGTCCGTCAATGTCAACATGCAACCGAAGTTACCGTTGTTCTTCATTGTTAAAAAATCATTTAAATTATAAAAAACTTTACTGACAAACCAATCGTTTAATGCAGTTTTAAAGTTTGTTCCATTTAAAACGTTATATATATTTCAAATAAACAGAACCATGTTTTTTCTGGTAACCCAATGTTAAGGAAATCCTAGTATTTGGCTAGATCAACGCGAGTCGAGCCTCCTGGAGATTATATCAGGTGTTACCAAAGTTGGTCAAATAAATAAAACTGTGAAATGTAATAGGTCGCGTGGTAGCGCAGGAAAAGATTTGATTACGCGCCTTATCGCTCGTTAGCGCGTTCGCCGCGGACACCTGCCTTATCGGCGCCGCGCGGCTGCGAAACTGCCGGCTTTCACACGAAATATACAAAATAGTGCTTATAAAAATGTTTTAGCAAAATTAATCAGAATAATTGTGCAGAAATAGCTAAGGCTGCGATAGCCGATCGATAGCCGGCCGAACACACGTCAGGAGTGCCTGGGGGTTTACTTTTATTATTATCGTAAGATTTCTAATGCAAGTTACCCAGCAACAATATTACCTGGAGGACCTGTTCACTGTGCTACAATAAACAGATTTTTTCTTACTCCTAAATCGCCTAAATTTGTGTAGCAGTGCGCGCCGTTATAGAGTACGAAAAGGGGACATAGTGGTGATAGCACGTCTTCTTTTCTTATTATTGTGTCTTTTCTATTCTGGGGGTCGGCCGTTCGGCTCCTCTTACTGCTCTACGGAACGGTGTGCGGTCCGCTAATACTCCGCAGCCGCGACTTCTTCCTGCGGCGCCCTCTTCCTCTCCACCTCGCCTACTAGAATGCCGTCTTCTTCTAGAATGAGCTTTCTATTCCCTTGATCACTTTTGATGTGTGTTCGCTTATTCGTAAGTGTTCAAAAGTATTCGTTCTTCCTGATCAATTTAACACTAAATATATAATAGCGAACTCGACTGCGTATGCTGGAGTCCTGGAATAATCGGATTATTGACAGTATTGTTTACTTAATCAATCGCAAGTGGTCAAGTCGTGACAGTGATGTGAAGCCGGCGCAGCGACGGCGGCACGTGTCGAGCCGCGTCTCGTGCGGCGCGCGATGCCGGCGCTGTGCGCGCTGAGCCCGTACATCCGCACGCGGCACGAGATCGCGCGCGACCTGCGCGCCGCCGCCCGCCCGCGCACGTAAATAAAATAATTCATTATAAACATTACGGGAAAATCTTTCACAAATGTACTTTGTTTCTAACTGGCAATTAATGGGAAAATATGACGAATTTAAAGAGTTCAGGCGCACCTGAACCGGCCGCCGCCGTAGATCAGGCCAAACAACCCGGTTTCGACCAGTAGGTAAATATGTGAAGCGCGAGAGGATCAAAATAGCCTTTCAGGTTAAGGTAACTCTGGTAAGACTCGCACAAGAGAGTCGAACGTGCTTACTCTGGTGCTTTCTATTCTATCGAACTATTTGTATTAATCGAAATGTATCATCCCATACAAAAGCGCTTAAAGAGCGGAGTCCGCCGGGCCTGGCAAGAAAGTGAGCGTGACGTAGCGCACTCCACTTCGGTCGGTCGCACCAGTCCCGGCTTTACAGTTGCGTGTTTGTCACCAGAGAGCGAGAGCGCGAGCACGAGCGATCACGCGACCGTGAGCGCGACCGCGATCGCGATCGCGACCGCGACCGCGACCGCGAGCGAGACCGCGATCGCGAGCGCGAGCGGTCGCGCGGGCGCTCGCGCGGCGAGGCCGACTCGCGCCGCAGCCGGGAGCTCGAGGAGGAGGCCAAGGAGAAGAAGCGGCTCGAGAAGAAGGCCAAGGAGAAGGAAGCGGCCTACCAGGAGAGGTGACACATGCACCACTGCACCACTATACTAAGCCTCTTGTTACACATTCCGCGCTATTTGTTCACTTAATATATTTATGTTTTCGTGATATGACTCTGGTACAGAGTTAAAATAACAAAATTTAGTTTGATTTATTACAGTTTTCGCGTTTACAGTTGGAGGTTCCTGCGGTAGTGGAGTACCCCTCCCGCACCGCTCTACTACCGCAGGAACCTTCAACGTATTAAGCATTTTATCAGGTACTTATAAAAGTACCTGATTATAGCTCATAAGTGCTATAATGGTTTTTTTATTGTGTTCAAACTGTTTAGTGGGCAGTTTTGTCTTTTATTTCATTATCGGATTGAGAAAAAATTTGCTACAATTCTTGGTGTCGTGGTCCTAGTTGATCCGAGTGTAGACTGATATTTAGAGGTGAAAATGAAATCTCCTTTTTTGAGGTATTTGACTAGATTTTGTTTGGCGTGTTGTGTGTCAGGCTGCGCACGTGGGAGACCCGCGAGCGGCGCAAGCAGAAGGAGTACGAGAAGGAGCGCGAGCGCGAGCGCTGCCGCGAGGAGGAGCGCGAGCGCGAGGCCAAGCGGCTCAAGGAGTTCCTCGAGGACTACGACGACGAGCGCGGCGACCACAAGTACTACCGCGGCAAGGTGCGTGGCTCGCAGATACGTCCGGTCCCGCATGCGCTGGTGGGGTATGAGCGAGGGTAACAATGTTCAACGCCGCGAGGTCTCGGTATAACAGGATTCCCCGTATATAGCTCGACTAAAGGGCGAAATATTAATAGAACTAGTATTTTTTTTTTAATAAAAAAGAAAACACTTTGGTACTGTTTTCGCTATAATTTCGTATCTATAGTTTTCAAACCTGCAAAATTCGCAGGATCCCGCAATTGTAATCCTATAGTGAGCGGGACTGGAAAATCATAAGAGGTCTCTTGGTATATCTCGACCGTTAGTGGTCGCCGCTCGACGTGCGCTTGGTGTCGCAGGAGCTGCAGCGGCGGCTGGGCGCGCGCGTGCGCGAGGCGTCGGCGGACGGGCGCGAGCGCGCGCGCGAGCAGGACGAGCTGGCCGCGCTGCGCCGCGCCGTGTGGGGCGCGCGCCCGCCCGGCGACGCCGCCGCCGCCGCCGCCTTCGCGCGCGCCGCGCAGGCCGTGGAGGACCTGTACCGCCCGCGCCTGCTCGTCGACGTCAGCCTGCAGGCCGAGCAGCAGCGCCAGCGCGAGCAGGAGCGCGCCACGCAGCGCGAGCAGGCGCGCCAGCAGGTACCGAGCCGTCTTCACCACGCTTGCACACTTGCTCCTTGCTCATCCGACTTGACCCTCTTCATCCTCCGATTTGACCCTCTTGATTCTCCGATTTGGTCACCTTGGTAATCCAACTTGACCCTCATGATCCTCCGACTTGAACATCAGACTTGACCCTCTTGATCCTCCGACTTGACTCCCTTAATCATCCGACTTGCCCTCCTTGATCATCTAACTTGACCTACTTATCTTCTCTCTTGTTTTGTTATTTAGTCTCAGCCGACAAGAAAGATACGTCAGTATGTGTGATAACTGTTTTGATGAATAATAAATATATGTTCGCATTGCGCTGTCCGTTTGTGCGCAGGCGCGCGAGAAGGCGGCGCGCGAGCGCGAGCGCTACCTGCGCGCGGCCGCGTCGCGCCAGCTGCCCACCGAGGCCGAGCCCATCGACTCCGACGACAGGTCAGTTCCAGCCGCCATTATACTGCATCACGTGTGAGTCGACACGCGATCACGAGGTAAAAAGATACATTTTTCCCACTGGCTAGTTGTCAGTGACCTTCTCTGTATAGTGTTTTCAATTAATGATTCAAGCGCTCGCCTCTCAAATTAAATTGCACGGCTGCGTCAATATATGTATGATTAAGTAGTCTCACGTAACTTGAAAACACTAGTACTCTATCGCTATTAGCTTCACTTTGAGTGCTGTGGTCCTCGTGTTTGTGAAGTTATCTGGCGCCGCCGGTAGGATGAACAAGTAATGATAAGTATGTTGGATGTCGTTTGAGTGATGTGTTGTGTAATGATTGGCGTGTCTCGCTGCAGCGGCGGCGGCGCGGACGCGGCGCTGGCCGGCTCGCCGGACGGGTCCAGCACGCCGCCGCTGGACACGCCGGCGCCGCGCCGCCACCACCATCACCACCACGACCACGACCCCGACCCCGACGCCGACCACCAAGACCACGACCACCACGAACCCCACGACCACCACGACCACCACACGCCGCAGGTACCCAGATGCTGATTCCTTACATTACTGGATCTTAGCCGTTGACTTTGTGTAATTGGATCAATCAACTTTTTGATGTACCTCGTTGCCATGATTACGTGTCCTGGGTCACTCTAACTATAAATTTAAAGGATATAAATCTACATTCCATTATTTTTTGTGGCAATTATAAGCCCATTCTTTTGTAAGCTTTCTTCTACGCATGTTAGTAGTATATATTATAAACATCTTTCTAAGAAACACTATCACTGTTGGCTTACGGGACAGAATGACAACAACAAAAAGTTGATCGACCCAATTTCATATGCTCTAAAAATATTCTACAATCATTCGTTTGCTTTAAATTTTACTTTGTGTCGAAAACATGATATAATTTTAAAATATTTGACATGTGACATATTAGAAGTTGAAATAATGAAGCATTAGGAATAGAATGTAACCGTCCCGCCCGCCCGCAGAGCTCGGACGGCGCCACGACGCCGCCGCGGCCGCCCGGCGCCGAGCCCGCGCCGCGCCGCGTGAGTACCGCCGGGAGACATCTCGTGATGCAGTGGGAATGTTTTGTGGCCGAAACAAAGCCTTTCACTGGGTTGATCATGCGACCCTTATTTTAAAATTAGAACATTATGCTCTATCAAATAATGCTCTAAGACTTATGTCTTCTTACCCCAGTGACAGAAACAAACGGTTGTTGTAAACAATACGCAGTCTGTTGGCGCTGCAGGTAAATTAGGTGTGCCTCAGGGCTCTATATTAGGTCCTTCCTTATTTTTGGTTTATAGAAATGAGTTACCACTACTAGATAAACTTCGTGATATTGTGTTATTTGCTGATGATACATCAGTCATTTTCATGTTCGGCCGAAAATCCGCCGACTACCGTAGGATAAACGCTACGCTTGTTAAAGTACTCAATTGGTTTACTAGTAACAATTTACTACTCAATGCTAAGAAAACTACATGAGTTAAGTTCGTGTTGCCTAATGTTAAACCGGTAAATTCTAGTATTAATTCTAGTATCATTGTCATAAGTTTGATTTAAAAAATGACTATAACTGTTGAGTTACTTGTTGCGCTTCTTCTCAGCAGTGTTATCTTGGGAAGCGCTGGTAGATTTAGACGTGTAAAAGTGCCCGTGCGGCCTACTTACTGAATAAATATCTTTTAATGAATGTGCATAATCGCCAATAAAACGCTCATGTGACGCTATTAACGTTGCCACATTCGTGTTCATTATGTGTTTAAAGTTAGCTACAGTGTAGACAGTAACGGCCGGTGTGTCCGCAGTCGTCGGGCGGCGCGGGCGCGGGCGGCGCGTCGCCCATCACCATCAGCTTCAAGGCGGGCCGCGACGCGCTCAGCCCCACTGGTAACTCTCCCCCTCCCTGCTGGAGACATTTTACGTTTTATTTCATTTATTTCAACTGAGAGAAAATCTCTCTTAAGCCCTCTCGCTTAAGTCTTAAGCTCTTCGTTCTTCGTCAATGTTTACGTAATAATGATCGTTTACCTAAGGCCTAAGCAATTGAAGCGATTGTCAATGTTACTACGTGAGGACGAATGGTATTTAATTTGATTGACGGCAAATGACTCGCCGTGCATTGACAGCAAATGACAATTGTTTTTAACTTTCCCCAACGAAGCAGCCGACTGATGCGTAAGCACTGGATGCACCTTCAATCGTAGCTTCAATCAACCATCATTTGAAACCTCCAATCATGAAAAGTTGACAATCTTAAATGAATGTTTCCGGGACCCCTAACTATTTATCTCGAAAACCTCTGCGCCAATGATTGGGAACGTGATATTAGAAAGGAGCGCCTGTCGTACGGACGCATCAGTGACGGTGTGCTTGTGTTGCAGCGGAGACGGGCGCGGGCATTCGGCGCGTGCACGCCGCCTTCGCCGGCGACGAGGACGAGCCGCGCGCGCACGCGCACAGAGGTACCGCCGCCAGCCTTACTAGTGTCTAGCGTCTAGCGAGCAGTGCCGGCGCACCAGTGCCGGTGTGCGTGTGTTGCAGCGGAGACGGGCGCGGGCACGCCGCCTTCGCCGGCGACGAGGACGAGCCGCGCGCGCACGCGCACAGAGGTACCGCCGCCAGCCTTACTAGTGTCTAGCGTCTAGCGAGCAGTGCCGGCGCACCAGTGCCGGTGTGCGTGTGTTGCAGCGGAGACGGGCGCGGGCACGCCGCCTTCGCCGGCGACGAGGACGAGCCGCGCGCGCACGCGCACAGAGGTACCGCCGCCAGCCTTACTAGTGTCTAGCGAGCAGTGCCGGCGCACCAGTGCCGGTGTGCGTGTGTTGCAGCGGAGACGGGCGCGGGCACGCCGCCTTCGCCGGCGACGAGGACGAGCCGCGCGCGCACGCGCACAGAGGTACCGCCGCCAGCCTTACTAGTGTCTAGCGAGCAGTGCCGGCGCACCAGTGCCGGTGTGCGTGTGTTGCAGCGGAGACGGGCGCGGGCACGCCGCCTTCGCCGGCGACGAGGACGAGCCGCGCGCGCACGCGCACAGAGGTACCGCCGCCAGCCTTACTAGTGTCTAGCGTCTAGCGAGCAGTGCCGGCGCACCAGTGCCGGTGTGCGTGTGTTGCAGCGGAGACGGGCGCGGGCACGCCGCCTTCGCCGGCGACGAGGACGAGCCGCGCGCGCACGCGCACAGAGGTACCGCCGCCAGCCTTACTAGTGTCTAGCGTCTAGCGAGCAGTGCCGGCGCACCAGTGCCGGTGTGCGTGTGTTGCAGCGGAGACGGGCGCGGGCACGCCGCCTTCGCCGGCGACGAGGACGAGCCGCGCGCGCACGCGCACAGAGGTACCGCCGCCAGCCTTACTAGTGTCTAGCGTCTAGCGAGCAGTGCCGGCGCACCAGTGCCGGTGTGCGTGTGTTGCAGCGGAGACGGGCGCGGGCACGCCGCCTTCGCCGGCGACGAGGACGAGCCGCGCGCGCACGCGCACAGAGGTACCGCCGCCAGCCTTACTAGTGTCTAGCGTCTAGCGAGCAGTGCCGGCGCACCAGTGCCGGTGTGCGTGTGTTGCAGCGGAGACGGGCGCGGGCACGCCGCCTTCGCCGGCGACGAGGACGAGCCGCGCGCGCACGCGCACAGAGGTACCGCCGCCAGCCTTACTAGTGTCTAGCGTCTAGCGAGCAGTGCCGGCGCACCAGTGCCGGTGTGCGTGTGTTGCAGCGGAGACGGGCGCGGGCACGCCGCCTTCGCCGGCGACGAGGACGAGCCGCGCGCGCACGCGCACAGAGGTACCGCCGCCAGCCTTACTAGTGTCTAGCGTCTAGCGAGCAGTGCCGGCGCACCAGTGCCGGTGTGCGTGTGTTGCAGCGGAGACGGGCGCGGGCAGTAACCCCAAAAGTAGTATTTTTCATACCCTAATTTAACCCTCTCAAAAATTTATTTATTTGTGTATTTTTATTATATTCCCTTCAAATTTTGAAGTCAGAAACGAGATGGGGCCGTCGATTGGACTTTTTGAAGAAATAACACTTGATTTTTGAAGTGTCCTTTAATACTTGTTACAAAGGTGCAGATACAGTGAGGTATAAAACTAACTTAGATTATTGATCAAGATCGATCACACGACCTTACGCTACCGCGCCGGAAAAACATAAGACACTCGCGAAACATCACTTCACCAAAAGTAATCCGCGTATTACTCAATTGTCTATGTCAGCACTTTCGTGAGAGCCAGGCGATCGGTTATCGAGAAAAGCCGTTGACTCATTGACGGCATGTTGCAGCGTGAGAGCCTTAGGGCGTAACATCTCCCCTCCTAGACGAGCAACTATTTGCCAATGTCTAATGCAAATGTTGCGGCTCGGCGTTCTTGCAGTGTCTGTGTACTGGAGTCCGTTCTTTGAAGTTCAATCTCAGTTTGGGTCGAAGTGGTCGCTCGATGTCGGTAGTAGTAATATAAAATGATTAGTACCACTGCACCGCAAAACAGTAAGCCGTATATAGGTATAGTTGTGTGATAAATACTCGAGAAATCAGCTGAGGCAGCAGTGACAGGTGGTTCCATTAGCACCTGGTGTTGAATGTTGTGCAACGTATTCAAATCGATTGTAGTCAGATTATAATGAAGCGAATGATTCACCGAAGTCGATGAAAAAGCTGATTTAGGCAGAGTCATTATTTCGACAGCATGTCCTCGAAGTTTGTCATCCATGTTTATAATTGTGAATTCAGGTGTTCGTATGTTGCAATTTCGTGGGATAGTTGCTAGAAAACTTCCTTCTAAGATGCGATGTTCCTCCTGTCTGCACGACATCTGTACTTTGGTTTTGGTCGGGAATGAGATTATGTAATGTTGACTATCGAGTTCTAGGAGAGCTTCCTTGGTAAGTGTAATAGGCGTGGGTCGGCATTCTTCGTCCATTTCTTGTTCATGTACAAGGCGAGCGATGCAGTCTCGTTGAGTGCGGGTCTGATGGATGGTTTTTTGCTTGCAGATGTACCATGTGTCAATCTTAGGGCATTCTGCCTCCATGTACACGAATTCCTTGGAATTGGTTGCCAAAAAGGGAGAAGGAGGTATAATAATTTGGGAGTATCTATTGGGAACAGGACATAGTCTATAAAGATTATAATTTGCTGGTGACATTATGGGAATTTTAAGGACGATAACGATTTTATGATCAATAAAATAAGATCCTAAATTAATCATATCATAGTAATACCTAATATCTAAGTCTAATATGGAAACAGATCCATAAAGATTCTTTATCTTACTTATCATATTACTTAAATCATGTATCGATAATAGTGAGTGGTGCATAGAGTTAGTGCGACTAAAAGCTAATATATTTTCTAACCTAGATAGTTCAGATAAAAGATCTTGAACATTTTCACTAAAGATGTTTAATATCTGGGAAAGCTGAGCGTACTGAGTAAAAAGGTTCTTATTGGCATCAGTGCTGTTGATGATATATGCTACAGCTTTTCCTAGTCTTTTTTGACTGTGAGTTAAGTTATTTAAAATTTGAGTTTGTTGGATAGTCAAATCTTTGTATAGGCTAATGTGCCTATTTAAACCAGTAGAGAGAGCTTGGTTATCTTTTCGCAGGATGTTCAAAGCATTTTCTAATCTTAATGCGTCATCGTTATCAAGGTTACCAGTAATACTTTTAATTAATGTACCAAGAGGGTTGATAAGACCACGTTTGATACGTTTTGGTTCAAAGGACTGTAATTGTAGCATAGTTTTATTTAATTTGGAAAATAGGTGTAGGATTTGGGTTTTGAAAAGAGGGAACTTTTGATTTGGGATGTTATTCGTGGCGTCGGATAGTTGAATCTGTACTAATTCTATTTGTCTTCGAATTTCGTCAAGGTCAATTTCTTGTAGGAAAATATGCTCATGAGATATAATTTTCGTTGAACCCAACTTGAATGGAAGAATACCAGGTCCGTCAGAGAGGTTGTCAAGTTGGATGTCGTTGAGTGTCAGTGGGGGGTCGGCTTGGGCCCGGGTCAGGGTTGTCACGAGAATTAGTGTCCTGTAACAAGTCAGAGTGCGTAAATTTTTTAGTCCGTTTTAATCTGTTTTTCGCTATGGGTCCTCGCTTTCGTGAGGTATAGATATGTATAGGTGAGTTAGATATGACGTTATCGAAGGTATAACGGGGTGCTAGTTTCTGCCTAGATGCAGAAGGGTTTCTAATATATATTTCTTGATTCTGATCGTAGTTTGTTTCGGGGTCCCTATCTGTATTTCGTCTGTTCATCATTTCTACACGGTTAGAAAATGATCCATCGTGAATAATCTTGTAAATGGTTTCCATTTTTTCCTTATGTTGCTGCATATACTGCTGTAAAAGTCTTTCAGTCAGGTTGAGGTCAGATGGGTTTCTAGGGTCGAAATGTCCCGATAGTAGGTCGTAAGGTCTGCATTTAGTTAAGCTGTGTATTGAACTGTTGTATGCGATTAGTGCATAGGGGATTAAATTTTGAGCGGACTCGTTTTTATGTATGATTTTAAGTAATCTTAAGTGTTCCAAGAGTGTGTTGTGAAATCGTTCTATCATTCCGTTTTCATTGGATGCGTCAGGGGCTGTGGTATGATGTTGGATTTTGTGGAGTTTTAGAAATTCACCGACTAGGTGGTTTGTGAATTCAGTGCCTCTATCCGTCGTTAACGTCATCGGAAATCCATGGTGAGTACCAAATATCATTAGAGAATTTACTATGTTCGGGGCTGTGCAGTCAGGTAGACGGTACGCTTGTGCATACTTGGAGAATGCGTCTATGATAGTTAAATATTTTTCATGTTCAACTGTTAGTACATCGGCGTGAATAAGTTCAAACGGTTTAGAGGGCGGAGGAACAATTTGAAATTGAGGTCTTATCGGAACACGGTCATATTTCGCACAGTTACAAATAGCACATTGATTTATAAATTTCGTAATAGTTTCTTTAAGTTTAGGCCAATAATAACGTTGAGAAAGAGCAAGGTAAGTTTCATTTATGCCTCTATGATTCGTTTTGCCTGTGTGATATTTAGATATTAGATCTTCTTGGTTTAATAGTTCGGTTACATCTTGGACTTCGCGTTTTACCATAATTAAGTTCATGGAAGAATTTCTAAACGTGCGTTGAAGAATAGGTACAATGGTGTACATTTTATCGACAGGTTGTACCAATATAGCTGTACGTACTTTTGCGTTTATATGATTTTTAACGATAGAAATTAAATCCTGTTCCAAATTGGTGTCAGAAGCATTAACTATAGTTTTTTGGAAGGTTTCAAAAGGTTTTGTAACTTTGGGTTTAATTTTGGTGAGGCTTTCCGTTACTTTTACAATAAGTTGATGTTTAAATTTATTTATTGGGTCGTCTGAAATAGGTATTTCCAAGATCGGATGCTCTACACTGGTGTGTGCTGTAGCTGTGGGTGTATTTAATGGATTCTGTGTGCTTGTTAGAAAGGGTGGGCTATTCAAGGGTGTCTCGCTAGGAGCGCTCTCCGTTGAGGAGTCACTTCGGAAGGGTCTCAGACTGGGTGCAGTATCTGTTGAAGATTGACTGATAAAGGGTCTATCATCCGGTGCCGTAAGGGTCGATATGGACGATCTTCGTGAAGGAGCGTTGGAGCTGATATTTACTACCATGGATTCTAGCTCTTCATTGTGAATTTCAATTCGGGATAGGGCGTCCGCGTTTGTGTTACTTTTTCCTTTTTTGTAAAATATTGTAAACTGGTACTCAGATAATTTAAGTCTCCACCTGGTGAGGCGAGAATTGGGTTCCTTGAGATTCAGGAGCCACTGAAGGGGTTTGTGGTCTGTAATAACCTTGAATTTGCGGCCAAAAAGGTAAGGTCTGAAGTATTTTGTGGCCCAAACTATTGCCAAGAGCTCTTTTTCGATCGTCGAATAATTAATTTCACTATTGTTGAGTGTGCGAGAGGCATAGGCTATCGGTCTATCTGAGCCTACAGGTCCTTGAGAAAGGATTGCACCAAGAGCCAAGTTGGAGGCGTCCGTAGTCAAAATGAAGTCCTTAGAAAAGTCGGGATACTGAAGAATAGGATCATTCGTTAATAGAGTTTTGCAATGTTCGAAACATTTGACGTAGTCCGGGGAAAGATTAATTTTAGCTCCTTTTTTGAGACACAAGGTCATTGGTTTTGTGATACGTGCAAAATCTGGGATAAAACGCCTGTAGTACCCTAAAAGTCCTAGAAATCCCTTTATTTGTTTTGCCGTTTTAGGAATAGGGTAGTTCAAAATTGCAGAGATTTTGTCTGGGTTGGGCTTTACGCCGCCTGGGGTTATAACGTGTCCTAAATAGGGGGTCTCGTGTTTCAGAAATTCCGATTTATCCATTTGGATTTTAAAGTTAGACTCTCTGAGCCTATCGAAGATTTTCTTTAAATTTATCATGTGTTCTTGGAGTGACGTGGAAAAGACGAGGATATCATCTAAGTAAACTGTGCAGATTACGTTTTGTAGACCTTTAAGGACATTGTCCATTACCCTCTGGAATGTTGATGGACTATTTTTCAATCCCATAGGCATGCGTAGGAATTCGAAGTGTCCATTGCCATCGCAGACACTGAAACCGGTTTTGTGGATATCATCTTCATGCATCTCGACTTGATAAAAGCCACTAGCTAAATCTAGTGTGCTGAAGTATTGGCATTTTCCGAGTTTGTCTAGGATATCCGAGATATTAGGGATCGGGTAACGATCATCTATTGTCTTTTCGTTGAGCTTTCGGAAGTCCACTACT
This sequence comes from Tortrix viridana, assembly GCA_963241965.1. NCBI lineage: Eukaryota > Metazoa > Arthropoda > Insecta > Lepidoptera > Tortricidae > Tortrix > Tortrix viridana. The sequence continues at coordinate 147,568 of OY725197.1, forward strand.
AATCTCCATTTAATTTTACCAGATGCATCAGTTTTTTTGGGGACAATCCAAATAGGTGCGTTCCAGGCTGAAGATGACGATCTGATAATGCCTTGTTCGAGCATTTTTTTTATTTGGTTTTGTACTTCTTGCCTATGTACATAAGGATATCTATAAGTTTTACTGTGAACGGGAACTTCGTCAAGAGTCCTAATTCTATGTTTTATTTTACTTGTAAAAGTCAATGGCTCGTTATCTAAATAAAATACATCGGCATATTCCTTACAAAGTTTTAGCAAGTTAGCTTTTTCTTCGTCGTTCATATGGTCCGTGCGCAAGTGCGATAACACTTCTTGGAAGCGCTCGGCCTTGCCCTTGCTGTCTGCAAGTGTAACGTCTGGTATCGGGCAACTCTGTTCGCTAAATACATGTGCTTGCAATGGCTCTATAAAATTTAGATTTATTTCGTTTTGAGTGGGATTGAAAATTTCCACTAAAGCATGATTTTTATCTGCTGTAGTAACGCAATCTAGTATTTGACATCCGCATATAGTTTGGTACTCTATGCATATGTCACCATCAGGAATGTTAACTGGCACTTTAATCATTTGACTTGACTGTGCGAGAAGCTTCATTGCAGGTGTTTTTAAGTTACGTGACTCATACATATGTATCGGATTGTGAGCGAACTCCGTTTTTAATAAGTGGTCATTAAGATCGATTTTAGATCGCCATTGTTCTAATAAATCTAAGCCAATTAGTCCGTCAAAGTAATTATGAAATCGGTATATGTATAGTTTAATCGGTGTTTGGTCGTTAATTTCAGGGAAACAAGGAACTGTAATTGAGTAGTCATTTTGGGTAGTCGCGTGAATGTTCGTGACGACAAACGGGTCGTAATCTAGTGGATAGTTTGAGAAAAATTGTTCCGCGGCTTCCGGGCTAATGAAAGATTTAGTCGCTCCGGTGTCAATCAGAAGTTTCAAAGGCGGGTTAGAAATTTGAATGTACGGAAGTTGTCGCTTATCTTGTAGATTAAATTCTATTTGGGGGATTTCGTAGGAGGCTTCTCGGAAAAATTTGACTGCTCGTTTTGGTTTGTATTTTCAGGAGTCTGCTCAGAACTGTCAATTTCCTCGATTGCGTAGTCGTCGGAAGTTTGGTCATAGTAATCGTCAATGGTATAGTCATTATTGTACATTTGTGTAAATGGATCATATATTTCATTCATGTTAACTTGGTATTGCATGTTTTGTGGTGTGGGTGGCAGGGGTCTTGCTACGGGGTGACTGATTCCACTCATTGGTCTGGGAGAATTTGGTTGATAGGTTTGACGAGGCGCGACTCGAAACCCAGTAGACATATTTGATCGGGGTAAGGCCCGCATCATTTGCTGTGTTCGCGAAGGTCCTTGCCCTTGAGGGAAGGTGTTTGGTGTACGGTTATAAGGAGCAAAATTAGGCGTATTGGCCATTTGATTGAAAGCGGGTTGGGTGTTCACATTATAAATGGGCTTCGTTTGGTTCATTGGGTTAAAATGAAATTGTCTAGGAATTGGTTGATTTTGGGGCGTTATTAGTGGAACGTTGAACCGATTGAAATGAAAAGGTTTAAGAAGCTGATCTGGCTTCATAGATGAGAAAGGGGTTTGACTTTTATTCTTTAGGTAAAGAACATTTAATTCTTCTTGAGCGAATTCTAAGGCTTTTTCCAAGGTTTCAGGTCGCATGCATCTTACTCGTGAACCAAGTGGTTCATGTAGACCTCTTGTGTAGGTTTGCAAGGCCAATTTTTTGTAGAGTTCGCGTTTAGCTGAAACTGTGGTAGGTAATGCTTCGTGTAACTCGCAATACGTCATTATTGTGCTAAGTAAATTTTGAACTCGTTCGTAAAAAACGTGGGGGGTATCAGAACCTTGCGAAAGCATTGACAAATCAGTATATAAAGCAGTTTCATCCCTATGATCAGAAAATGAATTGATTAACGCATTTCGTATTCCATTCCAGTCCCTTGGAATGCCATTTGCTGCCAAAAGGGTGGCGGCACGGCCAGTTACTTTGTTTAATATGCCATTTAAAACGGCTGAATTAGTAAGTTCATTCCCAGGGGCTGGGTTGACGTAGGCTAAAATAATTTGTTCGCATATGTCTAAGAATCTAATAAGAACATTTGAATTTCCATCAAACTCTGGGACTAATCGTAAAGCCTTCCAAATTTGATCTGTCTTGTCCACTACGTTAGGCTCTGGGGCATTTTCACCTGGGGGGGCCATATTTAAACTTTTATCTTCTTCTAAAATACTATCTAATGATAACAATAAATCTCTATGGAATCTATTCATCCGTCGCCAGTCGGGCTTGCTAGCACGATCTGCACGTGGGTGAAAAATTTTGTTGGAAAGGTAATCTTATTTATCTTACTAATTTAATATTCTTATAAATTTACGTTAACTAGGGCTGCAAATGGGGTTGACAGCTAAATAATTAAGGATAGGGGCTGCAGATTGGATTGGCAACCAATAGGATTCATGTAACTTCTTAATTCTAAACTCACAGTATCTGCATAGCGAATGGAACTTGACCCATCGATGTCTAGATGTTGTCGCGTCGCTCCGCTGCTGTTGCTGCTGCTGGTCACGGCTGACGGCCACTCGTAGATTCGTAGATAGTCGACACGTCGACGAAACGACTATCAGGCGGACTCGAAGTTAGATGCCACGCACTGACTCGACCACAATTACCGACTGCGCCAGAAACGAGATGGGGCCGTCGATTGGACTTTTTGAAGAAATAACACTTGATTTTTGAAGTGTCCTTTAATACTTGTTACAAAGGTGCAGATACAGTGAGGTATAAAACTAACTTAGATTATTGATCAAGATCGATCACACGACCTTACGCTACCGCGCCGGAAAAACATAAGACACTCGCGAAACATCACTTCACCAAAAGTAATCCGCGTATTACTCAATTGTCTATGTCAGCACTTTCGTGAGAGCCAGGCGATCGGTTATCGAGAAAAGCCGTTGACTCATTGACGGCATGTTGCAGCGTGAGAGCCTTAGGGCGTAACAAGTCTAAAGTCAGCGATTTATGCTGCGCGTTATGTGTCCGTTTTCACAGAAGCCTTTGTATCGATAATGCCAAGTATCGATATTGTCTTGTAGCTATCTATCGATAATGTTGAAAATTATTCAAAATTTAAATGAATTTTCGATGACGTGTTCCAGGTAAAGACAAAAAGGACAAAGAGAAGAAGAAAGGCGATAAGGAGAAGGACAAGGACAAAGACAAGGAGAAGGAGAAGGGGTCGCGGCGCGGCGAGGGGGGCGAGGAGCGCGCGTCGGCCGAGGAGAAGCGCAAGCACATCAAGAGCCTCATCGACAAGATACCCACCAGCAAGGAGCAGCTGTTCCAGTACAAGCTCGACACGCAGCAGGTCGGGGGCCGCGAGCGGCGCTTACATAGCTTTCTTTAGTTACGCATTCGCCTTCATAAATGGACATAGCTTAGGCAAAAGGATCCAATTCAACCATTTCACACTTATAGAATTTGACATAATATTGACTGCAATAAAATTTAAATTTAAATACATTGAGTTTGTGGGTTGGGTCCTTTTTCCTAAGCTACGTCCAAATAGGATTCAGCTGACAACCATTGTTGCCGCTCCGGCTGCTGTGATCTGATCTCGCACTACAGCGCAATATAAGTCAACATTGCTCTTAATTATACAATTTGTTTGGTTTTAAAATTGTTTCTGTCAAATGTTGAACTGTCTGTTGTGTTTGTATAATATTTTTCCTATCTGAAACACGCGGGCCGTTTTCGCACTAGCAAATTAAAAAAAAAAGGGAAAAGGTAACCGCTCCAAAGTTGGCGAGCTTATTTGTTGGTAACACCATATGTTGTAAAAAAATGTCATCTGATCCTGCTGGGCAGTTTCTGAGAAACAACCCTTCAAAGTCGCCAAGAAACCCTTAATTTCTAATTTTTGAATAGTTGTTTCTCAGAAGCTGCCCAGCAGGATCGGATGGCAATTGGCGAGCTTATTTATTGGTGGACGGATTTTTTTGGCAACATATGGTGATACCAATAAATAAGCTCGTCAATTGCCATCGACTTCAAGACCCAGATTGCCACTCGCCATCCCGTTGCCTCTCCCATGAAATTTCAAGTGCCATTGCCTTGAGTTTGACATCCGACTCGTCAGTAAAGTCGAGCGTCGGTTGTAATCGTGTGGCGCGCGCAGATCGACGCGGCGCTGATGGAGAAGAAGATCCGGCCGTGGATCAACAAGAAGATCATCGAGTACATCGGCGAGCCGGAGCCCACGCTCGTCGACTTCATCTGCAGCAAGGTGCTCGCCGGCGCCGCGCCCGCGCGCATCCTCGACGACGTGCAGATGGTGCGTACACGCCACACACAAGCTACACACAAGCTACACACGCCACACACACGCTAACTGGGTAACAGTTTGGCGAGCATTTATTTATAATATAACACATGTACCTTTTTTGAATAAATAAATAAATTAATAATAAATACACACGCCACACACACGCTACACACGCCACACACACGCTACACACGCCACACACACGCTACACACGCCACACACACGCTACACACGCCACACACACGCTACACACGCCACACACGCCACACACACGCTACACACGCCACACACGCCACACACACGCTACACACGCCACACACACGCTACGCACGCCACACACACGCTACGCACGCCACACACACGCTGCACACGCCACACACACGCTACACACGCCACACACACGCTACGCACGCCACACACACGCTGCACACGCCACACACACGCTACACACGCCACACACACGCTACACACGCCACCCACACGCTACACACGCCACACACACGCTACACACGCCACACACACGCTACACACGCCACACACACGCTACACACGCCACACACACGGTACACACGCCACACACACGCTACGGACGCCACACACACGCTGCACACGCCACACACACGCTACACACGCCACACACACGCTACGCACGCCACACACACGCTGCACACGCCACACACACGCTACACACGCCACACACACGCTACGCACGCCACACACACGCTACGCACGCCACACACACGCTGCACACGCCACACACACGCTGCACACGCCACACACACGCTACACACGCCACACACACGCTACACACGCCACACACACGCTACACACGCTACACTACACGGGACAAACAAAATCGACTACTTATAAAAATAGGTTTGTCCCCATCTGCGATACCCTGTATCAATCAAAGTAAAAATTTCGATTTTAGGTAAGTTATTATTTTTAACCGACTTCAAAAAAGGACGTGCTATTTTTGGCTGTATGTGTTTTTTTAATGTACCGAGTTCTCCGTCAATTATGGACCGATTTTGCAAAATTCTTTTTTTGTTTGAAAGGTATACCCCGAGGTGGTCCCATTGTCACCAAGTCAGAATCTGATAATGAGATCCATGTGGAATCGAGGGAACTCCTCAAAAGTTATAGGCACACACAGCGATTTTGGTATTTCCTGTAAGATATTAAGAATTTGCATTCTAAAAGCACCTCTTGGTGAAGAGGAACTGATGATGAATATATCGAAGTCGATGGCAAGAATCATGGTGTCTTTGCTATTGTGTACCTATACCTACTTGACACCGGCTTGGATATATTTCATGTACCCACCTATTAGGCACTAAATAAGCAATTTCTAGGATTCCTCGAAGGTCGGTTTTTATTTAACCCTTTTCATTGGGTTTTTTGAAGGCTGATTTTTTTTTTCAAATATCATTTACACTTCTGGTTGTCAAACTATTCTAGCCGAGGTCGCACACGATTATATGCAGTCGGTATTTTAATCTTTAATGAAAATAGGTCTCGAGTGTTTCGAGAAAAGGCGGCGTGATCTCGCTCGCCGTCTATCTATCGCTTATTCGTGTCCCCCGCGAGTACCGACGGTTGCTGTGCGCAGGTGCTGGACGAGGAGGCGGAGGTGTTCGTGGTGAAGATGTGGCGCCTGCTCATCTACGAGCTGGAGGCCAAGCGCGCCGGCCTGCACAAGTGACGCGCCCGGGAGCCGAGTCTGACGCGCTTCGTGTGTACGGCGGCCCGAGTTCCGATCCGAGTCCACCGAATCGGTTGGCTCCGAACGGAACGACCATTGGCCATCACGGGTTTGACGTCTGAGTTAAGGTGGATTCACATTTACAGACAACGAGCGTGTCAGGTACGTGACCTATTCATATCTAGCGTCTGCGCGGTCGTATTGCGGTAGATGTGAATACGTTCATATACTTTGTATAGGAGAATATTATTTTTCTCTGAAACGATCCGGCGCGTGTCTGACGCGCTCGTTGTCTGTAGATATGAATCCACCTTTTTCGTTGTTGTTTATTTGTTTTCGCGCGAAGTCTTTCTCGAGGCGATTCATTGTAAATTTGGTACAACTTACGTGGAGTCGAATATGTTGTGACAAATATAAATCGCGAAGTTAAATAGAGCTATAAAATGAACATTCAGAACATTAACATACTTGTTGCGATATTTCAATGTGGACGAGCGATAAGTAATAGATTAAAGTGAAATAACCGACCGGCGCCCGGCGCCGCGCACCGGCGGGCGCGGGACAGTTACTTATAATAGTCATTAAGTAATATCTTCTAAGCTTCGCTGTCAAATCGTGACGAGGGAATAAAGTTTCATGAGCCATGATACGATTAAATAAAACACGGCTGCGGCTGACGCGACCGACTGCGCCGTGACTGTGGTTTATAAAAGAACCGATGTTGTTAAATGAATAATTGTAACTCGGCTACTCGGCTACTCGGCGGGCGGCCCCCGCGGCCCCCGCCCGCCCGCGGGGCGCCGGCGCCGGGCCGAGCGCGACGTCGCCGCACACTTTCGAAACCCACACAACTTTATTTGATACGACGCTAGAATTAAATACAGGATACTTAGACCCGTAGAATCTTTCAAAATAAACCTAGCCGGTCGGGCGCCGGGCGGCGGCCGAGGGTCCGGTCCGGCCTGCGGACTCCTACGTTTTATAATAAATTATAAGGAATGCGAACTGCGCGAGAGTGAGCGAGCTGTAAATACGCGCGCGCCTCCAGGAGGCGCCGCGAGGGCGACAGCGCGACGCGTGCGAGCGAGACGACTGACTGGAGACGCGACTTGTAATAAATGTACGATAAGCCTAATTATTGCTAATGATATCTCTAGTTAATATAATAAATATATGACAGAGCACGCTTCGTTTTATTTTATCGCGCTTGGTGCACGACTCTTCCTACACCTCTGCGCGAACGAGAACGACTAGAACAATGTGCGTTTAACTATTTTAGTTTCCTGAAGGAAGCCAGTTCGGTAGAGACGAGCTACTGGGTTCGTATCTGTAAAAATAGTACCTAAAGGGAAATTAAATATAACGTACAGTGCGAGAGCTTTTAAAAATACTGATGAACGCCTCTCACACTGTAATGCCGCGTTCGGTTCATCAATGTTTTACCAAAAACATTTCCCGCTTTTCGCTTTTTTTTCAAAACTAAATATTCCAGGATTTTTATAAAACTACTCTAACCTATAGGGTTCTACACGATGGTCTGGAAATAAATCCAGAAATATTTACAAGTTCGGAAAAAAGCGGTTTGCAAAATGATTTGTTTGTAAAATGAATCGGTTTGTGAAACGTTATTTGGTAAAATGGCAGGATTCGCCGGGCCGGGCGGCATCACTCGTCGTCACGGCCACTATCACTAGGTACAGTCGCCATCATATATATTGCAGCAAACAAGGTGCTCACAAATATCAGAACACGACTCTATTGTCAAGGCGTTAGAGCGCATGTTCAGATATTTTTGACCACTGTTCTGTACAGACATATTTGATGGCGAACTGTACAACACTGGAACTAGATAAAGCTACCGATTACTATTCAACACTGGTCAAGTGCGAGTCAGTTTCGCACCGGGGTCTATTCTCTATCGCCTTTGCCAGTAATAGGGTGTATGCGTGAAACTCAAAATGCATGAAATAATTTTAATTTTAAATAATCTTTATAGGTACCTAGGTAGGTAGGTTTTAGGGTAGGAAAGTTGCTGTACCTACATCATTATTTCTTCATTTAACATCCCACTTAAGAATAATAAAAAGTGTAGAAAATGCGCGGGGAATTTGAAATGTCAAAACCTTGACGTCAAAGTACCTACGTGTTGTCATGTTAGGTGCTAGAAGATGGTGGATGGAAATGAGTGATTGTCAACTTTTGAAGCAATGCAGTGACTTGCAAATATTTCCGACAGGAGGAGAATCATCTGATATTGATGACATGAATTGTCCGAAGAACTGAATATGTTCATCCGTGTGTAGGAACGGAACGACGACGTCGTCTCGGAGCTGAAATATATAACAGAAAGAAAATTAAAGTTTACCCCGATATGAAAATTACTACTTTCGGTGATTTTAGAAGGGAGTTTCTTTTCATTCGTTATTATTTATTCTTATAGTAATAGGTAGGTACATAATTAAACAAATACTAAAAAGCGAACAAATGTAATGATACGTAATGAAAACTTTATTACTGACTCTCCGCAGACGAAGTTGTGGGCGGAAAGATAGTTATCATATAATTTTTTATTTTACGGATCCTTCGATGTCAGTTATTATTCTTAGCGACTGTCAAGTTGACAGTGTTTGTAGTTGTATGGTAGGTACCTACTCAGCTGCTAAGTTTGTATAGATTTGTCTGTGCGCGGACATGTACTTTGACGTCACAGAAAGTGCGCGTTTCAACCGCCCAAATCTGTTTGAAAGTTTTAATATTATTTACATATATTTTGTCGCAACCTACCGGGGTGGTTAGAGAAACAAGTCGAAAGTTAAAGACGTATAATCACGTATCTCCCGGTGGCTCGAACAATAAGAAATTTAGAGTGGGTAGGTAGATATGGTCTGCTTTCGTATACGCGTGGGACTTCCCTCGGTAACACGCAGCGATGGGTCGCGGCGCCGGAATCCGGAGGTAGGTAGTCCAGCAGTGGAAGTACTCCCAGCCAAGTTCAGCTCCCAGCGAGGTTCTTCAACCTCGCTGGGAGCTGAACCCCACACGGTTGTATTTCAGAGTTCAGCTCCCAACGATGCTCCCTGTAACCGCCGAGCATTGGACGGGTCAGTAGTGCCTCCAGGTCCGGATAGTCCATGCCAACCGCCGTAGTGGAGTGAAGCTCCGAGGAAAGTAGAATAATAGTTGGCGGTGGCAAGAACTATCGAAACGGGGTTACATTTAAACAAGGCAGCAAAGAAAATAAGATAAAGTTAACTAAAGACAATTTACTAAATAGGTTAAAATAATAATTTGGAAGAAACTACAAATAATATAATAATTCTAAAATACAAATGACGGAAATAACCGTTAGTGCCTTATGTTGGCGGGTATAAAGTCTACCGCGCCGATACTGAGAACAAAGGAAGTATCCTATTAGCTATAGAAGCTAACGGAAAATAATATTTTAAACAACTAACAAGAAAACAAGATGAATTTTACATAGCACAGCAATCTACACAAGAAAAGAGAATATTAATTCGTTGCACTAGCACTTACCCGATTTGGGGAAATGTACCGTAGAACAAAGCAAGTGTTTTGGCACCTGGTTCTAGGTAGTAGACAGCGAACAAAGAAGGCAGGGCTGCGATGTCCCGGCCCTTTTATGAGCTTTGCAGCCTGAACCGTTACACTCGCGAATGTGAATGCGTGATCTCACATACCCCCGTTAAAATTCACAACGCGAGTGTCATCTACCCGACAATTACTCGATATAATTTAACTGCATCCAAAAAGTTAATTAAAGCATTACGAATTTATTAAAATGACATTATTATGTTTAATATAAATTTATTGAACAATATTAAGGCTATTTTTTATAATTTAGAATATTATAATTGAAAAGAAAGATTGACGATAGTAACGCCATCTTTCGAGAAAAGGTAGCTAACATACGTCATTATTGAACTAATATCAGCCTTTGTTAGCATAGCTCAAATAGCACGCAAGAAGTGACATTGACAACTTACAATCAAAACAAACAGAAGATATTGTGATAGGTCCTGTGGTGGGAGTATTGGCTGCTGCACGTGTCGATCGCTTCTGCTGAGCCGGTCGCCATCTTGGGCTTCTCTTTGGAGAAGTGAAGCGTGGCGGTGTTGTGCGCGGTGGAGTGGTCGGAGCGTGAGGCGATTGACACTTTCGCCACAGTTCTCCAAATTACCGAACAATACCAATTTTATAAATATATTTTAACCGTACATTGACATTGGCAAAATTGTCTACATAAGTGGACAGAGGCCATTTTTTTTTTTAAAGAGAAGAAGAAGAAGATATTGTGATAATTTAACGTTATAATCGTGAAGTTAAAAGTTGTCTTCATTTTTGTAGCATAAAAATGAGTATCGTCACTACTACATTGTGACAATTTGTAGGTACAAGGTTAAAAAATACATGCATACACCCTATTGGTAGGGTCCCGACAACAGGCAGTTTCCTACTGTTTCCTATAAGTAACCGTTTTCAATGCACGACGACAATGTCGTATGATTGCGGCAAAACGTTTATACCTTACGCCTTTACTTTGTAAGTTTAATGACTGCAGTAGGAAAATCTTTATTGGATTTCTGACATTCAACAAGCAATGATGATGACAATGATGATGATGATATACGTTTATCCCTCAGCAGGGACATGGGGCTCGTAGAAGGGAGTTCCGTTTTGCTCGATCCTGGGGAACTACTTGGGTCTCTGCCGTTTGGCCAAAATATGTTTGGTCGAATGTATCACTTCCCAAATTTTCATTTGCGAAAAACGTATTTGCCGCCGCAAAATAGTAGATTGTACAACAAGTGCATAAAACGCACCATTTTACGGGAGACGTTTATCCATCCAAGCGAGCTTGCGAGCGAGGAGGGATATAAAGTCGAGTGCTAAATGGGTTTTATGGACGAGTTGTACACTCTACTTTTCACTTCGATTGCGAGGGAATAAAACAGCGACATGATAAAAAAAAAAGAAAATGCTACAAAATAAAAATTATAAGTTTATTTCATGAAGCTTTATTGTGTACCTATTTTGGCTGTTGGTATCCTTGCCTTGGTCTTAGAATACTAACGAAACGAAATAAAATAAAGAGGTTATTCTATGAAGTTAAAGTTGTTCGTGTGGCTGTTGGACCGATTGCCTAGGACTTCTACAAAGATTTTACTTTATGCACTAGAGCATAAGAAGCGGCTTTATGTCGCCTACGCACGACATAAAGACGAACTTTTAGAGCATGAGAAGTGAAAATTAGCATTATATGACGCTGTGAGCGTCACTCTAACCTAACCGATCTAAATAGCTTTTTTGGTATCCTGAAAATAAAACGAAAATAATACAAATAGCTTTTTGGGAAATGATACATTCGACCAAACATACTTTGGCGACACAAGAGGCTCCCCAACTACTTCCAATTAATTGCAACTCTGTCCAACGGAAGTGGCCTCTTTCCCAATCTGAGCGCCTCCAGGTGTTACGGGGCGCCCTGCTCTTTTCCCCCGAGTGTGCCAAGTCAAGCCTTGTTTGGAGATGTGATTTCCAGGCCGCCGCAGTACGTGACCAATCGAACGCCATTTCTTCAGCAAGGTCTCCTTAGCCAAAGGTTTCTGATTAGGCAGCTCCTATAGTCTCGCGTTCGAGATAGTTTTTGGCTAACAAATCCCAGGACAAGTAGGTAAATAAGCAAAAACACGCTTTGCGCATTGTTTTCAGACAAATTAACGAATAAATGAAAAACAATAAGCAGATACGTAAGTATTAATTTTTTCCAAGGCATACGAGGGGTTAAGTATTTGAATTAAACTGGGTTGCGGAATCGAGTATTCTTGCTCTATTGAGCAATGGCGGCGCGTCACTCGCAGCCCAGCACGGACTTGCGGCAGCAGTTGCAGCAGCGCGGCAGCACGAGGGCCGGCGGCTTCGTCTGGTTGAAGTCGTAGTTCCCGCGCCCGCGCCGCACGAACCTGCGCACGCCGCGGTCATGGCGTCACTCGCACTCGTCTTTGCGCCGCGATATTATGTCTACCCGAGCAATCATCGTCAGTCATACATCCGAGTCATCATCGAGATCCCTAGTTACCTACCGTCGTCGTTGTCTGTAATTATTATATTTATTACTATCAAAGGCGACTTTCTGGCGCTCCCGTCTGCTACCAACTGAAGGCACTATTCTTGCACAACAAAATTCCTTTAACAAACGCCACGGAAAAATTTACATGCGGCCTAAAGGGCCTATTAGACTACGCGATATTCAGTCTAAATAGAGAGGAGAGTTAATGCCTCTCGCCTCAAAGAGTGAGAGGCTTTAACTCCCCTCTCCATTTAGACTGTCTAAATATCGCGTAGTCTATAAGGCCCTTAACTAATTAACTAACTGGCTATCTACTTATACGTAGAATAAATATTTTCATTTTCATTTATCTTTTCTACAAAATAATTATCTTGCAATTTTTGTCAACGTTTACAAATTATTTACAATAGTTTATTTTTCATGTAGGTATTGAATTAATTCAGCTCTGATTGCCGCCTTCAACCATAATCTCCTTGCCGCATTAATATTTACTCATCAGCTCACTGGTCAAGATGAGTGATTTGTCCAACGGCACGCTCCCACTCGCCGCGGCGTGCCGGTATCGCTGGCTCGGCTCATGGAACTAGTAAGTCAACTGGTTTTTAAGTTTATTAAGCTTCCATTGAAAACAGGTCCAGGTCCAGAGAGCAAGTTATTTAAATCTCTCGTCTAAAAAGCCGTCTCGAGATTGCAGGCGCAGATGGAAATTAATGCAGTCTCTAGAGGTTCTGGATCTGGTTATGGTTCTGGAGATGACGTCACGGGCCGAGTACCTACCTAAACACTTCTGCACGGTGTACCCGAGGTGGCTAACGAAAGTGCTAGTGGGTACCTAACAAAGATGTTGCTGTCGCCATGCACTCCAAGTCTGCAGGTGCAAGGATTAGGCGCAGTCTTATCAAGTGTGTCTACGCTTCGGAAGGCTGCGCTAAGAACTCTGCGTAGTCTAGTCCTCCGGCAGCCGAACATACGCAGGCAAGGGCGGTTGGCCGAGCGACCGTAGCTATTAAAGATGAGGTGCTATTTTCGTTGTAACCTTCTTTAACCCGGGTCTCGTATAAGTACCTTTAAGGTACGTGTCATGTGTTCCCCTTTAGTTTTTTTGTTTTATATATTATTGTGTGATGTTCCCGTGCACATTTCTGTATAGATATGTATGTATCCATGTTTGTGTATGAATATATATTTTATATTTTAAATACGGCATTCTCATCTGCGCGGCGTTGGCGAGACGTTCCGCCGTCGTCGCTTAAACATACTTGGTAGATAAGCTACTGACGGTTTGTGGGAGGATCGGACTGGCCACATCTAAAACAAAAATGCTTTTATTATGACCGGCGCACAAGACAGGGCATGGAAATAAACTAAGCAGTTTTAAAGGGAAGAAGGAAAGAAATACACGAAACAATGTTTTTGAAATACCTACCTACAAAAGAGCAATAAACCACTAAGTCGGTATATAGCACTTTATTGCCGACTGTACTTCTAACAGTGATAAAAAATCGTTTTAAAAAGACGAATCCTAACCCGACGGACCAACTGAGGAGTTCCTAATGTTCCTATGGCCACCTTCCATAAGGGACCGGAACCGCTTACCATTAAAGGGGTTTTCGATAACGTATTTGATAAGACTTGTTTTTACAAACCCAAGGATGCGCTGAGCCCATCGTCGGCTCGGTCCGATGAAAGGGCAACCAAACTATACGGTTAATTCGACTAAGCGCTAACCCAATCCCAAAATCCTATCATCAGTTACCCTTTTTAAACTTAATCGTACGGTTTTAATCTCTACGCGCAAGTGTTTCGACTTATTATTGAACTACCTAACAATTGAATGGGTAGCGGCTAGACAGAGATCGCCCGAATGCGCATACTCCAGGAAAGATACGGTTTTTAAAACATTAATTTATAATAGCCTGATTTTTTTTTACTCCATTTTTGTAAGATATTCTAAGACACTATATTCATGAATCCAACAAACTTACCACCCGGAAGTAGGTATATAAATATACTGTCAAAAAATGCCTTTTTCTTTTAAGTTAAAAATCGTAATTGTAATTTTTGTGTCTAAGCATAATCATATTTTTGTCTATAATGAGCAGAAGGTGAAATCTAACAAAATATTTACACGGAAAGCCACTAAATCAGCAAAATACATTGCTCCGGTTATATATACCCTTAAATGATAGAAAAAGTTAGTAATAAGTAGTGCTAAGTGTTAAAATACACTGATCAATTTGTATTTTTTATAAGGAATTATTATTTACCACCATAAAATCCACCTTCCGGTATTATTTTGTGTATGATTTGCTTGCAACGTTTATATTTATTGTAATCAACAAGGAATGAAGAAAACTGTAGCCAATTACGATTTTTAAATACGGAAATATGCAAAATGAAAACAATATTCTAGCTAATCGAATATAAATGAGACATCCTTAGTTATTTTTTGTGCGATTAATCTTGAATATTATAGATCAAATATTAAGTAAGCAATATGAAAAAAAAATGTTTATAATTATTTTTAGCAACACTTTTTAAGGATTTTTTAAAATTTATTCATTTTTTTTAAATAACTTATTGACTCATAATTAGTTGGATTATGTTTTTACCTAATTACTAGAAATATAATATACCTGATACACAAGAAAAATCAGCTATTATAAATTATTTCCATTTCACCATACTAGCGACCGTAACTTTCCTGGAGTAAAAAAGGTAAAAGGTATCTAAGTGCTTTAATGTTAAACTACCGAAACCCTAAAGAACTTGGTCAGCTCTATGGAAGCGGTTAACTAGTTCAAAGGGGTTCACCTAACGTTAAGGTAACACAATCATAGGGTAACCACAACCTCATCGATTGGGTCACCAAATAATAGGTTACTTAGAATGTTTAATTTTTTTTTGGAGTTTGTTTATTTGTTTTCATTTTAAAACTTTTTATTTCATACTTTTTAGTGATCATAATCGGAAAGATAAGTGAAATCACGTGGAATCTAGAATGTTTTAAGTTTACTTCAAGTAACACCGCATGAAATCTATAGTTAATGTTTTACTAAAACCATCACATAGGTGTCAGGATTCATCATCATCATCATCATATCAGCCGAAAGACGTCCGCTGCTGGACACAGGCCTGCCCCAAGATCTCCACTCTAGAACCTTTCCGCCCTAACGGCCATCAGTTCTACGAGCAATGTGCCCCGCCCACTGCCACTTAACCTCAAGGTCACCCAAAGGGCATTGGAAAGGGCTATGCTCGGCGTAATCTCTGCGAGATCGAATCAGGAATGAGGAAATCCACAGGAGAACCAAAATCACCGATAAAGCCCAGCGAATTGCGAACCTTTCAGATTCAGATTCAGATTTTTTATTTGCGATAAATATGGTTATAAAAACAGGTCTTAAATTATTAAATAAGTTCGACATATTTAGCCGTCGGTGACGGCATGCAAAACATGAACACATCATAAACATTACAATTTGGTACTTAAATATATTCTAAAACTAATTAGTAAGCACTTAGTATGATTCGAAGGAGAAAATAATAATTATTAAGGTACATGTCAATTTTTGGCCATTGATATTCGTATATAGATAAGGTTATTTTAATTTTAATGAGATAACATTGGTCAAACAGAGTACAGGCGTGGTTGGTGACGTCAGGTAGGTCATTTATATAAATTAAGAACAGTAAGGGCCCTAGTATACTACCTTGGGGTACCCCTACTTTGTTATGTTTGCTTTCTGACTTTATTTGACATCGCTCAAGATTTTTAGTTAACGTTGTAATCTCTACTCGTTGGAGCCTATCCGTAAGGTAACTTTCCAGCCAGTCATTAGCTTTCCCGCGTATTCCGTATATTTCGCATTTTGAAAGAAGTAATTTATGAGAGACAAAGTCGAACGCCTTACTCATGTCAAAGAAAACTGTGGTACATGGTATCTTTTTATCCACATTTTCAGTTATTTTACGAACTAAGTTGAACATAGCTAGTTTTGTGGACTTCCCTTTTTGAAAACCGTTTTGCTCTTTTTTTTAAATGCTGAATTTGTTCATAAACCCAACTATTCGAGCGTGCATTGCTTTTTCCATAACTTTGGACATTACGGAGAGTAATGCAATTGGCCTGTGGTTGTCCATATTTAGTTTATCTCCTTTCTTATGGATTGGTTTTATAATGGAGACTTTCAGTTTTTCCGGAAATATTCCTTGAGTGAGTGACATATTTACTAAGTACGTCAGAATTGGTGTGATAAATGGAGCAGCGTATTTAAGTATTTTCGTTGGAATTTGGTCAAAACCTACTGAGCTTGTATTTTGTAGTGACATAATAATTTTAAATACTTCTGTCTCACTAGCTGGATTTAGGTATATACAAGAGTCCAGAGACTTTATTTGATAAGGATATTTATTTACATTGCTGATTTCTTTGTTTGTCAGTTCGATAAAGTACTGGTTGAATTTATTTGCAATAGTTTTTGGATCTGTAATGGTGATGTCATCATGTTTTATTTGACTTATATTATTTTCTAATATGTTTTCCACAGAAGTGCTAGAGTTATTTTTTATTAAATCCCATGACACTTTACATTTATTTTTGCTTTGCATCATGTACTTTGTATTGTTGATTTTATGGGCTGAGGTTATACACTTTTTTAGCAATTTACTATATTTTAGGTATTTTTCCCTACTAGCGGCACAACCAGACGAATAGTATTTAAAACGCAATTTTCTTTTATTAATCGTAGCTAGTTTGATACCTCGTGAAATCCATTTATGTTGGTTTCTCTTGTTTGTTACTTTAACTTTTATGATGGGAAAGCAGAGGTTGAACAAGAGTGTAAACATGTCATGAAAAACATTGAATGCAGTATTGGCATTTACCTCTTCATATGTTTCCGACCAAGATAAGCAGCCTAAGTAGTGGAGAAATTTAGTTATATATTCAGGACTGAAATCACGCTTATAGACGTAACAGTGCTTCGGTGGCATTCTTTTTGCATTTATAGGGACTGAGAGTACCTGGGCTGTTTCGTGATCAGATCCTTAATTTATAATATATTTCAGTGCAGTATTTTTTGAGATAATCGCGAACATACAAACATACATGCATATATATGTTATGGACCAAGTGATTAATGAGGGTATTATTTATCAGTGATTAATTATTATCTAAACTTCATTATTTATCACATTGTCTGGACATTGGAAAAGTGTCCTTATTTAAAAGTTTGGGAAGTACCGACCGTCAAGATCCTTCGGGAAGGCCTAAGCGCAGCGGGGGTCTCCCGCCGGCCGCGGCGGTGGTGGTGATGGTGATGGCAATGGTGACGGGAGGGAACCTAAAACAAAACGGTTTTTACCAATTTATTAGATAATTGGTCCTTGCGCGTTGGACAAATATTTAAACGTTTGAGTACAATATTTTAGCTTGTCTTTGCTTTTAAAGAAAAAGTAATATCATAAATGCGAGTTTGTTTATTTGTTATGCTTTCACAGCTAAGCCACTGAACCGATTTCGATAAGATTTGGTACGGACATAGTTCGAGTCCCGGGGTACATTGGATACTTTTTATCCCGGATAATTGGACGATTTCCAAATGAAGTAGCGATGAAGTCACAGGCAAAAGCCAGTATGAGCAATATTTAGGTAAAGAAATATTGTAGGTAAGTAGGTATATTTATGTAATCGCGTTCTCAGAAACGGCTCTACTGAATGTGATGAAATATAATGAAACTTCTTGTACTCACTATTGTATGTATACCGACATTATTCGTTGTGAACGAGCGACAACAGTGGCCACGCGTCGACCGGCTCTCGCTCGCTGCGTGTGAATTAACAATTATCAACTTAAATACTGTTTTAGATAAATATATTTTTTTGTGATCTTTGTGGTCTTGATCTGTCAATCAAGATCAATGATCATCTTCGGGAACATTCGGCTTCGACCCGAGCGACGCCATCTGCTTTTTTTTTTTTTTTTTTATTGCTATAAATAACGAACTATACCTAAGTATATTCACGCGTTGTATCTGAACTTAATTTATGAAAGTTCTATCAAGAGTTTTTCCTATGTGAGAAGAGACTAGGAGGCGGGATAATGTAGGAAGGGCAGGTATCAGGTCGCGAGGAGAGAAGGTAAATTAAGGGGAATTCATAAATATGTGGCCGAAGAGTTCTCGAATGGCATCCGCGTACTGGAAGACGCAGCGTGGGCAGACCTCCAACAAGGTGGACCGACGACGTGGTTAAGGTTGCGGGAAACCGATGGATGCAAGCGGCGCAGGACCGGTCCTTGTGGCAAACCTTGGGGGAGGCCTATGTCCAGCAGTGGACGCCTTTCGGCTGAGATGATGATGATGATGAATAAGTACGTGCCGGCGTGTTGTTTCATGAAAATATCGCGCCTCGTCACATTGTTTCCAAGCGCGAGTCGGGTGACTGCGGTTGACCTATAATTTCATAAAATCTCCACAAGCCCAGGGGTCAACTGAGGCTGGCCCCGGCGCGGCCGGGCTCCGAGCCCAGTCGTGTCGCCGACTGAAGTACGTCAAGGAGTATTATATACTAAATAAAAATCTGCTAAGTACGTGTCGAACACTCGTTAATTTAGGGTTCCGTATTACAAATAGTAAAGTAAAAAGTCGTATGTACTCGTAAAAGATGCCAACCTTAAACCCTGGACTTGTGGTGATTGTATGAAACGGACATCACGCTTATCTCAGTACCCTAATACAAGCCTAGAGCAGCTAGAGCTTAGTTCTGGACTAGGCCAATTTGTGTGAGATTGTCCCCATAAATTTACTTATTTTTATTGACTTATCTTTCTTTAATAAACAAATGAGCCAGTCAATTATAGGTCTCCGTAACCTGGAGCTTTGCGCGACCGCCGCAGCCATAGACGCCGCACTGGAGTCAATGTGGCGCGCGCTGCAGACACTGGCGTCTCCTGCCTGCTTCCTCCACGGTGGGGGCTGGCTGTGTCCTCCCTCTCCCGCAGTCACAAAACACTACTTCTCTCGTTTGATAAATCTTTTATGTCCCTTCCAATCCAGAGTCCGCCCCGGGCAATGCACTATCACCACATTGGTCAAGGTATTGGATATTCGTTTAAATATAGAAAAGTAGCGACTTTTTATTATTAGTAGGTAGCTATACATATATTAACAGCTGCATATCCTGGTTTCATTAGATTTTAGCGTAGCAGTATCTTCAATACAGTAGATATTAATTCCCTTGGCTTCCTCGAGACCTTCAGTTTTCTTCATCTTCCCGAGCATTCAGTCAGGCCTCCTCGGGAGGCGTCAGCGAGTTGGTGCTTAGTGACGACGCAGTTATCCTAGTTGGTAGTAACTCTGCCTACGAAGCTAGTGGTCACGGGTTTGAATCCCGGAGTCATGGATGTTTTCTATGTATTATGTATATACTTCTCTATATAAGTATGTTTATCGTTGCCTAGTTCCCATAGTACAAGCCTCGAGCTTGGTTTGGGGCTAGGTCAATTTGTGTGAGATTGTCTCGTGATATTTATTTATTTATTCCCGTGATTCGCGTTTAGGTTCATTTGATCTGATGCTGGTGGAGCCGTGCTCTCTTCTCTCCTTTCTCCTTTTTAATAAATGTCACTTATAACGGTATATCTTCTAATTGCTTACCAAATTGTACGCTGACGACTTTAAAGAATCTTACCCTCGCACTCCCGTCTCACAAATTCTTTGGAATCGGCTATTGGCTGGCAAAAGCAATCACAATGAGCTCTTGAATTGAAAGCAATAATTGAAAGTAGGTAATAAATGAAAATAAAAATATTGTATTGTTTTTGTTGTGTACACTAAAGTGTTAACCTAACATACAGATCATTACCGTACTCTCCGACAGTAAATAGTCGTCATCCATCGCTATCACACTTCCATCATCATCATCATACAATCACCTACCGCGAGACTCAGACACGTGTCATCACGTCACTATTATTATAACCGCATTCAAATAATAAAGACAAATGGTGGTACTTCTCCGCGTAGATCTTCCCGTTGCTGTCGTACTTGGGCCCCTCGGGGCGCAGGAACTGCCGGTCGCACATCCGGCGCTACAACAACACAAGAATGGGGAATACACGCGTGGGCCAATATTCGACATTTATGACGTTCTCAGTATAAAGGGACCTTATGGAGGAAGGCAGTTACGCTCTTCTTGTTCTTGTAACTATACGAATACTATGGTAACAGTTCTAAAAATGGCGTAACCGCCTGCCTCTATAAGGTCCCTTTATATTGAGAACGTCACATTTTGTCTCCTATCGCTATTCGCTCGCATTTTGTTCTAATAGCTATGCCTAAAACGCTAACGATAACGCTAACTTAAACTTACACGCAAATCCTACTTCATCCTCTTTAAAGATTTGTGCAGATTTATTAGATACCCTATAGCCTGGGTATAGAATCTCCTTCGTTAAAAGCGAGCTAACTTCCGTCAATCCTACTTGTGTCATTCTTTAACCGGTATCATGACGGGAGATGATGGTACCTTCAATACTCAATACTCAATCATTTATTGCTTTCCATAATGTGTATACAGATGGTACTTAAACTAACTTAATAGTTGTAGGATCATTATGGACCCTGCAGGGCACAACAATATTTAGACGTGAGGGCAACTTTTAACATATGGTTTCTTCCTTTGTTGACTTCGAAAAAGCCTTTGATACGTTGAGAAGTTAGATGTCATTTATGGTGCCGTCTACTTCTTATGTGGGCTCAACTACCACTGGTTAATCCCATGTGTAAGAGTTACTGTTGCGAAGTTCCCAGGTTACGAAGGGCCTCGTCTTTGGAGACGGTGTCCTGCACGCCGGGGGTCCACAAGGGTGCCTCATTTTCTTTCCTCTGTTTGATCTCTCTTGACGGAATTAGGCTCGTCGGCCATGGTCGTCGCAATACGACCGAAACGTCGAGGTAATAATAGTAATGGTTATTTTACGCGATAAAGTTGTTTGAAGTGAACTACGAATGTAAGTATCTAATTCACGCGTTTTGGTTCTCAAATTTTCTAATTAACACGTTCACATTTTAAAAATCAACCAGTGATTCTGTAGCTCTGTTAATTATAGTATACATTAAAGACCGCATTATTTAATAGCTGCTAGATTTTGTAGTTTATTACATGTACCTAACTATAACAAGTTATTTTATGTTTTTTCAAAAAAACCTAATGCACACGTCTAATTCACGCGTTAAAAATGAACGCGTTAATTATAAAATTAGTAGTGAAAGTGTTTAGAATAATTATCGGTGGTAGCGTATTAATGTTGCGTTGTAACCTTTAATAATTATTAAGTGCCCTATAAACATTTAAGTTTGAATGATCGATATGATACAATATTTGATATAAATTTGAATTGATCCTGAGCGCCACCTCGGGCTGGTGGGAGTCAAGTCTTACTCGTAACCAAAGAGCCTAGACGATAACTGGACATTGCAGAGCGAACAGGGGTGAAGCTAGAAAAATGACCTTGAGTCAGATATTTTGCATCTCTTTGCAAAAGATCTGACTCACATCGAACTCGCATCGAACTTAAATTATAGACCATAAGGCATAAGGCCGAAGAGACGTTTTCACGTCAATAAAATAAAATAATAATTGAGTGTGCGTGCGTGTGCGTACTCACCCGCAGGCGGCGCGCGTGCACGCGCGGGCCGCGCGCCGGCGCCATGTCCAGCAGGTGCGCGGCCGGCGAGTTGGGGACGCGCCCGGCGCGCAGGGCCGCGCGCAGCCGCTTCAGCTCGGCGTCCGCGCGCAGTCGGTGCGTGCGCGGCCGCCGCCGCCGCGCCGGCTCGCCCGAGGCGCCGTGCCGCATCACCGGCCGCTGCGCGCGCGCCTCGGCCCGCGCCTTGGCCCGCGCCTTAGCCCGCGCCTTGTCCCGCGCCTTGGCCCGCTTGGCCCGCGCCTTGTCCCGCGCCCGCCCCCGCCCCCGCCCTCGCCCCCGTCCCCGCGAGCCCTCCTCTTTCGCGCGCATGGCCGTCACACCCATCGCCTGCAAGCTCGTGACGATCTGCTTCACGGTCTTGCGCGGGGTGGCGGGGGACTTTGCCATGATAGCCGTATCGGGCGTTCGTGTCGAGGATAAGGAATTGAACTTTTCTACCGATTCACTTTCATTTTTGAAGTACTCATGCTGCGGGTCCGCGGGGGTCCGCGTCAGAACCTCGTACCGCTTCTTGGCGGCCGAGGGGGCGGGGCGCGGGGCGCGGGCCGCGGTCGCGGGGGGCCGCGCGGCGCCGCTCGTCAGCCGCGCGCCCGACGTGGTGCGGGTGGTGGTGTGTGAAGCCGCCTCGCCCTCGGCGCTCACAACAGGCGCGTCTTTGTTATTCTCCAGTGTACTGCTTAAAGATCCATCTCCTCTCACTCCCCGCTTTTTTTCTCCTCCACCCCCAGTTTTTTTTCCTTTCCCCCCTTTTATCTGTTCCCTTTCACCTCTTATTTTTCCTTCCCCTTTTATTTCTTCCCTTGCCGCTCTTCTCGTTTCTACTTCCCCTTTTTTCTTTCCTCCTTTCCCTAACTCCTCTCCTAACACCACTCCACCTTCCTCTCTTATCGTATCTCCTCCCCCCACTATCACCACTTCTCCTTTTCTATCTCTTCCTTCCCCATCTACCTCTCGTTCCCCTTTCCCCCCTCCTTTTTCAATTGTGTTATTTGACTGTAACGTGCGCCGCATCTGTCCGGGGTACGCGAACTCGTTCTGGAGGGGTCTGATGTATTTGCTCTTGGGCAAGAAGCTCTTGCCGGGCTTGGAGGACGCGGCGCGGCGCGCCTCGGCGTAGTCGTCGTTGTCGCGGCGCAGGTCGTCGCGCAGCGCCGCCGCCAGCACGTCTGCAACACGCGGGGACAGAGGGAAACAACTGTCACAAGTTACAAGTAGTGAAAGGGAGGGAAATATTCTACTCCTATAGCTCTATTCCTTTCACCGACTGGAACTTGCAAGTTTTAAGAGCTAATAATACGACCTCAGGGTTCAACAAACTGGAACTTGACCGCGCGCGGGGGGACAGACGATGGCGTATGTGTTAGTATTTTGTTAGTCCTCCACGCAGAAACGGGCTACCTTTACTCCCAAAAAACACTGTTCCCGTGGGGTAGCAAAGTTACAAACTTTACGCAGACGAAGTCGCGGGCAGAAGCTTTATAATATCGAAGCTACATGTGTCTTGTTCTAAAACCTTTGCTAGAGTTTCTTGCGGCGCTTCTCAGCAATGATGGTCTTGTCCGAAGCGCTGGTAGATTCACTCCATTTTAGCGACGTGTAAAAGAGCCCGCGTGTGGCCAATTTTCTGATTAAATATTTTGAATTTTTGAACATATACATTCAGTCAACAAAGTATCGGGAATGGATGATTTGTTTATGGTTCCAAATTCAAATTTTTGTTTTTTTTGTTGTTGTTAGATTGGCACAACTGTTTTCTATTTTGGCGCGGAGTTTGAGTTGCATCTGTTATTTATATTAAATACAGTGCTGTTTTTAGTTATATCATATCTAGTGTGTATTGCGAATTTCATAATGGACAAAAACATTGAACAAAGAGTTTGTCTTAAATTTTGCATCGCCAATGGAATTTCGTGTTCGGAGTCACTGAAAATGTTACAGAAGGCTTACGGTGATTCGACTTTATCAAAAACACGTGTTTATGAGTGGTACAAAGCGTTCAAAAGCGGTCGAGATGTGATGGAAAATTTGCCTCGCTCTGGTAGGCCATCAACGTCTGCAACTGAAGTTAACATCGCAAAAGTGAAGGAAATAGTGACTGAAAATCCTCATTCAACTTTGAGAGAGATAGCCGCCGAACTTTCTGTATCTCACGAGTCGATCCGTACTATTTTAACTAATCATTTGGGTATGAAACATGTTACCGCTCGGCTAGTCCCAAAAGACCTGAATTTTCTCCAAAAACTCAATCGCATGAGAGTCGCTGAGGACATGCTAGAACGAGTCAATTCCGACCCAACATTCATGAAACGCATTGTTACTGGTGACGAGACGTGGGTTTACGAGTTTGACATGCAAACTAGTCAACAAGCTTCGGAGTGGCGCCTTCCAACTGAACCGAAACCGAAGAAACCACGCCAAAGTCGATCAAAAGTCAAAGTCATGTTGACTGTTTTCTTTGACTATCGCGGTGTTGTGCACTCGGAATTCTTGCCGGAAGGTCAAACGGTAAATAAAGAATATTATTTGAGCGTTATGCGGCATTTAAGAGAGCAAATTCGACGAAAAAGGCCAGATTTGTGGAATGAAAATTCTTGGATTTTGCACCACGATAATGCGCCTTCGCACAAGGCCATCATTGTGAAAGAATTTTTGACCAAACACTCAACAAATACCATCGAGCAACCACCATATTCACCAGATATGGCTCCTGCCGACTTCTTTCTTTTTCCTAAACTCAAATTACCACTTCGTGGCACCCGTTTGCAATCGGTAGAAGACATAAAGGAGAATTCGCGCCGAGAACTGAATTCAATTCCGGAAACAGCGTTTAAAAAATGTTTTGATGATTGGATTATTCGTTGGCGTAAGTGTATCGTTTCTGAAGGAGCATACTTTGAAGGTGATAAAATAAATTTGGATGATTAACAAACAGTTTGTGTATTATTGATCTTTTCCCGGTACTTTCTTGACAGAGTAGTACAGGGTGTCCCAATATCAGTAACCGACATTGACACCGGAGGTAGACCAGCCTAAGACGGACCGAACCAGACAGTTTTTTTTTTTGCTTTTTATTTTTTTTTAAAAAGATAAAAAGATAAAAGATATTTATTCAGTAACTTTTGTTTTTTTTTTAACGGTGTGGAAATGCGTTACGCATTGTCCCCACACCGAACCAGCCTAACATGATCTTAGTAAAAATCGCATGGTTTTCAAGATTTGCCAGTTTAAAGTTCTTTTCCAGTACAAACTTTAAACTGGCATATCTCGACAACCATGCGACTTTTACTGAGGTCATGTTAGGCTGGTTCGGTCCGTCTTACGCTGGTCTGCCTCCGGTGTCAATGTGGGTTACTGATATTGGGACACACTATATAACAGTTGGCGAACAGTGAGAACATTAGCAACCTTGTCAAGTTCTTTGGTGCTGAAGCGTGACGGTTTTCTAAACATGACCTTGAGAAGGGACCGTTAATGCTCTTTCTAGACTAATTAAATATGTCTTTGCCTTAAGCAGCATATATCATATATAGCGGGGCGTCGTAGATTGGCTCCACTGTAGCGGCGCAGGCAATTTTGTGCATGTCAAATCCGCCATGTTGGATTTAATGTGACGTGACGTCACACAGCTTTTTACACGCGGAACACTAAACCGCAGCGAACGAAATCTCATTTGTCAAGATATAATGGATTGGATAGTATTAATAATATATATCTACTACAACTCATTAACAAACTTAAACTGCTAAATTAAAATTAATTTGTTCCAGGTATTCACCCATAGTATAAGGAAGGAGCCGAGAGAAGCTGAAGATCGGGAGCAGAGGCGCGCATTGGGAGAGGCCTTTGTCCAGCAGTGGAAGTACGGGCTGATAATGATGATGATGAAATTGTTAAAAAAAAATCATAATCTTCCTCTATGCTTCGCCGTAGTCGGTGAAAAGAGGTCGAGAACTCACCGGAGCCCCCGGCGACGTCGGCGCGCGCCGCCAGCGCGCACAGCGCGAGCAGCACCGCCGGCAGCAGCATGTTACCAATCTCCATGTGACTCGGAGCAGCAATCGCCGACATAAAACTTTACGGCCGGGCTATAAAGCGAGGCGTTTCGCAACTCCGGCGCGCGCGGGGCTCATACTTACACGTTTACTACCTTGTCACTTTAATCGCTGTGACATTCATATATCGCAGTTTAAATAAGACATTAAATAGACAAGGTATTAAAATGTACACATATTTATGACCTATACCTGTACCTAGGTAAATACTTAAGGAATAAAAAATGGTTAACTTACTGGAATATTTTCAAGTGGCAAGGCAACCATATTGCCGAGAGACAATCTGATCAGCCTTCATTCGAAATCTTTCCCTTTAAAGATAAACGCGCTATTCAAACACAAAAATGAAGTAAAGGTTTTATTGGTACTCGTATTAAATATACTATAATCTTTAAAGATTGTCCGTGCAACTGACAACAGTCTCTCGCCGCGGCCGCCGCCAGGCTCCTGGTCCACTGGTCCAGCTGGGAGTCGAGACAGACAACATTTTTTTTTAATTCATCAATTTAATTCAATTGTCATCTGTTTCGCGAACCTCACTCGGGCTAACACAACCTGCTTGCGACGTCTTGTCTGAAATTGTTTTTGTGCGAAGTTATTTAAGTGTCCTAGCCTTGTATTTCGAATCGGTAATCCAACACAAGGCTCGGATACCGGTTAAATTTCCAAACCGTTATCATCTACTTGGCCTAATACGTTTTCATTTCGGTTTCATTCGCATTAACCGGTTTTTATAGGAACCTTCATAATTATAACATTATTTTCAAATTAACCGGTTTTAGCAAAAAAGCCGGTCAATCCTGACGCACGATAAAGAAGCGCCTTCACATCACAAGTCAAAACCAAGTTGCTACACGTTTGTTTACCGACTGACCTCGCGCGACCCGCTGTTCGTGGATTAAACCGGTAAATTAGGTTAGAAGAAAGTTCTCAAAACGTTCGCGTTCCCTAGAAAAGTTTGAAGCAAAACCGAAATAAACCGGTATTAACCGGTATTTTTTTAACCTACGTCCTACCCCCCTTATATACGCGTATGCTCCTCTTTCTTACGCGAGGACATGCAGCTTGTGTTAGCCGCTGTCCCGTGGACTAGAAGTGCTGCCAGCAGTTCCCGGTGGCAGCACGACCGCCGGGAGCGGCGCCGCCTGCCCCCGCGGCTGACGCCGCGGCCGCTAGCGCTCGGGCTCCTGGTACTGGCGGCGCTCGCTCGGCAGCCGGAACTGCGGGATGGGCGCGCCGTCGAGGCTCAGCACCGCCAGCCCGCGCGGCCCGCGCTCCTCCACGAACCGCGGGCCCGGCCCGCCGCGCCGCCCCGACCTCGACAGCTGCCACAAACGAGCACTTTAAAGTCACGGGGAAAGGTAACGAGCTCGCAGAACTGGCCCTCTAATATGCAAGCACGAGATAAAATTTGAACATCTATTCGATATTCTAACACTTAAGGTTTAAAATAAAAGTATCCTGTCAGCAGTATCCAGCGTCACGGCACTTATGCCGGACATATGCTGAGTGGCACCCATTTTGGTGCATTAGGAAATAGTTTTAAGTTAGTTTCTAAGTTAGTTTACTGTTTAGGAATCAATTTTGTGTTGAACTATTTTACTTTGCACCAAATAAACGATTTTCTTCTTCTTCTTCTTCTTCTGTCTTGATACAATCGCTATAAAAAAAAAGTGAAAATCGCTATAGTCGCTTAGTAATGAAAGGTAATAAAAGTCAGGACGAGACCCTTTTATTTTATACCTTAAGCCTTAAGTCTTACGTTAGAATTTGGAGTAGATGTATTCATTTCTCTAGCACCTGTCAAATTTCATCTCGTGCATGCATGCTAGGGGGCATAATATCTATCTATCTATATCTATCTTCTATCTATCTATATCTATCTATATCTATACATAGAATAAAGCTGTAAATCTGTTTATTTGAACGCGCATCACGTGAAAACGGCTGAACGGATTTAGATGAAATTTGGTATGGAGATAGCTTGAGTCCCGGGAAAGGACATAGGCTGTATAATAGTACCCGGAGCGAAACGAGGGCGGGTCGCTAGTAAGTAATACATACCTGTATGAACTTGTAGATCTTGGAGACGGGCTGGGCGGCGCGGCGCGTGTCGCCGCGGTCGTCGTCGCCGCCGCCGTCGTCGCCGGCCAGGCGGTTGTCGTCGCCGCCGCGCAGCCACGCGTCGTCGACGTACTCCAGCTGGCGGCGCCGCGACGCGCCGCTCGGCGCGTCGGCCAGCGCGCGCAGTCGCGCCGGGCGGTGCCTCGTGTTCTGCGGAAGTGCGGTCCTCGTCAACTCAATAAATATCTTTAGATTTACCCTTGAATCACCGGCCGAATTTTCATTTCATCGACAGGCATTTCCACGAGCAGCAGTTAAATTTGTGGTTACAGGTCTAACCTAACTTACGTAACCCACGCTTAAGATAACCTGAAAACAATAAGGTTTCAGCAGAAATTAGCTTTTAATGAAATTAAATTCGGTGAAACGACACATTCGATGAAATGAGTGTCTGCAAAACAAGGGGACACCATATTGATTTACCCTCGAATCACCGACACTGGTTTCATACAATGTTTTATTTCTTAGAATTTTCATTTCAAACGGGGTGTCAAACGGGGCTCTATTACTAAGCCTACGGAGTCCGTCTGTCCTAACAATAAAGAGCTGTATCTTTTGAACCGTAATACATAGCGGGTTGTTTTTTTCTTCAGAATGTATGGTATTACGGCGGATTTTCTAAGAAATAAAAAAAAGTAACAAAGTTAAAAAATAAAGATTTTTTCAACGTATTTATATTTTTGTTGTATCGTAAAAACGGTAAAACATACAAGCGTGGTATGATTATAGAACAAACCCTATAGAATAAGAACAAATACTAAAAACCGGAAACTTAAACTGGCGTTCGAACCAACGGATAACATAATTGAATTGACGGGATTAGCATGCAACGGTTAGAGTTTAAGTGTGACTTGGGAGGCTGCCCAGAACGACGCGGGGACGGGCCGCACCAGGTTAGCAGGACCGCCACCCTCCCGCGACCCCCCTACACCCCTACACCCTTACGCCTGAAGGCGGCCCAGAGCACGACGCGGGAAACCGCACCGCGCAAGGGCCGGGGATACTAGCCAGACCACGACCAGACCGCCCAGGTTGGGAACTGATCCAGGAACGACGCGGGAGACCACGCCGCACTTGAGGCGCCGGGAGAGGTGGAGGGAGTCGATTCCTGGCCTAGGGAGCGTTGGTGAGACGTCTGCTCAGTTGCAGCTGTGCTAGTTGGTACGCTGGGGCGCGGTGTGTACTATCGGCGGAACGGGCGCGCGGGGCGCGGGGCGGGGAGCGAGCAGCGCGCGGAGTCGGCGCGGAGCGAGCAGGTGACGTCACGAAGTGCCGTAGTGCGTTCGGTGCCCGGCGCTCGTTAAACAGTAGTCGGAATAGGTAGAGCTAATTTACCTAAACTTGATGAATGTTCATTCAATAATGTGTTCCCATCTCACTCACGCAATGAATGAACATGCGTCAAGTTTAGGTAAATTAGCTCTACCTATTCCGACCACTGGTTATAAATTAGAAAGTAATATCTGGGAGACAGAGCGTCGCTCGGGTCGAAACCGATCTTTCATCGATTTCTATACAAAAACAAAAGATTTAACCAAAAAAATAACAAAACGAAAACAAAAAATCCTGGCCATAGCTGGGGTTTGAAGTGTTGAACCCGTAGTCTTCGACGGGTTCAACACTTCAAATACGGTGAAAACGAATTTTCCCAGATGACACCCAGCTAGATCGATTTTCCGCCCCCGTAACCCACTATATTGCAAATGTCATCGAAATCGTTAGAGCCGTTTTCGAGAACGTGATTACAAATATATACAAACATTTCACGTCTAAAGAAAGAAGTATAATATAGTTTTTTTGACACAGGGAGATTACCTGGGAAGGTTATAGGCTATAATTCATGAAAATTATTTCGGTGCTATCCGGGCGGGTTAGTTATATTATAAATTATAATATACCTAATGTTAATAATGAAACCTGTTTCATATCGGGCGGCCGCTTGAGGGGTCCCTCGCGGAAGGTCGGGAGGTAGAGGCTGCTGACGGTGAAGGTCTCGTCGTCCTCGCGCGGCGCGTCGTCGTCGTCCAGGTCCACCAGGTCCTGGCGCGGCCGGGGCCCGGGCGGGTCGGGCTCCGGCTCGTCCAGGAGGCCCGGCAGCAGCCCGGGCTCGTCGCTCGACGGCTCGTAGTCGTAGTTGTCGCGCATCAGCTGGCGGCGCAGGTGCTGCATCCAGCCCTCCGACGTGTTCTGCGCGGCGCAGTCTGATAACAAACGATGTTGTTTAGCTTCTATTTGACGGAGCACGGCGGCTTCCCGGGGGCAGGGGGGGGGGGTAAATGCGAATGTTTGTGTGTGTATGTGTGTGCGTGCGTGCGTGCGTCCGTGCGTGCGTGCGTGCGAGCGTCCGTGCGTGCGTGCGTGCGTATGTGTGTGTTAGTTTGTTAGTTTGTTAGTTTGTTAGTTTGTTACTTTTTCACGCTGCGACGGCTGGACGGATTTGGATGAACTGAACCCTGGATTAACATATAGGATACTTTTTATCCCGGAAAATTGTGTAGTTCCCAAGAGACACCCATATTGACTTCTACGCGGACGGAGTCGCGGGCAAAATATAATAGTAACTAGTATATAATAAAAGTATAAAGCGTCAATGTTGTCAACTCTTTGTTTTGTGTGTTCTATAGCATTTTTTACGTGTTTTCTGTCAATTAAAAACTCTAACGGGATAGAGTTGTTGCGACCAAGCCAATACAACAATAATTAAAAATAATAATAATATTGTCGCGCAGCACACGCACGTCGCGTCGGCTGTTGTAGGAATAGGAACATGGTCGGTTTACTCGGAATCTCTAACAATTGAACTAAAACTAAAGCTAGTATCGGGTGGAGCGGTACCATGGTTCCATAGGTGGTGGCACGCGACGCCCGCAGCCAGCACCAGCGTCCAGAACATGCCTGCGCGCACGCCGCCTGCGCCGCGCCGTGTGCGCCGCGGTCGTAAACCGGCGATAGCCCGCCCATAAACGACCAGCGATAAAACTCAATCAGAGTCAGTCGCTCAATCACTTCAGCTTGCACGCCTCTGCTAACATATACTCCGCCAACCGGCTTAAATTTTTGGGGTTCTCAGGAGAGGGGAGCCTCATCGCATTATAAAATATGAAAAAAAGCTGTGTGAATGGCTATACCTGAAAGTATTTATAGTTATAATGAGTTTTTTCTTGACGAAAGATAATAATTACTTGAGCGGGGCCTCCTCAGCGGGCTTCATATGCGTGGACGAGTTACAATTTGGCAGGTGCTAGGGATATGAATACATCTATTAAAAATTCTATGAATACATCTATTAAAAATCTATTAAAAAGACTTAACGCTTAAGGTTTAAAATAAAAGTGTCTCGTCCTGACTTTTATTAACTTATATTACTAAGCGACTTTTATAGCGATTTTATCAAGACGGGACACTTTTATTTTAAACGTTGTCATACGTCAGGATATGGAATAGATGTATTAATTTCCCCAGCACCTGTCAAATTTTATCTCGTGTATGCATGCTTAGCCCGCAGGCGTGTGCAAAAGTGTGTGTGGCACATGAAAGCGTGCTGCTTAGAGTCCTCGCAATAGGAGCAGCAGGCCAGGGTGGTGGGCCCTGGTTAAAACCAGGGTCTAATAGGTACTTTGAGCCCCTTTGGCGTGCCGAACTGAACGCTAAGACGACGAATTGAAAGCCCGACCACCCGCGGCCATGTATGTCAATGATGGTGTGGTGGAAACATTGCCCAAAGAGATTGGCTACGTAAGCCACATATATGCGAGGCCACGACCGACACGTTCCACGGAGTTGACAGAGTCGCCGCGGTCGGGTCGGCCGGGAGAGCGTCGTTGTTCACAGGAACAGGGTGTGTACGGAACGCAACATACTTTTTTTATTAATTTTTCCAAAAACTTAAATATTAAATAAAAAAAATACTTCAAGTATCTTTGACTCATAAAAATAACACTCAATTACACATATCACAGTAAATATAATTTAGATTAAAATCAGTCAGAATTACAATTAACAAATAAAAATGAATATAAATTAAAATAAGATGGGTAAAGTAAAAATTTAAATGTCAATAATTTGGTGCGTAATATGTCTAGCACAACAGTGGCGAATATAGGGGCAGTCTATTCTACTAGCAATCTTCGTCAGGACGATGTCGGTGTTTGTGAATGGTGGTGCAATATACTTGCGTATATTATTTTAAAGTAGTAATGTACATACAACCAGGTCCTTTACTAGTCTTTCATCTATCCCGACATCAATCTCGCACAGCGTCACCGTGCCGCGAGCGCGTCGGCTTTCATCTCGCGTGTTTACACGTATCATTGTACATCAGCACACGGACCCAGCGCCTAGATCAATACGTGTTACCTGCTCCAGACATAGTTACGAGTATAAACTTCAACATTGTTGTACACCGCTCGAACTATTCGCTGCTTCCAACTGGCTGTAATATTAGAAGGCGGTTGGCGAGGAGTCCCTGGTCAGGAGGGTGGAATGAGAACGCTAGTTGTTGGTGCGATAAAGACATTTATTACAACAGTGCATGGGTAGTTATATATTGGGATTGTTGCTGTGACAAGCTGTATGCGTTTATGTAGCAGAGCCCTTAGCCAAGATGCCCATCGATCACTAGCGTTTCTATTCGTTTCGTTTTTAAACCAATCGCGTCACTGGTAGATCACGTGACTTTCCGTATGACGTGATCTACCAGTGACGCGATTGGTTTAAAAACGAAACGAATAGAAACGCTAGTGATCGATGGGCATCTTGGCTAAGGGCTCAGTAAACCATTACGTTTCTGCTAAACGGGAGCGGGTCTAGTCGCATACATATTGTTTGTCATAATGTAATGTTAGTCATATGTATTTTTAAACAATTCACGCTGAAATTACATGGTTTAATATCTATCGTGAAAATTAGTTAGGTTAGGTTAGGTTACTTTAATAAATCCTAGAAAAATAACGATGCCATAAAAAATGCATTATGACAACGATATGTATGCAACCCAATATAGACTACATACATAAACATAGTCAATTGCGAAATCAATGTTTGTTTTTAAAAAAGCTCTAAAACAGTATATTTTAAATACCCCCTTTGACTTTTAGAAATATAAATCAATAAATGAATAATAATAAAAATAATAGTAAGTATAATATAATTACAAATAAATAGTTAGCACTGAATGAACAGTTAAATCACAACTTTATACCACAGCTTACAAAACTTGTACAATTTGCCCCGTACACAAGTCTATTCCATAATCACTGTTGCTAAGTAGCGAGGTTGGCCTCTACGACTGTTTACTAAAATGAACCTACCCTGTTTTTGTTTATATTGTTGTATTAGTTTGTTAATAAAACGTATGCTTGAAACTTGGAAGTAACATGAGTAAATAAATGAGAATGTAATGTGTCGGGCTTCATGAAAGCAAATACAAAAAATATGTATACTTACCTTCTTTCTATGTTTTATTTTATTTTATTGTCTTAGCTTGATTGTATAATACGTCCGACTACGCTCACCGAGATAATTTAGTTTTAAGGAATGCATGTTTCTCAGTAAGTGATTGTAAATCTTATGAGAATAAAGTATCTTAAACCTTAATTATTTTTTAATAAATAAATAATAGTTCAAAATTGTATGGCTTAAGTTTGGGCGGTTATGCTGAGTGTCACTTTGTACAATGTGACGGATGCGCGTGAGGGATGTTTGAAGCATTTGATCTCAAAAAACGGATTGTAAGTAGGGAACTTCTGCTAAGGGGTGGCTAGTCATCCTTACAGCGGGCTTAACGTGCATGCGCGAGATAAAAATTGACAGTTGCTAGGGAAATTAAATCTTTTTCATATTCTAACGTAAGACTTAACGCTTAACGTTTAAAATAAAAGTGTCTCCTCCTGACTTTTATTACCTTTATTACTAAGCGACTTTGGCGATTTTCACATTTTTATAGGTATTTCATCAAGACGGGACACTTTTATTTTAAACCTTAAGCGTTAAGTCTTACGTTAGAATATGGAATAGATGTACATTGTATAATATAATATTATAAACGCGACGGTGTGTACGTTTACTTGTTCGTGTCTACGGCTCAACGCCGATAAACAAAGAAAGTCCGTCGCAGGCTCTGTAGACAGGGTATTAACAGGTCATGCGGTTGGTTGCGTGTCGATGAACAATCTGATCGTGACCTAATAACATTGCCAATCAGATTGTCTCGTGTAGATCGTATAATGATTTATTCCTCGAAATTGTAATTAATATTAGAGTTTGTGGCGGATCTTGAGATGTTTGTGTTTAGCTCAGACATGAGATGCTGATTGGATTTGAAATTTGATACAGTCCACGTTAGAATATATACATTTTAGCAGAAATTAGTTCATTTTAATTGTATTATAAAATTAGTTAAATTATTATTAAGTTCGCGGGCCCAATCCGCACTGGGCCCGCGTGGGAACTATAGCCCAAATCCTCTCGTTGTGAGTGGAGGCCTGTGCCCAGCAGTGGGACGTATATAGGCTGGATTATTATTATAAGTTAAATTATGAGTGCTGTGAACACCTGTTGTGTGTTAGTAGCAGAATAAGTATGATTGTATTATTATTGTATATTTATCTGTTTTATAATGTTGGTGTATTAATAAATAAGTTCCGGATTAGGACATTATTTCAATGTAACTGTCATACTGGATAAACAACAAACTGGATAAACATGACAGTTCCCGAGTGAAGCTCGGGTGAAGCGGCCGGCGCAGGAGGATAAAATGTTCTGCGGCCTTAGACAATGTAGTCAAGGTCATATGTGTACATTTTGGCGGTTAGCCTAGTCGGTAGTGCCCCTGCCATCGAAGCTAGCGGTCCCGGGTTCGAATCCCGGTATGAGCAAATACTTGTGTGATGAGCGCGAGTATTTGTTCCTGAGTCATGGATGTTTTCTATATATTTAAGTATGTATTTCTCTATATAAGTATGTATATCGTTGCCTAGTACCCATAGTACAGCCTAGCTAAGTTTGGGACTAGGTCAATTTGTGTGAGATTGTCCCTGATATTTATTTATTTTATTTATTTATTTTAGTACCTTGTCTATTTAATTTCATGTTTAAACTGCCACATATGAATGTCACAGCGATTAAAGTGACAAGGTACTAAACTACACTGGCCTTGTACAGTCGAGGACAGAAAGATGTTTACACTTTTAGACCTACAATGGAATAAGGTGAAAAAGTATAAAAATTTTTCTGTCCTCGACTGTACATAACGATAACCATAACGATGTTCGACATCTGTCAAAATGTACAGGATTGACGTGAGCTGTCATCTGTCGCGTCGCCCGCTAATGTCAATTCCATATTTTTTTCCAACGTAACGTAAATGCGACTAGCCCTACAGAAAGTTCCGCAAGCTCAAGTTAATGGCGCTGCGTAGCAAAAACAGTCGACAGGCAATCAGAGCGAGCGGCGATCGCATCAGATTGATGCCGCGATGGTATCGGCCGATTGTTCGCGGAACTGTCGCCGCTCGTGCGGCTGCAGCACGCAGCGACGCCGGAACAGTAGTTATTTGTTATGCAAGGCTGCAACGTCGTTGTTTGGCGCGAGAGCCAGTATTGAATCACAAGTTAGCGAAGGATTCTAAACTTGAACTACGAGCCTAGCCAGATCCAAATAACTTTGCTGCCGTGGGAAACACACAAATTTTCACCTCACCGTAGCGAGGAAAACACTTGGTGTTTGAAAAACAATTGCACGAGCTTCACATTAGTTGTGGCCTTCCACGCTAACGGTTAAAGTGGACTTTTGCGCGCAGATTTTAACCGAGAAAGAAAGCCTTTAGCCGATGTAACCCATGCTTAAGATAACCTGAAAACAATAAGGTTTTAGCAGAAGTTAGCTTTCGATGAAATGATACGTTCGATGAAAGATGTTTCGATAAAGTGATGAAATACCCGCGCGGAGTCGTGGCCAGCCCTGAACAGAGCCGCTGCGCTTTCCTTGCAGTTGCGAGCTCAGTCATTAGCCACGGCTAATCAAAATTTTCTAATTTCGCGCCAGCAATTTAAGAATTTGTTTAAATTGGGGAAAATTTCCTCGTAATTTACATAAGGGTCAAAATTGATGACTACTGTTCAAACGCTGCTTTCGATTGTAGGTATCATTAATCGCGTTGAGTTCGATTATCGCTATTCTATTGGGAACTTTTCAATTTTTCGGGATAAAAGTACCATATTAATATATCTATTCAATATTCTAACGTAGGACTTAACGCTTAAGGTTTAAAATAAAAGTGACCCGTCTTGATAAAATCGCTATAAAAGTCGCGTAGTCGCATACAGGCTCGGCCACTAGCGCGCGCGTGTGTGTATGTGTGTGTGGGCTATCGAACAACAACAAATCTAATTAAAAAAGTTCATTTATTCCGACTCAGGTCGCTCTCAATCAGCTACGCCGTAGACCTGCCCGAGCTACGAGCGTAGGCCCTCTACGACTTTTATGTAGTGTTGTTTATCGAAGCAAATTCGTAATGATCCTGTTAGAATTAATATCTTTAGGGCCAATTTTTCCAATTGACAAATAACATTATCTGACAGTTAAAGTAATCGCTGTCCTTTTGTTTGTCATATGAAAGAAAAGGATAGATAGTGGTATCGAGAGATTAAACAATCAGCTCTTATTGTAATAAGGTAATCAAGGAAAGAGTTTTTTTTATTCCACATGTTTTATTCCTTTAGCTTTCATTATTATAAACAATTTTATTATTAACTTTATATCACCTCTTATTGACTAGACAATACGAGCTGCCATAACGTTAACGGTACCAATACGATAATTGGGTAGGTAAAGTTTTTGGAAGAGGTGTAAATTATATTTTTTTTCGGTAGTCGTCATCCTAAAGATCAAGGAACTGCGGCTCTTTTATTTTTATTTCCTCTAATATTCTAGAAATATTTTTTTTAGTTAGTAAGTTGACATTTGCACACTTTAATGACCGACAAGCTTGTTGCCTTCGTACTTAATGAGAAAGAAAAAAAAACTGTCACTTCTATAACTGTCATTGTCAATCAAAGTAAACAAACGATTCAATTCAACGACTCTTTTCTGTTTGCTTGCGTTTCATGTGATCAGTGTTTTTAGAAATATTTTAACGACCTCAGAACGAACTCCGGACTTTCGATTTTGCCGCTTTGCTCCTGCTTTGCTCGCTTTGACCTTTACACGATATTTGGACTACGATTTATTTCCGACCCCTTTGGCACTGCTTCTTGGACACCGATTTCTTTCTTTCACGACGACTCTTGCCCTGCTTTTCGATAGCCACGAGAGCACGTTTGAATCGTATACACGCAATGAATTCAAGCAATCCCACACGGACTTTGGAAATGGATTATTACAAAGATTTACTTAGATGCTTGAAAGAATTGAATCGTTTGTTTACTTTGATTGACAATGACAGTTATAGAAGTGACAGTTTTTTTTTCTTTTTCATTAAGTACGAAGGCAACAAGCTTGTCGGTCATTAAAGTGTACAAATGTCAACTTAATAACTAAAAAAAATATTTCTAAAATATTAGAGGAAATAAAAATAAAAGAGCCGCAGTTCCTTGATCTTTAGGATGACGACTATCGAATAAAAATATAATTTACACCTCTTCCAAAAACTTTACCTACCCAATTGTCGAAGCAAGACTGTAGCTAAACCAAAGTGTGCGACGAAAGAAAATCAATTAACAACAGCGACGTCGGCTACGTAATATTTAGTGAAACAGTTGTATCTTATTATACTATTAAACGAGAAGCATTGTTTATTTAAACTTCTTTGCACAATACAATCAAATGTAAAACGTACAAATGGCGGACTTAATGCCTAAAGGCACTCTCTACCAGTCAACCACATGATTAACAGAAAACAATAATAACAGGTGCATTGGACAAACTAAACAGTAATGAAAACATTTGTATATCCTCCTGACCGTAACGTCCTACATATAGGACAATTGTCAAAACGACTTTTAACTTTTGTTGACTGACATAAGGTTCTGTTTCGAACTAACGAAATTTGACGTGGGCCTTAGGAGGATATATATATTTGTACTCACGTTCTCGAAAACGGCTCTAACGATTTCGATGAAAATTGCGACACGGGGGATTACGGGGGCGAAAATTACATCTATCTAACAGGTACTGAACGTTAATTAACAACAGCGACGTCGTCTAAGTAATACTGAAACAGATGTATTGGAAACTAATTGAAATTTGAGCCACCTGTGTTTCATCCGCTATACCTACCATGCCTGGACAAATTTCCGAGCGTTTCAACCGCCGTCATTAGTGTCAGCAATACATGCAGTAGTAACGAAGCACAAGATCATCATCATCCTCTTCTTCTAATATATTTTTTAATTGATCGGTTCACTCCTACATATCATGTATTCTATTCTATTCACCGTCAGTGGAATAGCAACTGACTGACTGAAAGCCAATCTGCGTCAGAGCCGCTGCAACATTGACGCAGCAGCTCTGCTCGGAAGTCCAGCTTGAAACAACGCGCCCTTAATGCATTTGCGCCCAAGAATCAATAGTAAAGACACCACTTGTAAAGCTTTGCCGACACGTCGCCAGATATGTCTCCATTGTCACCTGCAGCGTTAGTCTGTCAATAACCGAGGCGCGAAACTGCGAGTGAGCGACGTAATGCAAACCGCGACGGATACGCGGCGCGCGGCGCGGCGCGGCGCGACACGGGAACGCTCTCACGCTGCGCGGCTTCAGGGCTGCCACATCAACCATTTTATTAAGACACGGAGGAGGCAACGTGCTAGAACCAGTTCTTGAATTTGAATTTGAACAGTCAATAGATTTCTAGACCATTAAAGTCTTCTTTTAATGTGTAAAAACTTAAGTATTACATGCATGTAATTTACTGCAGTAAATTTGCCACATCTAGGCACTTTTACAAGTACAGTCCGCCAAACAAGTGGTCATTAAATTTTGACACAATTTTATTTACAAATGATAAAAAAACTAAAGTCGACCGATTACATACTAGTCATAGCGACCTTATTGTTCCCTGTAAACGAAACTCACATTTATTTATTTTATTTTTTATTTATTTAAGTAATTTATTTCAACCATCATGGGTCATAGGTGGTTGACTTTAGGGTGGCAGCCAATATAACTGGCCGACTGTACCGGGTCAATGACCCGTAACCATTCGATAGATGAAAAACTTATGTTTAATGTATAGTGTTGGTAGAGGCAGCCCTGCGTTTGACGCATTTGTTTTGACGGCGCCTGACGTCGACGTTTGACGCCCGGCACTCCACCTGGGAGTTGGAAACGCGGCGCAACTGTCTCACTCTCACTATACTAATACAAGGGGGACAGATACGTCTCATATTGACGTTGTTACTCTTATCAAAGCAAGGTTGGCTAAACCGAAGTACTCGTAATATAAAATGAATATTACTTTTTGATAAATTTGAAACTCATTTAAAATTTATTACCTAGATAGATAAATAAATAAACATCTTTATTCTTCACAAACATACAGCCTTGGCCAAACATATTTGAGCACCCATGCGTTATTCATATAAACGTCAAACTTTAAAAGAGGCATTTATATCTTTTATTATAGAAAGTTGTATATCTATCGGAAAAATTAGTTATATTTATTGACGTTAAGGGAAATTCCGTGGAAAAAATACAATTAATCATTTTATTGTATTACCCGCCTTTTTCTAGCTTCAGTTTTCACACGCGAATAGCTACTTAGAAATGATATTTACTTATGATTTGCACATGTTAAAACACTTATTATATTTTACATCTTCGTGTATTTTTGAAATTGAAAAATAATACTTTATTTGTAACTACAGAGGAAAAAGTGAGGCGCTCGATAATTTTGGCCAAGGCTGTACATGGCCTTTAAGGCCAACATGATTAACAAAAGAATATAAAACAGGATCATGCGTTAATCAGTTTAACTAACTCTGTATGAGAATTTAAAAATAGAGAAATAAATTTG
This sequence comes from Tortrix viridana, assembly GCA_963241965.1. Classification (NCBI taxonomy): domain Eukaryota; kingdom Metazoa; phylum Arthropoda; class Insecta; order Lepidoptera; family Tortricidae; genus Tortrix; species Tortrix viridana. The sequence goes on from OY725197.1 coordinate 187,634, forward strand.
AAATTTGGTGATTTGAAGAAGAGCCATGTGATGACACGATGGTATTCTGCCAGAACCCTTAAGGATGTGACGCTAGTAATGTGTCAAATGGAAAAATTATGCCTTTTAAAGAGTTATATATTTATATTTATTAATTATTTTAAGTTGTACTTAAAATAATTAAAAAACTACCAACGCATGATGTTAGTTTGTCCTGGCGAGTCTCGTCGTCCCTGGGCAAGCGCCGCATCACGCGACGGTGGTTGGAGCGTCCTCGAACATCTCAAATTGCTGATTGTGGTAATGACGATGACGCGTCGCCCGGGCCGTGAATGACTGATCCCGGGAACGACAGCTGTCACGTTGTGACGCGTTGAGTCCACTCGCCCGCGGTAATTACGAGTCGGCGGCGATTACTGAATGAATAATTATAGTAGTTGCAGGGCGTGTAAATTGTTATTTGGGTCTCTATTGTTTGTCATAAACTCATGTGCCATAATGTATCACTTGCCATAATCATCGTTTGACATAAAGGCTTTTTTCTAAAACCGTATAACTTTTAGGATTGTTATAAAATAAACCTAACCTTGAAATGTTTAAGGTTTTAGAAAAAAAATCTTCGAGAAAATAAATGTCACGGCAAAAGAACACAGTTATCAGCGCCTTTCTGAATGTGTGTCATGAAACATTGAATGAGCTAATGTTACAAAAAGTTACATACTCGTACACACAGTAAATGTCTCACCTGACATTTCAGTCAAACCTACCCGAAACCGACGCACGCGCATGAAGAGGTTGATGATGTAGAGGAAGCGAGAGGTATGTGTGGAGCGAGGCACCTGGCGTCCCATAGTCTCTGGGGTCAATGGGGAGGCCCATTGGGAGACAGGCGTGAAGGTATGTTGTTCGAACCATTCGTTTTTACTGTCATAGGCTGTAATGTTTCAGTCGTAAAAAGTTAGGTGGGTGAATCAACTTTTAAAGTACTACTTTTCTTTTGCGGCACTAAAACTTTCCTGGTGACTTACAATTAATAATAATTTATGAATATTAAAATCAGACCATCGAATTTACAGATCCCACATGTCAGACACCTCATATATTTCTTAATTTTAGAAAAACCCCGGTAACTCAGGGGAAAATGCACATTTTTCATACAAAACCTGGGGACAACATCGTCCCCTGCGTTACCAACTATATTATTATTTAAAATTGTACTATTTTAGAACAAAATTGTTTAAATGTTAGCCTATTTGTCTGATTTTATAAATGTGTAAGCTACGACGCTAGCAAACAAATAGTTTTTCTAAAAAAATATAATTTGTGAAACATTTTTAAAAATGGCGAGTACCTTAAAAATTGATTCACCCAGGTACGTCAAATAATGTTAGCTGTGTGTATTTTGGACATCTCACATGTACTTATGTCGCGACTTGCCCGGTCGGGGCCAGACCGTTTAGTTCAATTATCGAAGTTCCAAATAATTGAGTCCAATTAACTGAACTTTTGTATGAGGCGCCGGCGGTGATTATCTGGTTCATACAACTTTGTACAGCGATACAACAGTCAGGAGACTGGAAATGTTTAACAGTTCAGACGTGCTGGACGTAATCATCGTTAATGCTTTCTTCAATATCATACTGGGATATCGATTCATACATACATAACGTTACATGGGACATTACAAGTACAACAAACATAACCTAACATAACCTCAAAAACTGAAACCCTTAACATGCGTGCATGGTGCTAGGGAAATGAACATCTATTCCATATTGCAACGCTTAACGTTTAACCCTTAATTTGGCAAAAATAAAAAAGTCGGGTGTTCAAACCTCTTTAGAATAAAAAAAATGCTGAAAAAAATTGTCACAAAAAAAAATACAAAAGGTGAATGTTATGTTATGTCCAGTATGATGGACGTTGCCAAATTAAGAGTAATAAGAGTGTCTTGTCCTGACTTTTATTACGTTTTATTACTAAGCGACTATAGCGATTTTCACTTTTTAGGGTTCCGTACCAAAATGGTAAAAAAGGAACCCTTATGGTGAGACTTCGTTGTCTGTCTGTCTGTCTGTATGTCACAGCAGTTATTCTCAGCAACTACACAAGCTATCAACTTGAAATTTGGCGTAGTTGTATAACTTGCTTACCCGAATCTGTTTTTTTTTTCTTTTTTTTCATAATTTTCCATGACATACTTTTCGAATTATAACCAAAAATGTTCAAAAAATTACCGTTTTGACTAATGATATATGACACCCATTGATTATCATTGGTCCAATAAATTGGAGCTAGAGTGGATCCGATTTTCGTTTTTTTTGTAAATAATTTATTTTTAGTTTGGTACTCCTTATTAAGTGTTACATCCTCGTCCTAACTTAACAGCCAGGTTCTTGCGGAGCGCCGCCAGGCTTCACCACCCTCCGCCAGGTCCTTGACGTCTGGTTACGACACGACCTTCACTCCCTCTTTCACTTGCTCAAGGTAACTTCGACGACGGAGGTTCTTACGGGATTTAATAAACATCCATCGTGTAGATCAGTTAGGTTAGGTTAAGTTACTTTAATAAAAATCCTGGAAAAACAACGATGTCGTGAAAAAAATGCATTATGACTTGTGAAAATTATGACTTAATACACATTATGACAATATGTATGCAATCCAATATGGACCCCTTCAACTGGGTGGTCCTCGTTTGCCGTATTTTTTTTTTCTTTCTTCCTACACGGAGAAAAAATATTTTACAATATTACCAGATTGTATTGTAGTTGTGATTCTGGTGTAGGAAAACAGATTTCAGCTATGGTTAACAGATTTTTTTTATGACAACAAGTCATATCAATCAATATAATTTATTTGCAGAATACAGTTTACAAGATGTTACACTCAAATTGAAAAATAAATAATGTTCAGTGTATTCAGCTTGCAAGCAAGCATGCAAATATTTGTCAGTACAATAATAGTATGTCAAATTATAAAATAAAGTATGTCAATAAAAATTAATAAATCATAAAGTACATGTTAATTACAAATAGAAACAAATATAATTAATAAAATTAACAATACTGTACACGCCTGACTGCGTGCACCTTGTTCTTGAGGTTTTGGGTGTTGAATTAGGGAGATAAATTATACTCCAGGTACAAGCATGCAGATATAATCTAAGTGTTAAGAGTATTATAATATTTCTTAGACAAGTGGTCGCTACAGTTGCTATGAGCCGAATGGGTTGAGCGGCGCGCTCTCCGCGCCCGGCACTCCTCTGCGTGGGCGACGATCTCCGAAGATTGCCGATGACACCCGATTGAGAGGCGCGAACAATACATATTAAATGTCAACAATCACAAATTATTTTTACATTGCTCGAGGAAGTCCTTAACACTATAGAAACATTTATCCAGGAGCCAGTTTGACAACATGTTCCTAAACCTATTTCCCTGGAGCAGCCGTATGCCTTCAGGTATGGCATTATAGATTTGTATGCACATATTGTACACGTTTTTGGCATATATGGCTTTATGGCAAGGAGGCTTATAAAGGCGGTTCATAATTTTGGCCCTTGTATGCCGTTGAAACACTTCCCCGCGCTTTTTAAACAAAGATTGTTGCGATTTAACAAAAGCACATATTTCCTGTACATACAGACAAGGCAACGGTGAAATATGGAGTCTCCTAAAAAGTGGAACACATGTTTCATTAACCCGGGCGCCACAAATGACTCGGACACACTTCTTTTGTACCTTGAAGACTCTATGCACATCCACCGAATTTCCCCACAGAATGAGTCCGTAACGAAGAACGGATGACACATAGCCGTGATAGGCTGTCAGTGCAGCCTGAGCCGAAACAGTGTCTCGCAATCTCCTTAGCGCGTAAACAAATCGGTTAAGGTTTTTGCAGATTTGATTAATGTGCTCTTTCCAGTTCAAGTGCTTGTCGATCATTAACCCAAGAAACCTAAAACCCTCAACCTCTTCAACCACCTCACTGCCAAGGGAGATTGATAAAGGCGCACTGCTACTATTGTAGGAAGCAAATTGCATGCACTTCGTTTTGCTAGTACTAATGCATAACTCGTTTATGACCATCCAGTTGGCAATCTCCAGCAGTGCACAGTTTATCTCGTATTCAAATGTACTCCTATCATTACATTTTACCACTAATGTAGTATCATCGGCGAACATGATGACCTTATGGGATGAAGTATTGGGCAAGTCATTAATAAATAGGAGGAAAAGTAGTGGTCCCAAAATACTACCTTGTGGGACGCCTTTGCTAATTTTGCGAAACTGTGATCTGTGAGCTTTTTTATGGATGACACCCTTTGATTCTGTGGTGGAACTGATTTCGGTACACTGTAGCCTATCCTCGAGATGACTCTTTACCCAATCAAGCGCTTTTCCCCTAATACCGTAAATATTTTTGTTAATACTAGAATATTCTAGTTAAAATATTCTAGTACACGAAAACTTTGATATTGTTTTGGTTACCATCTAATAGTTACAGAGTAAAATATGCATTTAGCATACAACAGGTTTTGTATACTACACAAAATTTGTTTCCTGCGATACTAGGTAAATGGTAATAGGTACGAGAAATTATGTTGTACAGAAGTAGATTTTTTTATTAATGTGTAAAAAACGTATAGTTGTCACATATAATACAATAAAATCAAGTAGAATTTACAATATTCTGCTAAAGGTAACTAGATTTTTTTCTCCGTGTATGTCACTTTACTTTAGGAAATTGTCGTGTCCTGTATTCCATTATACTCCCTCTTCTGTTTTCTACCTCATGTACGCTTATCTTTTATTTAACAATATTAAGTACTTCATTAAATATTACCTATTGTATAAACAAAGAAGTTAGTAGGTAGACTTAGCCTGCGCTCTTAATTTTTTTTTTATTTGTGTAGGCAGGACTGCCAGGACCGGCGGCAGGGCAAGCTCAGACTCGCTGGACGGGTCCTCCTCGCTCGGGGCGCCGGGGGACGCGGCCGTGACCTCGTACACCTGCTGCGTCACATACTGCACAGCCCCGTTGTATGCGGAGCGGTTGCTCCTTATATCTCTGTATCCAAAAGCCTGTTTATCTTCTGTATAATTCTCATTCAGCTCTTCTTCCTCGCTTCTTTGTTTGTGGGAGAACGCGACGTCCAACGTTGGGACTCGGGGGTCTTCGAGTTGATCCGGATTCTTGATAACGACGAAGCGGTCGGCGAGCGAGTGGTTCCAGTTCTTCATCAAGGATGCGCGGAGACTGGACCAGTTGGGTTTGATCGCGCTGGCCTCGGCTGGCGAAGGGAGCAGGGGGTCAGGGTTGGTCAGCTCGAAACTGGAGACGTAGTCCTCGTTGTTTTGTATCAGGCTTGAACGAACAGCTGCTAGCAGACCGAGCGTGTCCCCATCGGCCTGGGCTGAAATCGAGATACAAGGAGTAAACATTGAGAGTTCACAGTGTTTTTGGAATGTTTATAACATTTTTCAATATATACTCGCAGATGCCTGTAGTGACTCAAATGTAATTCGTAAATCAGGGGAATTCAATAGAAACACAGTCCAGTATAAGCTGACACGCACTAAGTATGCACTCTGGTACTTAGTGAGTGTCAGTTTATACTGGATATTATTTTTTATGTGATGTAACTACAATTTAACGGTTTTCTGATTTTTTCCGTTACTTGTGCTATGAGAAATTGCTTCTTGCCAAATTTTATGATTCTAAGTCAACGGGAAGTACCCTATAGGTTTTGATTCCCTTGAGATTCCCTTCAATATGCGGCATAAACGGCCGTATCTTTTGATTGCGTTGACTTAGAAAATTGATTAAACGTACTCTATAATAGAATAAGAGCGCGTAATTTTAATTTGGTTGGTTGTAACGGAACTAAAACTGGCCCACGTGCGCGCGCGCACGCGGGATTACTGCGGTCCGCCGGTTAATCCTTTGTCGACGAATAGGAAAGCGAGTTATATAGAGGAGTATCCGTCATGGTTAACAACGCAAAATAAACCCGAGTATGTATGAATTAAGGTTGACATTAGCTCTAGTTTTTATTTTACATGGTGCTGAAAGGGTTAAGGGACATACCACCGTTACCTGGCGTCCCGAGCGCGGGCCGCGCGGGGCCGGCCGACGCGGCGCCCGGCCCCGCCGGCTCCCAGCGCAGCAGCAGGAGCGCCAGGGTCAGCACCGCCCGCATCCCGCGCCTCACTCCCGCCGCATGCTGCTCGCTGGCGACCACCACAACAGTTACATTAGCCATTCCCCTGACGGAGACCTCGCGAGTGTTCGCCCAGCTGTTATTCTGTTAACGCATCGTCGTTCAGTTCTACTCAGTCGATGAATAGCCGGCGAATTTACGTCGTCCGTCAAGGTGGGTAAATGACATTCAACTGCCTGCCGACCAGCTGTGAAACCAGCGACTAAATGAATGTGCAGGCAGTTGAATGTCATTTACCCACCTTGACGGATGACGTAAATTCGCCGGCTATTCATCGACTGAGTATTTAGAACTGAACGACGATGTGTTAACAGAATAACATAGCTGACTCCGACAGATCCCGCTCATGTTCAAAATTAAAAGGCAAGCGCGTGTCGGGCCGTGCTCAGTGTAGGGTTCCGTCGACATTACTACAAATACAAATAAAGTGCACCGGCAAAAGAGCGTATATTCATGGCACTTACGTCCTTTTGTTGAGAAGCGCAGTTTTTCGGCAATAACTCAAAAACGGTATATTCGATCGTGTTGAAAATAATTTTGTTTGAAAGTATTTATTAAGCGTTGCCTTTGTTTTATATTTTTTGGACATACAGTTCAAAAGGTAAAGGGGTGACACCATTTATGCAAATTTCTGAGCGATTTTTTCCGAAAATATTCACTTAATCAAAAAGTTGCTTAGAAACCTTTTAGTGTTTTTAAAATAACCGTCGCAATATGTGCCACACATTAATGTTTGCTGAAGTTACATGTATTTATTTTTAGGTCATACACAGTCACAGAAACAAAAGTGGGAGTCTGGCGTAGTTTTATACTGTATCAAAATTAAGTATATGAGTTAACTTTTAGGAACAGAAAGGGCAATGTTGAACCTAAATCTGTGTATGACCCATTTAACTACCAAACTATGTAGTGGCTTATACAAGACACCTATACTCCAAATTTCATCAATATACATCTTGTAGTTTTTGAGTAAAACGCCTGTGACACACGGTAAGACGGACGGCATGACGAAACTATAGGGGTTCCGTTTTTGCCATTTTGGCTACGGAACCCTAAAATTGTATTTGCTTCAAATACTGTCCTACCAAACTTAAAGATCAGATCAATAATTCTCGTCGAACAAACAGCGCCCTCCCACTGAGTAGACACTGAGTTTCATTCAGTCGATTATAAATGTAAAAGCTTGATGTTTGTCCCTCAGTAACGTTTTACCGGCTGAATGTATTTGGCTGAAATTTGGCACGCAGATACCGGTATATATAAAAAAGGAAAGAATTTGTTAGATTGGTACCTTGATAGATATAATGTAAACATCGACCCATGGCGCACGCGGAGCTGCGTGTCGTCGCGGCGTGGCTCCGAGGCCGGTGCGCCCGCGCAGGCGCGTGAGCGGCGCCGGCGCGTCGTAAACGGCCCGAGATTATTGTTTTATGACGGAACATAAAGCTGCCATATTGGAAATGACTTTGCTTCGCGTTCCTTGAGTATACTTTAGATTTATGCTGAATTTGACGTCATTGCCGTGGCCAGGGTACAGTCAGTTTCATAATATCGTAGTATAATTAAAGGATTTATCTTAAGTATAGTTATTAATCATTGTAAACAAGCTTTTGCCCGCGCCTCCGTCCGCCGTCGTTTATCGGTTTTCCCTTGGGTATTACTAAATTTTCCGGGATAAAAAAGTATTATATATTTTGAATGACGTGTAAATGGCCTATTACAGTGTAATGTGCAACCGTATAATATTTAATTCCCATTAGTTGGTCTCGTGATTTTACAATAATTCAATTAGTTTTGGTTTGTGGCGTGAATCGAACCCACTATCCGCTTGTTCACATAAACCTGCTAGGGCCTATACTACATTTTGTTTTAACCCATGCTTACGAAGCTAGCGGTCCCGGGTTCAAATCCCGGTATGGGCAAATATCCGTGTGATAAGCGCGAGTATTTGTTCCTGAGTCGTGGATGTTTTCTATATATTTAAGTATGTGTTACTCTATATAAGTATGTATATCGTTGCCTAGTATCCATTGTACAAGTTTAGTTTGGGCCTAGGTCAATTTGTGTGAGATTGTCCCTGATATTTATTTATTATTTATTATTATTATCTATAACCTAACTAAGTTAAAACCCCCGACATGAGCGCCTAAAAAAACCTCTGAGCAATGAGCAATAACTTCAACGGGCTCCGAGTCGTACATTTTCACTGGAGGGGCTTCGTCACTAGAAGATTTCCAGTATTAAAAAACTCCCGACGAGATCGTGATCAGAGCTCATAACTTTTAAACGGCTTAACGGATTTTCATCAAACCAAGCTAAGAACCCGTGCCGTGGTGCTAAAAGCCGTGTTAGCCTAATGGTTTGACCTGCCGACTCTTAAGCAGAGGGTCGTGGGTTCGAACCCGGGCTCGCACCTCCAGTTTTTAAGAATTTATGTGCGAAATATAATTCGTAAATTTACCATGAGCTTTTCGGTGAAGGAAAACATCGTGAGGAAACCTGCACACACCTGCAAAGCAATTTGACGGTGTGTGCGAAGTTCCCAATCCGCACTGGGCCCGCGTGGGAACTATAGCCCAAACCCCTTTCATTGTGAGTGGAGGCCTGTGCCCAGCAGTGGGAAAGTATATAGGCCGGATTATTATTATTATTATTAGCTAACAACACTCTTGATTAAGTTACCTTTCTAATAAAAAAACTAAATCAAAATCGGTCCATCCGTTTAGGAGCTACGATGCCACAGACAAACAAACACACAAGTCAAACTTATACCACCCCTCTTTGTGCGTCGGGGGTGTAAAACAAGAGGAAGAGAGGTCCAGTTAGTTGGTTCTCACAGTTAACCGATAGTATTAAACCAGCCAACGCAAATAACCGATATTAAATAACTTCTATTTACCTACTAATCAGTTTTCTGTTAGTGTTAGCAAGCTAGAGCGTACGGCGGGCGGATCTGCCCGGTTGCTGTAAAGGGAGGATTCCTCCCCGCGGGTAGAAATAATCCCATCAAAAATATAAATGTGAAAATGGGAGCCAAGTTCAATATTACGAATATGCGTGGTTGTCGATTTCGCCGACAAAAGGTTTGAGAGCTGGGTGATTTGCAAAAATATTGTACATAGTTCGAGCTCAATTAAGGAACAAACGAATTTCATTTTTGTGTAACGAAAATTAGTAATACATTCATGTGGTTAATTTTCGTTACACAAAAATGAAATTCGTTTGTTCCTTAATTGAGCTCGTAACGTCGCTTAACTATGTACAATATTTTTGCAAATTACTCATCTAAATAGCTATGACCACACCTGTGCGCTTTCTTGTTCAACTTGCGCTTCAAATTTCGTCTTGCGTCAAGCGCATGCAATACGAGGGTGACACTGAATCTTCAATAAAATCCAATGTTTTGACTTTATCTTCCGCCATTTTATTTGCAAAATGTTGCACGTCAACCCAACGGTGACAGATCAGCGTGCGCTACGGGTATGCGCTGCTATCAAACTAGTTTGAGCGCATGCGTTATTGCATCTGCTGTGGTTGCAGAGGCATGGGTCAGATGAAAGTGCAAGTTGAACATGAAAGCGCACAGGTATAGACATATTCAAATTCATTTATTTATTTCGGACTATACATCCATAGGGTTAGTAGTAAATACAAATCTTAATATTTAGGGTTAGTGATACAACGACACATGAATACAAGAACAAGAACATAACATTTACAACCTACGAGCTGGAGCAGCTGGTGGCGCGTGCAGGCGCGCGTGTCGCTGCAGCAGCGGCGCGTCCCAGCGCCGCGCCAGCGTGCCCAGGATGCTGTTCGTGCTGACGCAGCTGCGGCGGAGCAGCGACGCGCATCGCTTCCTCATGATTGCGTGGAAGCCGTCCGTCCGTGCCTCGGCAAACATCACTGAGGCGCTACAATATCGCGGCAGCCCGAACAGCATCCTGAACGCGTCGTTGTACTGAACGCGCAGCGCGCCATATGCCCGCTGCGTAAAGCTAGTCCATAGACCGCACGTGTAGAAAGTTTGACAGAAGGCTTTAAATAGAGTTAACTTCACTTCTTTACTACAACGTGCGAATCTACGGGCCAACATATTACAGCGAACACAGAGCGCCCGGCGCTCCCGCTCGATGTCCTCGACATCAGACAACGTTTCCGTGACCCAGTGACCCAGGTACTTAAATTTTTCAACTCTCTTTAAACGAGTCCCCCCAAGCATAACCGGTTGCATACTGTAGCTTTTGCTACCAGCCTTAAATTGTAAAAGCTCGCTTTTAGAAGCGTTGTACCTGAGCCCATGGGTCTCAGCGTATGCCTCACAAATGCCTAACATTTTTATTAAACCCCCCATCGATGGGCTCAGCAGCACCATATCATCAGCATAGCTTAAATTGTTGACGCACACGTCTTCTATGTGACATCCGACATGGCTGCTGCTGAGCTCCTCGATCAGGCCATTCATGTACAAATTAAATAATTTAGGTGAGCTCAAACCTCCCTGTCTAACCCCGCATGACATAACATAATCATTTGAGAATGCACCTGCCCATTTGACACTGTTTTTCTGATTGCCATACCAGTGCCTGAACAATGATGTGATTTCGTGCGGCACCTTTGTATCATTGTAAAGTTTCCGCCACAGCAAGTCGTACGACACCGTGTCAAAAGCCTTCGACAAATCCAAAAAACAGGCGAACACAGGCGTCTCACGTGACGTGTAGTAATGGACAGTCTGCTTGAGACAAAGGATCGCGCTTTCAGTAGATAAACCCGGCCTAAATCCGAATTGAGCGTCATGTAAATCGATCTTTTCTCCTAAAATATCATCAAGCAGACTATCCAGTACCTTCGCTACAACAGTAGCGAGCGATATTGGCCTGTAATTGGAAATGTCGGAGGCATCTCCCGTTTTATTTTTAACAATGGGAACAACCAATGTATACATAAGCTCATCGGGTAAATAACTATGACTAATACATAAGTTGAAGAGCATTGACAGAACCCTTGGAAGGTGCACACCCGCATACTTGAGGTGCTCAATGCTGAGCCCGTCATGTCCGGGAGATTTTCCTTTCTGCATTTTACTAATTTTACTAGCAATTTGCTTTGCCGAAAACCTAACGGACGGACCTTCGCCTTCAGCCCCAGCACTGAGCATCTCAGCCGCCGGGAGCGGAGAATCTACTTTAAAGTGCCGCTGGAAAGCACTCGCGATAGCAGTCAACTCATGATTGTCGGCCACGCTCACCGGGCGACTTGTCCAAGGGTTTAACTTGCCGGTGTTCTTCCAAAATCTGCCAAAGTTCCTTACAGAGTGGTTTTTAGCAATAATGTCCATCTTTATATCTTGCTCGTGATTTTGATAGTATTTCAGCTTGGATTTAAAAATCCATTAGACATAGCTAATGGGTGCCAAGTTCTGTAGATAATGTTGAAATTTATTTATAAGAACATACAACATTCTAAAATAAATTTAAAACACAAGTTCTTGTTTTTTTTGCTACAACAATCTTTGCTATTTAATAATATAACTTCTTAAATTTGAACAGTCGAATTATTGAAGCTCAAGATTTGACTTGGCTAGTTTTCACATACACACTAAATTAATACTAGCGTTTACCAGCAAACCTTACTAAAAACAGTAAATTGCGTATAACATAAATAAGATAACTTGATTAGCCAAATAGATTTTGAATTATTAAGAGGTCAAGAGTGGCTCCAAATGGTTCGTGTAATATTAACACACGGCTGCTGCGTCGCCAGTTCCTTTTTATTGGCTTGAACTTGGCTTGACACGCTGCCGCGTGTAGATATTTTATTTACTAAAGACGGTAATGAAGGACTTTGAAAACGCGGACGCAACACTTTGTGGATTCTGTTGGGCGATGGAAGTTAGCTATTGACTTGTTCGGTACCAATATTTTGAAGTCGGGTCAGAAAATTATAGGAATTAAATTGAATGTGGTTGATATTTGAGTTATTTATTTCTGTTAGAATAGTATTTACCTCCACCGTTTTGTCGTATTTTGTTATATATAATTATAGAGTTAAATAATAGTTTATATAGAAATATTATTTAAAAATATACCATAATTAATATACTAATTTCATCCATTATGCATTTAAATGACTATTTTTCATAACCCAGTAAACATTTTGCAAATTTGTCTAAAATGTAAAAATCATATAAATCCGTAAAAAAAACTAATAATTTTTTGAAAATGAACTCACTAATTAGATTATTTGTGATTTAGCACGTCCATTAAATAATTTTAATTTAAATGTATTGCAATGTTAATAATGCCTATTCTACTATTAGCTATAGGGTTTCGGCCCGGGAACTCTCGGCTCGACACGCACTAAGTATGCACTCTCATACTTAGTGAGTGTCAGCTTATAATGGACTTAATTTTTCATGTGATGTAATTACAAATTAGCGGTTTTCGGATTTTTTTCCTTTACTTGTGCTGTAAGACATTGCTTCTTGCCAAATTTCATGATTCTAAGTCAACGGGAAGTACCCTATAGGTTTTGATTCCCTTGAGATTCCCTTCAACATGCGGCTTAAACGGCCGTATCTTTTGATTGCGTTGACTTAGTAGTTTAATTGTTTTACAGCTCCAAGCATGAGGTGTGCGGGACCCGTAATGCAGCGTCAGCCGCGGCGGGATTACATTCCGGCGTCATTTCCAGGCAGCCGCGTCATCTCCCGCCAATCAGCCGGCTCCTTAGGAGTCCGCTTTAAATGTTCTTCATCAACACTAACCTACTATAATTATAAATATGAAAGTTTGTGACGTCTTGGTGTTTGTACAGCGTATGAAACGGTTGAACGGATAAGATAGGATTAGATCGTCGCGATAAACGAGCTCTACGCGGATTGATTCGCGGCCAGAAATATTTTTTTTTTATAAGAGCGGGAGGTAAACGAGCATGCGGGTTACCTGATGGGGAGTAATCACCACCGCCCATGAACACCCTCAAGAAGGGTTGTCGGTCCGTCGCCGGTCTTTTAGGGAGACAGCTAAATCGTATAACAAATCAGCAAATTATATTTTATACAACGTGGTCCCGGGTTCGACCTTCGTTAAATATATACAAACTATATCCGAGTATTTTGACTATTATATTTTGGAGCGCGTATTTTTGTCGTATCTATTTAGCGGTTAGCGATATCAACTTGTTCAAAAACTAGTTTGCGCTTTGCAAAAGTCTCTTGCATGGACGGGCTTAACATGATTCTTTTTTTTTTGAGGTACATATGTTCCTCCTGAGGCCTACGTCAAAACTTCGCTAGTTCGAAACAGAACCTTATGTCAGTCAACAAAAGTTAAAAGTCATTTTGGCAATTGTGATATATGTAGGACGTTGGGGCTCAGGAGGATATAATTTGTACGCACGTTCTCGAAAACGGCTCCAACGGTTTCGATGAAATTTGCAATATAGGGGTTTACGGGGGCGAGAAATCGATCTAGCTGGTCTCATGTCTGGGAGAATTCGTTTTCCCCGTATTTTCACGCAAAAAGATTTCCCGCGTTATATTGTTCGTAATTTCGCTGCGGCTACCGCCATCTAACTAGCGCAATGGTTCAAGTGTTGGACTACTACGCCAAGGCCGTGGGATCGAACCCTGAGCTATGTACCAGTTTTTTTTTTGGTTTTTGTATAGAAAATCGATGAAAATTTCGATGAAAATCCAGGCACAATTAATTATCTAGCATATCCTAGTTTGGGCCGTCGAGTTGTTATTCCGGCTGTGGCGGAGGATGGAGCTCGAATATTTACGGAGCAGTTGGTTTCTGATTATTGTTATTGAATCGCCGGGACTGGCGAGAGCCGGCCGCGGTTCGGCGCGAGTCGTCGAGGCACGGCGTTTAGACGATTTAATTATACGCAGAAGTCGTAAGCTATAAAGATAATAATTACAAAAAATAATTTTCAAAATCGGTCCACAATTGACGGAAAAATCGGTGGAAATTAAAAAAAACATAGATACAGCCGAACATAGAACCTCCACCTTTTTGAATTCGGTTAAAAAAGGGCATTATTAAGTAAAGTCAATGTTTACAAGTAATTTATTAGAAATAGAAAAAGGTTATGACTAGGTATTATAAATAACATAATTATCTACACTAATATTATAAATTTGTATTTGTGTATGTTTGTAACGAATAAACTCAAAAACTGCTGGACCGATTTCAAAAAATCTTTCATCAACATTTAGAATAGACTTTCAGAGTGGACATAGGCTATATTTTAACTTACGAAAGTACTGACTCACCGCAGACAAAGTCGCGTGTGAAAAGCTAGTACTATAATAATTTGCTTTTTTTTTGCAAAGAGAAAGCCAAAATAATCATTAATATACAGGCTGAGCCGTTGATAGATGGCATGGCTAGGTCACAAATAAGTACGATAGGTATCGTACTACTTATTAGTGACACGTACCTTTTCGACTTTATGTACTAGAAAACCGGTGTATGAAGTGCTCAGACGATGTGCCTCAAATCTACCGCCGGCGCTTGGTCTACGGAGTAACGAGCTGGCAAATGTGTACCGAATGCCAGATGCACATTCCACTCCATGCTAATCAAAGTATTTCCGCTGCTCCACCAGCTAGCCCCGCTGCCGCGTCCGTTCAACTTTCAACTCTATCTATTAAACCAAAAAACGTATTTTCAATTGGTAAATTTCTATAACATTTGCCCGCTGTCAAGAATTTATGAAATTCAACAGTAGTTTGATTGTGGCCGGATGCTCGCTGATAACTAAATTTATTGTTCGTTTCGATATAAATTTTATTGAAGATATAAAATGAAGATATAAATGGCGGTAGATATTGGAATTCCTTCACGTGTCTTTTACTGCGGTAAGGTCTACGCGGCGAACCGCGTAGAGGGCCTACGATGGCGTAGCGCGCTCTACGAAACATGCGATAGTCCTGGGGCTCTATTCCACATTGTGCTACCCCTAATACTCCTATTGCTATCGTATTGTTAATGTTACGATAGCTCGTAGTAACTCTACAGAATACGCGACCTAGTCATGAACGAAACCATTGCAATAGGGGTAAATGCGAACTCTGTTTGTTTGTAACACTTTCGCAAAGAAATTACTGAACTGATTCTAATGAAACTTCGTGTTGAGATAACATGAATCTCGGGAAAGGACAAAGAATACTTTTCATTAAAAAAAAACTATTATCGAGGCAATAGAGATGAAAAAATACCGTAAAACAGATGGCAAAAAGTTAAATTAAAATTAAAATTGGCCAAAAAATACGGATCATATAAGCATTTAAAAACTACACAATCAATTTAATTAGAGAGATCTGACATGAACTCCAACGTCAGCCTGTACTACTCCATGTTAAATTCTGTTTTGCTAGAGAAAACCAAACCTTAAATGCCTTATATCTTGGTTATTTTTATAATTATTCGAAAAATATTTTTTCTTTACTGTTTGTAACATGAATGACTTTTTATTAAAGCATAATAAATTCTTAATAATCCAGCTTATATAAGTCCCACAGCTGGGCACAGGCCTCCACTCACAATGAGAAGGTTTGGGCTATAGTTCCCACGCGGCCCCAGTGCGGATTGGGAACTTCGTACACACCGTCAAATTGCTTTGCAGGTGTGTGCAGGTTTCCTCATGATGTTTTCCTTCACCGAAAAGCTCATGGTAAATTTACAAATTAAATTTCACACATAAATTCCGAAAAACTTAGAGGTGCGAGCCCGGGTTCGAACCCACGACCCTCTGCTTAAGAGTCGGCAGGTCAAACCATTAGGCTACCACGGCTTTTTAAAAAAAAACTTGCATATTCCCTACTAGTAACGTGTTCAGTGAGCAAGACGTTGTTATTAATTAGTTGTGATGGCGTCAATAATGAGTCAACAGGCCGACTCACGCGTCGCGCCGCTGTTTACCGGCCCGCGGGCATGCGCAGACGCTCGGTAAGGTGCCAGCATTCGACATCCAGGAATAATCGAGTTCCAACTCTCCTGTTTTAACTGCTTGCTTAGCATACACGAGATAAAATTTGACAGGTGCTAGGGAAATGAATACATCTATTCCATATTCTAACGTGAGACTTAACGCTATAAATTAGATTTGTTCATTTCCCTAGCACCTGTCAAATTGAATCTTGTCCGTGCATGTTGAGTTCGCTGGACAGGTATCACCTACTTAGCTCCTATTTAAATATATTATAAATCGATACAAGGCAGTTTGATTTTAAATTTCAAGAGCTTCTAATTACTATTATTAATTATTTTTATTATTATTAAGGTTTATTTCGATTTGATCTGTCATACAGGGTCTCCTAGTTCAGACGCCAGGCTCTCGCACTGGTTTCTTATAAACATTCAATTGTGTTTAATTAAGCTACATAGTATAACATAACCATTGTGAGAGTAGGAATAAAAGATTTTTGTATTTTTAGGGTTCCGTACCTCAAATGAAAAAAAACGGCACCGTTATAGGATGACTTTGTTGTCCGTCTGTCTGTCTGTCTGTGTGTCTGACAAGACCCTTTTTTCAGGAACGCGAGAAGGTATCAAGTTGAAATTCATATCAAATACTTAGGTATGCAATCCCTTGAATCAGTGAAAAAATCAAACATCTAAGTCAACGCAATCAAAAGATACGGCCATTTATGCCGCATATTGAAGGGAATCAAAACCTATAAGGTACTTCCCGTGGACTTAGAATCATGTAATTTGGCAAGAAGCAATGTCTTATAGCACAAGTAAAGGAAAATATCCGAAAACCGTTAATTTGTAGTTACATCACATAAAAATATGCCAGTATAAACTGGCACTCACTAAGTACGAACGTGCATACTTGTTGCGTGTCAGTTTATACTGGACAGTTTTATATTGTATTCCCGTGATTTACGAACTATTGACATGCCTACAAGTTTGTGCGGAACCCTCGGTGCGCGAGTCCGACTCGCACTTGACCGGCTTTTTTTGATTAAGCGTGCGAAATAACGATCTCTAGTTTGTAATAAGCCTATGACGGCTAGCCCGGGTTCGGCCGCAGTGAAGTCTGTGCTGTTCATACCAATATTTGTTACTGTGAGTCTTCCGGCGCGAGACCGGTCGTCCTCACCGCGAGGAGCCGGCACGGCAGCTGTGTCGGCGCGGTATTAAGACCGAGTTAATATTGTATCGACTCGCGCGGCGTGTTGACGCGGGCCGGCGCCCGCGGCGGCGCAGCTGTCGCTAATCCTGTTAGCGGAATATAAATAATAATGATTTTCTTAATTGACGACGCGTTTAGCCTAGTTGGTAGTGACCCTGCCTACGAAGCTAGCGGTCCCGGGTTTGAATCCCGGTATGGGCAAATATTTGTATGGTGAGCGCGAGTATTTGTTCCTGAGTCATGGATGTTTTCTATGTATTTAAGTATGTATTTGTCTATATAAGTATGTTTATCGTTGTCTAGTACCTATAGTACAAGCCTAGAGCTTAGTTTGGGACTTGGTCAAATTGTGTGAGATTTTCCCTTGATATTTATTTATCTTAATTGTAACATTATAGTATGGCTGTTATGTCAGCCAGTCTCTTGCCAGTCTTGTAATTAATGTTATAGCGAACGGCCGTGGTTCATTGCTATAAGCTCCCACGCGTTCCTAGCTATCCAGAGATTCTTCATTAATAATATCACAGCCTCCAAAATACAGGAGAGTCTTTTTATAGTGCACATATTAAAATATTAAATTAAATTTTATCAACGAAAAAAATTTGCGATTTTTTTTCTTTCAAGAGTCATAAAAAAACATTTTTCATCTATAAAAAATTAATTGAATGTCCCTCATTTTAATATGTGCACTTTATAAATATCACCCTGTATCAGTAGGCCCACAATGTTCATTAACTCGCTTGTAACACAGACTCGTATGAATAGACATCAAACAACATTACATAAAAATAACCAAATCGTAGGCTCACATCAATTCCATTCATCTTCCCTTTTCCGCCGTCGGCTCGGCTCGGCGGCGCCACTTGTCCGGCCCACGCGTGGCCGAGCCCCGCGATACGCCGCGCGGTAAATAAGCAAGATAAGCGCGCCATCTGTCGGCCGCCGCTGACCCGCATTACCTAGCTCGCATGACCGAACGGGGCGATATCTATTTCTAGTTTGAGTAACACATGCGCTGGTTACTATCGAATAAGGGTTTCCACTGCTTTTTAGGGTTCCGTACCTCAAAAGGACAAAGGAACCCTTATAGGATCACTTTGTTGTCCGTCCGTCTGTCTATCAATACCCTTTTTCTCAGGAACGCGTAAAGGTATCTATCAAGTCTGCAATCCCTTGGTGCTGTTTAAAATCAGACTTCTAAGCCAACGCAATCAAAAGATACGGCCGTTTATGCCGCATACTCAAGGGAATATCAAGGGAATCAAAGATAGGGTACTTCTCGTTGAGTTATATCATGAAATTTGGCAAGAAGCAATGTCTTATAGCACAAATGAAGGGAAAGATCCGAAAACCGTTAATTTGTAGTTACATCTTTACCTTACACAAAACAAACTGTAGCGTCAAAGTGAATCCGAAAGGGTTCATCTGTGTTAAGATAGGTCAAGATAAAAGGTATGTCTCTCTGTGCTGTGACCAGCAAAATGGAACATTTTGTGTGTGTTACTTTATTTTTATTTTGGAGTTGGCTTTTTTTTTTCTTTCGGTGCGCGTTATTTCACGGGTAAGATAGCAATACATGTACCAATAAATAAAGCAATACCCACGAGCCCGCTGTAAACAAGCAGCGACGTTATCAGCGCCACCTATCGGCCGCCGCCCGCACCCGCATCAGTCTCGTCGCGCGCACGACGGAGCGGTATTATAGCGGGCGCCATCTATTGGAAGAATTATATCCCGATTGGATTCTGTTTGCTAAAGTACAGTCGAGGACAGAAAGATGTATACACTTTTGGACCTTATAACAAGGTGAAAAAGTGTATACATCTTTCTGTCCTCGACTGTACCTCTCGTTAGTCAAAATCATACTCTTGTTTAATACCAGTTGTGAACAAGTACCAATTATGGACACATGATTCTTATTTTGAATAAGGTTATTCGTTTATTTTACAACAGTCAATTTATTACAGTACGATCTTTGAATTAAGGCTTCCATTTGTGTCAATTTTTGGTGACTGTTAGCTTAAAGTGTCCAACACTGGTGGCATCACCCTATGAAACAGGTAAAACTAGTTGCAGTGGTGGGAAAGTATGGTGAAACGCTATGATTCCGAAGGCATTATTGATTTATTCTTAATCTGAAGACGTAAGTAGCGATAACATACCTGTTGATTGATAGTGTTTCTTTCAAATAAATTAAACCACCTTTAACGCTTGTATGGAGAACATTTAATAAAAAATTACTCAAAAGCCTTATACATTCTAGGGTGAACTTCTGTTAGCATGTTTCTGTACGTAACAGCACCATCTAGACATTTAATTAGCAATATAAATGACATATATTATTTCCTTAGTAAAATTGGCGTTAGCATGTTTCTATACCTAACAACGCCATCTAGGGATGCAATAATAAACCCTGACATTATTATACATACATTCACTTTGAACATGCCGCCCACCAAGAACAACAGTTCTTACAAATAAACAAACATTAACTTAATCTACAAAATATTAACAATTTTCCACAGGCAAAACACATATTTTAGAAGTAGATCTTTTTAACAAAGAATTCTTACACCGTAACGTTACAACTCGCGTTATGTTGTCAACTCCTGGATGTGTCTCAACTACTTGCCCTAAAAGCCATTTCGCGGGAGGCATGTCAGGTTCTTTCACTAGCACAACATCACCTATCTTGGGTTCGGGGGTTACCTGCTTCCACTTCTGCCTTTGTAGAAATTGCGTTAAATATTCTTGTGACCATCGCTTCCAGAAATCTTGCAACATACGTTGACAAAGTTGCCATCTCCGTAAAGAGCTTACTGAAGCAGTTTCATATGCACGATCTGGAGCTAAAACCAACGGTTCACCTACGAGGAAATGACCCGGAGTTAAGGACATTATTTCACCTTGATTGTCAATAGCTGAAATGGGCCTGGAATTAAGGCAACTCTCTATCTGTGCCAGTACCGTCGTCATCTCTTCAAAGGTTAACGTTGAATTACCTACTACTCTGCGAAGATGAAATTTGCAGGACTTGACTCCTGCTTCCCACAATCCACCAAAGTTCGGGGCATGTGGTGGTATAAAATGCCACTGTGTTTCATTGGTAGCGAGCCAATCGGATATCTCTGGCAAAAATCTGGATTTCTCCTCGTCGAACAAAATTTTCAATTCTCGTGCAGCACCCACAAAATTACTGCCATTATCACTATATAAATCACTGCAGTGACCTCGTCGTGCCACGAATCGTTTGAACGCTGCTAAAAACCCTTCTGAAGTCAGATCACTGACCGCTTCCAGGTGTATGGCTCGTGTAGCCATACATATAAAAATGCAAATGTAACCTTTATATGATCTGTTTCCACGACCTTTGGAAACACGCACGTTGATTGGGCCCGCATAATCAACTCCTGTACGTAAAAATGCTCTGCTAGCCGTTACTCTAGCAGATGGAAGCTGCCCCATCAACTGCGATTTATTGACTGCTGCGTATCTTACACATGTTACACATTTTCTTACATGTAACTTAACAAGACACTTTAGACCTGATATCCAATACTTTGATCTTATATAATTTATCATCAATTGACTGCCTCCATGTAGTGTATTCTTATGAGCATCCTTGATCACAAGCTGAGTTAGGAAAGACAACTTCGGTAAAATGATTGGATGCTTTTGGTCGTAGTTTAGATTGGCAAAGTAGAGCCGCCCACCAACACGAAGCAGTCCGAACTCATCTATATATGGATTTAGAGAGGTAAGTACACTATTCGTTTTTATTTCCCTATCTTGTTTAATATTTTTTATTTCCTCTCTGAAGGCCTGCTCTTGACATTTCTTAATCATGATGACTAATGCATTTTGTATTTCTTCTTTTAACAGGTAAGTAACAGGTCTTTTATTTTCTTTCAGGATCCTACGGCAATATGCGACAACACGCAATAACCTCTTTAACGACGAGAACTTCGACCACATATCATCGTCCACAGGATTATCTACCGCTGCAACGTGAGTAACAATTCTCTCTTCTAAATTTGTGCTAACTAGTTTCGAAATATTGTAGTAAATTATTTCATTTTTTAGCCATGCGGGGCCATGCAACCATAATTTATTGTCGACTAAATCCTGAGGTGGAACACCTCGCGATGCACAGTCAGCTGGATTGCATTCCGACCGAACATGAGACCATTGGCTGCGATTCGTTACTGTTAGTATCTCCGAAACCCTGTTTCCAATAAACGTTTTCCATCTGCTTGGATGGCTACTCAACCAAGCGAGCACAACTTCTGAATCGGTCCAAGCATGTATGTGATTTACCGGAACATCTAACACCTTGGAAACTTCTTTCAACAGCTTCGATAGTAAAACTGCTCCGCTTAACTCCAATCTAGGTATAGATAAGGTTTTTATAGGCGCTACCCTTGTTTTAGCAGTGATCAAGGTGACATGGATTCTTCCTTCGATGTCAACGACTCGCATATACACCACTGCTCCAAATGCCAAATTGGACGCATCACAAAACCCATGGAGCTCTGTTAAAACCACATTACTTCTACTATTTGTCCAGCGACACATACGAAACTTGATAAGCGCCGATAATCCATTTCTAAACTCAAGCCATTCTGCAAGCAACTCTGCTGGTACTTCATCATCCCATCCTATACCAGAAAGCCAAAGCCTTTGTATAAAGATCTTTGCCCTAATTATTCCCGGTGCAATCCAACCTAAAGGATCATATAGCTTAGATATATCGGATATAACCTTTCGTTTAGTTATAGGTGTAACTGGAGGTGGTAGATGCACAGAATAAACGAATTGATCGTTTCCTCTGTCCCAGGTAAGTCCTAATATTTTACTTAGCGTATCTGATTTTTCCACCTTTTTGCTATCACCTGGTGCTTTACTCCGTTCCTTTATTCCTTTTAACATTGCTTCGCTATTGCTCAACCATTTTTGTAACTCGAATCCGTGTTTTCCTAGTAATTCTGTTAATTGCTTGTGTATCTCTATAGCTTCCTGAACCGTTTCGCAACCTGACATCAGGTCGTCTACATAGAAATCCTGAAGTACTCTAGTAGCTGCCAATGAATACTCATCTCCATCGTCTACTGCAGTTTGACACAAACTTTTAACCGCAAGATACGGCGCGGATGACGTCCCAAACGTGACTCTCTTCAATTCGTATTCACCAACTTCCTGCTCCGGATTATCTCGCCATAAAATCCGCTGATATTTAGTGTCCCTTTCATCCACAATGACCTGGCGATACATCTTTACAATATCAGCTGTGAAGCAGATGGGATACAGTCGCCACCGCATTATGAGATGTCGCAATTCTGGTTGCAGTGAGGGGCCCACTAATAGATCATCATTCAAAGACACTCCATTGGTACCTTTACAGGACGCGTCGAACACTACCCTAAATTTGGTGGTTTCTCTGTCTTGATGTACCACTGCATGGTAAGGTAAGTATAGTCCATTTATTTTTGATTCCTTTTCCGTGAGCTTTTTCATGTGATTTAATTCCAAATATTCATTAATAACCTTTGCATATTCTGATTTCAGGTGAGGATCTTTTTGAAACTTCTTTTCCAAATAATTGAATCTTCTCAATGCTACATCCCTAGATTGACCATCTAAGCAAGCTGGCTCATCATCCCGAAACGGAAGCCTTACAATATAACGTCCCGTTTCATCTTGTCTAGTGGTTGAATTAAAAGTATCCTCGCATTTTTGTTCTTCAGGTGAAATAATCCGTTGGATGTCACTAGGTTCCGACTCAATTTCCCAAAAGGACCTTAGTAACTGTTCCACCTGTGTATGCATGTTAATCACATTGCATGCTATGTTCGTATTTAAACCAATTTGCCCACTTAATATCCAGCCTAGAGTTGTATTTTGTGCCACCGGAGACCCTTTGGATGGACATTTGACTAGACCTGTGTCAATGATTTGAGCATAAACCTCGGCTCCCAACAACATGTCTATTTTGTTTGGAGTATGATATTCAGGATCAGCGAGATTTAAGTTCTCCAACTCCAGCCAGGCCGGGAGTACAGTCCTAGCTGATGGTAAATATGATGTTAAATTGTCTAACACGTACGCAGTGACCTTAAGTACATAATTAGACTGAACCCGAGAAGTGATTGTTATTTCCACCGATGATCTGCTTATGACATTTTCCTTACCTTCCAATCCTGAGATTAGGCCCTTAGCAGAGGTTCTTTTCAATCCAAGTAATTGAACCGCCGCCGAGGTGATGAAAGAGGCTTGTGACCCCTGATCTATTAATGCCCTAAGCAGATGACACTCTTCTCTATC
Source organism: Tortrix viridana (assembly GCA_963241965.1). Taxonomy (NCBI): domain Eukaryota; kingdom Metazoa; phylum Arthropoda; class Insecta; order Lepidoptera; family Tortricidae; genus Tortrix; species Tortrix viridana. The sequence continues at coordinate 211,314 of OY725197.1, forward strand.
CAATGATTTGGCCTTAACGACCGCAGTAGCCAGTAAAACCTGTTGGGTGACTTCATTTACGAAGTGATTACTTATACTGGTACCCGGTGCATCTTGCCCCCTTGCTTGAGTAATTTGCTGTGAGTGAACTTGAAGAGCAACCTGATTATCAGCCGACCCGTTATTGTTTGCTGATTGTAATTCACCCTTTGAATGCAACAGCGAATGATGTCGCCTATTGCATACCTGACATGACCTCGTATTTTTACAGTACTTTACGGAGTGATTGTTGCCTAAGCAGTTGAAACACAACCCGTGAGTTTGAACAAAATTACGCCTTTCATTTACATCTAAATTCACAAAATCTTTGCAATTTATGACTCTGTGTTCACCTTTACAGAAACTGCATGAGACATCGGTAACATGCAAATTATTTACCACTCGCGCGGGAGTAACTTTGTTATGATTGACAATTCCCTTGTAACTATTGTTTGTCTGAAATCTAGGTTTGCTGAAGCCTGGTTTTGGATCTATAAACTCTAAAGAATGATACCGCGTTTGTAAGAATTCCTGGAATTGACTCATAGTTGGTAATTGGTCTGAACTAGACAGAGACTCACTAACTTTACATTCCCATTGTCTACGACTTTCTAAGTCTAGTTTCTGACTAACAATGTATATAACAATTATATCCCATGAACTTGTATCGACACCAAGGCTACACAAAGTACTTAAAGTTTCAGTAGTTAAATCTAACATGTTTTTGATGTCAGTGGCGGACTCAGTTAAAAGTGTTTTTTGTGCAAAGAATCTTTTTAATATACAATTACCTAAATATTGTTTATTATTGTAACGACCTTTTAACAGAGACCAACACTGCTCATAACTATCACTGGTAAGTGGCTTATGACGCAAAAGTTGTTCTGGTTCTCCTGACAAGTGTGCTTTTAAATAATGAAGCTTCTGGGTATTATCTATCTCTGTGTTGTTGTGGATGAGTGAAATGAACAATTCTCTGAAGCTCATCCACTCCGTGTATTTTCCAGAAAAAATGGGTATAGTGATTCTCGGTAGTTTTACTTGATTTGCTTTTGACGTTGTAGCACTCGGGACTCCTGACATTTGATTTTGTTGTGGTGACAATTCCTTCAATGCACTTTTAAGTTCGCATTTGTAATCCATATACTGTTCATTTGTAGCATCATACACATCATCTTTTATGTACTTCGTCTGGTTTATAACTTTTATATCATCTATTTTTAATAATTCTTGATGGCCAAGACAAAATTGTTGCCATATTTGCTCGAGGTTTTCGAGTCTAGTGTCAATGTATGACTCAGTAATGCGATCTTTAGGACTCTTTTTAAAATTAACAAATGCCTTATTAATGTGAATTTGGTAATCTTTCTGCTGATTAATTATTTTTTCCATTGTTGCCTCACTTTAAATAAGTAATAAATTTTAAGTCCGAGAAATTTTACAAGTCGAAGATTTTTCCAAAGTCCGAGATTTTTTCTAAGTCCCAGTCAACCGATGAAAAAAATTACAAGTGTTTGAGATTCTCTATGAAAATGGACATAGGTTCCCCGTTGGTTCACTTTTTCTCGAATTATTCTAAGTCCTAACTAATCACTTCCGAAGTTTTCTAAGTTATTTTTGCTTCTAAATTTTCTAAGTCCAAATGACAGTTCACAATTTAACAGAGTACTCACAGTTTAAATCTTCTTACACTTTTTTTTACTCACTGCGCTTGTTACTTGTTCCATCCGATTCTCACTTTGTACTGGTCACCGACAATTCAAAATCCATTCACTGATAACCCGCTATGTATCCGGTTCGAAGGACCATTATGTTGATTGATAGTGTTTCTTTCAAATAAATTAAACCACCTTTAACGCTTGTATGGAGAACATTTAATAAAAAATTACTCAAAAGCCTTATACATTCTAGGGTGAACTTCTGTTAGCATGTTTCTGTACGTAACAGCACCATCTAGACATTTAATTAGCAATATAAATGACATATATTATTTCAACTAACAACGCCATCTAGGGATGCAATAATAAACCCTGACATTATTATACATACATTCACTTTGAACAATACCTGAGGGCTCGCGATCGCGATCGCTTTCATTTCTACAGTTGAAGGCAAGTCTGCCTACAAAATGAAAACAATTGTTCCACTTTCAAGTCGATCGCGATCGCGAGTACGTTAGGCAATAAGCCTGCAGGTTAAAACTAGTTGCGCCAGTGTGTCCAGTCGAGGACAGAAAGATGTTTACACTTTTTCACCTTATTCCATTGTAATAAGGTCCAAAAGTGTAGACATCTTTCTGTCCTCGACTGTCCAAGCCGCTCGAGGATCACCGCGCTCCATCTATCGAGACCCGACTGTCCCTATCTTAACTACCCCCCCTGATTTATCCCCGCGCGCGCCGCCCCACCGACCCCCGCCCGTGAATACTGACGAGTGTCGCTAACGCCGAGATAGGAATATTAACGGTAAATCACGAGTACTAACGGCCCGGCCACGACTTTGAGCGGCAGCGAGAGAATTCTCTCTTCATTGCTCGCTCGAGACGCTCACCGTGCAGCGGTTAGTTGACGTTACACGCAATGTATTAGAAAATTCGCTCGCCGCTCAGCCTGAGCACTGAGCCGGGGAAATACTCTATTTTCTTGGATGCGGTGTGAAGAAGTAACAATATGTAGGACCATTTTACGGGATCAGACTGAAAATTAACACGCTTTAGTCCACATTGACCTTAGTTATAGAACATTGTTGGTAATTAAACTAATTAACATAAATTAAATCATCATCATTATCAGCCCGTACTAGTCCCTGCTGGACAAAGGCCTCTCCCAATGCGCGCCACTGCTCCCGACCTTCAGCTTCCCTCATCCAACCGACACCGGCCAATCTGCGCATATCGTCGCTCCATCTTCCCACAGGTCCCACACGACGTTTGCCGAGACGCGGTCTCCACTCCAGAACACGACGGCTCCAACGGTCGTCGGTTCTGCGGCACGCATGACTGGCCCACTGCCACTTCAGCTTGCTAATTTGATGGACTATGTCGGTTACTTTGGTGCTAAAAAAAAAAAAACTATTTTTTTTTTGTCGGCCCTTGGGAAGAAGTTTTTAACGCTATCTATCGATACTTTAAATGCATAAGAGCGACACACAGCGATACAAACGAAAAACCGAGCAAGAGCGTGTCGGGCCGTGCTCAGTGCAGGGTTCCGTCGCCATTACTACAATTACTAATAAAGTGCACCGGCAAAAGAGCGTATCTTCATGGCACTTACGACCTTTTGTCGAGAAGCACGGTTTTTTGGCAATAACTCAAAAACGGTATATCCGATCATGTTGAAAACAATTTTGAAAGTATTTATTAAACTTCACCTTTGTAATTTTTTCATATTTTTTGGATATATAGTTTAAAAGATAAAGGAGGGGGGACACAATGTATGCAACTTTCATTATTTCCGAAAATATTCACTTAGTAAAAAAAATCTCCGCAACCATAAAGTGTTTTAAAAGAACTGTCGAAATGTGTGCCACACGTAGATGTTTGCTGAAAAAAACAGCTTCTGTTATATGCATGGAGTGTCCTTAGAAATAATTATTTTTTGTTATTTAACTCCAAATTTCATTAATATACATCTTGTAGTTTTTGAGTAAAATGCCTGCGACACACGGACGGACGGACGGACAACGACGTAACTATAAGGGTTCCGTTTTGGCCATTTTGGCTACGGAACCCTAAAAACCAATATACTTAGAAAGACCCCGAAGGATTATCCATAGCATTGTATCACTGAAATTCTCTTTACCCGACCCACTTTCAAAGCCCGTGACACACCTTTGTGCTCGCGATACACGCGACCGGCAGTTTTCGGCCGCGAACGTGTTCGTATCTATTCATCGGTCCATTATCTCCGGGAGACAGTTGTCGAGGAAAGTAACGGAGAGGCGGGTAATTCCTCATTAGGGCGCTATTCAGGGCGAGGTCCAGGGGTGGGAGGCGGCGCGGCTGGATAGGACACAGGCTCACAGGACGCTGCGCGGTCTTGAGCTTGCAACTGTCTAAGGCCAAAGAGACCTGAATTGATGATGTCCATAAAAAATTACAATAAATTACCTGAAAGTCTAAAAGAAGAAAAACAATTAATAAACTGACACAAGTTCTAGTAAACAAAGTCTATTACACAATAAATGAATATATCGAACATTAATTATAATCAATAAATAGTTTAAATTTTTTTTTAAGAAAAAATAAAACCGTTTTCAAAAAAAAAACACTAAACAAGACTAAATAATGACCGGTTTCCTAAGAATTGCATATTTGATGGGTGCCTAATAGGTAGTAGGTACATGGAACATGAATAATGGACAGCTATTGTTGGGTTGTTTTAGCCTTCCGGGCCTGATATAAAAACGAACCTAACCTAACCTACTTAAGTATTACGATGTAATTAGTATTGGGAAAATTTGCGATTGGGAGAAATTGAGAACGGAAAAATGTCAGTAGTAACAATCACGAACATTAAATAACTTAAATTCGATGTGAAAATTCGCTACTATGAAAAAATGTTTCCTGTGAAAATGATCTAACAAGCCACTTAGTCATACGTCTAAAAACGCGACACTCAACTGAAGCATTAAGCTAAGTGACCCAGAACAATAACATTGTATTTAATTTACCGTACCGTATTTAGCGATAATAGGTAGGTAGGTATTACTGTACCCATAATTATATCTATAAGTAAACAGTGGATACCCTTTAAATATATTTTGTACTACGAATAGTGTTATTGGTTTTCACGAGACAGGCATGGCCTAGTGTGGGACCACTAGTTAAGAAGTTTGAGATTTGATGTACCCTGTTTCTTTCAATAAACAAATTTATTTATTTATTTAATACCGCCCGTTCAGTCACTAAATATATAACATTTCTTGAAGTATTTATTTTCGTAGCTGTAACTGTGTGTAATCTTCAATTAAGATTATTGTTAGAGTAAGGAAGTTACGTTGTAGAACTGATGGTCGTTGCGGCGGAAAGGTTCTAGAGTGGCGGCCGCGGAGCGGGAAGCGAAGTGTTGGCAGGCCTTCCACAAGGTGGACCGAGGATCTGGTGAAGATCGCGGGAAGCCGATGGATGCGAGTAGCACAAAACCGGCCGTCGTGGAGATCCTTGGGGAAGGCCTATGTCTAGTACCTAGCGGACGTCTTTCGGCTGATATGAAGATGATGATGATGAGGGTAGTTACGGTGTCGTTTGTGAGCGTGGACATCGAACCAGTAACCCAGTAGCCCAGTACCCGTGGCGCCACTTCCAGCGCCATATATACGGACAGGTCCGCCGCGGCAGGCCACGTGACACATATAGAGAACACTCTGTATATGCCCCCACAGATAGTAACATCTAGTCTCATCAATGGCAACATGGCAAATATTTATGGCATTTTAAAATTTACATTTTTAAATTTTAATCTTGATTTTTTGTTGTCTTTCTCATGACCTTTAATTAGATATTAAGTTTCCGAACCACAAATTTTAGCAATTTTTAGCTACGGGAGCCAAAAGCGCAGGTGTACCGCAAGGGAGTGTTCTTCACCAGTATCAATAAAACCTCATTAAAGTATAATTAAAAACTCCTTAACTAATTAGCACATTTAAAAGTTTAACATATATTCTGGACCGGTATAAAAGGGTTTTCCTATGCTGTAATATTTACACTGAAGATCTGGGGCACCCTGTATAGATCACAAATAGCACCAACCAAACTTATGTGATTGTAGAGTGTTGTTTTAAATATAGTTCAAATTTCAAACTCGAAATCTGTATTAATTGTGGTGTCCTGCCATTTGGACGAAAAACGTTTGGCAAACTGTTTTATTTCGCAACCGTTTCATTTGGCGAAACGCTTTTTTTTCCGAAACTGTAAATATTTCAGGATTTATTTCAGGACCATCGTGTAGACCCTATCAAAATCAAATCGAATGTAGAACCCTATCAAAATCAAGGCGAATCATTAGTAAACCATTAATTGTACATACATGTACACTTTTGTTCATCGTTCATGTTCAATAACTAGCAGTCTCTCATCATATTAGGTTTGTTGTTAAGGTGACTTCGTCTCGATAGATGGTGCCACCTGTATGTTAATTACCGCAATCGTTTACTTGCCTTGAAATTTATGTGGTCATAATATAATGCCATATTGTTCTAATACGCCGATAGATGGAGCTACATGTATATTAGCTCGCGCAAGTGTTTGTTTCTCTTAGATTGTATAAGTAATTTGTACCTCAAATGAAAAAAAAGGATTATAGGATCACTTTGGATCCAATTCGGAACAGTGGCCTGTAAATTTAAATATCTGTAAACGTAAATTTATAAACGTCAAACTCGATTTTGACAGGTCTAAACGTAATCCGTATTCAGTAATTCCTTATTTAAAATTAAAATCTCTAATTTTAGACATACGCATAATTTGACGTTTATAAACTATTCAATTTACAGATACAGGCCAATTTGGTATTCGGACGGACATCCTAAACGTAAATTTACAGAATTTTATTTATCTTATCTGTAAATTAGCGCGCCACCTAAAACTTGACGTCTAAAATTTAAGTGACAAGTAACCTTGCTCTGTTATTGTGAAAGTGTAGTATTTCGGATATATTTTACTTAGTGATAATGGATGACTTTATAGTTGTTGGTGAAATTGACGAAGATGAAGGATAAATAAATAATTTCATTAAGTATATCCGCCGTGTGGGCCGTGTGTAACATTTTATCGGTCGGCCATAGGGTCAGCCGGCTTGAAATCGGGAAAAGTAATGTTTGCACATCAAAACCCATATAATATCAGTGCAGTGGTCCAAAATATGAAGAAAAATAATATAGGTAAGTATATATCATTCCTCCACATAGCTGATTTTTGTTTACCATAAATTAGTTGATTATTTGTGAAATTTGAACTTGTTAAGTGGTAATTTACTGGTCGCTCAAAATGTTTAGTTTTTGCCAAAAGGCTCACTCACATTTAAAATGACATCTAGTAACCTTACCAAGGATTAAAAACATAAGTAAAATAAGATTTGCTTACTTAGAAGTGTGAAGCTCTATACATTTTTATATGAAACAATTTTAACAGTATGAGGGACCTATAAAGTTGATTAAATTGCAATAAAACTTGGTAGACCCAATTTTCATGTATTTATGATGTTATTATTATTATTATGAAAATTGGGTATACTGAGTTTTATTGCAATTGAATAAACTACAGGTCGCTCATACTGTTAAAATTGTTTCATAATAAAATGTATAGGACTTCACACTGCTAATAAATATATCAAATGAGAAAGGCTTATATAAAGGCTTAACTATTGCAAGTTCTTTTTAATTTTTAACTTTTGCAAACTCATAAACTTGTAGACAATCTCCTATTATCAACAATTATATAATAATTTAAAAAAAACTGGTAGATTTACTTTATTATTATAGATTAATTAATTAATGTGTTAGTATAAAAGAAATAATTGTTGTGTTATGTTAACTTATGTCTCCAAATGATTTGATAATTTATCAGTGGTGGTTATTTTGTGACTAGCAAGCCACAGCTCATGAGTTTAATTTCTGCTAGAGGCAAGATTTGTTTGATGACCACAAATATATGTGGAAGTTTAATATGGATTTGTTTAGTACTTATTACAACAACATACCTTCTTTCTGTTTCAGATATGTGATTCTGACAAAAGCATTATAAGTGTCAACACGGATGCACACATGATGCAGCAATTTTGCGGGCAACAAATATAAATGTGAATCAGTATGTCATCGGGAGACAGAATAGATGGATACTTGGTTAGTTTATATTTCATATTAATATATAATACTAGCCATATTTTAACCAAACAATAAGATTTTTAACCCGAAAACCAATCTCAAAAATGGTTTGTTATCTCCTTGTGCAGTCTTGCTGAACTCATATACCACTACTAGCATTACTAGCATTTGCCTGTGACTTGTCCGCGTAGAAGTCGTTTATCGCGGAAAAAAAGTAGCCTATCTGCTATTCCAGACTACAATCTCTGTGCCAAATTTAATTTAGATCCGTTCAGCTGTTCTGACGTGATTGAGTAACAAACATCCATCCATCCAAACTATCGCATTTATAATGGTAGTAAGATAAGTAGGATATTATTATATACTGGGATAGCAGGCTAGACATTTATAATGTGTTGAGTGGAGACCTTCGCCAGCAGTAATAATAGTAATATTATGTAATATATGCGCGTGCTACACGGTTTCAAACCATGGTTTCAAACAGGTGGTTTGAAACCGTGTAGACAGTGGTTTTAAACCAAATTTCGCATGACCTTAAACACCCTTGGTAGATGTCAAACAAATGGGCTTGTTTGAAACCATGTAGCAGCTCGCTTCTACTAAGGTCACTTGGTTTAAAACCATGGTTTCAAACCGTGTAGCACACGCAATAGGCTGATTATGTTATGCAGGTATGTTAAACTAGCTTTTGCCCGCGACTCCGTCCGCGTAGAAGTCGTTTATCGGTTTTCCCTTGGGAACTACCAAATTTTCACACATACAAACACACAAACTTTATAATATTTGTAGGATTATAATATGTATAAGTAAAGATTACATACTTAACAAGTACAAGTGTGTCATTTGTTTGTGAAAATGGAACAATAAAGATGTTCAGTAATCAATCATTGGTCACCAGAATAATCATTACAGACGATTAAAGTAAGATTCATTTTAATTGACACTTTTTATATCCTGTTAATGTGTTCTGTAGGGGATCATCTGCACGGAGGCGCCGCTAAACAAGCGGGCCGGCTCCAAGGCGAAGGAAACGGGTGGACACGCCACGAGTCGAGGAACGCAGCTATCTCTGGCCTTACTTATCATCATTATGATATCCAGAATTATACCAGAACATTATTTTATTGCATATGAAATTTTTCCTCTTATATTGGGGTTAATTAGCTTTATTTATTTATTAATTTTTATTACATACAATGTAAGCTTACGATTCCGAGACGCGCATACGAGGGTCGTTCCGAAAGTTTATAGCTGTGCCAGTATTAATCGTAATTTAATTTTTTTGTTGATACATTAATAAAACAAATTTTATTACGAACAACTTTGCCAAAAATAATGGTAATGAAATTATTTCATTGAAAGTCATTGAATTTTCCTGGCACTCTAGACATGTCTTCAAGGCATGTTTCCTCCATATTCTAATATCCATTTGGTTTGCTTAAGTGCAAAGCAAATTCAGGTGCTTAAATAACGACCGGGTGCTGCATTACAGCCCTATAAAGGTAGCCCTAATTTAAAGTTGCAGGTTGCACGCTGCACGCACTATCTATACTTCTTATGGGATTAATCTTTAAAAGTACACTGCCAAGTTGAGAGTTTAAACATGGCGTTTTTTAATATACAGGCAGTTTTTTGATAGGTTCTTTCTTGCACACGGCTTATTTTCTTTGCACAATTAGTGTTCTCGACTACCATTGTTTAACCCAAACTTTTTATTATACCTATTTAAAAAGAGTCTATTTGTAATGCTCATTTTTTTCAGGGGATAGCGAAGAAACTTCCGAGGATGTGAAGTTTTGCCTTCACCTGCTGAGGAAGTGGCCGCTGCGGCACCTCTCAACTCGATGTTGACGAAGAACCATCTTCAGACTTCACTAACGCCGCACGTGATATATACGTGTGGCGCTAGTTAGGAGTTTGAATGAAAATTAAAAACTTGTGTCCTAAATGAAATGTTTTTTTTATACAATTTCTTATGTTGAAATTAAAAATATCACTTGAATAGGTAATTTAAAACCGGTCAAATGCGAGTCGGACTCACGCACTGACAGTTCCGTACACATTTGGCCGGTTTTATGAACATTAGGAATATTATAATTAGTGCTGCTACCCGTGCGAAGCCTAATGCGGGTCGATAGTTTCTAAAAAAAAAGAATACTTGCTTAGGTATATGTTTTCAGTTAGCTCAGTAAATTATTCCTTGTAGCGTTTTTTAAAATGAACATATTCTTTCCTGGCTTTTAAATGACCGGTGTTGTAAGTTATTTTATAAGCGCCAGTTGCCAGCCAAGTTGTTGCTTTTATACAAACTGTGGGGTTTGAAGCTAGTTATGGATCCCCGAGACGATCATTTGCGATAGTCAATATTAATGACGCATTGTTACTTTTCACTTGCCCATCATTTGAAACCTCCAATAGGTACGTCATAGTGGACCTTAACTAAGGGGTAGTTAGGGTCCATTGTTATTTTCTATATACTTTGGATCTTTTATTTACATTAGCATCTATAACACATAAAAAGTGTTTTTATTCCATAAGCTTTTTAATAACTTTTATTAGTAGGTAGAGTGCAACTTGTTCAATCCTCCGCGATTCACTTGATAGGGGTTGTTATACCTACTTATGGGGCTTCTAAACGGGCTACATTTTTCTGCATTTTTTTATAGCCGGAAATATATCCTAAATGATGGAGAACAAGATGCCCATCTTGTTCTGGCATACTCAGTCTAAGAAATACAGCTATTGTTCCCGGCTACAAATTGCAGAAAAATGTGGCCCGTTTATACTAAGCCCTTTTAGGTACTCAATCGGCCAGATGCCCCGAGATAATAAAATTATACTTATCGAAAACGAGCGAGTAGGACCTACGTAGCGCGTTCGCCAGGGCCTTGGGGAACTGCTATACGACGCCGGCAAGAGTGGCCAGCAGGCAGTAAGTAGGTACGCTCGCGTCAACTGGCGCTCCAGTAGGTACAATTTTAGTTTTGAAACACCAAGTCAGATCAAAATGGTAATAGTTGTGCAGTAATAATTTTTATTATAACTGACGATACGTTTAAAAATAAAGATAGCTTTGTTCTTATACGCTTGCGTGGAGACTGACGGAGGTGCGAAGTTGTAGTTGATTGCGGATCGAAGTTGTATGCGGGGGTGAAAGTAAATAGCAAACAAGTAGTATCTTTCTAAAAAAAATTTAATAAAAAATGAACACCTACCTACATACTTAATATTAAATTAAAGCACAAGTACAAATAAAAACTACTTCATTGCACTCTTCACGCGTCCTTATCGCCGCCGCAACCAGTTCGCCACTTTGACGGATGGCGGGGAGTTCTCCAATGGAGTGGCGACAGGGTTATCTCAAGCTCCTAAAACAATGAGAACAGTTTATTAATTACCTACCATACCACGTTCCTCTGCATGATAAGTACGTAAGGTTCAATCCGCACAAGTCCTAAGTGTAAAGTTTAAAAAAAATTAAAACTATAGGTAAGTAGGTACTTGGAGAGAAAAGCACTTTTAGTGCACGGTTTTTTATTTTACTATACTGCTATACTTTGTAAACGAGTCCGGTAAAGTGCGTTTGACGAGCACGCATTTATCTAAACTTTAAAATGAAAAATAGAAATGCATCGTTGTTTAATCGACTTCATTCTAAACAGTATTGCCGTCTAATAAGTACTTATAGGTAGGTATATGACGGTGCAGGTCGCGGCGCTTCGCCGGGAAGATCGTGTGAACGTCAACCGCGCGGTCATGTGAACTTAGCCTACCTACCTACCTACTTTGTGTTTGACATAATACTTTGTCGTCATCAAACCCTCAAACCCAAACTGTAATAATTTGTAACAAAGTGAAAATAGGCACTAAAAGCGTTAACAAAATACATACCAATGGAGTTTCGGTACTCGCGAATCCGTTAATAACTACACTGCCCATTATCTCAATAATTCTCTCAGTTGCGCTGAGCGCCGGCCCTGCAGGTCCCCCCTTATTCCCTTATTTAGCGGGCCTTCGTTTTGACCCACTGCGCCCAATTAGTCCAAATCTGGAAAACGTGGATCAAATTATATCTTGGCATGATAATGAACATGGGATCAAAACAAAACAGTTGTATATACTTACCTACATGCTGCCACTCCGATAGGTTCCTGCTGCAGCCCATATCATTTAGCTCACTAGCCAAAATTGGACCACTTGTGGTTCTCTTGCATTACCTGAAATCGACATAAGTATTTAATAGCCTGACTAACTGAACCGAAGAAAATGAAGTAAATAAAGTACATTCTTGTAAATAAAATTTAAGGCGCTTAGATAACAAGGTTGATTATATAATAATTCATTGCTTGTCTTACCTCGCGCCATGTGTATATTTGCGTAAAGTTTTTCAACTAGCCAGTAAAGTTTTGCTGGCGTTTATTAGATCCACTTCTATTATTCATGTTCATATTATTGTTCATAGCTGTGTTCTCGGCTCTCGCAAACAAATCTTTTTTTTTTACTTCTCCGCCAGAAAAAACTCCTGCCACCAATGTTGCTAGATATTTTAATTGAACGAAGAATTTATTTTTGAGTTTTATTTTACGTAAACATCACATAACTTAATGTAAAATAAATCTTAAAATCAACTTGCACGGAAAACAGTTTTTTCTTACTTCAATATTTTAGTTTGATGAGAACCAACCATAGACGACAGAGTAGTCACGAAATTTAGAGCTGTCATTTGAGACGTCAGATAAGTTTTAAATTTAAGTGGATTCAATTTAGGCGTATTTCCGAATACCAATTGGCGCGTAACTTAAAATGACATAACCTAAATTTACAGATTCCTAACTTAAATTTAAATTTAGAGGCCAGTGTTCCGAATTGGATCCTTTGTTGTCCGTCTGTCTGTCTGTGTGTCTGTCAAGACCCTTTTTCTCAGGAACGCGTGGAGGTATCAAGTTGAAATTAATATCAAATACTTAGGTCTGCAATCCCTTGGATCAATGAAAAAATCAAACACATAAGTCAACACAATCATAAGATACGGCCGTTTATGCCGCATATTTAAGGGAATCAAAACCTAGGGTACTTCTCGTTGACTTAGAATCATGAAATTTGGCAAGAAGCAATATCTTATAGCACAAGTAAAGGAAAAAATCCGAAAACCGTAAATATATAGTTACATCACATAAAAAACATGTCCAGTATAACCTGACACTCACTAAGTACGAAAGTACATACTTAGTGCGTGTCAGTTTATACTGGCATTGTTTATATTGTATTTTCGTGATTTACGGACTATTTACATGCCTACAAGTTTGTGCGGAACCCTCGTTGCGCGAGTCCGACTCGCACTTGACCGGCTTTTTATTCGATTATCGACCTTAGCGACCTACTAGTTGTTTCATTAAGAATACAGAGGAAGCCCATTGTACAGCTGAGCAGTACTGAGGTGTACAGTTCAATCTATGCGTGGCAGCTCTAGTGGATCGACCTGTATATAGTAGGTACCTTATAGTCCAGGCAGACAATAAATCCATTGCAGGCGAGCCCGCGCGCGCTGCGTCGGCGGGACGTGCCTTGTCGGACACCTCGCTGCTGTTGTGCAGCGGGGGGGTTGAGTCCAGCGTGCAGCGGGTTTAGCATGCATGCACGAGATAACATTTGACAGGTCCTAGGGAAATTAATACATCTATTCCATATTATAACGTAAGACTTAGCACTTAAGGTTTAAAATAAGTGTCTCGTCCTGACTTTTATTACCTTTTATTACTAAGTGACTATTGCGTTTTGACATTTTTATAACGATTTTATCAAGACGGGACACTTATTTTAAACCTTAAGCGTTAAGTCTTACGTTACAATATGGAATACGTGTATTAATTTCCCTAGCACCTGTCAAACTTTATCTCGAGCTTGCATGCTAGGGGGCCAGGCGTTTTAAATGCCACCTCAGCGGAGTCAGGCTTTCGCTGCGTCACTTTAACTCGGACCAAGCGTATGTACAGGTTGTCCCAATTTATTTGTAAATCATAGGTTACAAATAATGATATGGTATATGCAATCGTAAAAGTGGGCAGATAGTGAAATTAAAATTAAAATTGGCCAAAAAATACGGATACTATAAGCATTTAAAAACAGAGATATCCGAAATGAACTGTGACGTCAACATGCAGTAGGGCCATATAAACTCCATATTAAATTGTTTTGCCAGAAAGATATAGAAACAAATCTTTAATGGCTTATATATTGGTTATTTTTATAGTTATTCGAAAAAAAATATTTTCTTCTATGTTACATGAATTACTTTTTATTAAAGCAAAAGAATACATGCATATTCCCTATTGTGAAATGTATCACAATTCATCACTTGGTAGTATCCAAGAGGCATATTGGTTTTTTTTATACCACGATGGTGGCAAACAACCGCACGGCCCGCCTGATGGTAAGCGGTTACCGTAGCCTGTGGACGCCTGCAACACCAGAAGTATCACATGCGCGTTGCCGACCCTTTAAAAACCCATTTCACCACTATAAAATTAGACGCAGTATTTGAAACAAAAACTCCGCCGGTAATACGAGAAATATCGCTTTGCCTCGGTGAATAAACTCGCGAAGGGCCTATATTCGACATGCTGCCTCAAGTCTACTACTGCTTCATTACGTGATTATGTGTTTTCGTTCGCTTGATGTATGCTTGTTTACTGCATGCAAACAATAAACAAACTACTTTGTACTATTTTTAAAACAGCTTCCAAGCAACGGTCACATCACGTGACCTCGAATAACACATTATTTGATCACATAATTAATTCACACATTTGTACACACATCTGTTGTAATCTTTGAACGTTTATCTCGCGTCTCTAACCTAAGTCTCCAGCAAATTTCCTTGGAATTTGAACCTTGTTCTTTGTTTTTCATGGTAGTTGTTGCATTGAGTTGCCCGTGTGACTTATGTTTTAGGGCCGGTCACAGGTTTGTTGCAATGTTTGCTAGGGTTGTACATTGTTAACGAGGCTGCCGTTTCGCGGTCGCGCTGTTTGCTGGGCCAGGGGTGTCGCTGAGAAGGTTTCTTTGCTAATTGTCAGACATTATTTATTTAAATCACCAAGTGTATACACGGTGTAAAAAACCGTTTATTAAAAAAACCTTTTGTAGAGTTACTGGCCCCTATAATAATCCAGCCTATATACGTCCCACTGCTGGGCACAGGCCTCCACTCACAATGAGTGTTCGGGCTATAGTTCCCACGCGGGCCCAGTGCGGATTGGGAACTTCGCACACACCGTCAAATTGCTTTGCAGGTGTGTGCAGGTTTCCTCACGATGTTTTCCTTCACCGAAAAGCTCATGGTAAGTTTAAAAATTATTTTTCGCACATAAATTCCGAAAAACTTAGAGGGGCGAGCGCGGATTCGAACCCACGACCCTGTGCTTAAGAGTCGGCAGGTCAAACCATTAGGCTACCACCGCTTTTATTACTGGCCCCTAGTTTTTTGAAATTTTAAATCGAATGTCTGCCATATAACTATATTTGTTCAAGTGTCAATTTTATATTTTGGATGAATGGTGTAATTGCGTCAATTAAAAACGTTAGTAAAGAAAACAATTCAGTTGAGGGGCCAGAAATGTTGCATTTTCTACAGTGTGAGAAAAATGTTAACAACTCCTTAACGCTGAAAAGTCCAACGCTAAATTTAAACTACTATAAAATAGTTATTTGTTATGCAAGGCTGCAAAGTTGTTATTTGGCGCGAGAGCCAGTATTGAATGCCGAGTTATCGAAGAATTCTAAAATTATAATATAATCCTGAGCGTAACGAGAGAATCAAGGCTTCGAGATCCAAATAACTTTCGCAAATAACAACAGCTCGGAAAAGCTTTCTTTGTCGGTCAAAATCTGCGCACAAAAGTCCACTTTAACCGCTAGCATGGAAAGTAATGAATGGTGGTGCTGTGCGTGGGGGGTCGCTGCGCGAGAACGGCCACAAATGATATGACGCTCGTGCAATTGTTTTTCAAACACCAAGTGTTTTCCTCGCTACGGTGAGGTGAACAATTGTGTGTTGAGGTGAAAATGTTTATTTTTAATTAGAATTTGGTTTCTTGTTCCTATACTTCGACGAACATAGCCGGTAAGTTAAAAGTGTTCGAACAACAAAAGTCGATCGTCCGCGAGGCGGAGTACTCGCTGAACTAGTAACAAGTAGTAAGTCGGCAAGTGGCGACTTGCGGGGAGGGTAACGAAGCGCCCGGCCTGCATGCTGATGTGCCGGAGCCGCGGCGGAAACAATACAAATAGGTTCTGCTCGTTTACACGCATCCAGTGATCACCTGGCCTCCTAGCCCTTGTACAATAGAATGTACACAATACAGCCATTGGAATAAAGATCTATTGCAAAGGAGAGAGAATTTCTTTTGTTCTTATGACTGACAATTAAAAATGATATAAAAAAAATATTTATTTCGTTAAAACTTAGTGTAAATAATTACTAGGTGGGGACTTCCTGTTAAGTATGCAATACCAGCAACTAGTTTGCGTATACAGAAATAAATGTGTGTTCATACTTCATTGTCGTTATCACGTGACCGCAAACAGCGCGTGACGTCACGGTCCTCTAAACAAACAACATTTTGACATTTGCCAAGAAACAAGATTTGCGTGAGCCACAAGAGTACTTTAGAATATACTAGTGTTTAGAGGATCGTGACGTCATAGCGACATCATGACAGAAGTTAGCGTTTTAGCGGGAAATTTTAACATGAAATTTATTTTAAGGCATTTAAAATTAATATACGAGTGAATTTTTATTATTTTTATTTTTTTAGATATATTGCATGTATATCTATAAAATAAAAATATAGAGAAAGTCGTCTACACACCTAGTACCGAGAAACAAGTTATGTTAACTTAATACCGAGAAAATAGAATTTGTCGAACTTTTTTTTTAAAGTCGACATACTGTGCAAATAGATCAACTTTTTTACAAGACGAATACGTAGTCCTTTCCGGCATCCATCTTGCTTTATAAGTAAGTACAGCATTACGCGCGACGAAGATTACCACTAACGCGAAATCTCGGCCTCGGGCCAAAAAATACATACGCCGTCTCCCTCCAACTCGCTGATGCCTACTGAGTTGGAGCGGGACAAATGACTAGTTGAAGATAATTTGCGCCCACTTCGGCACTCATTTGTGGAGTAATGAGGGCCTTTATCTAAATGAGGGCGAGGGAAATATCGAGTTTACTGCGGAGTTGTTCCGCGCGGCTCGGGGAGCGTCTTGAGGTGGCAAAAATGTCTCGCCAGTTTCATTTTCTTTTTACAAGTCTAAGCTTTCATTTTGTTTCACATATTTGTGTATTAGTTGGTCCTTCGTGTCTTCACCGAGTGGGCCCAGGGGAAGACCAGCTGGCTCCGCGGCCAGCACATGCTGAGCTGGGACCGTTTCGCAACAATTTCCCACTGTCTCTGTGTTCTCTTTCCTTTTTGTGTTATTTTTAGGATTCCGTACCTCAAATGAAAAAACGGAACCCTTATAGGATCACTTTGTTGTCCGTCTGTCTGTCTGTGTGTCTGTCAAGACCCTTTTTCTCAGGAACGCGTGGAGGTATCAAGTTGAAATTAATATCAAATACTTAGGTCTGCAATCCCTTGGATCAGTGAAAAAATCAAACATCTAAGTCAACACAATCATAAGATACGGCCGTTTATGCCGCATATTTAAGGGAATCTCAAGGGAATCAAAACCTATAGCCTAACCCTAAACCTAACCTAACCTATCGTTGACTTAGAATCATGAAATTTGGCAAGAAGCAATGTCTTATAGCACAAGTAAAGGAAAAAATCCGAACACCGTTAATTTGTGGTTACATCACATAAAAAAAAAGTCCAGTATAAACTGACACTCACTAAGTAAGTGCTTACTTATTGCGTGTCACTTTATACTGGACTTATTTATGTTGTGTTCACGTGATTTACGAACTATTTACATACAAGTTTGTGCGGAACCCTCGGTGCGCGAGTCCGACTCGCAATTGACCGGCTTTTTTATTATTATTTCGTTGTTATTCATACAGGTTTTTCTTTCTTTCTTCGTATGCTTGTTTTAGTTCAAAACTTGCAAATAAATGTTAAAGCAGTTTCAGTTATCGGAAAGGGCTGAAATTTGTTATACTCAAAACCAACTCCTTCTCCACTGTGCCTTCAGCTTACCTCGGTTCCGACTTCCAATGACCGATAAAAATGCACCGTTTATTAGACTTGAATCTACAACGGGCTTAACATCCGTGCACGAGATAAAATTTGACAGGTGCCAGGGAAATTAATACATCTATTCCATATTCTAACGTAAAACTTTGCGCTTAAGGTTTAAAATAAAAGTGTCTCGTCCTGGCTTTTATTACTAAGCGACTATAGCGATTTTCACATTTTTATAGCGATTTTTTCAAGACGGGACACTTTTATTTTAAATCTTAAGCGTTAAGTTTTACGTTAGAATATGGAATAGATGTATTCATTTCCCTAGCACCTGTCAAATTTTATCTCGTGCATGGATGTTAAGCCCTCCTGTAGGGCACATAAACTAACGAACTAGTGAGGGCTCTTTTGGTCCATTCCCTCCTCTCTCTATCAGTAAATGTCTATGTAAATGTCTGGTCTATATCAAGACCGTATGAATAAAGATCATATATGTATGATTGAAGGAGTGCATTCGGGTGTCATCGGCTGAGCTCGGGGTAATTCGGGCCGTCGGCCCTCGGCCGTTATTTAGTGAATGGACAACGATGAATAACTTTGCAATGAATAGACTGTATTAGAATCGATAATTTTAGTATCAGTATCGAATTGCTTTCAATGTAAATAAAATGGATATATGTAGTTTGAAAATGTATTTGTAATTTTTTTTGCAATTACTCAACTGACAAAGGCCAAGCTCTTTAGTACAATTTTGATTTATAAAACACGTTTAGAAAGGTCAAAATCGATTCAAGTTTTCTGAATTTAGGTAGAGTGTTAAACATCCACGACTCAGGAACAAATACTCGCGCTCATCACACAAACATTTGCCCATATTGGGATTCGAACCCGGGACCGCTAGCTTCGTAGGCAGGATCACTACCAACTAGGCTAACCGCGACGTTTACTTACTTATTCGTATGGCATGGATGTCACAAATTGATATCAAAGTTTCTTAGCTATTCAGCTACGTCATCAGTAAGAGAGATCAGGCCTTTCGGGGCCCCAGGGTAGGCTGTTAGTGGGCAATCCCGTATAGTATGCTGGACAGTTTGACACTCGACGCCACAGTCACAACGGGGGGAGTCAGTCCAACCGCAAAGTTATTTAAATAGGTTAGTTTTGTATTTTGTAGTTTTGTAATGTCAAGTGTAGATTATGTGTTTCATTTAATAGCCGAATATATTATTCTATTCTATTCAATTCTATTCCATTCTATTCCATTCAAAGGTGTTTAAAATGCGCACTTCGTCCGAGCCCTGTGCGCAGCCGTTTAGTTGGCCCCATTCCTGTCGAGGGAGACTGAAGCCCCTCATTTTAGTACAACTCGAAACAAGACTCACAGTTCCCCTGATATGTATTTATTAACAGCGTCCACTAAGCAGAGCATTCCAGACCCTCCCAGCTCTTCTCCCGAAACGAAACACCCGGATCAGGCGGTGTGCAGGCGCACTGCCCGACCGCGGTGTAATTAATACATTCCACTGCAGTTATTCCGCTGCAGTTATGCAATATTTATCGACGATGCGCCGTGTTGGAAAGCGGTCACTTATGTGTAAGGGTAGTTTATATGTAGAGTGAAGGGGAAGACGAGATTGGAAACTACATACACAAACAACAATCTCCTAAAACACAAATGTTAGCAAGTTTTCTAGTTAAAGTTATCTTGGCTGATTAGGTAGTTATATACATTTTAATCGTCTTTAACTCAAGAACCAATAAAGTCTACTCAGTCGTGATAGTTTTCCTTTAAATTCGATATATTATGCGCTTTCACTTAAAATATTTTTCAGACTTTTAGTATTTGAAGTTTTTTGACACTTTTGATAAAAATTAGCACTTTAAAGCTTAATATATAACAAACGGACCCCTTAATCGAAAAATTGTTAATTAAAAAAAAAAACCTATCCAACGACTCCCCACACTATGGGGTAAATTAGAAAAAAAACCATTCCCACTTTAAAGGGACATACCATAAAAAAAAATGATTTTATTTTACTATTTTGTCGCCATGACTAAATGTAGAGGTATATTCATGCCAAATAACAGCTTTCTAGTACTAAGAGTCCCTGAGCTAAGCTGCGGACGGACGGACAGACAGACAGACATGGCGAAATTATAAGGGTTCCTAGATTGACTACGGAACCCTAAAGCGAATAAGACCTCACTTCGAAATGGGGTCTTATTTTAATGAAGCAAAATTAAGCCTTTCGTTTATGAGATACGATTTAAGTTAAAATGCTTTAGCTTGACAATGATTCTATACAAGTAGGTACCTAAGTTTGTATAAGGCTGGATTAATTTGGTACTAGTGGATAACAAGTATTTATTTATACATTGAAGTGTTACCCACTTATTCATAATCGCACAATAAGTAAAGTATGCTTGAAGTATGGTTTGTCCTTATCTTTCATAGTGATATTTTAATCTGACAGAAAGTGACAAAGCATACTTTACTAAAATAGGTTTGTTGTTGGGTTAATCTTTCACAAAACGGGTACATTTTCATTTCGAATTGCCTAGAATGTCATCCACGTATCGCACGTCACACAACGGATCGCTTGCTGTCCATTGCCGTGCGCCGCCCGCCGCGCCGCGGTCGCGTCTCAGTGCAAACCGCAAGCTATGATATATATCAGTGATTGTTAGCACCAGAGAGAACAAACCGCTCAACAAGGACGATATGAGCGTTGGTTAAGTGTTTTCTATCCTAGTCCCGCCCCACGTTGTCCTTTAAACCCGACTGCCCGAAGGAGGGTTAAGTTATTCGAGCGTATGTATGTATGTATGTCTATTTATTTGTCGCCCTCTGTAGCTTAAACGGCGGGGCGGATTTCAACATATGAGGTATCATTGGATTCGTCAACTGTTGGAGTGACATAGGGTATATCGATGGCCCCACCGAATAAACGTGCAAAGGTTAATACAGTAAAAAAATTTTTTTGCCGATTTGGATTCCCCATGTTGTAATACACCCCCCCTATTTTTTTGAGGGGGCCATGCTTATTATTTTCTGATTTATTAAAGAAAATATTTTTATTCTACGGAAAATATAATCAGCGAGACCACACGAATATTGTTATTCTCACTTGTTACACAAATTACAATCCATCGCCTAAACACGAACAAACGTGCGTGAGTCTAAAACATTTTTGTTCAAAACTTTACTAAATTTTATATTTGTGTATTATTCTGATGCACGCTTTTTGGTGTTATGAACGATATGAATCTTGAGAGTATCGCTTCTTGCAGTATAAAGTCGCTATAAAAATTATAGTAACAACTGTTTGCTATTTAATAAAATAACACTCACATTGTGTAATAACGGTTGCAGCATAGAATTTCTCTACGTAATATTGTAATAATTCAAAATACGAATATTCACTGATAATATTCTACGCGTCAAATTTCGTTTGATGAGCTTAGACTTTCTTTGCACCTGTTATTAAAACAGCAATGGCTGCTTAGTTGAAGAAAGAGGGACAGGGAGTGGTGCGTGACATCAAGACTAGCTAGTAAACGTTTGCAACGCGCACTAGGTGCATTGTCGGCTTAATTCTAAACTATCGAGCGTGCTCGTACATGGTGCCAAATTTAAGAAAGTGAAAGAAAATTTAAGATTATTACGGTGAGGTTATCTTATCCAGACGTTTTGGATCACGCACAATCACCTCTTTGACGCTGTCGGAGACCCGCGGTTGAGAAAAGTAACGAAATGAAATGTTTTCATTGGATCCTTGTTCCGGAGCAACGCCTTCACCAGCCAGCGGTGTGCCGAAGTCTGCGCCAGATGTAGAAGGTATATTCCAATACAAATAGGTGGGGGTGGCGATCGTGCAAACCACGATAAATGCGATGAAGATGTAGTGATGCGTCTGATAGGATGACTTCTTCTTCTTGACTTCGAATGCATTCTGTTGTCCTTTTACCGCCTCAATGCTGACCTTTATTCTGTCTAGAGCTTCTCCATAGTCTTCAATTATAAAGCGGTAGTTTTTCTCCATAGTTATTTATTACGGATTGCTGTATATACATGTCGTTGATTGTGATGTCACTGTGGAAGTTGGTATGAGAATGGATAACATGGTGCTCCCGTTTCTATCGTAATGATTCTTTTGCCCTGTAACAAGAGTGGCGTCACGCCTTTCCTTTTCGAGGTTGACTGCTAAGTATTCCGATGTTACGGCGACTCGCTGAGTGGTTTCCGAGACGATTTGCGGAATTGGAATACAGAATTGACGCAGGGTAGTGATAATTCGCTAGGAAGTTGTCCAGCGATTTATTTAGTCGTTCCTCGAATTGTTCCGGTTTTAGAAGGTTGGCATCATTTATCAAGTCCAGTAGTAGCCTTTGTTGTGGACGCCGCAGGTTGTCCATGTCCATCCCTGGGGCGAGTGCTGTGGCAGTCGTATACTGTTGTCTTGGCGGTCAATCTTGTCTGATTCTGCTAAGTGTTTGTTAATAGCCGTGAATTGTTGATTCATGACTTGCTCATATCTTTGTAGAAGTCTATATTCACCTTCTATTATCGACGTGTGATTTTTATACCTACAACTGTAGTATGATTTTCGTTGTTGCGGGTAAGTTGGATATCTCTGTCATATTGTTGGGGAAATCTCTCGTCCGGTACGCCAGAAAGTGAGTTTGCGACTTAACCCACGCAGTTAATAAGACCACGTCTTGTTCTTTTAGCGTGTGATCCATTTTCAGTCAATAATTAGGTCGTTATAATGTTCCAATTTTTTCAAGTCATGTTGTAGTTGTGTTGTGCTGTGTAGTTGTATTAATATAATAGCACCACCGTTGGTGCACATTTAAATTTGAATACTTGCATGATGGGTGTCCGTAACTCTTCCTAGTAACCATTTCGCCGGAGGTATGTTATCCTCTTTCACTAAGACCATGTCTCCGACTTTCAAGACTCTTTTGACAGTGGTCTATTACTCCGGGTCTGTAGTGTTTGCAGGTATTCAGCCAGTTTTCCGGTTAGTTGCCACCATGTTCGAAGGTTACGTGGTTCTGTTTCTGGCGAAAAGGGAGAAATGCCCCGGAGTGAGGTAATCCAAGTCACCTATGCCCTCTGTTAGAGGTGTACTATTAAAGGTCTGGAGTTGAGACAGTTCTCTATTTATGCCAGGAGGGTGGAGTAAATACTCTTTAAGTGTTCGTTTTTGTTCACCAATCACTTATCGTAGGTGGTCTTAACTGCAATCTCCCACTCTCCATTATCTGTAGGCTATGCGGGCGCGGTAAAGTTCCATTCAATGTTTGAGCTGGCCCAGTGTATCCATGATCTCGGTGTTGATGTAACGTTTAAGTGCTTTTCCTTTTTCTTGTGCCAGCACCTTTTCCGCAATAATAAAATTGATACCGTTGTCACTGTAGATGTGTAGGGGTAGACTTCGTCTAGCGCCTATTCTTTTAAGAGCTGCCAAAAAACGTTTCGGTGCTTAAATCTGACACCAGTTCTAAATTTTTTACAAGGTGAGTACCGTAAACACGGGTAACTTTAACTTTAGCCCCTATATTTCCAGCTTTTCTTCGTATATTTTGCAATTTTAAGTAACAAATACTTTCTTTAGAATACGTAGTGAAAGTCCGTATAATCTATTTTGATAAAAATAAAAAAGTAAAGTATTTTTACTGGGTGGGCAATGTTACCCCCCAGGGCTAAAGTAACCCGTGTTTACTGTATGTGTTTACTTTACAAATCCATTTTTAACCAAATTTTTATTAAATTCACAAAAAAACAAAAGGTATATTAAGTTTAAATAGTAAAAAAGAAGACAGTTTTAGTTACAAAACATTAACAAGAACGCCTTAGTTATTGTTAAGAATATTTGCACAAAATTGTCTTACGCAATCTTGCACAAGTAAGCGTGTTACTGTTTAAAACTGATATTAACAATAGTGTATTTCTTCCTAAAAAAGGATGCGAGAGCTTAGTACCCATCACAGCAGTAGTCTGGATTCTACGCAAAAAATAACGCAACATTGCATTACATTTAAAATAGTCGGACCTTATAACACGAAAATACGTGTAAACGTTTAAAGCACGTACTATCTGCGCTTATCTACACTAGAATAAAAAAATAACATGCTTTTTCTCAATTTTCTTGAAAACTAGCATTTATACTTAATTTATTATAAAGTTAATAGAAAGATTATTTTAAAATCTATCTATTTTATGTAAATGTTATATACCAATTCTGTCCCATTTGCTCGTAATCACAGTTCTAACGTTTTTATTTTTTCCTGTAAAATTAGCTTTTTTCACATGCACGTTTATTCGGTGGGGCCATCGATATAATACTTCAATATGGCGTTTACGAATAAAATATAGAGTGGGGATTAAAAAAAATAGTTTTGATTTTAACAATATGGGTATCAAATGAAAGCTAATAATTAGCCTATTCCAAATATATATACGTTATAACACTTTGATGCTACAATTTTAATAAAAACTAAAAAAATATAAAATAAAAATAAATTAATTTAAAAATCAAAAAACCCGACTGCTTTAAAAAATATCAACTGCAGATCAATGCGGGTGTCCAGAACTGCGCGTTTTTTGACGGAAATGCCTGGACTGCTCCCCGGCGCGCTGTACGGTCGGGCGGGCACATTGTGCGTGACGTCACTCGTGCCATTAGCCGCACCTCGCTCCATTATGGAAATGGAGTCAAATGCCGGCAGGTCGCCGCTGCCCGGACATACGACGTATGTCGACGTACGTACGACGAGGGACGTACCTAAGTGGCTGTCTGTGATGACGTCACGACGCAGTTACCCTAGTCATCTTATATGATCTTTGTACAGATGAGATCGACTTTCGGATGCACTTCGATTCTGTAGGATCGAAGTTGTTCCTTCACTGTAAGAGCATTTGTAGTACTTATGTTAGAAAAACTGGTAAGTAGTCACAAAACGGGACTGTTGAGCCACTATCAAGAAAGTCGACAGTAAATTTTGACGTGATTTCTTTTGCGTGATTTCACGTTGTCATTATGACAGGGTTCTATGGTTCAACAATCTCGTGGGGTGACGTACATCCGCGCAAGAGCGCAACCACCCCTGACGCTGACTACGAAGCTAGCGGTCCCGAGTTCCGTCCCTGGTAAAGGCCAATAATGTGATGAGCACAGGTATTTGTTCATGGGTTTTGGATGTTATCTACTTTTCTAATCAGGATGTTTTTTAGCTAAGTTTAATGAAAATCGTTTGGGCCGTTCAAGAAGTTATTAACAGTAAAAGTAAAGGCGCAATTTTACTTATTTATGCGGTACTTAACTCGTCATATCTTGGAACTGTAGACCGTACTGGTCTTAACTTTTAATATTCGCAATGTAACTGGCCGTGCAGCCTCCCTTGGCTGGGCGGAAGTAACTTTTGATTGGCTAGCTAAGTCGCGACACCACTGGCAGGAATCGGGTCACTGTGCTAATTGTAACTTTTTTACTGAATGGGTTAAATCTTGATTATACCTGGGTTATATTGGTTTCTGTTATGATCTTATATCAAGATCATAATATACTTTGAATGCTTTGAATTGGTAAGTACAATTTAACAGTCAGTCTCTTGACTTGCCCAAATGTTGCTATACAATATTAACTTGTGCTTCCTATCTAGTCTTGTGCCTTAAAGCTGTTATATTTTGTTCGTTGTTTTGTTATTTTCTGTGAGGCTTGGCGGAGGGAAATGGGAAAATGGGGGCGCGGCAAGGAGTGAAGTTGGCAATATGATCCAGTGATTTTCACCTCAATCTGTTGCCACTTGTCAAGACTGTAGTTCCTCCTGTCACTCTCTGTACTCTTATTCTGCCAGTCCATACCGTTATTTATTTATTATTTATTATCGTTGTTTGTTATTTTTGTTAGTGTTGATGTTATTTTTTAATCTCACCGGCGCCAGCGGTCGTGTTGTCAATCAAATACGGGCCCACTGAACACCAGCGTCTTGGCTCGCCACGGCATTACGCTGAGTTTGACCCTGTTTGACCCATTATTTGGCAGTTTGTTTTATTTGTCGTAAAAATGTTTCGTAATGTGTGTCAAATAAACTATATTTGTTTGTTTCTTTCTTTAAAATATGTCAGCTTTTTTAAATCTTTCATTTATAAACCGGCTCCGTTTCAGCTTGGGTAAAAATGCTTTCGTATATGCAACCGATTCTCGTGAAATTTTTTGAACAGGTTCGATAATTATATAATTTTTTTTGTCGATTCAGTTGTTCGAAATTGTCCAAAATGGCGGAGATATGGGGGTTTTTGTGATTACCAATTTATTTGCGGTG
This sequence comes from Tortrix viridana, assembly GCA_963241965.1. NCBI lineage: Eukaryota > Metazoa > Arthropoda > Insecta > Lepidoptera > Tortricidae > Tortrix > Tortrix viridana. Next base: position 237,671 of record OY725197.1, read on the forward strand.
TTGGTGAACTGACCGCGACCTATGTCGATGTATGTGGATAAAAGTTATCCAACGGCAAAGTTAAGTTTGTCGCGAGGTCTACAGCTCACATCCACTAGTTTATTGTATAAATTATGTATCGATCGTGAGTAAAGTTCGACGAGTCCTGGCTTAAGTCTGCAAGTCGCTTGAGCGCCGAGTTAACTCGCAGAACTCCGAGCGGTCGCCGAAATGTAATCTCACAAAGTTACAACACCGGACTACCTCTGTCCACAAAGTCGAATTGTCGACTTCCCTATGTCGACAAGTCGATGAACTATCATCAACCGAACACCGACATAGCCCTAAGAATTGCTAAACTTAAGTGGCATCCGCGTACCAGAAGACGCGTGGACCGACGACGTGGTTAAGATTGCGGGAAACCGATGGATGCAAGCGGCGCAGGACCGGTCCTCGTGGCAAACCTTGGGGGAGGCCTATGTCCAGCAGTGGACGTCTTTCAGCTGAAATTATGGTGATGTAAATCTATTAACGTCATTTTTTCTTTAGAAGTCCCAAACTTTCCAAAAAATACAAATTACGATAAAAAACGTTGAACTCTCGAAACTAGCTTTCGTGAGATACATGAGATAGGTCTGACACGGCAGCGCAGCAAGCCAGCCGTCAGATGGCCTGATGCTCAGCTTGTTTACCTTCTTCCTGCTTTAAAAAAATAGTAAAATTCCAGAAGCCTCTCGTGGTAGGGGCCATCGGCGCCCGCGTCTGCCCGCTGCGATCAAATTGGAACCGTTTTAAATATTGATAACTCAGTTCCGGCCGCATTCCGCCGCGCGCGCTGTCGATTACGAATAATTATTACTTTATTGAGCAGTTCTGTTGCCTATTTAAAATATTACTCCTCTTCACCAGCGTCAACTAACACACGGCCACAGTTTATATTATAAATATAATCATTGGACAATTTCACACAAATTGACCTAGTTTCAAACAGGGACCGGAACCGCTTACCATTGAAGGGTTTTTCCATAAGGTTTTTGATGGACTGGTTTTTACAAACCCTAAGGATGCGCTAAGTCAAGGCAACCAAACGATACAGGTAATTCGACTAAGCGCTAACCCAATCGCAAAACCCTATCATCTGTTACCCTTTTTGAACTTAATCGAACGGTTTCCAGCTGTTTTAATCTCTATGCGCAAGTGTTTCGACTTATTATTGCACTACCTAACAGTTGAATGGGTAGCGGCTGGACAGAGATCGCCCGAAAGCGCAAAAAAGAGAGAGGCGATCAATACGGTAATACCCAGCTAATGCTAAGTGCTTAAATATTAAACTACCGAAACCCTAATGAACTTGGTAAGCTCTATCCGTGGAAGCGGTTAACTACTTAATTCAAAGGGGTTCCCCTAACGTTAAGGTAGCACAATAATAGGGTAACAACATTTCACAAATTGATTCATTTCACAAACATAATCATTTAACAAACCGCTTTTTTTTCGAAACTGAAATAAATCCTTAAGTATTTACAGTTTTTGCGATTTGCCATATTATGTTTGTGAAATGAATCAGTTTGCGAAGCGTTTTTTGTAAAATGATAGGATACGTAGGGTAACCCCTATCGATTGGGTAACCCAATGATAGGGTTATCGATAGCGTTAATCAAATGAAGGGGTTTTCCGGTCCCTGGTTTCTAATTGAGCTTTGGCTTGTACTAACCACTCGTACATACTGAGTACCATAATGCTATCCTAATCTACAGGAAAATCGACATTAATGCGTCCAGAGGAGTAAGGGCGATTGAAACGCTCGAAGAGTTACCCGATTGCGCCGCACGCGCAGCCTATCTACTAGGCTCTGAGTGAGGACGCTCCATTGACGCTTGTTTGAATAGGGAATAAGCATGAAATTATTTTATCGCATTTCTTACCAAAATATAACTAACTAACAAATTCAAGAAGAGCAAAATGCACCTTACAAAATAAGTCAGTAAGGTGCATTTTTTAACCTATTGAATTTGTTAGTTACGTTATATTGCAGTATAGTAATATGGAAATACAATAAAAGAGATGGCAAAAAGTGAAATTAAAATTAAAATCAGCCAAAAAATACGATAATATTAGCATTTAAAAACTACTAATTAGACAGAGATCCGACTCCGACATGCACTGTGACGTCAGCGTGCACTACGGCCATATAAACTCCATGTTACATTCTGTTTTGCTAGAAAGAGATGGAAACAAATCTTTAATGGTATATCTTGGTTATTTTTATAGTTATTCGAAAAATATTTTTCTCTACTGTTTGTTTCATGAATGACTTTATTAAAGCAAAAAAAGTCATGCATAATTCCTATTAATTAAAGTATTTGGAACATCGCTTAAAGTAATAAGCAGTTAGTTCTACAAATTGCCCAAGAGGGAACTAAAGTGTTTTCAACTCCCGAAGGCGCGCCCTACCGTACCGTATTTAATAAGATTATTTTTTGCTATAATCTCTCTAATTAAGGACTAAGTACCTGGAAGAAGTCGTCGTCGCTCGAGTCCAAACCGACTTTTCATCGATTTCTAAATAAAAAAAAACAATAACAAAAGATTCACCCAAAAAAAGAACAAAAAGAAAACAAAAAAAACGTTTTTTAGGGTTCCGTACCTCAAATGAAAAAAAAAACGGAACCCTTATGGGATCACTTTGTTGTCCGTCTGTCTGTCTGTCTGTGTGCCTGTCAAGACCCTTTTTCTCAGGAACGCGTGAAGGTATCAAGTTGAAATTCATATCAAATACTTTGGTCTGCAATCCCTTGGATCAGTGAAAAAATCAAACATCTAAGTCAACGCAATCAAAAGATACGGCCGTTTATGCCGCATATTGAAGGGAATCTCAAGGGAATCAAAACCTATAGGGTACTTCCCGTTGACTTAGAATCATGAAATTTGGCAAGAAGCAATGTCTTATAGCACAAGTAAAGGAAAAATCCGAAAGCCGTTAACCTTTCGTATGCCGTGACATATATATATTTATTGAAATATCAATTTTATATCCAAGAGTTAATTTTGTAGTTATATCACATAAAAAAAGAGTCCAATATAAACTGACACTCACTAAGTACGAAAGTGCATACTGATTGCGTGTCAGTTTATACTGGACATGTTTATATGGTATTCCCGTGATTTACGAACTATTTACATGCCTACAAGTTTGTGCGGAACCCTCGGTGCGCGAGTCCGACTCGCACTTGACCGGCTTTTTTGTTTTTATATAGACAATCGACGAAAATTCGGTTTCGACCTGAGCGGCGACGTTCGCTCCTCCTAATACTATTGTCTGTTAATAAACAAATAAAATGAATAATGAAATAATAGTGGAACAACCCACGCGGGTCGCTGGCGGAGTCTCGTACTGCTGCGAATGTTCCAAGATGAAAGCATCTACTAATTGAAACGATTTCAGAACGCCGAGGGCCGCGCTTTGTGTCTGACGTTTCAGCCCGGAAACCTTTGATTTCCAAATAATATACATTTCATAATATACAAAACAACGCTAAATGTGATTCCGTTATATTAAAGTTAACGAATAGGTGGCACAAGTAATTGTACTTTAGTACAAAGATACACTTTTGTTCCTTATTGCAATGTGATAAGATGCAAAAGAATGTAAAAGTGTGTAGGTAAATATAATTGTACTCGACTGTACCCTTGCAGCAAAAGGGTAAATTTCCGGGCGTTTCAACCGCCGTCATTAGTGTCACCAATATATTGACGAAACCAATGGCACTATTGGCACTACAGCAACTTCTGATGCTGATAAAAACTACATCCCCGGTTCTGCTTCTGTTTACATCAGGAGTTGCTGGAGTGTCATTGATTTCGTCAATATATTGGTGACACTAATGACGGCGGTTGAAACGGCCGGAAATATCCCAAAACACCCATGGAGAGAACCGGAGAGACATTAAAATCGTCAATATGCGTCACGACACGTCACGGTACTAGCATTGCATTTTTGTTCATACGATTAAAATAGATACATAGGTAAATAGGAATGGCTAGAGAAACTTTGTCGCGCTTCGAATTGCTATTTTAGGCTGGTCGACTGATTTTAAAACAGATAAAAGATATTTATTCAGAAAGTAGGCCGCACGGGCACTTTTACACGTCAAAATCTACCAGCGCTTCCCAAGAGGAGACCATTAGGTTCCCATTCCGAAGTACTTTATGTTGAGTACGTACCACTATTGAAATCAGCTTTTTAGGGTTCCGTAGCCAAAATGGCGAAAACGGAACCCTTATAGTTTCGTCATGTCCGTCCGTCCGTCCGTGTGTCGCAGGCGTTTCACTCAAAAACTACAAGATGTATATTGATTAAATTTGGAGTAAGTATAGGTGTCTTGTATAAGCCGCTACTTAGTTTGGTAGTTAAATAACAAAAATAAATATTTCTAGGAGGGGGGGGCGCTCCATACATGTAACAGAAGCTGATTTTTTTTCCAGCAAACATCAACGTGTGGCACATGTCAGTACTATTAAAAACACTGTAAAGTTTCTAAGCAATTTTTTGGATTAAGTAAATATTTTCGGAAATAATCGCTCCGAAAGTTACATAAATTGTCAGATTAGATAGATATAGTTTTTGAGTTATTGCCGAAAAACTGCGCTTCTCAACAAAAGGACGTAAGAAGATACGCTTTTTTGCCGGTGCACTTTTTTGTATTTGTAATAATGTCGACGGAACCCTCCACTGAGCACGGCCCGACACGCGCTTGCCCGGGTTTCTCGTGTTTATCCCGTATCGGGTTCACGAAGCAAAGTTGGTTCTTACTCACCTCGTCCGGCTGCTCATTGGCATTCATACAATGTTATACTCACTACTAAAACAACAGTGTACATGTAGGCGATCGCGCGTGTTTACCGCTCGTATTCACGCAGAAACACTTGTTTATAAACACGGTTTCAGAAACTGTTGCGGTAACCGCAGCTGTTTATCGGCATGTTTCGTGCTCCCCGCTGGTGGGGGGAGGGCGAAACAATGCAGTTGCGCAACAGACGCGGACGAGTGTTGACGCGTTTGTTTCTAAACATGGCGATTGTGTGGGACGATAGTAGGGTTTTTAAATTAATAGAATTATTCAAGACAAAGCGAATATTATGGGATGTCTCGAGCAAGAATTATAAAAGCAAAATTAAGAAAAATTACGAATGGGAAAAGATTTCAAAAGTTTTGGGAATTCCAAAAAAAAGTGTCGAAAGCAAAATGCATATATTGCGGTCGCAGTATGCGAGAGAGAGAAAGAAAATTTCGTCTTCGAAAACCACAGGAGCTGGGTCTGCAGATATCGAAAAATCGAAATGGAAATTTTATGATGCACTGAGATTTCTGTCTAGTATGACAAGTATTAACGGTTCGGAAAATTTAAATAAAATGGTAAGTGCAATATTCATATTTAATTTTGATTGAAACAGCAATAGGTTTTAGTAGATAATTTTGCCTAAGAGGACTGACCTTTAGATATAAAAAAAAGTAAAGCAAGAAATACCACATGACTCGCTTGGTGTGGGAAATTCCATAAATCATCACTCACATGCCTCTTCTTTCCATCACTCTTCCGTACTCCAAACCTGAAAAAAAAGTACTCATTATTACAGGCAAACCAAGAGGACCTCCTGGAAACAGAGCAGCCAGCGACTGCCATGAGGTCCACGCCGACATCCGCGTCGTCATCTTCGCGACCACCACTACCACCACAGTCAAACAGCCAGAAGTCGAAAAGAAAAACAAATGACAATCTGAACGACATATTTCAAATTGTTAAATCGGCGAAACGCAATATGGAGCTGAACGACGAGTATGATTTCTACGGTCGATATGTAGCTTCAGAATTAAGGGCGGCGCAAAATGAGGATGCTGTACTCCAGGCCAAGTCCTTCATCAATAATATATTGATAGATATGAGGATGGGCAAGTACCACCGCGGGTCCAAGTCATTCCGGATATGAAACTGCATCGACATCAGCTAGTTCAAAACATTGAAGGACAAGTTTCGCAATATGAAGCAGCACCAGAAACCGATGCTAATACACATATTGGGGTAATTCCGTCTGCGGGGCAATTCCGTAAGCAGGCGTTTGTGCCCATTCTAGAACGGCACACCGTTGTTAACCCTGGCAATAAAGCAGGGGAACTTTTTAGTTCTATGTTTTTAAAAGAGATGGCGGCCTGACGCCATTGTGAATGGGCACAAATGCATGTTTACGGAATTGCCCCACAGACGGAATTACCCCAATGGAGGAGTAATTCCAAATATGGTTTATAAGTGTATAACATACTGTTACATAATTAATAAAATTTTATTCATATCGATTATAGTTGTTTACCTAAGCATAGTTTTCCAATACATGTATGGAAACCCTTCTCTTCGCGGCATGGTAAGAGCCTCCCGGTGAAACTACGGTATACCATTTATAATTGCTTAGTAAAGTCACACAGAATACTTACCTGAAATTTGGGAAAACAGCAGCTAAAACTAATTAAAAAAAATACTACAAACCGCGCAAAACAAAATTATACAAAACACTCTTCGGGTACAAATATTTGACTCCGACTAATAAAATCTATAAAGAAACGAAGTTACTTAATCTGAATCAGTTATACAAGTACATTATGTGTGTACTCTCTCTCCTTATTTAAGAGCCAAGCTCTTGTCGGTGGAGTGATCGCCAACCGTTCCGGTCTTCTGTCAACTGCTTGACTTTCTGGTGCGACACGACTTTAACCACGACGACCACCACGACCGCGACCACGACTTTTTTTGTACTAATTAGAAAAATTATGACACAAGACATACTCAACGTTAACGAAACGGGCACAAATTCAAAAACGTGACTAGACAGACTAATAATATGTTATTAAGGATGTGTAGAACACACATTTACGGTGAGAATGTACAATGTACGAGGGAGCAACCTATAATTAATTACCCAAAGACATAAAAGAAACAATATCACTGAAGTATTTTAAGAAACTATTAAAATATCACGTAACAAGAGACTTTTCATAGAACTTACTGAACACTGAATTATTTTATAACGTAATTGGATAAGCTCATACGCTCACTCATGTATAAAGTTGAAAGTAAAATTGCTAATATATAAATTGTATAGTTTGATCTCAGCTGTAACATTATGTTGACGTTAAGTTAGTTTTTAATTAAAATAAGTACGAATTGTTTATAATTTAACCCTGTATTTTCTCTCTAAGTGAATTGTATTATTTTGAGAAAATAAATATCTTAAACCGTATGTATGTAACTAATAATCTTTTGGCTTTGTGGAGTGATGTGTATTAACAGGGCCCTTAGCCAATCCCGTCACTGGTAGATCACGTGACTCTTCGTATGACGTGATCTACCAGTGACGCGATTGGTTTAAAAACGAAACGAATAGAAACGCTAGTTAGCGTAGTGCATCTTGGCTAAGGGCCCAGATCAATTTAATTTTAGAAACTGTTGTTAAGGCCACTGTTGCCAGACCTGGATTTTTCAGGAGATCCACCGAACTTTCCTAAGGTTCTTTTTGTATTTTTGTATTTTTTTTGCATAATTTGGCAATCGCAGAAAGTTTTGGAAATAATCCGTCAAACGTGTATAGTGCTTAAATCACTCGACACGTTTTGGGTTCTTTAGTTCCTAATCCACCATGTTGTCTTTTCATTCGATTAGACATGGCCTGAGCTGCACACGATACTTAACATTCTATCCTCAGACGACATTTTCTCAACAACTGAATTCTACATCGCCGGGTACCTATTGGAAGCATAAGTTTCTGGTGTGCGAAACATTTTGCAGTGAATACATGGCTAAACTTTGTATCCGAAACATTTATTCTGTGTACTTATCCGAAACATTGTTTCTCAGACCGCCCACACCGTGTAGTGCAGGCTGAAAGATTGTTTCTGTAATTGCATCTACGTGGTGCTCAGAAACATTGTTTCGAGTGGATACGTTGGCTTTACTCCGAGCGAGCGTATCAACGAGCGTATCGGTAATGGCGACCGTGGCAGCCGAGCGGGTGATACGCGACGTGGCCGCTACGTTATGAGATACCATCTTAGGGGCTAACGCTAAGAGCGGGCGGGAGCGTGACATAAGTAAGATTCTTTAATTATTTATTTATTTATTATTAAACATTTTTACATTCTTATAGATAAATATTCAATATTATTTTTAATTTGCCTGAATTTTGATTAATTGAACTTGATTTTCGTAAAATAAACGTACCAGTATGACATGTAGCTTATAGCTGTTGAATGAGGTTTGAAAATGTTATTAAGGATGACGAAGCGGTAATGATGAGAACGTAATCAATTCTAGTAAAATCTCTATTTTCTCAATCTTGTTTTAATGGGGTTCCGTACCCGAAGGGTCCAAACGGAGCCCTATTGCTGTCACTTACGTGTCCGTCTGTCCGTCGTCTGTCACACAGGCTTTACAGCCAAACGGTTGGAGATACAGTCTTCAAATTTTTACAGTTTATAGATCATGTATTTTTTGTTTAAAAAAAAAATTAACAAAAAAAAAAAAACCGTCTTCAAAAACCTACTAAAAAGCGTTAAATAAAAACCAGCGTCATAGGAGTCCTAGGAATAGCCTATTTAGTGCCGAATAGGTACATAGAATATATCCAAGCCGGTGTCAAGTAGGTATACACAGTAGCAATGACACCATGATTCTTGCCACCGACTTCGATATATTCTATGTACCTATTCGGCACTAAATAGGCTATTCCTAGGACTCCTATGACGCTGGTTTTTATTTAACGCTTTTTAGTAGGTTTTTGAAGACGGTTTTTTTTTTGTTAAATTTTTTTTTTTTTCGCTTTTTAGTGATGCACCTCTTATTATTATGTGATAAACTAAAGCACATAAACATCACATTAAGAAACAATAGCCTAATACCAATCTCTCATCACCCTTAACAAAATGTCGCTGCCCAAGATGCAGGGCCGTTAATCATTGAGGAGTTCACCCGGTACTTCACCATCAGTTGCACTTCACCATATGTGTTATAATGAGCATAAAACTAGCTTCATAGTCTTAATAAAGAAATCTCATTGCTGGCGTCAATCACTTACGACTAAGCCAGTTCCGGTGGTCACCTCTGGTCTTCATCATCAGTTACTCGTCGCCAAGAGGTGCTTTTGTAATGCAATTTCTTAAGGTATTGCAGGTAATACCAAAATTGCTGTATGTGTGCCTATAACTTTTTAGGAGTTCCCTCGATTTCTCATGGATCCCATCATCAGATTCTGATTTCGTGACAATGGGACCACCTCGAAAGTATATTCTTTCAAACAAAAAAAGAATTTTAAAAATCGGTCCACAATTGACGGAGTAATCGCGTAACAAACATACAAAAAAAAAAAAAAAAAAAAAAACAACATACAGACGAATTGAGAACCTCCTCCTTTTTTGAAGTCGGTTAAAAATAATGGAAAACAAAGGAATGAGAAGCCAGCAAAGTCAGTTTTTTTTAGAAAATTTTGTTCCGAAGAATTTTTTAACTTCCCATTGACTTGAAAGGTGATATTTCACTACCAAATACCAATATAATGATAATTTGGCACAGAAGCCTAAATGTGCGAAGTTGACGCAGTCGGCCGGTTTTTTTACAACGGACATGGTGTGATCGATTTTGCTGCCAATGCGCTCTACTATGGCCCTGAAAGGAATGTATCGCGCAACCAACGATCTGTATGTACGTACGAGCGGCGTTAGTCGGAATGAGCGCGTATCAGCGAGCGTATCCGCGGCGGTTCGCGGCGGCCGAGCGGAATGATACGCGTGGTGTGGCTACTTCATTATGAGATACCAACGCGGTTAAGGCACAAGAGGTCGCGGAAAGGCGTGTAAAGTTCTCGGTCAAAAATATGTGATACTTATTTAGTTTATAATTAAGTGTAAGAACAACAGATTGTTGGTAAGCATTATCAGTAGGTACTAAAAAAAACGAGCTTTAATCGCTTTATTTGCTTATTACTCCTTCGTGGAGTTTTGAGTCAATAGTTAATGGAGCTTTTTAAGGTGTTATTTCGGCGCTGAGTTCCTCAACTCCTGTCCCAAATCCAGTGGCTGCTTCTCCGACAGGAATGTCTTCCAGCAGGCTTAACGTGCATGGACGAGATAAAATTTGACAGTTGCAAGAGAAATACTACTCTGTCAAGAAAGTACCGGGAAAAGATCAATAATACACAAACTGTTTGTTAATCATCCAAATTTATTTTATCACCTTCAAAGTATGCTCCTTCAGAAACGATACACTTACGCCAACGAATAATCCAATCATCAAAACATTTTTTAAACGCTGTTTCCGGAATTGAATTCAGTTCTCGGCGCGAATTCTCCTTTATGTCTTCTACCGATTGAAAACGGGTGCCACGAAGTGGTAATTTGAGTTTAGGAAAAAGAAAGAAGTCGGCAGGAGCCATATCTGGTGAATATGGTGGTTGCTCGATGGTATTTGTTGAGTGTTTGGTCAAAAATTCTTTCACAATGATGGCCTTGTGCGAAGGCGCATTATCGTGGTGCAAAATCCAAGAATTTTCATTCCACAAATCTGGCCTTTTTCGTCGAATTTGCTCTCTTAAATGCCGCATAACGCTCAAATAATATTCTTTATTTACCGTTTGACCTTCCGGCAAGAATTCCGAGTGCACAACACCGCGATAGTCAAAGAAAACAGTCAACATGACTTTGACTTTTGATCGACTTTGGCGTGGTTTCTTCGGTTTCGGTTCAGTTGGAAGGCGCCACTCCGAAGCTTGTTGACTAGTTTGCATGTCAAACTCGTAAACCCACGTCTCGTCACCAGTAACAATGCGTTTCATGAATGTTGGGTCGGAATTGACTCGTTCTAGCATGTCCTCAGCGACTCTCATGCGATTGAGTTTTTGGAGAAAATTCAGGTCTTTTGGGACTAGCCGAGCGGTAACATGTTTCATACCCAAATGATTAGTTAAAATAGTACGGATCGACTCGTGAGATACAGAAAGTTCGGCGGCTATCTCTCTCAAAGTTGAATGAGGATTTTCAGTCACTATTTCCTTCACTTTTGCGATGTTAACTTCAGTTGCAGACGTTGATGGCCTACCAGAGCGAGGCAAATCTTCCATCACATCTCGACCGCTTTTGAACGCTTTGTACCACTCATAAACACGTGTTTTTGATAAAGTCGAATCACCGTAAGCCTTCTGTAACATTTTCAGTGACTCCGAACACGAAATTCCATTGGCGATGCAAAATTTAAGACAAACTCTTTGTTCAATGTTTTTGTCCATTATGAAATTCGCAATACACACTAGATATGATATAACTAAAAACAGCACTGTATTTAATATAAATAACAGATGCAACTCAAACTCCGCGCCAAAATAGAAAACAGTTGTGCCAATCTAACAACAACAAAAAAAAACAAAAATTTGAATTTGGAACCATAAACAAATCATCCATTCCCGATACTTTGTTGACTGAAGGTAAATACATCTAACGTAAAACTTAACGCTTAAGATTTAAAATAAAAGTGTCCTGACTTTTATTACCTATTATTACTAAGCGTATATTGCGACTTTCACATTTTTATAGCGATTTTATCAAGACAGGACACTTTTAGAATATGGAATAGATGTATTCATTTCTCTAGCACCTGTCAAATTTTATCTCCTGCATGCATGCTAAGTCCACTGATCTTCTTGAACGTCTTGCAGGTTTTTAATCAAGTTTTTTTTATTACCTATTATTGATAATGGGTTTGCCCTTGACTAACTCTTGCCCTTGGAGGACGAAGATTTAATTTTAATTTTATCAATTGATTCTCTGCGAATGTATTCAGCATCTTGCCTATGTGTGTGACCAATGCAATGCCAGTTACTTGTAATGCTACCATAAATACGTTATTTTATGGCTAAGAATTTTAGCCACCTCTGAAAGTTCGCGTTCTGTCATAAAAAAAGACACAGAACGCGAACGATCACGCTCTGAGGACTAGCCAGACCGTATGTCTCTATACTAGTTACTATAACTCCTAAATGAATTAATGTAGAATACATTTAAAACATACAGATATTTATTCAGTAAGCAGGCCGCACGGGCACTTTTACACGTCAAAATCTACCAGCGCTTCCCAAGAGAACACTGCTGAGAAGAAGCGCCGCAATAAACTCAACAGTTACCTAGTCATTTTTTAAATAAAGCTTTTGAGTCTTATGACAATAATACTACTTATTCTAGCATTGTATAAAACTATAAAATAATGTAAAATATCTGCGTAGTTCAGCAGGAAAACATGTCAAATTACTACGTGAGAAAAGAATATTTACATCCATTAGGTACACATACATAATAATATAAACATATAATATTATACATGTAACCACATAAAAGTTTCGACATGTCTTCCTACGTAAACCGTGTCCCCTAGACAAGATACAGTGTTTACATGATTTTTATGAATTATTTATGAGGTAGTAAGCTATTAGTTAATTTTCTAATTTTTGGGTAACGATATATTTTACCCGCTGACTGCTGATAATTGCACCAACCACGCGGTTTTGGCACGATGCATTCGGACCACAAAGGAGGTGTTCCGGCGCACACACACACACACACACACACACACACACACACACACACCCACACCCACAGCCGAATTAATGAAGTAACCTGAGATCGTAGATTAGGTTGCCTTAGATGCATACATGCCTTTACATGTAAAGGTGTGGATATACCAGAGCACTCACTTGTAACTTTGGGTTTAGGTACCTACTTAACTAGAGGTCAGTCCACAACGATGTCGTTAGCACAGCGTGGAACTGAGTCCCAGGTATTTTTTATTTTAATTAAATAATCAATTACACTTAGGGACTATATATCGATAACCGAGATATATCGGTATTTTAAGAAAATATCGATAATTCCTGAATATATCGATAACTGTATCGGTAAAATTAAATATCGGTAAACAGATATCGATATTTTTATCAATACTTGGTACCGATACCGATGTTAGGTACATAATTATTTTTTTTACCAAATCGTGTTAGTAATCAGATACATAAGACGCGATGGGTGTATAGATATTAGTGCCTTTGAATGTAACTACGATTTATGAGGAGTTCCGTCAATTCCTCATGGATTCCATCATCAGAGTATCACTCTTATAGAAAATATGAGACCAATCCGAACCGGGTATGTTTCATTCTAGTATATTTTATGTACCTGAATGAATAAAAACAAATAATTTCACATCGGTTCATAAATGACGGAGTTAGTGTACCGAAAATTATTTATCGATACCTATATCGATAAGAAGATACCTAATTACCGATATTTATATCGATATCCAAATTATACAGGTACAGTCCCTGGCTATATCCATTGTCTAACGACCTGGTTGTTATGTTAATCTGCGGCGATCGCACGCGCAGCTCCGATGTTATCTGTGACCACTCTAGCCTGAGCACAATGCTAGATACTACTCTGTCAAGAAAGTACCGGGAAAAGATCAATAATACACAAACTGTTTGTTAATCATCCAAATTTATTTTATCACCTTCAAAGTATGCTCCTTCAGAAACGATACACTTACGCCAACGAATAATCCAATCATCAAAACATTTTTTAAACGCTGTTTCCGGAATTGAATTCAGTTCTCGTCGCGAATTCTCCTTTATGTCTTCTACCGATTGAAAACGGGTGCCACGAAGTGGTAATTTGAGTTTAGGAAAAAGAAAGAAGTCGGCAGGAGCCATATCTGGTGAATATGGTGGTTGCTCGATGGTATTTGTTGAGTGTTTGGTCAAAAATTCTTTCACAATGATGGCCTTGTGCGAAGGCGCATTATCGTGGTGCAAAATCCAAGAATTTTCATTCCACAAATCTGGCCTTTTTCGTCGAATTTGCTCTCTTAAATGCCGCATAACGCTCAAATAATATTCTTTATTTACCGTTTGACCTTCCGGCAAGAATTCCGAGTGCACAACACCGCGATAGTCAAAGAAAACAGTCAACATGACTTTGACTTTTGATCGACTTTGGCGTGGTTTCTTCGGTTTCGGTTCAGTTGGAAGGCGCCACTCCGAAGCTTGTTGACTAGTTTGCATGTCAAACTCGTAAACCCACGTCTCGTCACCAGTAACAATGCGTTTCATGAATGTTGGGTCGGAATTGACTCGTTCTAGCATGTCCTCAGCGACTCTCATGCGATTGAGTTTTTGGAGAAAATTCAGGTCTTTTGGGACTAGCCGAGCGGTAACATGTTTCATACCCAAATGATTAGTTAAAATAGTACGGATCGACTCGTGAGATACAGAAAGTTCGGCGGCTATCTCTCTCAAAGTTGAATGAGGATTTTCAGTCACTATTTCCTTCACTTTTGCGATGTTAACTTCAGTTGCAGACGTTGATGGCCTACCAGAGCGAGGCAAATCTTCCATCACATCTCGACCGCTTTTGAACGCTTTGTACCACTCATAAACACGTGTTTTTGATAAAGTCGAATCACCGTAAGCCTTCTGTAACATTTTCAGTGACTCCGAACACGAAATTCCATTGGCGATGCAAAATTTAAGACAAACTCTTTGTTCAATGTTTTTGTCCATTATGAAATTCGCAATACACACTAGATATGATATAACTAAAAACAGCACTGTATTTAATATAAATAACAGATGCAACTCAAACTCCGCGCCAAAATAGAAAACAGTTGTGCCAATCTAACAACAACAAAAAAAAACAAAAATTTGAATTTGGAACCATAAACAAATCATCCATTCCCGATACTTTGTTGACTGAATGTAATACGGTAATAGAGTAGTCGTGGTGGGACTAGGTTTATTAGACAAAGACCGCTTCGGTGTTACAGTCTAAGATCCAAGGTATTAAGGTTTAAATTTGTAAACACAAACCTTTACCTAGATTAATGTAGTCTAATGGTCAACTTCAGTTCACGGAATTATCATTATCACTGCACGTCAATAACATCGACAACCCTGGCCCCCTAGCATGCAAGCACGAGATACAATTTGACAGGTGCTAGGGACATGAATACATCTATTCCATATTCTAACGTAAGACTTAACGCTTGAGTAATAAAAAAAAACGCTTAAGTTATGCGTGCATGCACCTAAATTAAGCTAATTTAAAGTAGTTATAAGTAAATCTTAAACTTAATTGGTTATACCTATTTATTGTTGCTGGAAGATATAGAAGGACCCAACCTTCGTATTGTTTTTAACTATGTGATAGATAATTTTACATTTTCATTTCATTAAAAAAGCCGTGGTAGCCTAATGGTTTGACCTGCCGACTCTTAAGCAGAGGGTCGTGGGTTCGAACCCGGGCTCGCACCTCTAAGTTTTTCGGAATTTATGTGCGAAATATAATTTGTAAATTTACCATGAGCTTTTCGGTGAAGGAAAACATCGTGAGGAAACCTGCACACACCTGCAAATTTGACGGTGTGTGCGAAGTTCCCAATCCGCACTGGGCCCGCGTGGGAACTATAGCCCAAACCCTCTCATTGTGTGGAGGCCTGTGCCCAGCAGTGGGACGTATATAGGCTGGATTATTATTAAAAGCCAAGCAGCATTGTAGTGTGTATATATTTACACGAACCAATTCATGCCATATTTATCATCCTCATAACTTTGTTCCCCAGTGCAGTACAGCCAGTTGAGGCGTACATAGTAGACTGCAAAAATCATACCCTCTTTCTCCGTAGTAGGCAATAAGAAGGCTTGAACGTAGGAGTGTCCGTACGGACCACTAATTACGGTATCGTGGTCACCATCGCGCGGCGGCCGTTACTGATCGTATCTGCGGTTATCGCTCAGCTGGTCCGACTGCCTTGTTACACTTGCGCATCGGCTATAAGCAACAACATACATACATTTCGGGGAAATGACACAAAAATGTAGTGACAAATACATCATCATCAGCCGCAAGACGTCGCTTTCCTTTTTTTTCCCCTTGGGGAGAAATGCTATAATCGCCACGCTTGGCAGGCGGGTTGGCGATCGCAGTTTAATGTTATAATACAATGTTCAGAAGGACGCTGCTGCCCAGCCTCTGGTATGATTCCCTTAGTCGCCTTCTACTACACCCACGGGATGAGATGGGGTGTTGCAATTCTTGCCTGGACTGTCGAAGTCATAAATATGTTTACACTTTAGTACCTACCTTGCCTTGTTGATTAGACAAGGTACTAAAGTGTAAACATATTTATGACTTCGAATGGACACCACACGGGCCTGACAAATACATACAGAGCCAAAATAACGGGTCAATTTGTTAAAAAATTCAGTTCAACATAACCTTGTTATTTTGCTCGGTAGTGTATTAACTTGTTTTATAAGCTTATTAAGGTATTTTGCGGCGAAAGAGACTTTCCAGTACGGCAGTGCTTGAGTGGCGAAAGACCAAGGTCGAAGACTCGCACGACCACGTAATTTATACGCCTATGCATATGCCTGTTAAATTACTTGTAACTGTAACGTCTGATTAAAATACCTAAATAAATTACTAACACCAGCGGGCTTAGCATGCTTATACGAGATAAAATTTAACAGGTGTTAGGGAAATTAATACGTCTATTCCATATTCTAACGTAAGACTAAACGCTTATGGTTTAAAATAAAAGTGTCCCGTCTTGATATCGCTATAAAAAAAGTGAAACTCGCTATAGTCGCTTAGTAATGAAAGGTAATAAACGTCAGGACGAGACACTTTTATTTTAAGCCTTAAGCGTTAAGTCTTACGTTAGAATATGGAATAGATGTATTCGTTTCCCTAGCACCTGTCAGCCACGCTACCATTCACGCTACCACGCACTTTAGCTGTTGAGTCACCATATAGACAGCGTGAAGCCACGAAAAATAATTTTATAAATGTATACCTCGAAATGTATCATTGGATTTCTGTGACAGGGTTCCATACTGGCTCAACAATCAAACTCCGCGACCGTACATCTAAACCCTCTCGTAGAAAACCCATTTGCTCGTAATAACATCAGTTCGGTCGGACAAAACCGAACCCGGAAATAATGGAGGCTAATTCATTATCACTTCCGGCGGAGGTTCTATCGCGCCATCTCTTTATTCCGGGGAGGGGTACGGCCGCGCGGGGGGGGGGTCTGTATCTGATCCGGGCCGGAAGCGATACTTTTATCTCGAAAGGGTTGCGCGTCTAACGGGTGGCAAGGATGACAAGACCATGAAATAAATATTTGATTCAAATTTCACGAGAAAAATTTAAATTATGAGCGACACGAAAATGAACTGGCAACAGAGCACAGCAAGGCATCTTTCTGGAGGCGGACTAGCAAATAATTAGATAATTTAAGTTGCACAAATTTCAATATTTTCACTTGGACTATTCGCTTGTCCCCGCCTGCAATACCTTTTCCAACATTTAAGTTATGCTCTTTAGTTTATAGAGCTTGTTTTTATCATTTCAGTTGATATGTTTAAAGCAGTGTATTTTGATTTTTTTGTTCACGTGTAAGATCATCAACTCATCATATTCGTAAGTTCCAGAATAAGCCTTGGAGTTCCCATTTTCAACCTTCGATGCAATCTCGGTGTATCTGTGTACCTGTCTGAGGCATCGTAACTACCAAACGGATGGACCGATGTTGATTTAGTTTTTTAGGGTTCCCTACCAAAACGGTAAAAAAGGATGGTGAGACTTCGTTGTCTGTCTGCTTGTCTGTCTGTATGTCACAGCAGTTTTTCTCAGCAACTACACAAGCTCCCCACTTGAAATTTGGCATAGTTGTAAAACTTGCTTGCCCGCGTCTGTTTTTGGTAAAAAATATGAAATTAATTTTATAAATAATTGAAAAGGGGACTAGAGAGGGGGTTGAAAAAAAAAAGTGATTTGATTATATCAAATGGGGTGTCATATATGGGCTCAATCTGCACATTTCAAAACATTTTCCGACTCGCACTTGACCAGCTTTTTTGTTTGAAAGGTGACTTAGGTTTTGGTGAAAATCGGTTGGGCCATGTAAAAGAGAGATCTGATAGTAGTCCCAATTTTATCGGGGGTTTTAATCTATTTAATAGTTAAATAACATATTTATTTAAAAAGAAATTACACTTTTAATAATATAAATACTTCGCTAAACTGCTTTGAAGTTTCTCGGCGAATTAAACAATTTACTTACATATTATATTAGCTGTGTATTTACTTTTAAACTGAAACATGCTAAGAATCTAATACATTTTAAACAACATTCGCTCACTACGGTACACTTCGAATAACTAAAGTAGTTGCAAGTAGCAACAATTGCTACTTACTTATACAATTAAACATTTATTTTGTAGAAATCTACCTAATTTAACTGTTTTAAATGATTATTTACGCTATTTACTGCCTGTCTTTATATTATTTATATTATTCCGTATCTTTACATGACTTAGTCAAAACCTAGTCGTCTCCTTCTTGTAGCATTCAATGACCTAAGTGTAATTAAAAATTAAACCTGCATTTTGATGTTCTCCAAACAAGTCGTCCGTGTGTCTCGCACCTCCCATATTATTAGATGTTTCTCGAGCAGCCATATTGTTCTCTAAAAGGTCGCTAATTAGCTAAAATGTATTTAGTTTCGTATTTTTTGGTTTCTCTACTTAATTATATGCAAGTTAATTAAGACAAGAACAGTTTATTTTATCAGGCATTTGGAGATTCTTACTTGTTGAAAGTTATTCGCGGAAGTTTAGGTAAAATTCACTAGTTTTAAAATAAAATTATATAGGATTTAACATTTCAGAAAACAATTCGACAGAGAGAATAAGTTCAATTTATTAAGTACTGTTATATTTTTTTAGAAAATACACACATCAGCGCCTGAAGTAACCTCTGAGCAATGAGCAAAAACTTCAACGGGCTCCGAGCACGTACATTTTCACTGGAGGGGCTTCGTCACTAGAAGATTTCAAGTATTTAAAGCTCATAACTTGTAAACGGCTGAACGGATTTTCATCAAACCAAGCTAAGAACACTCTCGATCAAGTTACCTTTCTAATAAAAAAAACTAAATCAAAATCGGTTCATCCGTTTAGCAGCTACGATGCCACAGATAGGTACACAGATACACATTGTTGACGACGCGGTTAGCCTAGTTGGTAGTGACCCTGCCTACGAAGTTAGCGGTCCCGGGTTCGAATCCCGGTATGGACAAATATTTGTGTAATGAGCGCGAGTATTTGTTCCTGAGTCATGGATGTTTTCTATGTATTTAAGTATGTATTTCTCTATATAAGTATGTTTATCGTTGTCTAGTACCCATAGTACAAGCCTAGAGCTTAGTTTGGGACTAGGTCAATTTGTGTGAGATTGTCCCCTGATATTTATTTATTTTATTAATAGGCTACCTACGTAATATTATGGCGGTCTACATACATTTTGTCATTTATATTGTAACATTAAATACATTGATGAATAAATAAACTAAACTATTATTTATTTATTTATTTCATATTTTTTACACAAAAGCAAGTATAAATGGCGGACTTAATGCCTGATGGCATTCTTTACCAGTCGACCACGTATCCAATTACATAGTAGGTGCACAGGAAAAGAAGACAGACATAGATATAGTTTTGTTTAAAAAAACAAAACGGTCTTCAAAAACCCACTAAAAAGGGTTAAATAAAGACCGGCCTCCTAGGAGTCCTAGGAATTGCCCATTTGGTGCCTAATAGGTACATGAAAATATATCTAAGCCGGTGTCAAGTAGGTATACACAATAGCAATGACACCATGATTCTTGCCACCGACTTCGATATATTTCATGTACCTATTAGGAACTTTTTCGCTTTTTAGTGATGCAACTAATATTATTATGTGATAAAAGCACATAAACATCACGTTAAGAAACAATAGCCTAATACCAATTTCTCATCACCCTTAACAAAATGTCGCTGTCCAAGATGCAGGGCCGTTAATCATCGAGGAGTTCTCCCGGTACCTCTCCATCACTTCCACTTCACCACATGCATTATAATGAGTATGTTCTTAATATAGAAATCTCATTGCTGGTGTCAATCACTTACGCCTAAGAAGTTCCAGTGGTCATCTCTGGTCTTCATCATCAGTTCCTCTTCACCAAAAGGTGCTTTTGTAAAGCAATTTCTTAAGGTCTTGCAGGTAATACCAAAATCGCTGTATGTGTGCCTATAACTTTTGAGGAGTTCCCTCGATTCCTCTTGGATCCCATCATCAGATTCTGACTTGGGACAATGGGACCATCTCGAAAGTATACGTTTAAAAAAAAAAAAGGTTTTTTAAAATCGGTCCACAATTTCGTAACCGCGTAACAAACATACAAAAAAAAAACATACAGTCTAATTGAGAACCTCCTCCTTTTTTGAAGTCGGTTAAAAAATGACTAACTGTTGAGTTTCTGCGGCGCGTCTTCTCAGCAGTGGTCTCCTCTTGGGAAACGCTGGTAGATTTTGACGTGTAGAAGTTCCCGTGTGGCCTACTTACTGAATCATTATTTTTTAATTATAACAAAACTATAACTTACAACATAAATAATTAGCTTATCTTAGTTTTCGAATATCGCTATCTCTAGCTTTGTGTATGTTGTCTATGGCCGAATTTTGAGAGGGCAAAAAAGGGAAAAGGGTGGCCCTTCCTCCAGTGGGAGAGATAAGCCAAACCGAGTAGGCCCTGTCTAAAGCCCTGCACGAATCAGAATGCCTGTGGCCACGCTTTCTTTATGTAGGTATGTAATGAAATGTATGTTGGAAACCCCTTATTCATAAACACAACAACCCTATTGTAAAAGTATGCTTTGTCACTTTCTGTCAGATTCAAATGTCACAATGAAAGATAAGGACAAACCATAATTCAAGCACACTTCAGTTATTGTGCGATTATGGAAAAGGAGTAAAGAGTCTTGATGGTTGCGATCCTGCCTAAGATAGGTCACGGGTTCAAAACCTACAGGATGTATATGTTGTTTGTGACGTTTGTGTTGTTTTCTTATTCTTATTCTTTATGAAATTTGGAGTATTAGGTGTCTTGTATGAGTCACTACTTAGTTTGATAGTTAAATAACAAAAATAAATGTTCCTAGGGGGGGGGGCACTCCATACATGTAACAGAAGCTGAATTTTTTTTCAGCACGGAGAAAATAATATTTTACTGTAGTACCAGATTTTATTGTAGTTATGATTCTGGTGCAGGATAACAGATTTCAGCTATGGTTAACAGATTTTATTTTAATGACAACAAGTCATATTTTTGTTAATACTAAAATATTCTAGTTAAAATATTCTAGTACACGAAAACTTTGATATTGTTGTGGTTACTATCTAATAGTTACAGAGTAAAATATGCATTTAGCGTCCAACAGGTTTTGTATACTAGGTAAATGGTAATAGGTACTAGAAATTATGTTGTGCAGAAGTAGAATTTTCTATTAATGTGTATAAAACGTATAGTTGTCACATATAATACAATAAAATCAAGTGGAATTTACAATATTCTGTTAATGGAAACTAGATTTTTTTCTCCGTGTGCCGCTGTGACAAGCGGCTAGGACGGAGTTGTTCGGGCCCTTTCAGTATGGGACCCTAAAAATCAACGTAAACCTGTAATATTATAACGTCTACAAAGAAATCCAAGAAACTTAAATAAATTACGGTTACCATACAAAATCGTCACAAATCGTAGCAATAAAAATTCATTTTTATCACGAGAAGTTAACCGCCGCGGCCCTCAGCCCGCGATAACACTCAATCCTTATCAAAAAACCTAAATACGATCCGATTTTCTTACAAGGAAATGACATTATTACTCACGATACAAAATGTCACATCTGCCATTTAAAACCAAAGTAATTTAAATCTTAGCTCCTCAGGATAAAGTTGTAATTACAATAGCAGTTCTACACGATTGTGACATTTTTATGTGGGCTGGAAAATCACACCCGCCAAATCAACTCTATAACATTTAGATATTAAGGTCAAAATCCGTTGTACTAAGGAACAAATTTGAAGCCAAAGCCAGGGGTAGTGATAAATAAGAAACATGTTAACAAATTGAGTATTCAAAGAGGAAGGAAATGGCGTTTTTACTGGGAGCAGGCAGAATGGGGGAATAGGGGTAGTTTAAGAAGGTTTTTAGGGTTCCGTACGAAAATGGTAAAAAAGGAACCTTTATGCTGTCTGTCTGTATGTCACAGCAGTTTTTCTCAGCAATTACACACGCAATTAACTTGAAATTTGTTATAGTTGCAATGTATAACCTGCGCGCCCGCATCTGTTTTTAGTAAAAAAAATATGAAATTAATTTATTTTTATAAATAATTGAAAATATAGAATGGGGGGCTGAAAAATGAAAGTGATTTGATTATAGCAAGTGGGGTGTCATATGAAAGGGCTCAATCTGCACGGGGAACACCCAAATATTCCGAAATATTTTTTTCCGAATATTCATTTGTCCGAATTTTAATTTTTCCGAAATATAAGTTTGGCTGGAGCTATTTAAAATTAAAAACATATTTGAATTGCTATACGTACGTTAGGTTAGGTTTGATTTATGTGCGGTATAAAAAATAAAGTCTCCATTAAAAAATATATTATGAAAATTCGGGATATCAATCAATTCGGAATATTCGGAGTTATGTAGTGTACCCCTTTTTATTATTTGTTTTCGAATTAGCGGCAACAGAGACACACTCTGTGAAAAGGTCAACACTCTATCTATTACGGTTCATGAGATACAGTCCGCGGAGTAACAAAATTTAATAAAATCACGGTTTTTGTATGGGAGCCCCCTTTAATTTTAAATTTAATTTAATTTTTATTACTTGCTGTTATATTAAAATAAACACTCTGTGAAAATTTCAACTGTCTACCTGTTACGGTTCACGAGATACAGCCGGATTTAACAAAAAAATCATGGTTCATAAGAACCATGATTTTTTTGTTAAATCCGATACAAATCGGGCCCCACTTTAATTTTCAATTTAATTTCATTTACTCGTATATATTTGTTGCTATAGCGGCAATAGACATACACATTCTGTGAAAATTTCAACTGTCTACCTATTTTGTTCATGAGATACAGCCCGGCGACAGACAGACGGACGGACGGACCCGTTTGGGTCCCATTTGGCACCCTTCGGGTACGGAACCCTAAAAAGGAACCCTTATAGGATCACTTCATTGTCCCTCTGTGTGCTTGTCAATACCCTTTTTCTCAGGAACGCGTGAAGGTATCAAGTTGAAATTCATATGAAATACTCAGGTTTGCAATCCCCCCTTGAAGCTGTGAAAAAATCAAACTTCTAAGTCAACGCAATCAAAGATACGGCCGTTTATGCCGCATATTGAAGGGAATCTCAAGGGAATCAAAATAATAATATAAACTGACACTCACTAAGTTCGAGAGTGCATACTTAGTGCGTGTCAGTTTATACTGGACATAGTTTCCATTGTATTCCCGTGATTCATGAACTATTTAAATACCTACAAGTTTGTGAGGAACCCTCGGTGCGCGAGTCCGACTCGCACTTGACCGGCTTTTTCATAATAAACTTATTTAACAATATTCTTTTGTCTTATAAAAGTTCAAGAAAAATAAGCGGAAAATCGTGGATCAAAGCTACAAAAGAAATAAATGTTTGAAAAACAAAACTTGGTAGTTGAAGAGCTTGGGCGGCCAAGACAAACAGACACACGCAAGTAAGGGCGCGGGAGTTTCGAGTGGCCGCTGCTTGTTTAGGCCCGGGTTCGAGTCCCCGCAGTGCCTTTTTTAACTTTTCTCGTATAAACAGACGTTTTAGACACAGCTATATAACGTTAAAAGAACCGAAGAGTTCGCCGACGAGTCCTACGATGGGCCAGCCTAAAAGGTTTATTACACCTTCATAAATTTAGTCACTAACGAAAGGGACGCCGCAACACATTGAGTGAGATGGAGATGTCTCCATACGTATCTAACGTATTGTGGCGTCCCTCTCGTTAGTGACTAATTTAGTCACTAACGAAAGGGACGCCGCAACACATTGAATGAGATGGAGATGTCTCCATACGTATCTAACGTATTGTGGCGTCCCTCTCGTTAGTGACTAATTTAGTCACTAACGAAAGGGACGCCGCAACACATTGAATGAGATGGAGATGTCTCCATACGTATCTAACGTATTGTGGCGTCCCTCTCGTTAGTGACTAATTTAGGAAGGTGTAATGAGACTTTACTTGATTATTTAGGACAACGCGTCGAAAAAAATCCCAAATATTATTGACTATATTATTTCCCGTCATAATTATTGGGTAGGAATGTATAAACAGATGAGGAAAATAGTAAACCTAACGTTTGCATATTATATAGGCTTCATACTTTGTATAGTTGGTATGTAATTTATCTATTAAACAAACAAGTGTAATGTATAAGAAACATAAGTAATCACATCCTGGACTGAAATTTTTCAGGCAACCTCATCATCATCATCATTATCAGCCGCATGACGCCAAGATTATCAGTCAACCTATTCGTGATATTACTTAACATATTAAAGATACAAAATACTTTTCGTCCATTACACAGACGGGAGAGATTTCCTTATTCGGATCCAACTCCTGGATGTTGGGATGTATGCGCTTCAGGTACGCTTAAATGTCAATTTGGCTCACATATCAATATATGTTTTAATACAGTTGCTCAAAAAGTGGTACTTTTTATAACCGTATGTCGTGCAGAAAGTTGGATTTTTCATACTAGTGCTTTACTTTTCCATTTTTGATAAAGAACCATGCCCTGATTTGGGCCATATGGCGTGCAGCGATAATTTATATACCAGTGTTTTACTTCAGAGGAGTATATGACCAGAAAAATATTTTGAGTGCCGTTCAGCGAATGCGCCTCGGTCTACAGGATGGTGAACAATAAAAATTATTGTTCACCATCCTCTTCATCTGAACTATCAAATCTTATGAATATATTTTCTAGATCTTCTGATGGTGGATTTATTTGTACATTATGATTTTTTGCATGCCCTAAAAACCAAATTATGATAATTACGTGAACACAGGTACCGATGGTTCGCGCACCATTTTTACAACTAGGTACTATAGTAACCTTTTATTCTTTTATCTTTACCCGCTAAGTTTTTTTCTGCTAATACATAAACATAGTATTTTGTTTTATTGATATGTCGAGACTGTATTCTTCCTTTAATAAATAATGGATCTACTAATGTCAATCCATAAGAAGCAAAATCAACTTCATCGTTGTTAGTGTCTATTTCGAATAAATCTCTGCCAACATTTCTGACATACGCAATCATTTGGACTTAAGGAACGACTGCTATTGGATGGAAGCTTTTGAAAATATTCATAGGCTTCTTCATTTATTTTAGAACCAGAAAGAGTATATGTCCGCAAACGTTTTATATTTTTTATAAGATTTACTCCACAAGAAAAACAAATAAGTTTTTTGCTAAGGCCAGTAGTCCTTTCGGGGTGTCCCCGCACCAGAAGCTGACCACTTCCTCCTGATGCATTCGCCGCTTGCATCTTTTCCCTCCAGGGCGGACTCCAGAGGCATCACAACGCATCGAATCTTTCAATTTTCTTGCCATGACGGCGTAATTCGAATCCAAAGGCTTAGCCGGTCAAGATCATACTTCTGACTGATACTACCGTCACCACGAGGAAACGCCACAGCTGATGTGACGCTCGTGCAATTATTTTTCCAACACCAAGTGTTTTCCTCGCAAGGCCTTGAATCCCTGGTTACGCTCAGGATTCTATTTTTGAACCACCGCTAAGCTCGTGGGTCAATTTTACAATCCTGAGCGTAACCAGGGATTCAAGGCTTCGAAACCTAAATAACAACTTTGCAGCCTTGCATAACAAATAACCATTGTTTCAAAACATCACCGCAAGTATAAACAAATAAGGAAATGTCAATTTGTTGCCTCTTACAGCCCCTCATGCAAATCACTTTAGCTTAGCGCTTGCTTAGGTGTGTGTAGCCGTATACAAATAGATGACTGCGTCCAACCTCACACAAGCACCGGCACGTGTGTGCGTCAATTCTGTTCTCAATCATCGTTGTGTTACCTTTACTAATACACACACACACAAAACCACCCCAATCATTAACAAAATTATGAACTTAAGGACTCCTTATGGCGCTCATTTTGTATAGAACTTGAAGAACCAGGCGTTGAATGCGTTGAACAAATCCAATCAGTAGTACGCAAATTCCCTTAACCTAAGAAACAATTACGAATTACAACTGTCTCTTTCTGAGGCTGTAGGTGAGGCGGGGGCGAGCGGGACGGGAGATAACCGCGTGCGCGATTGTTTGATTTCCGTGGAATGCCTGTCGCTAAAGTTTGTTAGCAGAGATGTTACGGTATCGATAAAATAATTTAGTACACGATAAAACATGGGCACAATCTGATACACTTAACTGGGAATTCATTGGTAGTCTTAGCCTAAATAAAAGACTTTTACTATTAGATTATTAAAAAAAATAGGCTGTGATTGCAATCGTGTGGATATGCTGTCAAATCAACCTCTGACATCACATTTTATTTTTATAGTACGTTTTTCAATACGAGAAATTACTACGTTATAATTACAGTCTGCAAGTAACCTTAGAACAAGTAGATGATTTTGAATACGCGTCTCACCAATATTTAGACTATTTTCTCTAAGAAGATTTAGATTTTTTTTAATTTATTTTAAGACTAGCTTCTGCCCGCGACACCGTCCGCGTAGAAGTCGTTTATCACTGTTCCCTCGGGAACTTTTAAATTTTTCGGGATAAAAAGTAGCCTATGTGTTAATTGAGGGTATAAGCTATCTTCATTGCAAATTTCATCCAAATCCGTTCAGCCGTTGCAGCGTGAAGTAACAAACTCACACACACAAACTTTCGCTTTTTAAAATTACTAGGATTTTTGACACAGCAGTTTGTAGGCGATACCGCGTTCACATGACCAATTCAGCCATGCTACGAGTAACACAGTCTTAAGCGTGGCATAACGCATTGGATGGCGAATGTACAGTTCGCCATCAAATATATCTGTACATATCAGAGTAGTCAAAAATATCTGAACATGCACTCTAACGCCTTGACAATAGAGTCGTGTTCAGATATTTGTGACCACCTTGTTTGCTGCAATATATATGATGGCGACTGTACAAACTGTTATGTTAGTAACGCATAATGTAAATAAACATAGGAAGTATTTTTATTAAATCAGCACGTATTAGGAAATAATGTGGCAAAAGTTGTGAAGGAATATCAGACATGAGACATCTCGCCTCTGACTTCTCTCTCTGACCTTTTGTATGCTACTCGTATCTAAAGGAACAATAGTTAAGTTTTTCATTTTGATCGGGCATTTTATTTCTTGATTGTGTTTTTCTTGTCTTTTAAATTTTTAAGCCTAAACAAACAAACACATTTTTTATTGTACCTAAACTACGTACAGTCACAACACGGGATTGTTGAGCCACTATAGAACCCTCTCACAGAAAGTCGACGGTAAATTTTGACGTAATTTCTTTTGAATGACTTGACGTTGTCATTATGACAGGGTTCTATGGTGGCTCAACAATCCCGTGGTGTGACTGTACATAATAAAAATACTACGGCACAATTACTCTTTTACCATGACTACTCCTAGCAAAAGAAATACATTGATATTTCACGATAAGTCGTGCTTTGTCTGTCAGTTAGTACCAATTTATAAATTTTATATGCAAAACGGCAAATAAAATAAATGTAAGTTCCCCTATAGGAACTGCACCGTCAAGAGGACTGATTTTCGTAATTCGATCGCGATTTTTAAGGTGTTTATATCGAGTCGGTGGCAATTCTACTTTTTTTTTTAATCTAAAATAGAAATGAAAACTAAAGATCAATTTTACAAATTTGCATATTTCTTGAAATAATTATTCAGCAATCCCATGTTCATTTTCAATCACTATTTTTGGGTTTTTATATTAATCAAAACGAATTTGTTGCTCAAATTACAGTCCCCACGTCCCCTTGCAAATAAGACCACTACGTTTTTTTTAGGCGGGCAGGTTTCCGCACCTCGACGTCTAGCGCCTATTTTGCGTGTGTCCATTGCGTTACCACTTCGTGACCACTGCGTTACTATAAAAGCTTTTTTTATTACCAGTTTCACATAAATCGGTACAAAACGTTAATTGAGTGTGTCGATCATAAAATCGTGTTTTACTAAGATCCATACAGTTCTGTACGGAAATTATGCTCTTAAATGTACATTCATGTTAAGGAACAGTTGCTTAGGAATAGAAAAGTAGAATTGCTATCGATATCGGTACTGTTAAGAAATATCGACTAGGAACTATCGACTCCACCGGGCCGCGAGCAGCCCTTTGTTTCGATTTCCGGTGGATGTGTAGTCTGCCCTGCTAAGCAAAATGGCACTATCTCAGACAAAACTCCTGTAGCAATTGCAACCTCATTATCAACAGGGGAGGACTGAATCTGCTTTGGCTATTGTTTTTGAGATACTGCTTTTTATCTTAGGAGGGCAGTAGTGTACGAGTCGGGTCTCGTGGCAGGTACAACACTGGCCTATATTCTGTTCTAAGGGAATGGTAAACAAAATGAACGAATGTGATCCAATTGGGTATCTTTACCCGGTAGTGAGGTGAATCAATTCGCGTGTTTACAGAAAAAGGAAGCAAGTGTCATTTGAAGTTAAATTCATTTCGAACTTTGAATGTATTATACTTTAGGTTTCAATGTTGAATGGTCTGATAATTAAAGTTACTGCTTTTTACTTTCAAATCGATTGAAATATGGGATCAATCGATGGTGTTTTTTTACAAAGTCAATACATTTAATAATAAATGCTTATTAGTATAAAGTTATTACTATAATTTTGCAAATAAAACTTATCCGATAGTGTACAGTCGAGCGCAAAAATATGGATACACTTTTGGACCCTGTCCCATTGCAATAAGGTCCAAAAGTGTATTCATATTTCTGCCCTCGACTGTACTAACTGGATGACAGACGATATACAACCTATATACCTGAGATAAAATGAACTGAACATAAATCTATTCCATATTCTAACGTAAGACTTAACGCTTAAGGTCGCTTAGTAAGAAGGTAATAAAAGTCAGGACGTGACTTTTATTTTAAACCTTAAGCGTTAAGTCTTACGGTAGAATATGGAATAGATGTATTCATTTCCCTAGCACCTGTCAAATTTTATCTCGGCCTGAGAGACGTTAGACAATCTCAACACATGGACGAGTGGAATAAAAAGAGGGGAGACCTTTGCCCAGAAGTATACAAAAACAAGCTGACAAAAAAACGGTAAATAATGCTGATATTTTAAATAGGAAAGTGTGTCTCAGTGAGGCGTGATCAATGTATACGTAAAATTCAGCACATTGATATATATAGGCATTTACGTTTCTGCTGAAACCTTATTATTTTCAGGCCATCTTAAGCATGGGTTACGTAGTAGGTTAGGTAGAAATAGTGAGTTTCCTAGAGTTGGTGGGCGTACCACGTGTCCTGGACACGCCCCTAAAGGTGGTGGGGGATGCCTGAGTCCCACAGAGTTGGGTCCGGGAGCGGACAGTCGCCGGCGCAGCCGAGGAAGAAGACAAGGTACCCAGAGCTAGGTCAATGGCGGGGGTTTTAGTCAGTAAGAATCTGACATAACTGTTGCTCCTTTTCCCCGGACAAAAAAAACAAAGGTTAGACCTGACCACCAAAATATTAAAAACTCCTGCTCGTGGAAATGCCTGTGAATGAAATGAAAATTCGGCGAAGTAAAACATTCTATGAAACTGTTGTCGGTGATTCAAGGGTAAACCAATTATTTATTTGCTAGACTGCACCCAATAACATAAAGTGGTAGGTACATTTGTTTAAATTCCATCTAAATTTGGCTCACCGGTTGAAATCCAACCTTCAACACGGCATTCGTTTACGCCGCGAAGTATTTTAAAGAATCCCTCGTCACCCC
Organism: Tortrix viridana; assembly: GCA_963241965.1. Lineage (NCBI taxonomy): Eukaryota > Metazoa > Arthropoda > Insecta > Lepidoptera > Tortricidae > Tortrix > Tortrix viridana. The sequence continues at coordinate 267,691 of OY725197.1, forward strand.
AGTCAGTGCCAGGAGTTGGCCATCAGCCAGTACTTCTGGCCTCCCTCCTCGCCCTAGCCCAGCATCTTGACAGCGTGGCTTCCAAGGTAATCACCTGCCTTACGTCTGTACACTCCTGTCTTATAATGCAGGAAATCGGGATACAAGTCGATTATAGCTGTAACTGGGCCATTTGTAAACAGTTCCGCCTTAATATGATCCTCGTTTTTGATATCGTATGCTATCTTACCGTAATGTTTGTCTTTTTCATACTCAACGTTGTAACCTTCCCTGCATTTACGCACACATTTAAGCGTGTCGTCATAGGGTTGCACACACAGTTTAAATTTCCCATCAGTATTATAGTGGTCGCAAGGAGGAGTCAAATAAGGCATACAACCTTCCGACGAGTTGTACGATCCTCCAGATACCATGCCTACATTTACCCATTATTGAAAGGCCCAACTTGGAAATCCTCCGTGGCAACCGTCACTAGCAATACATCTAACAAAATCAGCGGCTGAATATTTAGTGAAATTGTTTTGAGACTTTTGAATAAATGCACACGCGGTCTGTCATGACCTCCACAGTTGTATGGGCCCAGCAACTGGCACATTTGCCCTGGTCTCTGATCTCGTTCAGTGACGGACAGTTAGGCCATTTTTCTCTAGCGTCGAATTTTTCCGGTAGACTCGCTATCAGATCAGCGTCGTGTTCTTTTACGGGAAGCGCAGGCATGCTGTCATCCTTAACTACTCCCATTAGTCTCTTGATGTACGCCATCGGAGTGTCTTTTGCAAAGTTCCGACCGACGGTCCAAGAGTTCTGCTGAGAGTTGATCAGGGATATGAATTCGTCGGAGAGCGGGTGCAGTTCGCTGGCAGCTGCGAGCGACGCGAGCAGGAGCACGACGCCGGCCGCGACGGGTGGAGTCATGGTGGGTTCTGCTATTGAAGTGACACCAGGAAGGTGCTGAAGAGTTTGTGACAAGGTTTGGTTCACTGAATGATCAAGACGAAAGCGCGCAGTTTATAAGGTCGTTTCGTGAAGGTGGCACCGCATAGAAGTTTATCAAAGTATTTATAGAAGTATGGCCATGCACGCACGTCGAAGTAATAAAAATAAAAGTCATCAATATTCGCTGTAGTCTTGCTGTAGTTATAAAATTTACTTAAGTATGAAGGCCATGCATTATTACGAAGGTAATGAAAATATAGTCTAAATAGTTTTTTTTACTGAAAAGTATTTCAGTCATTTATTTACGTAAGTTTTTTTTTTTCAATACAAAAGGAAAATAACAATACTAATACTACCAACATTGCATACATAAATCACAATTGTTATATATTATATTAAGATACTGTTGTGTCCCACTGCTGGTCAAAATCCTCTCCCCGCTTTTTCCAGTTTTCCCTGTTCTGAGCAGTCTCTGGCCAGTCCTTTAAAAAGGAATCCAACTTCCGCTCTGTGGCAACTTTGGCCCACAGCTCGTTCGGCATGCAGCAGACGTGACCAGCCCAGTTTCACTTTAACTTGGCCGCTTTCTGGGTTACGTCGACTATTTGAGTCGTGGTCGTCTTGGAGCACAAGGTGGTGTTCCGGATACGATCCGTTAGTTTGACCCCTAAGACGCTGCGCTCTAAAGCCCGTTGGCAAACTCCTAGCCTGGACGTTTGTGAACACGTCGAAGACCAAGAGCACCGTATGTGAGAACCGGAAGTATGATCATGTCCATGAACTTTCTCTTCAAAGATAGAGGAAGATTTCCCTTCAATAAAACTAAATAAAAATAAACAAATAGAATTTTACATGATAATCTTGGTACTGAAGGAATTCATTTTATATTATTGTGAATGTTGTTATTGATAACAACATTCACAATAATATAAAATGAATTCCTTTGCAGTTGTGAAGAAATTATAAAAAATACACTGGTAGAAATTTTGAGTTTAAGTCGAAAGTAGAGTATTTAGTCGGTCTTTGCTACTTACTATAGTAATAGTGAAGTTTAAGCTAAGAAAACACTAAATTTAATTCGCTAGAATAAGAAAATTTCTATTGATTGGAACCTTTTTCTTGGTTGCGATTAAAACAGAACATAGGACACTGGGGTGTCACTTCAAGTTTAGGTATGTTCGGCCGCCGCGCCCCCCGAGGGGCAAATGTCAGCGGGTTGCTGCTCTCGGCTCTGCTACCGTATTAAATGTTACATCCCATGTGCCATGTGTCATGTCGTCATAAAGTGACATCCGTCGTGCTAGTCACCCAAGGAAAAACAAACATGTTTTGTTGCAACTAAATAATCATTTCTAAACGATATAATCCGTATAAAAATACTGTAGGGTTTATGGGTGCATAAATAAAGGGCGGGCGAGTTGTAACCCTGTAGTTTCATATTGTAACGTTAAGACTTAACGCTTAAGGTTTAAAATAAAAGAATCTCGTCCTGACTTTTATGGTACAAGGCCAAGTAAAGATCCTTGGGGCACACCTCATGGATTTGTATAGAAAAATAATCTGTTTACTATTTAGTTGTCCTTGCGGGGTAAATGTTTTAGCTGAATTTTCCTTCTGGCTGTACAAAATAATTGTCTAGTTATTTTATTATTTTTGTGTATCAGTAGTACTAAGTGACCTAGCCTGCTACGGGTTGAACCTGGGACTGTTTTTTAGATAGGGTATTATGTTAAGTGAAATAAACAATTTCAAGAAACCAACTCCAAAAATTATATTCTTAAATTCCATCTAACACTGGCTCTCCAGCGAGAACGTATTTTTCAATATTGCACTCGTTTACCCCACGAAGGATTTTAAAGAATCCTTTATCACCCCAGTCAGTGTTCCAGGAGTTGGCCATCAGCCAGTACTTCTTGCCTCCCTCCTCGCCCCAGCCCAGCATCTTGACAGCGTGGAAACCAGCCATATCGCCTTTCGTGTGCGAGTAAACTCCAGTCTTATAATTAAAAAAATCATCAAAAACCTTGAACGTGGCCTCAGCAGGACCGTTTTTAAACAATTCCGCTTTTATGTCATCCTCTTCACGAAGCATGAAAATATTTTTACCGTGGACTTTGTCTTTTTCATATTTAACTTTGTAACTAACTATGCATTTCCGTTCACATTCAGGTGTTCTATCCTCGGGGTCGTGGCAGGGAGATCTGTTACCATGAACGTGATGCTCACAGGGAGCCAGTAAATAAGGCATGCAACCTTCCAAAGAGTTGTACTCTCCACCAGATACAATCCCGGTATCCACCCAAGCCTGCCAAGCTGACGATGGACTACCACCATTGCAACCAGCTGTAAAGTTAGCTTTTACACAGCTAATAAGGTCTTCAGCAGAGAAGTGGAAATGTTTGGTGCCATTTGAGTGAATGCACACGCGGTCTGTCATGGCTTCCACAGCTCCCATCGCCCAGCAACTGCCACAGTTACCCTGGTCTCTGATCTCGTTCAATGTCGGGCAATTAGGCCATTTTTCTCTAGGATCGAAGTGGTCTGGAAGACTCGCAATCAGATCAGAGTCATGTAATTTTACTAATTTTACAGGAGGCTTCGGAATACTATCATCCTGGATTACTCCCAGTATTTTCCTTAAGTATGCCGTCGGAGTGTCTTTCGGGAAGTTCCGACCGGCGGTCCAAGAGTTCTGCTGAGAGTTGATGAGGGATATGAATTCGTCGGAGAGCGGGTGCAGTTCGCTGGCAGCTGCAACGAGCGACGCGAGCAGGATCACGGCCGCGACGGATGGAGTCATGGTGGGTTCTGTTGAGTAAGTGATACTAGGGCGGTGATGAAGAGTTGATCGCTGAATGGGTGAATTACTGAAGACGCGCAGTTTATACTGTTGCTCTGTGAAGGTGACCTTTCGTGTAGCACACAATTAATACGGCGTGTGTCAGAGCACCTACGCCGTTGACTAAGAGTGTATTATTGCTTAATATGTGTGCCTTATGAATTGTGTCTTGCTATAACAACTTATCGCGATGTTACTGGCGGAATGCTTAGAAAAATGTTAAAGAATTCCTGTTTAACTGCAACCTAAATGGAGAATTAAATATACACTCGGCTTGTACTATGGGTACTAGGCAACGATATGCATACTTATATAGAGAAATACATACTTAAATATATAGAAAACATCCAAGACTCAGGAACAAATACTTACTCGCACTCAAAATATTTGCCCATACCGGGATTCGAACCCGGGACCGCTAGCTTCGTAGAGTCACTACCAACTAGGCTAACCGCGTCGTCTAAACAATAATAACAACAACATGAAACAATAAGGAGATATAAGTCTATTAAATTGTAAGCGTAGATTTTATTTGAGTCGAAAAAATATGGACACAAAATAAGTAGATGCTTATACGAGTATAGATACTAAGTCGAGAAGCTGGTCTGAAACATACATATTTTTAAAAATAAAATTAGTAAATATGGGAATAAAATAATGCATAACCTAACCTTACCGGATCGCTACTTTCAGGGCTCATAACTCTTAAACGGCTTAACAGATTTTCATCAAACCAAGCTAAGAACACTCTCGATTAAGTCACCTTTCTAACAAAAAAAAACTAAATCAAAATCGGTCCATTCGTTTAGGAGCTACGATACAGCAGACAGATACACAAACACACAGATACGCAGATACACTCGTTAAACTTGTAACACCCCTTTTTTTGCGTTGGGGGTTGAATTAAAAACCAAGCAGGCGAAGCAGATGAAGTCACCGTCAGACTATAGTTTCTATAAAGCCGGTGATTAACTGAGCAAGCAAGACATGCAGTCGTCCGACATGATGATAAGGCAGCAGTTTTTTTTTTTTTATATAAGAGAGGGAGGCAAACGAGCATGCGGGTTACCTGATGGGAAGTAATCACCACCGCCCATGAACACCGGCAACTCAAGAAGAGTCGGACCGTTGCCGGCCTTTTAGGGAGATGAACGCTCTTTTCTTGAAGGCCCCCATGTCACAACTGGCCGGAAACACCGCAGAAGGAGTTGGTTCCACAGTTTCACCGTACGAGGCAAAAAGTGCCTGGTGAAACGCACGGTGGAAGAACACCATTCATCAAGGTGATGTTGATGAAATTTGGATTTTCGACGAGTAGTACGGTGGTGGAATTCTGCGGCCGGTAATAATTCGTGCAATTCTTGAGAACACTCCCCATAATAAATCTTATACAGCACGCAAAGCGAACTGACGTCTCGTCGGATAGAGTAAATTAAGGACTGAAGAAGCCCTGGATTCCCGATACCCTTGTCCTGAAAAAACCGAGCAGCTGGGTAGTCGCACACTACACGCTGTAGCAGTATTTTTAATACGAAACAAGACAAGATTTTTAATTAAAAAACTAGGCCTTCGTAGAAAACAATTTTTGTAAAGTTTTCAGGGAAGATTGGTATTTTTTTGGGCTTTCAAAATGGGTGGATACTATCATAATCAAATAGGAATAAATATTCACCAAAAAAGCAACAATAGTTAAATACTTACGGCCGCACTCAGCGAGCCTAAGATGCATCACAAGAATAAAGTGACAGCACGAATAATAAGTTGCTAGAGTAATTAAATATCATGATTAGCTTAGAGCCAGTGCACACTAGCGTTTTTAGCCCTTAGTCCCTAGGTCAAGAACGCTAGGTGTTCACAGGCTCTTAATAGATTTGAACGATTTATTTCATTCATTACTCTAGCAATACCGGATAAAATTGCATATAATAAAAGGTAACAAGTCTGGACGAGACATTTTTATTTTAAAGCTTGTGTTAAGTTTTACGTTAGAATATGGAATAGATGTATTAATTTCCCTAGCACCTGTCTAATTTTATCTCGTGCATGCATGCTAATCCCGCTGAGACGTCAATTAACTTTTCAGTTTGACTTTAAAGTTGCTGCTGTCACTTTATTTGCTATATCAATAGAATAAGACGCAGCAACTTTAATTAAATTTAAAAATATTGACGTCTCTGAGTACGGCAGTTACTCCACATACAATATAGCTACACGTTAATGATGTGTAGGTACATACCTAATACTATTAATTATCTAAGTAACTTGTATGTATGTGGTTGTAGCACCCAAATAACGTGTTATCTACCCTCCCATCTCCTTATTTCCTGGTAGCATTAGTATTCGCACAAAGAACTCGCCTTATCTCGCGAACTACGAACAAGTTGCGGGAGCTATTTTTGCTGCACTAGTTAAGTTTGTTGGACTTCGTAACGTTTCTGCTCGCCTGGTACCCGAGCCAGCTGGAGGTTTCATTAAATATACAAGCAGTTCTTTAACACATGAGAGAGTTGGTCAGTGAGGGCTCTCGTCCTGGTCACCACGCGAAAATGACCTTAGGATACCATCTCTAACTTTTTAATTAATGCCAATCAACAATCACATATTTTTGAATACTCGTAGGTACTTATTTATTATATATTATTAGTGTATTAGTGTATTGATATACATGTATTTTATTTTAGTATGCATTCAGACACTTACATTTTATTTATAGAATTTTAAGAACTGGTTTCTTCAAAAATAGCACCAACCTTGACATGTTTCTGTTTGGCCTATTGGTTGACCGGTAGAGAAGGCTTTAAGGCATTAAGTTCGCCATTTTTACTTTATTTTTACTGTGCAATAAAGTTTAAATAAGTAAATGTACGGTTTGTTAGAAAAATATCACTTTTCGCAAGTAATTTTTAGGGTTCCGTACCAAAATAGTAAAAAAGGAACCCCTATGGTGAGACTTCGTTGTCTGTCTGTATGTCACAACAGTTTTTCTCAGCCACTACACAAGCTATCCACTTAAAATTTGGCATAGTTGTATAACTTGCTTGCTCGCATCTGTTTTTAGTAAAAAATATGAAATTAAATTTATAAATAACTGACCCCTTTTCAATTATTTATAAAATTTTGAATGGGGGGTTGAAAAATGAAAGTGATTTGATTGTAGCAAGTGGGGTGTCATATGAAAGGGCTCAAAACTATTTCAAAAATATATTTTTTAAATGTTTATTAATGTACAATGCCGTGCAATGGCAGGGTCATTTACGCCAGCGCCATGTATGTACCTACTTACTACCGAGTAATGTCTTCTTTCCTCTAAATAATGGTAATAAAATATTGCCGGCAGGCGCTATACTTGTAAAGTTATAAGCGATCTCGCCATAACATATTTCGTTACAATTGTTTTTTGCAAGTGACCCCTACTGAACGAATTGAAAGACCAAAAAATATTTTATGTACAAATATAAATAAATCTTATTTAAGGTATAGAAAAATCCATTTTTCTCGTTCTAATAAAGTGGTACTTGCGCAATCAGCTCCAATTAGGGCGCGGGCGGGCCGGAAGTGGTCAATAACACTTCCGGCCCTGTTTCCGGCGGCGGGCGGAGGGTTTTTTACACGCTCTGTTGGCAGCCCTGGGTCTAGACATGGTTGAAAAATACTTTGTTATACAAATTGGTATAATAGTAAAGGTTAGGTACAGTCGGCCTATATATAATAAACCTTATTTTTAACCTTAAGCGTTAAGTCTTACGTTAGAATATGGAATAGATGTATTCATTTCCGCACCTGTCAAATTTTATCTCGTGCATGCATGCTAAGCTCGCAGTGAATGAAAGTCCTATTATCGGAAGTCCGAAAACATTTCTCATACCATTTAACATCATAATGATCACTCTTCATAATATAATATAAAAATATTTAATAATAACGATCGAAACTCCTAATCATTCTAATTCATATCAAAGGTCTCCGTTAGGTACGACGAGCGACGCGAGGAGTGTTAGGTGGAACTGCGACCCTACAGCGAGAATCGAACATATTTTTCAATACTCCAGGAAAGATACGGTTTTTAAAACATTATTTTATAATAGCCTGATTTTTTTTACTCCATTTTTATAAGATATTTTAAGACACTATATTCATGAATCCAACAAACTTTCCACCCGGGTGTAGGTATATAAATATACTGTTGAAAAAAATCCTTTTTCTTTTAAATTAAAAATCGTAATTGTAATTTTTGTGTCTAAGCATAATAATATTTTTGTCTGTAATGAGTAGAAGGTGAAATCTAACAAAATATTTACACGGAAAGCCACTAAATCAGCAAAATACACGGCTCCAGTTATATATACCCTTAAATGATAGGAAAAGTTAGTAATAAATAGTGCTTTGATAAAAATTATATAAAACTATTTATAAGTGTTAAAATACACTGATCAATTTGTATTTTTTTTATAAGGAATTATTATTTACCGCCATAAAATCCACCTTCCGGTATTATTTTGTGTATGATTTGCTTGCCACGTTTATATTTATTGTAATCAACAAGGAATGAAGAAAACTATAGCCAATTACGATTTTTAAATACAGAAATATGCAAAATGAAAACAATATTCTAGCTAATCGAATATAAATGAGACATCCTTAATTATTTTTTGTGCGATTCATCTTGAATATTATATTAAGTAAGCAATATGAAAAAAAAAAATGTTTATAATTATTTTTAACAAAATTTTCAGGATTTTTTTAAATTTACATTTTTTTTTAAATAACTTATTGACTCATATTTAGTTGGATTATGTTTTTACCTAATTACTAGAATTATAATATATCAGATACACAAGAAAAATCAGCTATTATACATTATTTCCGTTTCACCATACTAGCGACCGTAACTTTCCTGGAGTACAACTAATGTTTCTTATGAAGGACAAAAGTAGTAATAAAAATTTATGAACAAAAAAGTATGAGGAAATAAATTAAGAAGAGTGATTATTATGAATACAAAACGGTAGTTAAACAAAAAATAGGAATAAGAATTTTATGTAAGCCAATGTGGACCCGTTCAGGCGTCCGAGCCTAATTACCGCGCGCGTGTTTACTCGCCGGGGTTGCCAGTTAGCTTAGGACGCGTATTCTAATTTAAGATGAATTACAATTGTATAACAGATTACGGCGTCGGCGCTTGATGGTTGAGATAGTTTTATTTAATTCCTAGCTTTGCCCGGGACTCCGTCCGCGTAGAAGTCGTTCATCAGTTTTTTGGGAACTACCAAATTTTCCGGGTTAAAAAGTATTCAATATGTCAACTCCAGCTGGTCTAAATATACTGTAACCCCCCCCCCCCCCCCCCACACACACACACACAACACACATACAAGCGTACCTCGACGAACGGGAAAATCATCAATCAATGTAGATAATTTAGTTTGTTTAAATTACAATAAACATATTTAAATATTAATATTATTTCTTCCTTGATTTTAACCAAAAATAGAGATGTGAAATTAGTATCGATAAAAGCATAATAAAGTTACTTTTATTTAAACGTTATCTTCAGTCGTCATCTAGACAATAATGGCGAATACATTTTGATTAACAAGAATTACTGGATATTAATACGTTCGTCGCATGCCTGCTGCCAATAAAGGCTTAATTCAGGCACAAATGCAAATTTAACAGGGTTATAAGTAACGTTTTATGGATATCGTTTTTTAACTGATAGGTTGGTTGGCTAGCCTGCCTGTGAAACAGATAGATCGTGGATTTGATGCCTCATGTGATGATTTTTTCAGATTAGTTTTGTAGGGGGCTGAATTGCTGGGGACGTCATGCTCTTAATATGCGGGGGCAGCGGGGGGATAACAATAAAAAGGTCAAATTATTACAAGAGATTAATGAGAATTAAAAAAATACTTGTTTAGATAATAAATAATAAATAAAATAAAATAAAGTTTAGTTGCCATTAAGATTGCACAAAATTGTAGGGTACATTATCTACATTATTATTATCTGTGACCTCCACACTAGGCTAGGCCTGTCTCGCGGGGCCGTTTACATACATTTACAAAAACGTTACCCATTTCGCGCTTTACCTCCTTGTAATACTGATCTTTACAGTGTTGGTATGCTACATGAAATTCTAAGTTCTAAGATACTTGAAAGGTTCTAATACTTACGGTATTTTTATATAATTTAGTTGTGCGTGTGCGTGCGTGCGCGCGCGTGTGCGTGTGTGTGTGTGTGTGTGTGTGTGTGTGTGTGTGTGTGTGTGTGTGTGTGTGTGTGTGTGTGTGTGTGTGTGTGTGTGTGTGTGTGTGTGTGTGTGTGTGTGTGTGTGTGTGTGTGTGTGTGTGTGTGTGAGTGAGTGTGTGTGTGTGTGTGAGTGTGTGTGAGTGAGTGTGTGTGTGTGAGTGTGTGTGTGTGTGTGTGTGTGCGTGTGTGTGTGTGTGAATGCGTGTGTTTGTAAGGCTTACTGTGTAAATCAACTGATTACTCTTAGTAGATTCTCAGTTTCTTGGTAGTTTAGACTTAACAGCCATCTGAAAACGTTTACCTTTAGTTCTTTAATCGTGCACAATTTTATATCACAGTGATAATTTACTTTATTATATAGGTATAGGTGTAACGTTGCACGTACATGTTTATTTAGCAGTTCAATTGTTCATAGCAAATTTCCTTGAAAATATGTATAATTTATGAAAGAAAAAATAAATGTATAAATTCTAAAAGTAAAATTAAATGACGATGACTATTTAGTTTTCTAATTCATCACATTTAATAATAACAATAAATCTAATACATTATATTTAAAAATAAAATAAATAAGTACTTATTATTTAATCAGAATCAGAGTCAGCGTTCTACACTTTGAGCGATCTCTTTGTTCTCAAACTAGTTTCTAGTCGCGCCCGCGCCGAAACCGGCATTCCCGATTTATTCGCCAGCGAAGGCAGACCTATGTCGGAGCGTTCACGGCTTAGTTACGTGTCCTCTTACGCGCCGCCATATTAATATAAATCTCCGTTTCGCGGCGATAGAACTTTTATTGTTTCCAACGTCTTTGGATGCATTTAATCGCAAAGTAGCTGATTGCACTAAATAGTAAGTGACATCTCGGACCCCGATAAGGGTGAGTTGAACAAGGTTATATTTTTTAGTAGTGCTTTTAGCCTTAAGTTAGTGCTTCCGCTTGACCTATAATTTCACCGACTTATGTCCGATAATTGTCGCTTCTTATTGTAAAGATGATGCTGATGATCATTATTAAAAAAAGCGATAATAATAATTAAATGATTACTTATAATGCGAGTAGATTGCTATGATGTTGATTTTTGTTGATCTTATTTATTTACCAACATTAGTGCTTATTATTAATTCACCGCCTGTACTCTTTTAGTTCTTGGTTCTTATGTTATTACCACCGTTCTGATAGTGAACCCTTACACCAACTGCTTCCGGTTCTCTCCTTTTTTCAATAGGCGTACCTACTAAAATCAGAGGTTCACTATCAACGGAGGAAGTTTTAAACCAACTCTTACTGTGGACTTCCATTCACAGGGTGTCACTTTTCCCTACGAGTTTGGGGACTTATTTAGTCAGCACACCAACTTCAATCGGCGCTTCCCGTTCCTGGCATTCTTCCACTGCTGCCATCCCGAAGACCAAACAGCCGCCGCCACCTTACAGGGGAGTACCGTCCTACGAAGGCAGAACCAGACCTAGGCATTTGACCCTATTATAAATAAATATTTTTGTTGTTGACTCGGTTGTTTCTTTAAAATAAAATACCACTTAATGGGATCGAACGTCACATGTGTGAAGAAAGCGTTGGAATCTCTTGGCAAAAATGCTATTCACTCATTGCACTGCATTGTTAATAGCTTATTTAATAGCGCGAAGACCACACGGCGGCTTGGAATTGGTTTTATATAAATTTGTCAGATTGTTAATGGTTTAAATTAAGACCGGATTATTTTAATTCCGGATAAGTGGGTAAAATATATTTTATTTTTGACATAATTAATCAATTTTGACCGCATTTTTGAAATGAGGGCTAATTAAAAAATCCGAAGATTAAAAATATGAAGCATTAAGTCAGTCTTAATTCCGTCTTGTGGGAATCTTCGTATTTTAAAAATTAATTGCACATTATCCTCTTCTCATTTTCTGGATTTTGTTCGGACTATTTAAAAATTTTCAATTTTTATTGAGCGATAATCACTTTTTTGTAGCCAAACCCCGATTAATCCTCGGATTTTAAACAGCTTCGGGAGAACATGATAATCATTTTATTATCATCTTATTATTTACTTCCTATATACGAGTAGTTTACTTATAAAGAGATATGAACGTTAAAAGATAAAAAAGATAAAAGATATTTATTCAGTAAGTAGGCCGCACGGGCACTTTTACACGTTAAAATCTACCAGCGCTTCCCAAGAGGAGACCACTGCTGAGAAGAAGCGCCGCAAGAAACTCAACAGTTAGTCATTTTTTAAATGAAAATATAACAATGTCACTACTTATTCTAACATTATATAAAACTGTAAAAATAATATTAAATATCTGCGTAGTTTTGCAGGAAAACATGTCAGAATGACTACGAGAAAATTTATATATATATCACACAAAACACTTTTGACATGTCTTCCTACATAAACCGTGTCCCCTAGACAAGATACAGCGTTTACATGATTTTTATGAGGTATGTACGAGTAGTAGGTAAGCTATTGAACATTAAACATTAGTTAATTTTCTGGTTTAGGCCAAGCATTCTTGTCCGTTAGATAGTCCTCGACCCTATAGTACGCCTTTGACATCAACGACTTTTTCAAGTAATTTTTAAGTGCTGGAAGGGGTAACTCTAAAACTACGTCGGGTAATTTATTATAAAAATGAATGCATTGACCTACAAATGATTTATATACTTTACGGACACGAAACTTTTTTATGGCAATTTTATTTTTATTCCTAGTATTTATATTATGTATATCAGAATTTTTAACGAAAGAGTCTAGGTTCTTAATAACATACATAATATTTTCATAAATATATTGGGATGCTACTGTTAAAATATTAATTTGTTTAAAAAGTTCTCTTAATGAATCACGGGAATTTAAGTTATATATAGAGCGAATGGCCCTTTTTTGTAACACAAATATAGTTTGTATGTCAGCTGCTTTTCCCCAAACCAGAATACCGTATGACATAACACTATGAAAATAACTATGATAAACTAAGCGAGCTGTCTCAACATTGGTAAGTTGTCTAATTTTCCTAACGGCGTAAGCGGCCTTACTTAATTTGCCTGCTAGAACTGCTATATGGGGACTCCATTGCAAATTATTGTCTATAGTTATGCCTAAGAAAAGTGCCTTATCTACCATTTCTAAACACTCGCCATTAAGAAAAATACTAGAATTTACCGGTTTAACATTAGGCAAAACGAACCTAACACATTTAGTTTTCTTAGCATTGAGTAGTAAGTTGTTACTCGTAAACCAATTAAGTACTTTAACAAGCGCGGCGTTTATCCTACTGTAGTCGACGGATTTTCGGTCTACCTTGAAAATGAGTGATGTATCATCAGCAAATAGTACAATATCACAAAGTGTATCTACTATGGGTGGTAAGTCATTTATATAAACCAAAAATAAGAAAGGACCTAATATAGAGCCCTGGGGCACACCTAATTTAACTGCAGCGCCAGCAGACTGCGTATTGTTTACAACAACCGTTTGTGTTCTATCACTGAGGTATGAAGACATAAGTCTTAGAGCATTATTTGATAGACCATAATGTTCCAATTTTAAAATAAGGGTCGCATGATCAACTCAATCAAAAGCTTTCGAAAGGTCACAAAATATTCCTACTGCATCACAAGATGTCTCCCAGATATTATATATATATTTAATAAGAACAGATGCTGCATCAGTAGTGGATCGTCCCTTGGTGAAGCCGAACTGATTACTGTTAAGCAGTTTATTTCTATTGAAGTGACCTAACATATCATTCAACATTAACTTCTCAAAGACTTTACTTAGAACTGGTAGTATAGAAATGGGGCGGAAGTTCGTTAAATCACTCTTCTCGCCCGACTTAAAAAGGGGTATGACTTTACTATATTTCATTAGATTTGGAAAGACCCCCTCAGATATGCAATTATTGTAAATTAATGCTAAGTGGGGTGCAATTACCTCTATGATATGATGGATAACTTTAACTGACGTTCCCCATAAATCCTCGGTTTTTTTTAAACTCAGAGATTTAAATGCCTTTACAATAGCAACAGAATCTACTTGACTAAATTCAAAGTTTATATTACATTTACTGACATTATTACAAAGTAAAGATTGAGCGTCAATCGCGGATGATTGAAGACATTTAGTTGTATTAATTGCTATGTTAGAAAAAAATTCTTCGAAAGCTAAGGCTACGTCTGTATTTGACGTGATTTGTTTGTCTCCCGTGTTTAGTATGATTTGATTATCACGAGTTTTAGATTTACCCGTTTCCCGATTTATGATATTCCATACAGTTATTTTGGCGAATTCGTGTTTAGTTTACTTAATCCACATTCATGAGGAACAGAGTCAAGGAAAGCCGAAACAGACAGTAATACTCACGTGTTTTATTAGCACCAACTTCTTAAATTTTTTATCTACGAATGTCACAGAATTTCTCATTATTATTCTTACATTTGAGTTTAAATATTTATTTCTTGTTGACCTTATTTACCGAAAAAATATTTATTATCTCTTACAGATTGTAATAATCTCAAAAACATAGACATTTTATCACGTGTGAAATTTGAGTAGATAACTCAAACTACTGCAAAATTACCGATTGTTTTTATCGATAGTTAATTATTTATTATTTTATCGACAACCCGTCGTCCCGTCCCTCGAACAAAACGCTGCGTTCTTACATCGACATACCAGCTCGGGCTCGCACGTAACCACAGAGATATTGTTGCGATGCCCGCTCAGTTAATGTTCCTGCCTTTAACTGCCATTCCGGGGCGTGGCATGCCATCGCGTATCGACGCTAGTGATGGGAATAAACATAATTATCTGCATTTAATATAATCAAAAACTTTGAAATTATGAGTCGCAAGTTCGATTCGATCAAATAAAAATGCAAAATAATAATCGTCCTCGTGCTTCTGACGTGAGAAGAGTCAGTCTTTATTCAATTTGTTTTCGATTGATTTGTAACCTCTGAACAGTTTTCTTGCACTCTGTTTAGGGCGGCCGCACATTGAGCCACTAGTGACCGCCACTAAAAGGCTCCACTAGTGGTTCGGCTAAGCCACTAGACGCAGCCACCAATCGCGGCCACCGGTGGCTGAGTGGCGGCCACCAGTGGCTATTGTTCATTGGAAAAGCCGGCGACTGTGGCCGAGTGTGCGCGCGAGGCGAGCGACAAAGGTGCGAGTGCGGGCGACTACCGTTGCTTGTGGCTCAGACGCGGCTATACTCGAACGCTCGGTGTGCGCCGATGCTATACAAAATGTATGCAAATCTCGTCCTTAGCTTGTGGCGGCTACAAGTGGCTACGCTGCGGCTGCGACTAGTGGCCTAATGTGCTGCAGCTCTTAATCTCATTATATTCTCAGACTTTTTGCCGCACTAAACCACTGGTACTTTTCAATTACGTAAGACAATATTACAGCAGACTCCGAAGATGCCCCGAAGGCGCAAAGCTAGCTAAATAACCTTTTTAATACGAAACTTACAAAGAAACGACCTAAGCATATTTAACGAAGTAATTCAATATTCAGTCTCATTTTCTGTAACCCTTCATTTAAATCACAAACCTTTTAAAATAATTCAATTACGCAAATCGCTTTATCGACTATTTTTCAATCGAATTAATTTCACAATCTCTTTCGATTAGTTTATAGATGGAATAAATTATCGATAATTGTGTCAAGAGTCGATAAGTCGTGGGTTGGACGGTTATCGTGTAATCGAGTGACAGTCTTTGTCGATGGAGCATCTCTTTGGATTAGTGCGGCGCTCGCGAATGATTCGATTATCGACACTGTCACGCAATTGTGTGACTCACACGGTTTTTAATTTTGGGGCTACAATGTCATATTTCTGGAGGAAAAAACTGGACTTAAAAAACGCTGGTGAAGAAATTTAAGAGGAGTACCTACGGTTTAGAAATTATACGAGTTAATGTCGACTGTGTATCTAATGTAGTCTGATTTTGCTCTAACATCTCCTTCTTAATCGGTCATATGCTACTGGTTTCATCTAGCTAGTGGTTTCATGAGGCACTTATCATATAATATCATATGTGATGTTCTCAATATAAAGGGACCTTATGGAGACAGGTGGTTACGCCATTTTTAGAACTGGTACCTTAGTATTCGTATAGTTACAAGAACAAGAAGAGCGTAACTGCCTTCCTCCATAAGGTCCCTTTATATTGAGAACGTCAGATATACTCAGTTCACACGTGTGGAAGAACTAGCAACATTTTCACCTTTTAACTTTTTACTTACACTTGCTTGATTTATAGTTAAACTAAAGTCATGACGATATAATAAATGACCGAGCGAGCGCGAAGCGTCTCCGTTTCAGCTTGGACAGAAATGCTGTCGTATGTCCGTATGTCCGGCTGTTCTCCCCTACATGTCGCATTTCTCAACCGATTCTCGTGAAATTTTGTGAGCAGGTTCGATAATTATATGGATTTTTTTTTGTCAGGCGTGTCGGCAGGCGGCGCCGCTCCACTCCATGTGGTCACCGTTTTAGTCCTCAGTGCAGTGCAGCCCACTCACTATCAGGCCGCGCGTTCGCACAATTGCCTTCTCCATGCCATAAAAAAATATGCTACAAAATATGAGTTCCTCGAAAAATGCGTGTCATTGAAATTTCCTTATTGAATCTTAAATATACAAAACCGCTTATTTTATGGCCACGCCGGTTCATCACAAGTGTTTGGAGCGAAATTAAAGATTCTATAACGAACTTCTCTTTAAATCTAACGACCCCCGGACGATCAGTCGTGTCGTGATAAAGAGACAGCGTGTACACTAAAAACCCGTTCAAGAGCATGTCGGGCCAAGCTCAGTGTAGGGTTCCGTCGTCGTTAATTTAAAGTTATTTGGTACCAAAAGGCAAACCGACAGACGGACAAACTTAAGCTATACAGGTCAGGAACCTATATAGCTTTGACTACAGAACCCTAAACGATTTATATAGTATACCCAAATTTCAGGACAGCAAAGTTTCGTTTACAAGCTAAAACCCGTGACACACGGTCTGACAGACGGACGGACGGACAGCAGTTACAGCAAACGGAACCCGTTTTGCCGTTTGAGCACAGAACCCTGAAAAAGACAATCATAGCCCTCCAACTTCGCCGTGAGATGAAAAATACAAGTTACTCTTCAAATATTTGTATTAACTTCGTATTTTTAGATTCCCCGCTCCCTCACTCTTTATTTTCCGTGGCCGAGATAAAAACTCGAACAAAACGAACCCGACCGATGTTTGCTTCCGTCGTTTTTAGGGTTCCGTACCTCAAAAGGAAAAAACGGAACCCTTTTAGGATCACTCGTGTGACCGTCTGTCACAGCCAATTTGCTCCGAAACTACTGGACCGATTGAGTTGTTTGGTACACGTATGTAAGTTGATGACTCAAACACGGACGTGTAACGTAAATAAATAAATTTTAAACATGGGCGCCACATTTGGGGGGTAAATTAAAAAAAAAAATTTTTTTGCAAACTATGTCGTGTGATATATCAAATGAAAGGGCTCGTTGTTGTGAGAATCTCAAATATATATATTTTTCAATTTAAAGATAAATAGTTTTAAAGGTTTTAAAGAAAATAGGCGAAAATTTACCATTCCCCCCTTATCTCCAAAACTAGTAGGCCTAAAAAAATAGTTTTCTACCTTACAGGAAAACCTACAAGTCTATGGTATTTAGTTATCACAAAGAAATTTGGGTCAGATAAAAAAAAAAAATAGACCTATGGAATCATGTACGGAACCCTCTCTACGCGAGTTCAGCTCGCACTTGTCCAGTTTTCCTCTGACGTTAAATTTGCTGCGAGCTGATAGGCGAAGCGGTGCAGCTTGGCCTCGTCTCGACTCGCTACGGGGAGACGCAGCCAACAGCTTCTCTTTAGGGTCTTTAATTGACTAGTACTACTTGTTTTCTATTGTATTCCGGGCAATAAATAAACTAAAATTATTTTATTTTTTCGTAATTTTGTTTTTAGGGTTCCGTTCGATAAAAAATAATTCTTGTAGGATCATTCGTGTTGCACAAACTATTTGGCCTTTTTTACCCGAGCGAAGCAACAATAAGGGGATTGTGGTTAACTATGTATGTATGTATGTATGTATTTATGTGACCGAAAATCGGAGGTCCCACTCTAGCTCCTGGGTAAAGTAAACCGATTTTAATAATAAATGGGCTGTCATATGATTCGTTAAAAACGTGCGAGTGTCATAGGCTATATGTGACGTTCTCAATATAAAGGGACCTTATGGAGGCAGGCGGTTACGCCGTTTTTAGAACTGTTACCATAGTATTCGTATAGTTACAAGAATAAGAAGAGCGTAACTGCCTTCCTCTATAAGGTCCCTTTATATTGAGAACGTCACAAATAAAATTGTAAGGGTTGTACTAGTCGCCTGGTTGGGTTTTAGTTTTTGAGGTTAGGTTAGTGTCGTGTGACATTATCAACTTATCGTAGAGTTTGCCGTTTTTAAATTTAAAAACTATTAATTCAATTCCATTTATTTCGCTTAAATAAAAATTACACAAATTAGTTTACACTTGCCTCTACGCTAGGCACAGCCTGTCTCGTAGGTAGCCAATCCATAAGAGAATTACAAAAATGTATGCGAACAGTAAATAAAGGTGAACAGATTCCTAAAGTAACTAACGATTTGATAAAAGATGCAAGCAGCTATGTTATTCTGTTAACGCATCGTCGTTCAGTTCTAGGTACTCAGTCGATGAATAGTCGGCGAGTTTACGTCGTCCTTCAAGGTGGGTAAATGACATTCAACAGTTGAATGTTAACAGAATAACATATCTGGTGAACCTATACAATGACATGAAATTATTATTGATATTATTATTATTATTACACTTCTAAATCTAGAAATTTCACTTTTCTTGCGAGAATCAGCGTTACTACTGATACGCGACGAGTAGTTTCTAAATTCCGCTCCACCTTAGACGCTAGAGTAAGAAGTCGCGCATTACGGGGGCAAACATCTCGGGGCAAGTGGGACATTGCCGGGACAGGCTGTGGCCGGGCACGGGCGGCGCGGCGAGCGGGGCGGGGAGCGATTCAGATGACATTACCGTGCGGTTTGAGATGTGTTTTACAAGGGCAAAGATTTCGGAAGTGGAACTGCCATGACATAGTGTGGCAGCACACGGGCGGCGCGGCGAGCGGAACGGGAAGCGATTCGACATTACCGTGCGGTTTAAGATGTCGTGTTTTACAAGAGTAAAAATTTCAGGGCAAGTAGAACTGCCATGACATAGTGTGGCAGGACACGGGCGGCGCGGCGAGCGGAGCGGGAAGCGATTCGACATTACCGTGCGGTTTAAGATGCTAAGAAAACTAAATGTGTTAGGTTCGTTTTGCCTAATGTTAAACCGGTAAATTCTAGTATTTTTCTTAATGGCGAGTGTTTAGAAATGGTAGATAAGGCACTTTTCTTAGGCATAACTATAGACAATAATTTGCAATGGAGTCCCCATATAGCAGTTCTAGCAGGCAAATTAAGTAAGGCCGCTTACGCCGTTAGGAAAATTAGACAACTTACCAATGTTGAGACAGCTCGCTTAGTTTATCATAGTTATTTTCATAGTGTTATGTCATACGGTATTCAGGTTTGGGGAAAAGCAGCTGACATACAAACTATATTTGTGTTACAAAAAAGGGCCATTCGCTCTATATATAACTTAAATTCCCGTGATTCATTAAGATAACTTTTTAAACAAATTAATATTTTAACAGTAGCATCCCAATATATTTATGAAAATATTATGTATGTTATTAAGAACCTAGACTCTTTCGTTAAAAATTCTGATATACATAATATAAATACTAGGAATAAAAATAAAATTGCCATAAAAAAGTATCGTGTCCGTAAAGTATATAAATCATTTGTAGGTCAATGTATTCATTTTTATAATAAATTACCCGACGTAGTTTTAGAGTTACCCCTTCCAGCACTTAAAAATTACTTGAAAAAGTCGTTGATGTCAAAGGCGTACTATAGGGTCGAGGACTATCTAACGGACAAAAATGCTTGGCCTAAACCAGAAAATTAACTAATGTTTAATGTTCAATAGCTTACCTACTACTCGTACATACCTCATAAAAATCATGTAAACACTGTATCTTGTCTAGGGGACACGGTTTATGTAGGAAGACATGTCAAAACTGTTTTGTGTGATATATATATATATATATATATATATATATATATATATATATATATATATATATATATATATATATATATATATATATATATATATATATATATATATATATATATATATATATATATATATATATATATATATATATATATATTTATATATATATATATATATAAATTTTCTCGTAGTCATTCTGACATGTTTTCCTGCAAAACTACGCAGATATTTAATATTATTTTTACAGTTTTATATAATGCTAGAATAAGTAGTGACATTGTTATATTTTTTATTAAAAAATGACTAACTGTTGAGTTTCTTGCGGTGCTTCTTCTCAGCAGTGGTCTCCTCTTGGGAAGCGCTGGTAGATTTTGACGTGTAAAAGTGCCCGTGCGGCCTACTTACTGAATAAATATCTTTTATCTTTTCATCTTTTAAGATGTCGTGTTTTACAAGAGTAAAAATTTCAGGGCAAGTAGAACTGCCATTACATAGTGTGGCAGGAGACGGGCGGCGCGGCGAGCGGAGCGGGAAGCGATTCAAATGACATTACCGTGCGGTTTAAGTTGTCGTGTTTTACAAGGGTAAAGATTTCAGAAGTGGAACTGCCATGACATAGTGTGGCAGGACACGAGCGGCGTGGCGAGCGGAGCGGGAAGCGATTCAATGATATAAGCGTGGATTTAAGATGTCATGTGCATTATGTGAATAAACGTTCACATTTTCTCATCCCGCTTTATTCCGAATACCAATACATATCTTTAATTTGCATAAAATGTGGTACCGAAGGTGGATATGTCATTTTAAAGTAGCACTCACTTTACCAGTGCTAGAATAATACTTGTTTTAAATTTTATACGGCTGCTTGAGTTTTGTTTATTGATTTAGTATATACTAATGCCCTTACTAATAAACGTTGAGTAACCGCTGAGTAGTTATACCATGCTTTGTCCTTATCTGTCGAATTCAAATGTCACAATGACAGATAAGGACAAAGCGTGGTATAACTACTCAGCGGTTACTCAACGTTTTTAGTAAGGGCATAAATACTCAATCCCGAACAAAAATTTTGTATAAACGTATAAACTGGCTAAAAATTACACTGACAGGTATATTCAGATACATGCTAATACCGCATAATTTTTACCTTGTAATGTGAACAATTTTTCATGCCAAATAGAAATCAATGTACTAAACGTCAAGAGTCAAATTTGCAAACGTACGTTTCAAAATATTAAATATTTTTTAGTTACGTGGTCATTGTCGTAATATTTACCAATACTTTACGACAAAGGAGAAAATGATATAATGATAAAAATCATGAAAGCATTATAAGCCTAACTAGAATCTGTTTAATTATAAATACTTAGAACTAACGTAAAATAATACATTCCATCCTTGTTTTCAGTTTTATTGCTGTTATACAGTTACACAGTTACACAGTTTTTTATCGGACATTTAACCATTATTGACAACTGCCAATGTTAATGGTTGGAACAAGACAAGGGTCGTATTAATAAACTGATCTTTGAGTTGAGATGCCCGTCACAAGATGCGTCAAAAATAATAGTTCTCTATGGATTGACGTTTACTTTGACGTATCTTGAGACGGGGATCACAGTTGAGATGAGTTTATTAATACGGCCCTAAGAGCAAAACTTATGCCAAAGTCGGATCGGCATAAGTTTGGTCGTACCACATATTCCTGCTGATTGGTGTATCTAGTATATACTAAATCAATGGTTATGTTCGTTTGTTCAAATGGAGGAACCGACTTAAGGTACGAGTATCTAGAATATAACAACATACAATTGTCAATTACACATTCTCTGAGGCGTGAGATCGAGAAATACCGCAGGCGAGCAAATTTTAACAGCTGATTGCAAGAGGGGTTATTGCATAAAAGTTCTTACAGAGTTGAAGTGTATCAGAAATTGCCGATCTGTTCAAAGATAAGAGCTCATCGTACCCGCTGTATTCGTGGACACAGCCTTAGGTACAAAACGCGTTAGCGCTCTCCGGGAGCGATAAGCGCGGCCATCACGGTAATGGCGGAGTACCGCCGCGCTGGCGAGGCGAGCGTGAGTTGGACGCGGACGCAAGAAGTAACGCTGCAGGTGTTGAAGTTAAGGATAACAGCGAGTTTTTCGATCTGTAGTCAACTCAAGTAATAGTACTAGTTCGAGAATAGAATCGAAAATGTTGTTGTTGTTGTTGTTGTTGTTGTGTTGTTGTTACAGTTTTTTATTATTAGAATAGAATAGAATAGAAAGTATTAAGAAATAGAATAGAATAGAATTATTAAGTATTTTAGTTTAACTACGGGCCACAAAACTCGCTCTTATAGGTACTTATCCTATATTATAAACGAGAAATATACGTATATATGTATTCAAATTCTCGAAAACGGCTCTAACGATTTCGATGATTGGCAATATTGAGTTTTACGGGGAAAAATCGATCTAGCTAGGTCTCATATCTGGGAAAATTAGTTTTCCTCGTATTTTCACGCAAAAAAAAATCCCCTGCAATATGGTTCGTAATTTCGAGGCGACTGCCGCCGTCTGAATAGACTGATGGTTAGAGCATTGGCCTACTACGCCAAGACTGCGGGTTCAAACCCCAGCTATGGACCGTTTAGTCTTTTAACGGATGAAATAGAATAAATCAAATACTTTGGCTGCTTTCGACATTATAGAATGCACATTTCGTTATTGGTAGATAGATAGATAGATAGATAAAAACTTTATTCACATATTACGCCATGACACAATGAAACACGACATACATAAAAAAAAATCATTGGTCATTTATACATCATCAATCAATACATAGTATAAAATAAAATGAAGTCGCCCTCCGCGTCAGTCTGTCCCTATGTATGCTTAGATCTTTAAAACTACGCAACTACGCGGTTTTCACCATCAGTTAGATAATTCTTCACGGAAGGTTTATGTATATACTAGAACCCGGAGCGAAGCGAGGGCGGGTCACCATAGGCTATATTTTAACTTTATACTTTTAAGTATTGTTGTATTTTATGATTGAAAAAATGACCTTCTGCTGGAGTTTCTTGCGGCGCTTCTTCTCCGCAATGATGGTCTTGTCCGAAGTGCTGGTAGATTCGCTCTATATTACTGACGTGTAAAAGAGCCCGTATGTGGCCAATTTACTGAATAAATATTTTGATTTTGATTTTGATATGTAACCGAAGCGAAGCGAGGGCGGGTCGCTAGTAATTGTATAAATTCAATGGCGTGACGTGCTAAAACTTAGTCGCTTTCACCAGAATGTTTAAAAAATCTAATTCACAATGGCATAGCTACCTCATTTCATTGGTCTCTTTCTGCATAGCTATGGTTATTATCGATCTACAACCGTGAAAGCAACCCGTTTCATAAATATTTTTCATGTTAGAAATTGTGTTCCTTCTTTTCCCATAACGTCGTTTGTCCTAAAGTCATTTGCCTAACACTTTTGTCATAATTGATGTTAGCCATAACGCTTAGAATCAGAATCAGAATCAGAATCACATTTTAGTCATAATTTCGGTAGTCATAATTATTGAATTTCTAAAAGTTAGGTACGACGACGAGCGCAGCGAGCCACGAACACGAATTATTACCACGAACGTTATGGCCAGTGAAATTAGGATTTCAAACGTTATGGGAAAACATAGGGAGCCGTTAGAAATAGTTAAACCTGGAATGCGAGCATATTTAAGTTCTTGCAAAATGGCTCTTGATAAAATGTATTGCAGTTTGCGCGGGCGCGGATTTTATTCGAAGTCGTAAAACATGTACAGATTGTTCAAGCGAGGAAACACGGCGGTTCGGCACAATGGTAAGTATACACAAAATAATAAAATGTTATACTATTATAGGATAAACATTTGTATATTTGTACTCGCGTTCTCGAAAACGGCTCTAACGATTTCGATGAAAATTGCAACACGGGGGATTACGGCGGCGAAAGTTCGATCTAGCTAGGTCTCATGTCTGGGAAAATTCGTTTTCCCCGTATTTTCACGCAAAAAGATTTCCCGCGCAATATGGTTCGTAATTTCGGGGCGGCTTCCGCCGTCTGAATAGACTGATGGTTAGAGCGTTGGCCTTAAGATTGCGGGTTCGAACCCCAGCTATGGATCGGATTTTTTTGTTTTTGTATAGAAATTCGATGAAAATTCGGTTCGCTCCCAGGTACTGTATTTACTAAACAGCTATTTATATTACAGAAAAAACTCGCAAAAGTCTTGATCCTTGTATGGCAGCTGGCCTTCATATCCGCGGCCGCGACCAACCTGACAGATTTACAAGTTGAGAAAGAAGATCTAAGAAAAGCCTTGGAGAAAGAGAAAGGAGAACTATACACACAAATCAAGACAGCCATCAACGAAAGTCTCGTTGCGTTAGGTAAACCGCCACCGACAACACATATGTGACGTTCTCAATATAATGGGACTTTATGGAGGAAGGCAGTTACGCTCTTCTTATTCTTGTAACTATACGAATACTATAGTAACAGATCTAAAAACAGCGTAACCGCCTGCCTCCATAAGGTCTCTTTATACTGAGAACGTCACAAATGTAAAAGCCGGGCAAGCGCGTGTCGGGCCGTGCTCAGTGCAGGGTTCCGTCGCCATTACTACAAAGTACAAATACAAAAACTCGAGAACCAATGTTGTCTACTTAGTCGCGATAGTTTTCCTTTAAAAATCGTTATGTGTGCTTTCATTTAAAATATTTTTCAGATTTTTAGTATTTGTAGTTTTGGCTGTAGCCCCCCCCCCCCCTCCCCCCTACTTTACTCTAACAAAAATTAGCACTTTAAAGCTTAATATTTCACAAACGGACCCCTTAATTAAATAGTAGTAGATCAAGTAGTAGTAGTAGTAGTTTAGTAGTTTTCAAACCGACTATATTTTTGAAAGACCTGTCCAACGACACCCCACAATATAGGGTAGACGAGAGAAAAAAACCTCCCCACTTTACGTGTAGGGGAGGAGCCCTAAAAAAATGTTTGATTCAAAATTTTATTTCACCAGTTTGTCGGCGTAACTAATATGTATATTCATACCAAATTACAACTTTTCACTACTCTGAGCTAAGCCGCGGATGGACGGACAGACAGACAGACATGGCGAAACTATAAAGGTTCGTAGTTTGACTACGGAACCTTAAAAAATAGGCCAAGTTTTCATGTGCCGCCAAAAGAAGTGATATCTAAGGTGCCAAGTTTGGCACTAGATTGTAGACGGTCAAACAATGTATTGTCATTGCGACTATGTATTTTAAGCCCTAACTTGGCAGTATCTAACAAATTACATGATATTGTAACATACTCTATTAGGTATGGAAAACTGTTAAGTTCTCAAAATAAATTAGTCGCAAGTTGGTTTGGCTGTCAACACCTTTTTAAATATTTTTTGGAGGCACATGAGAACTTTGCCTATTTTTACATTTATGTTTTGGGATATCAGTACTTTTTGGCAGATTGATATCAACCAACTAAATAATGTTGATTTAGCTAAAACGAACGACTCCGAGTCGAAGGTCGCACAAGAACACCTAAGAGAGCTCGATCAACAGGTTAAGGAAATCAACGAGACCGAGGGGTATGAGGGGGGGGATGGGAGGAGGAGGTTTTCAGGCGCCAACGCTTACCTGGCAACAAACCAGTTCGGAACTACGCTGAAGGTGTCCCTGCCTCCTTTAGCCAGGCTCAAGGCCGAGCAGGAGATCAAAGCGTGGATCGCGAAGGTCAGGGCAGAGAAGGCTGCGATACTCAAATACAAGTAACTAAACCTTATTTATATATTTTTTAGGGTTCCGTAGACAAAATTGCAAAAACGGAACCCTAGTTTCGTCATGTCCGTCCGTGTGTCACAGGCATTTTACTTATAAACTACACGATTTTTCTAGTCGGAGCGTGTAAGAATCATAATGAAAAGTTCCTAGACACTGACATTTTCCACATGTCTTTACATACATTTGTGACGTTCTTAATATAACTGAAAACGGTGTAACCGCCTGCCTCCATAAGGAAGGGACCTTATGGAGGCAGGCGGTTACACCGTTTTCAGAACTGTTACCATAGTATTCGTATAGTTACAAGAATAAGAAGAGCGTAACTGCCTTCCTCCATAAGGTCCCTTTATATTGAGAACGTCACATTTGTTTATGAAATTAAAAGGATTAGAATAGTAATAGAATTATCATAAGGGAAAAAAAATGTTGTATAATTGAGGATAAGTAAGATGAATTCTAACGGTAGAATGCTAGAGAGTAATTTTTTTTGTACTTAATATGAATCTTGTCACTCAATGTATGAGCAAATGCAAAAATTTAGGGCTCTTCAAGGCTAGAGTGAATCGGCTGTTACTGAACCAGTGAGCTACACCTTTGGCCTCATCTGCACTTTCCATCAGGTGAGATCGGGGTTTATCACTGTTCAGTCTAAAGACAAAGACAAAGACATTTATTGCCAGAACATAGTAATTAAACAGATCTTCGTAAAACAGTATGTGCTTTTGTGTTCTACCTTAATTAGGCATGCAATATTAAGATGATAAAAATGTTATTTAAAGTTTAAAAAAAAAGTTACAATTAAATATGTCATATTATTATTATTGATTAATTATGTCCCAAGAAACTCCCGAACGGAGTAGTAACATTTTTCGAGGAGCCACCTTGTGATTAATTGGTTGAATCTATTACTGGGGCATTTCTGTATTTGAATTGGTAAATGATTGTAGACTTTAATTGCCATACAGAAAGAATTAACTTTGAAAGTATTCGATTTTGATCGAGGCAAGTACAGTTTATCCTTGTATCTAGTGGATCTTGTGAAAACTTCAGCATGAGTAGTAAACAGATTTAGGTGTTCTCTAGCAAATATTGCAATCTGCTTAATATACATGCATGGCAGAGGCAGTACTCCCATTGCTTGGAATAGAGGTTTACATGAAGTCAGAAAATGAGTATTGCATACAACTCTTATACATCTCTTTTGGGCTACAAATGCGTTATTTACATCCACGGAATTGCCCCATATCAACCACCCGTAAATGAGCTTAGAAGCCAAGCCACATGCCCGTGGTAAGCCGTAAGTGCCACTTCTTTCGAGCAGGTACTACTTAATCTTTTTAGAGCGAAAACAAACTTGTGAAGTGTAGCACAAATTTCATTAACGTGTGCTTTCCAGGAACAACAATTATCAATAGTAATTCCTAGAAATTTTGTAATTTCTACTTCTTTAACTTGTTCATTTTTATAATCTATGTTTAAATTGTGAGTACGGCTTCTGTGGGTTCTAAATTGCATTAGATTGGTTTTGCTTATATTTATTCTTAAATTATTAATATTTAACCAGTCAACTACTTTCTCTAGACTATTGCTAATGTCATTATTATAATTATTTATATCGTCAGCTTGGATTATTAATGTTGTATCATCTGCGAACATTACACAACTATGGCTTAAGTGGTCTGGCAGATCATTAAGGTATAATAGAAAGAGCAAGGGACCCAAAATGCTTCCCTGTGGTACCCCGCAGTGATTATTTCTAAAATTTGACCTCGTGATTTTGAGTTCACCATCCCTTATATTATGTATTTCAGTACATTGTTGGCGGTTAGATAGATAGCTTCTAATCCAACCATAAGCATTGCCTCTAAGTCCATACCTTTCTAACTTATGTAGGAGTAACGAGTGGTCAACAAAATCGAAGGCCTTACTTAAATCTAAGAAGGCCGAAACTGGTTTCTTTTGATTCATGGCATTAGTGATTACTTTTATAAGATTAAAACACGCCAAAGTGGTCGAGCTCCCTTTTCTAAAACGATACTGCTGATTGTTTAAGATGGAATTGGAATCCAAAAAAAAAAAAACAATTAACCAATCTTTAGATATAAGTTCAGGTTGAGCAACAAATGTATTTAATCCAGTAGTAGAAACTGTTTTGGCCCATGTGTTTGTTACTCTGTATTAACTAAGTGTATTATAAATTACTGCTTGTTTTCCTTGATAGATAAACAAAATAAAGATGTATATTGATTAAATTTGGAGTATAGGTGTCTTGTACAGTCACCACACGGGATTGTTGAGCCACCATAGAACCCTGTCATAATGACAACGTCAAGTCACTCAAAAGAAATTACGTCAAAATTTTCCGTCGACTTTCTGTGAGAGGGTTCTATAGTGGCTCAACAATCCCGTGTGGTGACTGTATAAGCCGCTACTTAGTTTGGTAGTTAGGCAACAAAAATAAATATTTCTAGGGGCGCTCCATACAAAAGGTGAACTTAATTCCTAATGGCATTTTCTACCAGTTGCCTTTTGGGCAAACGGAACTCCTGACTCTTTGGCCTGGACAAGATGTCACTATATCCGTCCGTTCTACGTTTTCTTATTAATAATAATTATAAACGTTTGAGTACCTACGCAGATTTTGACTGTCATTTTGTTTTCAGCAAACATGATTTTTATTAATTTCTTATATTCTCTATTTCATCAAAACATCACAATCGCCTTAAAAATGTCTATTTATTATTATATATATTTATTTAAATTATTAAATGCACAAAATAAACATATGTTGATGAAATAAATTTATTATGAATTATGAACAATACTCTTATAAAGGGGGGACTTAATGCTATAAGCATTCTCTACCAGTCAACCTTTAAGCTTTTGATAACGTCATCCATTTTCAATACGTGTAATCTTTTCATCCACCCCTTAAATAAAAATTCCAAGAAAACATACGCAATATTAAACGATGGGAGTGGGGCGCGACTTCGTGGATTTTTCAACCGCACGGTTCGGAAGAGTTTTGTTATAGCGATCATTCTAATATTCTATTTTGATGTTGCAGGGCGAAATTAAAAATGATAAACAACGAGAAAGAGAACTGTCCGAACTTCGGCTTCCACAAGAAGAAGATGTATAAGGAAAAAGGAAAGAGAGGGGTGCCGCAGACTTACCCCTGTTGTCGGAAATGCTGCAAGTCTTCCTACATGGGTTGTTTGTAGAGCCTCCCGCAAAACGTCGCATTCTTTCGGTAGTTTTAGGGCCGCAATAAACTCTGATCTTAGCTGAGATCAAGGCTCGGAACCGGTTTAAAAAATACCGGTCTATTTCGGTTTTACTCCGAACTTTTATAGGGAACGCGAAAGTTTGATTAACTTTATTTTTACACGACTGCCCCAAAAAAGGAGTGTAATGTTTTAACCTAAATTAACCGGTTTCATCCACGAGCGGCAGTCGGTAAACAAACGCATTGCAACTTGTTTTTGACTTGGGATGTGAAGGCGCTTGTTTATCGTGCGTCAGGATTAACCGGTTTTTTTAAGCTAGAAACCGGTTAATTTGAAAATAACTTTATGTAAACATTCCTCCAAAAACCGGTTTATGCAAACAAAACCGGTATTGAAAAGGTTTTGCAACCAACTTCAGATCGGCCTTTTTACGTGACGCGATTTGTACGTCCCTTATGTCGTGCTTCTTGAGTGATATTGAGTGAAATGTGACGTTCTCAATATAAAGGGACCTTATAGAGGCAGGCGGTTACGCCGTTTTTAGAACTGTTACCATAGTATTCTTATATTTACAAGAAGAAGAAGATCGTAACTGCTTTCCTCCATAAGGTCCATGTGTTCGAAGAGATTGAAAATTGGATGCGGCATATCTTTTGGAAGTGTCATAGTAAAGAAAATTTAAATTTAGAACAATTTAAAAATTCTAGTAAGTGCTCCAATAAACCTTCTCCCTAACCACATTTGCACAACGAGTTCCTTATTGTGATCTTCGCTAAAAATACAATAGTACAGAAGAGCTACTTTGAAAATCGAATTTCGAAGTTTCGTTATCCGAACGTTCGAAATGAGTGCTTCGTGCTTACTTACCAACCAGGCATGTCTCAAGACCCTCCTGAAACGTCAGTCTTCTATGAGTTGACTGGGACATGTCTTGAGACGGCCATCTCAGCCAAGTCAATTATTGATGCGGCCCTAAGACTTCTTAAAAATATAAAAAAAAATGTGAAATTAAATGAATTTTAATTACCAAAAATATTTATTAGAATTATATTCAATAACAATGACATATTTGAGCTCAATGTTGGATAATATATACTATACTATACTACTAATTATTGCTAAGGCTACCTATACATTATTAGTGATGTTTGTTTATTTGTTTATGCTAGTAGCAGTGGGGTAGGAACTTGGGCGGGGTCAAATTTTATTTGAGTTTTTTCGGTATAATCATATGAAAAAATCATTTTTTTTTTCATTAAAACTGACAAACCATAAAACTTTGTATAATAGTAAATATGGTTAAAATTGTTAAAAATGACCCCTGAAAGTCCCTGCACTCGACCAAACACCCTGTATATCCATCATAAATAAACGTATAAAATCCGGAACAATACTGAGGCACAGAGGCTGTCCTGAATTTGTCATAGAGACGGGCTTCTGTCGCCGACGGAAGTAAGTTTAATCGAGAATATTTCAAGGTACCATTTAATTTCGTCCAAAAAGGCGTGAAGTTCAAGAAAAATAATGGGATTGAAAATTTATAGTGACATTTTTGTTTTTTAGGGTTCCGTACCTCAAATGAAAAAAATGGAACCCTTATAGGATCACTTTATTGTCCGTCTGTCTGTCTGTCTGTGTGTCTGTCCAGACCCTTTTTCTCAGGAACGCGTGGAGGTATCAAGTTGAAATTAATATCAAATAGGTACATAGGCCTGCAATCCCTTGGATCAGAGATAAAATCAAACAACGCACAAATTAACGGTTTTCGGATTTTTTCCTTTACTTGTGCTATAAGAGAAGCAATGTCTTATAGCCTATAAGACATTGCTTCTTGCCACATGATTCTAAGTCAACAGGAAGTACCCTATAGGTTTAGATTCCCTTGAGATTCCCTTCAATATGCGGCATAAACGGCAGTATCTTTTGATTGCGTTGACTTAGATGTTTGATTTTTTTCACTGATCCAAGGGATAACAGACCTAAGTATTTGATATGAATTTCAACTTGATAACTCCACGTGTTCCTGAGAAAAAGGGTCTTGACAGACACACAGACAGACAGACAGACAGACGGACAACAAAGTGATCCTATAAGGGTTCAGTTTTTTTTTTCAATTGAGGTACGGAACCCTAAAAACTAAAAATCGGTCCATCCGCTTAGGGGCTACGATGCCACAGACAGATACACAAACACACAGATAAATAAACACACAAATACACACGTTCAACTTATTACACCCCTACTGTTTGCGGCTGGGGTTACAAAAATACGAACTTAGACAAAATACGTCGTTTGAACATTCAATTCACGTTTTATGTAGTTAATGTTCGATTACTCGGCGATTACTTGGCGATTACTCTGCGATTACTTGGCGATTACTCTGCGATTACTTGGCGATTACTCTGCGATTACTTGGCGATTACTCTGCGATTACTTGGCGATTACTCGGCGATTACTCGACGAGTAGTCGGCGGACCTTCCCGTCTCTAGCGGTTTCTTTTATTTCTCATTCCGTATCATCTCTGTGTACGTCTAAGGGAATTTTTAAAAACATCCCCAAACATTCTGCCTTTAATATCTTAACGACAATTTAGGGGACATGCAACAAGGAGCCTTATTGTCACTTGGGATTACTAAGCTTTAAAATTAAATAGTGTTTGACAAGATATTAAAATGAAACTCGACATTTAGATGATTATCCCCCGAACGTTAGCGAGGGAGGTCTTCGAGTGTCATAATGACAAACAATAATGTAAAATGATAATTATAATATAACATGATGTAAAATAAACATAAATATTAGCAAATTTTCTATTCAAAGTTACCTTAGATTTTTGGTAGCTTAAACATTTTAATCGTCTGTAACTCAAGAACTAAAGTCTACTTAGTCGTGATATTGTTCCTTTTAATTTCGTTATATGTGATTTTATTTAACATATTTTTCATATTTTTATTAAGTACTTGTAGTTTTTTGTGTGTAGGGGGTAGTTTCCTAAACGGTCCCCCAAATCTAAATAGTTATAATAATATATTCATAATGATTTTTAAGAGCTATCAAATGATACCTCACTCGATGTTATAACGTAAAAAAATAAAAATTGCCTTTGCTTTACATATACTCGTATCAGAGGTCCTACCCCAAAAAAGTTTTTTTTTCAAGTTTTTTTTTTACAAATTTGTCGGCGTAATTTAAATGTATAATTATGCCAAATTACAGCTTTTTAGTACTAAGAGTCCCTGAGTTAAACCGCGGACAGACAGACGGACGGACAGACGGACATGGCATGGCAAACTATCGGTTCCTTGTTGACTACGGAACCCTAAAAACTACTGCTATGTTATTCTGTTAACGCATCGTCGTTCAGTTCTACTCAGTCGATGAATAGCCGGTGAATTTACGTCGTCCGTCAAGCTGGGTAAATGACATTCAACTTCACAGACCAGCGGGCCTAATATGGCCGTGTTTATCGCGTGACAAAGCGTGGATAAAGCATCCGTCACTCTCGCGCTTATATACGTGTCAGAAAGTGACGGATGCTTTATCCACGTTTTGTCACGCGATAAACGCAACCATATTAGGCCCACTGCTGTGAAACCAGCGACTAAATGAATGTGCAGGCAGTTGAATGTCATTTACCCACCTTGACGGACGACGTAAATTCGCCGGCTATTCATCGACCGAGTAGAACTGAACGACGAGGTGTTAACAGAATAACATAGCTTACTCATCAATAGTCTGTTAATTAATCGTGACTTTTGGAATTATCTAAGGTTTCGTCGTACAAGTGTAAGCCGGAGTCGTGTTACAGCCGCTTACATCCGTAATCCGGAATTCCCGAAACCCGATCCGGGATTACCGGACAATCTGGACTCGAATTAGATGGACGGGACTCGATGGGACATTAACGATAACAACATAATAAATATCAAAGGGCAATCTCGTACAAAATTATCTAGTCAAAAAAACTAGGCACATAAATATAGCTAAGGCTGAAAAGACACTACGAACAAACGTTCGAAACGTCGCACTCACACAGACGCACGTCTAAACGAGACCCCTAAGCGGACATGGCAGTGCTGTCAGTGGCGGGAGTCGCGTGGAGACGAATGGTTGAGACGTGCGTTTGTGTGTGTGCGAGGTCATGGAAAATTATAAAAAAAAATTGTTTTGAAATGTGCAGATGAAGTCCTTTCATATGACACCCCTTTTGCTATAATCAAATCACTTTCATTTTTCTATCCCCCATTCTAGACCCCTTTTCAATTATTTATATATTTGTTTTACTAAAAAAAGATGCGGGCAAGCTTGTAATACAACAATGCATTTCAAGAGGATAGCATCTGTAGTTGCTGAGAAAAACTGCTGTGATATACAGACGGACGGACGGACAGACAGACAACGAAGTCTCACCATAAGGGTTCCTTTTTTACCATTTTGGTACGGAACCCTAAAAAGGAATTTCGCAGAGAGAAACCTCATGAACCTTGAACAGTCCCCATTCATCGGAAACCTTCGTGATGTGAGGCTTCCCGGCGATATCGCCGCGGTCTCCTTATCAGATCGCTCTTGGGTCAGAATCCGGCCGATCTCACTCGCTTCGTCCAACGATATGACATAAAATACAAGGATGAGTCTTAATAAAGTGCAGTTTTAAAAGAAGGGACATTAAATTAAATTTTATCGACGAAAGAAGTGTTTTTTTATTATTTTTATAAATTTTATTTTGTTATTACTTGAAAAAAAAATCGCAACTGTGTACCACATGTAAACACAAAAAATTTAAACATATTTCAGCTTCTGTTACATGTATGGAGGGCCCCCCAAGAAATATTTATTTTTATTATTTAACTACCAAACTAAGTAGCGGCTTATACAAGACACCTATACTCCAAATTGTATTAATATACATCTTGTAGTTTTTGAGTAAAATGCCTGTGACACACGGACGGACGGACATGACGAAACTATAAGGGTTCCGTTTTTACCATTTTGGCTACGGAACCCTGATTTGAAGAAGTTATTGGGTCAGAGCTCAAAAAGGAGCTTCTATGTGATTCGGTCCTTATCTTGAAGGCAAAGGCACTTCGGTTCATTCCCGCTGCTATGTATGTACCTACTTAAAGCGCTGCCAGGGAAGCCAACCCGGGTGCCGATAAGACAGCTCCATTCCTAACACATTTGTATTATTGGCAGTCAAAGAGTACCTCAGGAAACTCATTATAAAGTCGTCTTCGACAATCTCACACAAAGTGGCCTAGTCCCTAGTTTTTGAGTTATTGCCGAAAAATTGCACTTCTCAACAATAGGACGTAAGTGTCATGAAAATAAGATCTTTTGCTGGCGACGGAACCCTACACTGAGCATGGCCCAACATGCTCTTTTCCGGTTTTTAACCGACTTCAAAAAAAGGAGGAGATTCTAAATTCGCCAGTATGTTTTTTTTTTTATGTTACGCGATTACTCCGTCAATTGTAGATCGATTTTGAAAATTATTTTTTTGTTTGAAAGGGTATACTTTCCATGTGGTCCCATTGTCACGAAATCAGAATCTGATGATGGGATCCATGAGGAATCGAGAGAACTCCTCAAAAGTTATAGGCACGCATACAGCGATTTTGGTATTACCTGCAAGAACTTAAGAAATTGCATTACAAAATCACCTCTTGGTGAAGAGGAACTGATGATGAAGACCAGAGATGACCACCGGAACTCCTTAGTCGTAAGTGATTGACGCCAGCAATGAGATTTCTTTATTAAGAACATGAAGCTACTTTTATATTAATTTTAATGTAAAGTGCAACTGATGGTGAAGTATCGGGAGAACTCCTCAATGATTAACGGCCCTGCATCTTGGACAGCGACATTTTGTTAAGGGTGATGAGAAATCGGTATTAGGCTCTTGTTTCTTATGTCTATGTGCTTTATCACATAATAATATTAGGCGCATCACTAAAAAGCGACAAAACATTTTTTTAACAAAAAATAAAACCGTCTTCAAAAACCAACTAAAAAGGATTAAATAAAGACCGGCCTCCTAGGAGTCCTAGGAATAGCCAATTTAGTGCCTAATAGGTACATGAAGTATATCGAAGTCGGTGGCAAGAATCATGGTGTCATTGCTATTGTGTATAACTACTTGACACCGGCTTGAATATACTTCATGTACCTATTAGGCACTAAATTGGCTATTCCTAGGACTCCTAAGAGGCCGGTCTTTATTTAATCCTTTTTAGTTGGTTTTTGAAGACGGTTTTATTTTGCCTTCTATGTTGGCCTCGCTGCGTCGAAACGGGCGTTCATTGACTAAGGTTGTAGGTACCTATCACTCTGTAATGCCTACGGGGAGACGGGTCAAATCATGATTGCCATCGAGAACTGAGCTCCATCGAGCAAGAATACCCCGTGACCATAATGTTATACGGTCTACTTTGATTTGACCCACATTGTTGCAACATCGTTATCACTGTTGACGTTACGCCAACTCTTAGTGTCAACTGAATAAGAGCTACCGTCAATATAACCGAAGCGATATGGACTAACGACGCGGTTAGCCTAGTTGGTTGGTAGTGACCCTGCTGAAGCTAGCCAGTCCCGGTTTCGAATCCCGGTATAGGCAAATATTTGTGTGATGAACGTGAGCGCATTCCTGAATCATGGATGTTTTCTCCGTATGTTTTTCTCTATATAAGTAGGTTTATCGCTGCCTAGTACCTATAGTGCAAGCTTAGTTCGAGACTAGGACAATCTGTGTGAGATTGTCCCCTGATATTTAATAATATAATAATAATAATCCAGCCTATACATGTCCCACTGCTGGGCACAGGCCTCCACTCACAATGAGAGGGTTTGGGATATATTTCCCACGCGGGCCCAGTGCTGATTGGAAACTTCGCACACACCGTCAAATTGCTATGCAGGCGTTTGCAGGTTTCCTCACGATGTTTTCCTTCACCGAAAAGCTCATGGTTAATTTACAAATTATATTTCGCACATAAATTCCAAAAAACTTAGAGGTGCGAGCCCGGGTTCGAACCCACGATCCTCTGCTTAAGTCGGCAGGTCAAACCATTAGGCTGCCACGGATTTTTTTGCCACGGCTTTCTTATGTATTTATTTATTTATTTTTATATTAATACAATGTAAAATAGGGATCGGTAATGTGTAGTCAGCATCAAATAGATAGGAGCAGCGAAAGTGGCCAAATATATCGCAACACATCTTTATTACTATAGGAATAAGGACGTGTTGCGATATATTTGGCCATTTTGACTGCCTCTATATTTGATGCTGACTGTACACAATATGTCCCAAAGCAAATAGTTTTAAATTCAGTGGTTCGAGTGTTGTTCAAACAGTTTAGTTGGGTTGTTTTATTTGTTGTGCAAATGTTGGAGCCATTGTGAATATATCGGAGGATGGAGTTGCTGAATAAATATATTTTAAAGGTTTCGCGTTGAATTTTGGATGTATTTCGAAGCTAGAGGACGTGTTTTGATTCCTGTTTAGAGTCAGATAAGTTTTCGTTCGTTAGGGCGTAGCTCGAACTTCAAGAGGATTGTGAGTTGACGGATTTCCATAAAAACTGGGCAAGAGCATGTCGGCTCGATGTAGAGTTCCGTCGCCATTCTTACAAACAAACAACAATCTCCAAAAAAATTATTACTTGTAGTTTTGGCTAATATTTCACAAACAGATCCCTTAATTGAAAAACCTATCCAACGACACCCCATACTATGGGGTAGACGAGAAAAAAATCATCCCCACTTTACGTGTAGGGGAGGTACACTAAAAAAAAATTTTTTTTTCAGCATTTTATTTTACCACTTAATTAGCGTGACTAATAAATGTTATATTCATGCCAAATAACAGCTTTCTAGTACTAAGAGTCTCTGAGCTGAGCTGCGGACGGACGGACAGACGGACGGACATGGCGAAACTATAAGGGTTCCTAGATTGACTACGGAACCCTAAAAACGGCGATAACTAACCGATCTCGAACACTTTTTGTTATGTGGTCAGTTGGAACAAAAACTATGGTCGAAATCGGTTAACATTTAGGAGGTGGAAAACGTTATCGCCTTTTGTGTGGAAAGCCATCAACTCACAATCCTTACTAGATTTCTTAAATTCCTTCAATAACTTTAATAAACCCTTTGCGAGTCCCTAATAGTTTTGTGTCACTGCTGCTGGAAGAGTGCTGGCTCTTATAGCACAGGATAATCCTAATTCACCGACATAGTCCAGCGAATTGCGAACCTTAGTGGCAGTGGGCGGGGCACATTGCTCGTAGAACTGATGGTCGTTGGGGCGGAAAGGTTCTAGAGTGGCGGCCCCGGATCGGAAAGCGAAGTGGCCGGTCTTCCATTTATATACTATACAGCATACATTTATATACTGCCCTCGTACGCCCACAGGCGGTATGTCAACTTCAATAACGGAATCAGATTCCATCCTCACACATTAGTTACCATTTATCGTTTAGTAATAATAAGTAGTTTCCGTAAGATTACTAAACGACTTCTACGCGGGCAGAGTCACAGGAAAATGCTAGTATCTTACGTCTTTATATTAAAATTATAAAGCGAGTGTCGATCGAGAGTCCAACGGTAACCAGCGAAAGGGTTGGGCAACACTGGGACAGTGGGCCAGTGGCATTAGCCTAATTGGTGGCGCGCAATGGGGCGGCGCGGGTTCGAGGCCCGACGGGGCAAATTGGATGAGTTTCATATTAACACGAATAGGCTTACAACGGCCCTAGACTAGTTTCATACAGTGAAAGTTATCATTTTTACGTTACGTTAAAAAATATTTGGAATTGGGTTTACCATCATTTGCTAAACGTTTTACAAATTGATTAATTTATAGTCTAAAATAACAGACACGTGTTTTTTGTAGCTGCGCGATCTCCTATTGGGAGAAATTGTCCTCCAAAGTCCTGAAAAGAAACCCTCTAACTTCTATAGAGAGGTTTGTTCAAGCAAATTGCTAGTTAATTACTGCTATGTTATTCTGTTAACGCATCGTCGTTCAGTTCTACTCAGTCGATGAATAGTCAGTGAATTTACGTCGTCCGTCAAGGTGGGGAAATGACATTCAACTGCCTGCACATTCATTTAGTCGCTGGTTTCACAGACGACCGGCTGTCAAACCAGCGACTAAATGAATGTCATTTACCCACCTTGACGGACGACGTAAATTCGCCGGCTATTCATCGACTGAGTAGAACTGAACGACGATGCGTTAACAGAATAACCATAGCAGGTTTGATTATGTTTGAGAACATGAAAAAATAATGAGCACGTGTTTTGTTATATCGGCTTAAAGCTTGCTCTATTTAACTTGTATAACTTGTGAACTAAAATACATATTTTTACATATTTATGAGCACAAATCCTACATTCCCGGCCGGCGGGTGAGGAGCGGTCGGCAATCCGGCCGACAGGCGCCTGCGGCGATCGCCCTTTGATCGCTAACTTATTTGTTATTATTCAAGCAAACATATATGTGAAAATGTTGTGGCTTATAACGGTGTTGTTGAGAAAATGATAACAATAACAGTATGTGCCCAGCCTGGGGCGGGCACCACTAGGTGGATTTAGACGGCACGTGTTAGCGCGAGCCGAGCCAGGCTCGTGTTTCATTCAACCTCGTCTAAGCTGAACGGATTTTGATAGAATTTGGCACACAGTTTAGGATTAGGGCTATCTGTGGGCCTCAACAGCCCGGCCACGTCTTTGAGCGGCGGCGGCCGCGTTCTATCTTCATTGCACGGTCGAGACGCTCTCCACACAACGGTTAACTGTCATTACACGCAATGTATTACGAAATCGCTTTATTATCGCCTTTATTGTTGTGGATAAACGTGGATAAACGTCCATCCTCCTCGCACTTACCCACTGCAAGCTTAACATGCAAGCCCGAGATACAACTTTACAGGTGCTAGGGAAATAAATACATCTATTCCATATTCTAACGTAAGACTTAACGGTTAAGGTTTAAAATAAAAGTGTCTCGTCCTGACTTTTAATACCTTTTATTATTAAGCGACTACAGCGATTTTCACTTTTTTATAGCGATTTTATCAAGACGAGACACTTTTATTTTACACCTTAAGCGTTAAGTCTTACGTTACAATATGGAATAGATGTATTCGTTTCCCTAGCACCTGTCAAATTTTATCTCGTTTATAAAAGTGTCCCGTTTTGATAAAATCGCTATAAACATGTGAAGATCATTGTAGCCGCTTAGTAATAAAAGGTAATAAAAGTCAGGACGAGATACTTTTATTTTACACCTTAAGCGTTAAGTCCTACGTTAGAATATGGAATAGATGTATTCCCTAGCACCTCTCAAATGTTATCTCGTCCATGCATATTAAGCCCGCTATTTTGCGTCGGAGGATTAAAACAAAATGTACAAAGGCTAGCTTAAGCCTATAAGGAATCTCTTCCAGCTAAGCAGAAGTATGGTAAGCACCTTGAATTCAAAGGCACGGGGTATCGGGAAAAAACCCAATTTATATTTTTTCCCTCCGCGGTTCAGGACAAATACGACGCCTTCGGGAAAGGACACCGTAATAACTCAAAGGAAAAATTCGGCTCTTGATGTTTGTACAGTCAAATATACATTCCCAAGATTACATAAATATCTACACACCTATGCCACTGATAATAAGGTGTATGTATACATGTCGATGTCGAGCGTTCGGTGGCCTAGTGGCTAGCGGTGTCGACTCGTGTTTGTGAGGTACCGAGTTCGAACCCCCGAGCGGTCGCCAGCAACAAGTTTTTCTAACTTATGTACATTATCTATACAGTAACCGAAGCTTTTACGGTGAAAGAAGAAGAAGAAAAACATTTATTCGTGACAAATATCAGCAAAGGACAGAAAAATACACACAGAAAGAATGTAGTCACGAAATGGAAAAACAGTGAAAACATCGTGAGGAAACCTGCACATTTAGGTGGCAAAATGTGTAACCATGATTCAATTGGTTTGGTTCCCCTGTCACAAGGGTTGCGGAGGTCACATGGCAGCTCCACTGTAATAACCAGACTGGCTGAAACTGGACCATGGTCAAGCGTGCCGACGAAGAACGGGAATAAGTGCGAGGAGGATGATGTATATGTCGCAGCCGGACAGTATAATCCGCCGTATTACATTACGGCTAGCCGTTTTCAAAAACAGGGCCGTTTTGAAATGCGGCGGTTCAACATAATTGTTGTAATTGTTGTTTGTTGTTGTTTGTTGGTGTTGTTGTTTTGTTGTTAATTGTTTGTTTGTTGTTGTTGTTCATAATTGTTCGGCTAATGCCGGATTGTCATTGCGATACGTTCTTCAATATGGCGGCCCACATTTAGCTTCATCGCACTACTATTTAGATTGTAGGATGACCATAATTACAAAATGGATTTTTTCCCATTCTAAAAATCTAATTTGAGAGAGTCGACAGAGCTCCGCAGAGCGGAGCCACCTCTGGTTGTTTTGGCCTGATATAAAAACGAACCTAACCTAACCTACCTACGCCATTGTTGTTGTTATATCAGGCAGCGCCACGAGTGTTAAAAATGGGAACTAAAAACTGTCAAAGCGGCGGCTATTGCTGTATTATATTACAGCTAGCCGTGTTGAAGAACGTATGGCGCCGAATACATTCCGGGATTTTCATTCGCCGCATTCAATCCGGCTAATCGTTGAACCGCCGCATTTCAAAACGGCTAGCCGTTATGTAATACGGCCGATTACACGACCTGACTGCGACATATACATAATATTTGGCGCGATGGCCGTATAGATATTAGTGCTTTTGACTGTTCAGCGGGCTTTTAAGAGGGGTTAATCGTTCGGAAAGCTATACGTAATTTTCCCTTGTACATCAAATTTGACAGGTGCTAGGGAAATGAATACATCTATTTCATAATCTAGCGTAAGACTTAACGCTTAAGGTTTAAAGTAAAAGTGTCTCGTCCTGACTTTTATTACCTTTTATTACTAAGCGACTATTGCGATTTTCACTTTTTTATAGCGATTTTATCAAGACGGGACACTTTTATTTTTAACCTTAAGCGTTTAGTCTTACGTTAGAATATGGAATAGACGTTTCCCTAGCATCTGTCAAATTTTATCTCATTCATGCATGTTAACCTGTGTCCTGTGTGCTTTATCAATCCATGCAAAAATCTATAAGTACTGACTAAATTATACTAAGACTAATAAAATAGTAGAGAGAAAAATTCTGTACTGTGACTGAATTTGTTCGCGAATTCCGCAAAAACTACTGGACTTAACTTGATGATATTTGGTATGGCAATAGTTAATACCCTAAAGTAACATGAAACATAATTTTTATCACGGAAAATTTGATAGTTCCCGAGGCAATAGTGATAAAAGCGACTTCTTCGCGGACGGAGTCGCGGACAAAATCTATTTAAATTAGTGAAATATCATCCCAAACCGGTATCGAACCCTGAACCGAGCGTGGAGTGCGCCAGTAATTGGAAGCCCGCATGGCTTTGTTGTGCCTTATTATGACGTAACGAGAATCGGCACGCGTTGTGACGCAAGGCACCTAGGGTACCGTTATTTTAATATTAATCACTTAACAGTACTTCATTAATCTTATACTATTAAACCGGGAAAAATTGTACTCGCGTTCTCGAAAACGGCTCTAACGATTTCGATGAAAATTTCAGGGTTTGTACTATAGTGAAAGTTGGTCAGTATGAACATTACCCCAAAATTTTGCTACTATTTAATTCAATCCTGTATAAAATGTTGACAGTTTTCGAACCCCGTTATCGTTAACGTTGAGTATGTTATGTCGGGCCGCAGGGCCACCAGTAGTTGCTCTAGCGTTAGCGTTGAGTATGTTGTGTCGGGCCGCAGGGTCACTAGTAGGTGCTCTAGCGTTAGCGTTGATTATGTTGTGTCGGGCCGCATGGTCACTAGTAGGTGCTCTAGCGTTAGCGTTGAGTATGTTGTGTTGGGCCGCAGGGCCACCAGTAGTTGCTCTAGCGTTAGCGTTGAGTATGTTGTGTCGGGCCGCAGGGTCACTAGTAGGTGCTCTAGCGTTAGCGTTGAGTATGTTGTGTCGGGCCGCATGGTCACTAGTAGGTGCTCTAGCGTTAGCGTTGAGTATGTTGTGTCGGGCCGCATGGTCACTAGTAGGTGCTCTAGCGTTAGCGTTGAGTATGTTGTGTCGGGCCGCATGGTCACTAGTAGGTGCTCTAGCGTTAGCGTTGAGTATGTTGTGTTGGGCCGCAGGGTCACTAGTAGGTGCTCTAGCGTTAGCGTTGAGTATGTTGTGTCGGGCCGCAGGGTCACTAGTAGGTGCTCTAGCGTTAGCGTTGAGTATGTTGTGTGGGGCCGCAGAGTCACTAGTAGGTGCTCTAGCGTTAGCGTTGAGTATGTTGTGTCGGGCCGCAGGGTCACTAGTAGGTGCTCTAGCGTTAGCGTTGATTATGTTGTGTGGGGCCGCAGAGTCACTAGTAGGTGCTCTAGCGTTAGCGTTGAGTATGTTGTGTTGGGCCGCAGGGTCACTAGTAGGTGCTCTAGCGTTAGCGTTGATTATGTTGTGTGGGGCCGCAGGGTCACTAGTAGGTGCTCTAGCGTTAGCGTTGATTATGTTGTGTGGGGCCGCAGGGTCACTAGTAGGTGCTCTAGCGTTAGCGTTGATTATGTTGTGTTGGGCCGCAGGGTCACTAGTAGGTGCTCTAGCGTTAGCGTTGATTATGTTGTGTGGGGCCGCAGGGTCACTAGTAGGTGCTCTAGCGTTAGCGTTGATTATGTTGTGTGGGGCCGCAGAGTCACTAGTAGGTGCTCTAGCGTTAGCGTTGAGTATGTTGTGTTGGGCCGCAGGGTCACTAGTAGGTGCTCTAGCGTTAGCGTTGAGTATGTTGTGTGGGGCCGCAGGGTCACTAGTAGGTGCTCTAGCGTTAGCGTTGATTATGTTGTGTGGGGCCGCAGGGTCACTAGTAGGTGCTCTAGCGTTAGCGTTGATTATGTTGTGTTGGGCCGCAGAGTCACTAGTAGGTGCTCTAGCGTTAGCGTTGAGTATGTTGTGTTGGGCCGCAGGGTCACTAGTAGGTGCTCTAGCGTTAGCGTTGATTATGTTGTGTGGGGCCGCAGAGTCACTAGTAGGTGCTCTAGCGTTAGCGTTGAGTATGTTGTGTTGGGCCGCAGGGTCACTAGTAGGTGCTCTAGCGTTAGCGTTGATTATGTTGTGTGGGGCCGCAGGGTCACTAGTAGGTGCTCTAGCGTTAGCGTTGAGTATGTTGTGTGGGGCCGCAGGGTCACTAGTAGGTGCTCTAGCGTTAGCGTTGATTATGTTGTGTTGGGCCGCAGGGTCACTAGTAGGTGCTCTAGCGTTAGCGTTGAGTATGTTGTGTGGGGCCGCAGGGTCACTAGTAGGTGCTCTAGCGTTAGCGTTGATTATGTTGTGTGGGGCCGCAGAGTCACTAGTAGGTGCTCTAGCGTTAGCGTTGAGTATGTTGTGTCGGGCCGCATGGTCACTAGTAGGTGCTCTAGCGTTAGCGTTGATTATGTTGTGTGGGGCCGCAGAGTCACTAGTAGGTGCTCTAGCGTTAGCGTTGAGTATGTTGTGTTGGGCCGCATGGTCACTAGTAGGTGCTCTAGCGTTAGCGTTGAGTATGTTGTGTCGGGCCGCAGGGTCACTAGTAGGTGCTCTAGCGTTAGCGTTGAGTATGTTGTGTTGGGCCGCATGGTCACTAGTAGGTGCTCTAGCGTTAGCGTTGATTATGTTGTGTGGGGCCGCAGAGTCACTAGTAGGTGCTCTAGCGTTAGCGTTGAGTATGTTGTGTCGGGCCGCATGGTCACTAGTAGGTGCTCTAGCGTTAGCGTTGATTATGTT
The DNA here is from genome assembly GCA_963241965.1 of Tortrix viridana. Classification (NCBI taxonomy): domain Eukaryota; kingdom Metazoa; phylum Arthropoda; class Insecta; order Lepidoptera; family Tortricidae; genus Tortrix; species Tortrix viridana. The sequence goes on from OY725197.1 coordinate 311,808, forward strand.
GTGTGGGGCCGCAGAGTCACTAGTAGGTGCTCTAGCGTTAGCGTTGAGTATGTTGTGTTGGGCCGCATGGTCACTAGTAGGTGCTCTAGCGTTAGCGTTGATTATGTTGTGTCGGGCCGCAGGGTCACTAGTAGGTGCTCTAGCGTTAGCGTTGATTATGTTGTGTCGGGCCGCAGGGTCACTAGTAGGTGCTCTAGCGTTAGCGTTGAGTATGTTGTGTCGGGCCGCAGGGTCACTAGTAGGTGCTCTAGCGTTAGCGTTGAGTATGTTGTGTGGGGCCGCAGAGTCACTAGTAGGTGCTCTAGCGTTAGCGTTGAGTATGTTGTGTCGGGCCGCAGGGTCACTAGTAGGTGCTCTAGCGTTAGCGTTGATTATGTTGTGTCGGGCCGCAGGGTCACTAGTAGGTGCTCTAGCGTTAGCGTTGAGTATGTTGTGTCGGGCCGCAGGGTCACTAGTAGGTGCTCTAGCGTTAGCGTTGATTATGTTGTGTCGGGCCGCAGGGTCACTAGTAGTTGCTCTAGCGTCAGCGTTGAATATGTTGTGTCAGGCCGCAGGGCCACTAGTGGGTGCTCTAGCGTTAGCGTTGAGTATGCTTTGTAGGGCCGTAGGGTCACTAGTAGGTGCTCTAGCGTTAGCGTTGAGTATGTTGTGTCGGGCCGCAGGGTCACTAGTAGGTGCTCTAGCGTTAGCGTTGATTATGTTGTGTCGGGCCGCAGGGTCACTAGTAGTTGCTCTAGCGTCAGCGTTGAATATGTTGTGTCAGGCCGCAGGGCCACTAGTGGGTGCTCTAGCGTTAGCGTTGAGTATGCTTTGTAGGGCCGTAGGGTCACTAGTAGGTGCTCTAGCGTTAGCGTTGAGTATGTTGTGTCGGGCCGCAGGGTCACTAGTAGTTGCTCTAGCGTCAGCGTTGAATATGTTGTGTCAGGCCGCAGGGCCACTAGTGGGTGCTCTAGCGTTAGCGTTGAGTATGCTTTGTAGGGCCGTAGGGTCACTAGTAGGTGCTCTAGCGTTAGCGTTGACTATGCTTTGTAGGGCCGTAGGGTCACTAGTAGGTGCTCTAGCGTTAGCGTTGAGTATGTTGTGTCGGGCCGCAGGGTCACTAGTAGGTGCTCTCTACTGCCTTTTACAAGCATGGCAGTGAGTTCTGACAAACTCGAATATTTACTCGAACCCATTCAGGCCCATTTGTCACCCTCATAACTGTTTTGTAGATTGATGACAGTAAAACCAATGTATGGCTTCATTGGATTAGATTGATCAAGGGTAGAATTATTTGTATGGATTAATTATTTGGATTTCAAGGAAATATATACACAGCAATGTCGCTCGGCTTTTCGAACTTGTCCGGGGCCTTGATAATAAATAAGTTATTATCCCTTCGGGTCATTATTGGCAGCGATCGGGCTCCCGGAACAACGCAAAGTGGCAACGGTCCGGGAGCCGGATCTGTCAAAAATATCCGTCGCGTGGCAAGGTTCCGGCTCCCGGACTTTGCGCGGTGTCATATTACGCGCCTAAATAAAACCGTTAAAACTATTAGTTGCTTGCTCACACTTGCAAGATGCTTTCGGAAATAGACAAGGATGGCATTCAATAACGGTTGAGACGCCTCGTGGAAGAAATTTCGTTCGAAATTTCATAACTCGCCGCGTCAGTACGCGCCGACCGCCGACGTTATAACATCGTTTTTGTAGTTTGTGAATTTGTTAAGTGTGTGTTGTTAATTGAGTGTTTCGTGTAGAATAATCATGCCTGGGTAATAAACTGTTTTAAATAGTCTTATTGTAGTTTTGTAATGTTTTTACGTATTATTTTGATATTTTCATCCAACACTTCCGGGGGTCAATGACCTTGACCTAGACGGTCATGTGAGATTTGATCAAAACTAGCAAAATTCACATAAATGGAACGACATTCATTGTTATATAATCAGATCGGTCATTTCATGCTGAATCTAACTATACAAGATTAGAATATGACGTCCATAATGTTTTTTTGAATAATATTCAATTTTATAACACGCGCCGAATTCGCGATAATTCGCGATGGCCCCTCGTGGGGGCCCCTGCCACTTGAAGGAAATTCGCAAAAAATGGCCGTGCCAATTGACAGCAAATAAAAATATGGCGACTGCCACCCGAAGGGTTATTTACCTCAAAATATAATCAAATACGAAACATATTTCAAACACATCTTTATTTGAAGGTTTTTTTAATCCACGGAACCTGCAGCTGCACGTCAATTCCCGCTTGTCCTACACGTTGAAACCCGCCGTGTTTTCCCAGCCTGCCCTCAGCCTGAAGAGGCGTGATATTGAGGAGTGCGTTATCAAAAGAGTCATTTTAAATCAATTACGCGTGCGTTTATTAATTGATTGATATAACTGGTGTGGTTTACAGCGGGCTTAGCATGCATGCGTGAGATAAAATTTAACAGGTGCCAGGGAAATGAATACATCTATTCCATATTCTAACGTAAGACTTATCGATAAGATTTAACATAAAAGTGTCTCGTCCTGACTTTTATTTTAATCACCTTAATTACCTATTTGTCACTTTATTCACTGTGACATTCATATATGGCAGTTTAAACATGACATTAAATAGACAATACTAAAATGTACACATATTTATGACCTTGACTGACTGACTTGAGTTGTAGAGTGCCCTGACTTCTAAAAAATTTAACTGAAAATGCTACGGAAATGAGTTGAAACGCTCGAAGAATAAGTCAAAAATTGATTTATCAAGAAATCGTAAAAGCGTGATTCCACTAGCGTTTCTACCGGCGTCAATCCTTGATCGCATTAGAGTCGAAATTTCTGTAGCTTTGGATGCCATTTTCGGTTATATTATAGAGTGCCCTGACTTGTACAAATAACCAAAAACGGCTTCCAAAGCTACAGAAATTTCGACTCTAATGCGATCAAGGAACTGACGGCTGTGGAATCACCCAAAAACCGACAAATCCTCAAACGCATGCTTCGTGATTTCCCTTCATTTTTTTAATTTGACATTTCCATCCAATTTCCTCTGGAACCAAACAATGCACGGACAGACAAAGGGCGTATTTCCTTATTTATTCCCGTTTTGTTCATTTCGGGGCGTCAATTGGGAGGGAAAATCGGAAATTGAGTAATGGGGCGAGGACTTGTTTATGAAAACCACGTAAACTGCGGAGTCCGTCGCCAATCAAAATAAAAAAAATGCTCAAATTTTTTAGTAAATGCTAAAAATATTATGAATGTGAAAGTTTATGTGTCTTCCATATTGTAACGTAAGACTTAACGCTTAAGGTTCAAAATAAAAGTGTCTTGTCCTGACTTTTATTATATTTAATTACTAAGTAACTATAATGATTTTCACCTTTTTTTATAGCGATTTTATCAAGACAATTTTATTTTCAACCTTAAGCGTTAAGTCTTACGTTAGAATATGGATAGATGTATTAATTTCCTTATAACCTGTCAAATTTCATCTCGTGTATGCATGCTAGGGGCCCAGGGTCACCACCAACTAGTTAGACGTCGTCTTTGATGCGATTTATGATAGCTAAGTTCGCACTTTTTATGGCGGTAGTTTGCATCTCGATCGGAAATTAAAAATTTCTAGACAATGCCGTTTCGATAAAGTCCCACGTGGTTTAAAAGCTTAACCTTATTTAAAAACGCACAATTGGGAATATGCATGAATTTTTTTTATCGCATTTCTTAACGAAATATGAAAATATCGTAAAAGAGATGGCAAAAAGTGAAATTAAAATTAAAATCGGCCAAAAATACGGATAATTTAAAACTACATAATAATTAGACAGAGAGATCCGACACGTACTGTGACGTCAGCGGGCATAACTCCATATTAAATTCTATTTTTCGTAAATTATTTTTCTCTACTGTTTGTTACATGAATGACTTTTTAATAAAGTAAAAAAAAATCCATATTCCCTATTAAACTTATTTTAGTTGAAGTGTGCTCTGTCACTTTCTATCAATTTCAAATGAAAGTTAAGGCTGAAGGTCTGTGTTGACACTCCTGGTGTTGGATGCTGCGCTTGCCGATTGTTTTGTTGCGTTTTTAGGGTTCCGTACCAAAATGATCCGTCCGTCTGTATACACAAGCTATCAACATGAAATTTGGCATAGTTGTATAACTTGCTTGCCCGCATCTCCTTTTAGTAAAAACATATTAAATTAATTTTATAAATAATTGAAAAATTTACGTGATTTAATTATAGCAAATGAGGTACACTCAAGGTTATAAATATAGATACGTCCAAAGCTTCAAAAATATGTAACCACGATCTTATGTCGCCGTAATAAGGTCGTAATTACATATTTTTGACACTGAACGTATCTATATTTATAACCTTGACTGTACATTAGATTACCGTAGCTCTGCCGTGCGACGGCAGAAGGCTGCAACTCGAGTTACAGCGTTTTGTGTTAACTTGCATCAAACGATCATGAGTGTTTCTATCATACCTACGGAAGACCTTTTAAATATATGTTCTAGTTTAGGCTGTAGAAAACTAGCAAAACGCGGCAACTCTGCATAAGACTCGCCAAAAAATGATTAACGTAGACGATTTTTTTAAATATTTTTATTTTATTTTATACATGACATATATCTAAAAAAAAATCACTTTAAATGCCTTAAAAAAATAATTTCAATTTCCCGCTTAAAGCCTGGGCCACACCGGATGCGTTGCGTTGACGTGCACGTGCGCGTTCGCGTTCCACTGCGTTGTATAGCTGCGTCCTCATGTGAGGATTCATACTATACAACGCGGTGGAACGCGAACTCGCACGTGCACGTCTACGCAACGCATCCGGTGTGGCCCAGGCATAAACGCTAACTTCTGTCATGGCGTCACTATGACGTCACGATCCTCTAAACACTAGTATATTCTATAGTACTCTGTGGCTCACGCAAATCTTGTTTCTTGGCAAATGTCAAAATGTTTGTTTAAAGGAACGTGACGTCACGCGCTGCTTGCGGTCACGTGATAACGAGGATGAAAATATTTATTTTTGTATAATTAATTTAAAAGATATTATAAATATAATAAGCATGGGAGTGTGATTTTCGGTAATTGTATATTAAACACTACCGGAAAAATGTAATATGTATTTATTTACGTTTAGTGTTTACACCCCTATTGTGATGTTTTAACAATAGCAGTCATCAAAGTCGTTAATGCCGAATGATCACAACAGCAACGTGGCCACTGCCCCGGAAACAAGTCTGAACGCCTTATCTCCACTTGCAGTGTTTTGCTTAATCTACTATTTGCTGCGTCACCGTCAATCCAAAACGCGGCAAAATCTTTAGGAGCGTCCCCACTGAGAGCATTCGCGTGTAATGAGGATTCGGCGTCGAATATTCGAGTGGTGACGTTGAGCCGAGCGTACAAAGCTTACAAATTAAATTATTGCTCGTTTACAAATCGGGTAAGAATGGTCTCAGAGAGGACGCCTTTTAAGTTTTTCTCGAAACTAGAGTTTTTGACTTGTGTCGTTCTGCCATTGGACGACAGCTGTTCCTAAATGGAAACAGGCAAAGTGCTTAACAAAAATAAACAAAAACCCCGAGCACTCGGATTAATTCAGCACAAGTTACTTCGGATTTCAGAATGTCATTGTGCATTCTTTCATCCCGCTCTAACGTGCACAAACGCTGTGAGTTTGAAGGAGACGGGAGAACAACGGGGACAGCGCTGCACGTCAATTTGCACTCGATTGGCTTTTGTTTCCGAGTTACTCGCTTCCGGGTTGAAAGGGGCTCGCGGATTGTGGAATACGTTGGGAAATAGATAATTAATTAGCTCTAAATTTCATAAATAATAATAATCCAGCATATATACGTCCCACTGCTGGGCACAGGCCTCCACTCACAATGGGGTTCGGGCTATAGTTCCCACGCGGGCCCAGTGCGGATTGGGAACTTCGCACACACCGTCAAATTGCTTTGCAGGTGTGTGCAGGTTTCCTCACGATGTTTTCCTTCACCGAAAAGCTCATGGTAAATTTACAATCTATATTTCGCACATAAATTCCGAAAAACTTAGAGGTGCGAGCCCGGGTTCGAACCCATGACCCTCTGCTTAAGGGCCGTATTAATAAACTCATCTCAACTCTGATCCTCGTCTCGAGATACGTCAAAGTAAACGTCAAACCATAGAAAACTGTCATTTTTGACGCATCTTGTGACGGGGATCAGAGTTGAGATGAGTTTATTAATACGGCCCTAAGAGTCGGCAGGTCAAACCATTAGGCTAAATTAACTCTTAGGCATTAGGCAAAATTTCATAAAATAAAACAAAAAGTTGCACACAAAACCGTATGTAAGTACATAACGTCACTTATCTAACACAAGTCATTTCGACCAACTTTACAGGAGAGCGAAAAAATAGTTTTTTGGGACTCTGATTGGTAGTAATTTACTATATTCATAATAATAATAGTATAATAATAATGCAGCCTATATACTCCCACTGCTGGGCACAGGCCTCCACTCATAATGAGAGGGTTTGGGCTATAGTTCCCACGCGGGCCCAGTGCGGATTGGGAACTTCGCACACACCGTCAAATTGCTTTGCAGGTGTGTGCAGGTTTCCTCACGATGTTTTCCTTCACTGAAAAGCTCATGTTAAATACACAAATTATATATTAATAAATAGATAAATAATAATGACTTGTGCGGTATTGGAAGGCCAACCACAGAGGCCAACCGACTTGCACGCTGTCGCTTCTTTTTGAATACTGTTCTCTTATTGGCTGAAATGTTTAGAAAGTGATTGGAAGATCGACACGCAATGATTAGTCTTATCCAATAGCGGACTTTACACAGTCGTTCTATCGCGCGTTCTCAGGAGCGTACAGGATGTTTTTGAACTTAAATATTACGTTCTTTCGTTAAGTAAATTGGTAAATTTTATGTGTAAAGGCAACATCGATCCACGCGATTGCGCGCACTACCTGAGCTCATCGCGCGGTCTAACCCTTCCCCTTCCGACATTCTTTAAACACGCAATCTTTCGCACACGATTAGCTGTTTCACGCGCGATAGAACGACTGTGTAAAGTCCACTATTGGAAACCGCTAATCTTTAAGCGACGACCATACATAGACTGTTAAACACACTACAATAATATATTCTTTTGGCTCACTCGGTCGGGTAAAAATATATTGCCTCGTGATGGTATGAGTAAATAAGTGAAGTATGGATATTATAATTAATGAAAACATTTTATTTATAAACAAGGTTCAGAAACAAAATCTTCGTCTTTCTGAAACATGGAGAAACTGTTGCGTTAACCATAGCTGTTTAACGACTTGTTTCTGTGCTCCCCGCTATGTTTTTGCTACATTTCCGTACACATGGTACTTGGAAATATGTGACGTTCTACGCAGTTTTAAGAATTGTTACCATAGTATTCGTATAGTTACAAGAATTAGAAGAGCGTAACTGCCTTCCCCCATAAGGTCCCTATAATGAGAACGTCACATATTGTTTCTAGTGGACACGCGGCTACAAGGTTGTTTACAAACTTAACCATTTGTATGGAAATCACAATCAGTTATCAAAACTTTATCACAGAACTGTACAAAACATTATTTCTTAAAAACTAAGGTTGTCTAAAAATCTTAATTTTTTTCTGACTAAATAATAATTGAATAGAACCAACAGGTAGTCCCTTGGTCTCGGGCAGGAAGAAGAAAGTGAACACTGCCGTGATGAAGCAGACGAGCGCGAAGATGTAGAAGACGCCGGGGAGGCCGACGGCGGCGACGAGGGGGTTGAAGATGAACAGGACCACGGAGCTGCAGAACCAGACCCACTCGATCACCACCATCGACATCAGGCTCTTTACCTACAAACAGATCTTTAGATAGAGACTGGAACTGTGGTAGGGGTAGCCAATTGGTAAGACATCGCAAATTGTTTTCAAATAAACGCGGGCTTAACATGCATGTACGAGATAAAATTTGACAGGTGCTAGGGAATGAATATGTATTCCACATTCTAACGTAAGACTTAAGCTCAAGGTTTAAAATAAAAGTCTCGGCCTGACTTTTATTACCTTTATGACTAAGCGACTATAGCGATTTTTACTTTTTATAGCGATTTTATCCAGACGGGACACTTTTATTTTAAACCTGAAGCGCTGTCTTATGTTAGAATATGGAAAATATGTATTCATTTCCCTAGCACCTGTCAAATTTTATCTCGTGTATGCATGCAAAGCCCGCTGGGGACTATAGCTTCTTGCCATAATGAACTTCAATCTGAAAATGGACCGAAAAGTAATACCTATATTTATTAAGCCGAAATATATCACTGCTGCACTGCTGGAACATATTATATTCCCGAACATAATTATATTTAACAAAATGTCTATTCGTAACACAGAGGCCGTTAACTATAAAACCCTGAAAAATTCCATGCAGCGAGAGGGAGTAAGATATTCTTCTATAGCTGACTGGAGCTTTAGGAACTGGGACTGGGATAATAATAACACGCAAGCCATCAATGGTCGTGTATAAAAATGACCATTGAATAAATCCTTATAAATATATTTGTGAAAGCATACCTCAGGCAAGAAAATTTCAGTGGACAACACGTAAGGCACAGTACCAGCCCCGGCTCTGAAGGTGAGCCCGAAGATGTAGATGAAGATAGCGGTGAGCACGTCTGGGGCCCAGTGCAGGTGGGTCTGGGAGCCCAGGACCACACAGCATACGCCGGAGCCGATGGATGAGAAGATGATGAGGGGCTGGAAAAGAAAGAAAGGCTGCAAGCGAGGAAAGAAGCGGTATATACGAGTCATTCTAACATGATTCATTTGAAGTTATAAAGCTTGTTTTATGTCCCATTGATGATACGAGTATGAGTAGAATCTGAGATCCAACGCGAGATCTTTCTGGCTAGGGATTTCACGCATTAAATTTGTGCGAGTCAGTTAGATAGGGATGTTTTAGTGACCTATGCAGACATAAAGTGGATGGTGAAATTTTTAGGAACAGCTCTTCTTTTCTGAAGGCATGATTGTGACTTATGGGCTTCTCAAACACCCGCTCTCTTCAGGGATGTTTTTTAACATGGACATCTACGAGCACGTAGACTACTAGACTAGAAAACTCTTGGACATACGCAATCTCCCGGTTGACTGAATTTTAGGAATAGTAACTAAGATTTTGGAAGGTGTGATCGCAGTAAAACAGTAAGGAGCCAATTTCAGTCGTTTACAGGAGGGATCCGATCAGGATCCTAGTTAGGTGTCCTAGAACCAGCCTTACCCGTCTCCCCGTTACATCTGTCAGATACGCAGCTATAAACCCAGCTATCACGCACACTATGGAGAACAGCACGCTGGCTAACGTGGCAGACATGGTCGGGATGGCTTTGGTGAACATGGGCTCCGCGTAGACCTCGATGGCGATCAGCCCCTGGCAGAACATGGCGGTCACCAGGGCCAGCGTCACGGCAAGCGCGCGCCGGGTGGGGTACGACTTTTCTGGAGAGAAGGATGTGGAGATAGAACTCGAGTTTTGGAAATACATAGAGTTGACTTAAGAAGTCTGGAGATACTTCGAAGTCCTAGTAGAGTTTGAAGTACGTAAGTTATGGATAAATTGTTTTTTGAAAGAAAGAAAAACATATTTTCACCTCACCAGCTCGGAAAGGCTTTCTTTGTTGGTCATAATCTGCGCGTAAAAGTCCACTTTAAGCGCAGGCGTGGAAAGTAACGAAAATAATAGGGGGCGCTGCGCGAGGACGGTCACAACTGATGTGACGCTCGTGCAATTGCTTTTCCAACACCAAGTGTTTTCCTCATTACGGTGAGGTGAAAAGTTGTGTTTCGTACGGCAGCAAAATTATTTGGGTCTCGAGGCCTTGTATCCCGCGTTACGCTCCGGATTCTATTTTGAACCAGTCGCTAGGCTCGTGGTTCAATTTTAGAATCCTTCCCTAACTCGGGATTCAATACTAGCTCTCGCGCCAAATAACAACTTTGCAGCCTTGCATAAGGAATAACTATTATTCGTGACAAATATAAACAAAGGACAAATACACACAGAAATAATGTATAATGCATTAAGGTATACACTCTCATACTTAGTGAGTGTCAGCTTATACTGGTCATGATTTTTTTATGTGATGTAACTTCAAATTAACGGTTTTCGGATTTTTTCTTTTACTTGTGCTATAACACATTGCTTCTTGCCAAATTTCATGATTCTAAGTCAACGGTTTTTATTCCCTTGAGATGATCCCTTGAATATGCGGCATAAACAGCCGTATCTTTTGATTGCGTTAGCTTAGAAGTTTGATTTTTTCAGAGCTCTAAGTGAAAACTCGGGAAAAGAGGGAAAAATCTTCGAGACTCGATTCCCGTGATTTACGAATTATTTGTATACCTACAAGTTTGTGCGAACCCTCGGTGCGCGAGTCCGACTCGCACTTCACCGGCTTTTTTAATAGTTTAATTGATAAAAAGTGATAACTTCAAATGCATAGCTAGAATGCGCCCGCGTCGACCAGACAGTCAATTAAGACGCAGGTACAAGATGTGATTAAGAACCGACAAAATGTTTTGGAATATTTTCGCTCCGTATAATTATGAGTTTGTTAGTTAGGCCGGCCTTACACAGTCTGAATTAAGAATCTGAATTCATAATTTGAATTCATATTATTAATTCAGAAAGCACGGAATTGCATACAATGTAACTATTATCCACACACAATATGATTTTTTCAGATTATAAATTTCTCAGATTGATCTGACAAAACGCACCTTCCATACATTATCAATTTTATTTAAATTATGAATTCATAATCTGATTCAGACTGTGTAAGGCCGGCCCTAACTTACTGATAATTTGGAGAACTGGTAACTTTTCGTCACGTTCTGGAAAGACACCATCTGGAAAAGAAAGTTTGATGCTTTATAAACAATGATCTCAATATTTATTGACCGAGCGAGCGAAGCGGAGAAGCTCTCCGTTTCAGCTTGGGCAAAAATGCTTTCGTATGTCCGGATGGCTGTTCTCTACCAGGTCGCATTTCTCAACCGATTCTCGTGAAATTTTGTGAGCAGGTTCGATAATTATATGGAATTTTTTGTCGATTCAGTTTTTTGAATTTTTTCAAATAGCGGAGATATGGGGGTTTTGCGATTTACCAACTTATTTGCGGTGTTGGTGAACTGACTGCGACCCTATGTCGATGTATGGGGATAACAGTTTTCCAACGGCAAAGTTAAGTTTGTCCTTTCGTATGTCCGGATGGCTGTTCTCTACAGGTCGCATTTCTCAACCGATTCTCGTGAAATTTTGTGAGCAGCTTCGATAATTATATGGAATTTTTTGTCGATTCAGTTTTTCGAAACTGTCAAATTCACTTGTTCTTGGTCATGTGGCACCTCCCCGAAGAACGCAAAGGGAGCTTATTTTGCTCAGAAATTTTTTAGGCGCTGATGTTGGTGATTTTTACTTCGGTTAGGTTATTACAGCAGTTTCTTTAACATGAAGTAATGGTGTATTTTTGCTGAATCATATTCAAATGCGGTCATTCATCTTGATATCTAAACTTCTTAAGTAACTTTTACAAATTCAATTTTTATGACATTTGAAGTGGTTCGATCTTACCTTCTGCATCAGGGTTTATATTCAGCGTCCGTCGGATTTTTTCTACTTCTTCCAATATTATTACAGAACTGGCTTTTCTGGCTCTGTAAAAAGCTATTGCCTTGGCTGCTTCCTAAAAACGAAAGAAGCTTAATAGCATTGTGAGGTGACGGCTTTCCATACAAACGGCGATAACGTTTTCCACCCCCTAACCCTGGGGCCACACTAACGGGAAACGCCGATAAAAATCAACGTCTATCGCCTTATGCTGCTACGCATAAGGACTATCATCGCGTAACGGCGTTTTCCCGTTAGTGTGGCCCCAGCATTAGTATTCCCGTTTTATTGTTTTCATACAAAAGTAATTTCGGCCATAATCTCTTTATAACTAATAAATATTAAAAAAAAACGAAACATACGGACATAGTTTTTGTTCCGACTGACCACATATCAAAAATTGGTCGAATTCGGTTAACGTTTAGGGGGTGGAAAACGTTATCACCGTTTGTATGAAAAGACTAGATTTTGCAGTTGGTTCACAGTCCTCTTAAAACAGAATACTTAAAATCTTTTGGTGACTGAAAAAAATATTCATGTCCGGGTGTACGCCCAACTCGCGAGGTCAAGCCAGCTGAGTGAGGCCTGGCTGGCAACCTTCTAGCTGAGCGGCGTCTTCATGGGTCCCGTGTGGGGTGAATAGGGCCTTGCCATCGAGGGGTCGACCGTGCTGTGGCGCGACGTCCCTCAGGTAGGGGAACAAAGCGACGCACCCCGCGCGAACATAGACGAGGCTAAGCGTGCATGAAGTCGTCCAGCCATGCTCTCAATTCTGAGGTCCTTCTGGATCGTGGCATTCTCACCAATTAGGTTCAGTTGTGATTACATTTGGGAAGGCAAACGATTGTGCGGGTTAATCTACCAGTAACACCATCTAGCGGCGTCGATATAAGCCTTGCGTTATTCTTGCGGTGACAAACGGTTGTGCGAAGTAATCTACCAGTAGCGACATCTAGCGGCGGGGTTAGTCTTATGGTGTTACAATATATTATTTTTTTGAATTTCGAAAACAAGGAACAAACTATACCTTATCCCTTTCCTTCAACATGAAAAACAACGGCGACTCCCTCATGATCGTCAACAACAGCGTCTCTGCAACCGCGATGGCCAGGAAGACGTAGACCATCGGGTAGTAGTCCAGCCAGCCGCCGATGGCGTAGGAGACGATGACGCCGACACTGTAGAAGACCGCGGAGAAGAGGGTCATACCGGCCTTGATGGAGTCCTGGCAGATCTCGCTGACGTACATTGGGACGACCAGGAACGCAGCACCACCGATACCTGATACATAGAACCAGTTGTATTGTCCTTTTGTATGGAATAGCCCTGTCATTATAGAGGATCTTAATAGGCTTTGAGGTAGGAACGTTACACACAACATTAGCACCAAAAACAAAGAGAATGTGAGAAATTCGAAAGTCAATTTCGTAGCACACGATCCAATCCATAGTTAATTAAATATAATAATCCTCGTTGTCCTTGAGATGGAGTAATAAGAAATTGTACATAGCTAAATATGTCATTATACGAGTTACTTAGGGTGCTACTACACCAATCGATCGTTAATTGATCGATGGCATGGATCGACGTCAATCAACCGTCGATCGACCATGGGATGACATCCGATCGATGATCGATCGACGAACGATCGATTGGTGTGGTAGTTAGCTTAGATTGAATATTGGAAACAGTCAAATATGGGCAACTTTACCTGATATGAAGATGGCTATAAGCAGGACCTCTACTCGGTTGCTTACGAGAATCATTGTCCAGGCTACCTGAAAAAAAATTGCTATTGGTTAATGCCTTAGATGTATACGTAAGCAAAAAGGGGAAGATATGGTACCAGGCGCGCGCGCTTGAGCACCTAAATATAGGTGCAGCGCACCTAACCCAAATAGTCGTCTGGCCCAAAGAGTAATAGAGGAAAAGAGGGGCAACTCTATGGTCAAACTTGCATGTATGACAAGTGCTGCCATCTAAAGAGCAGTGGTTGAACTAAAGCTATACTATATATACGTACCTAGGCATATATCGTACAGTTTACCACCGAAACATTATATTGCGACTCTCCATAGAACCGTTTCATAATAAAGTGACATCCACTTTGTGCCTCTCAGTATGTCACTTTATTATGACGCGGTTCTATGGTGTCACAATAACAAAGTATTCAGCAATACATTTAATAATGAGAGAACTCAGAGAAACGCATTTCCGCATAGACAACGCTTGACTGACTGACATTGGACTGACACATGTTTGACAGTTGACGTTTTGGATTCTCATCAACACTCCAGAGGTCGCTGCCGTCCTGATCCGGTAACACGGCGATCGGAACCCAGTGAATGTGAAGTGAATACAGCTAAAAACATGTAGTGCTGCGGGCGTTTTACTGCTTTAATAGTACAAAACATAAAAATAAATCACATTAAATCACAACTCATTCGTAAGTACCATATAACATAAAGAAAACAATTTTTTATTTGCTAATTACGTAATCATTTCAATTTTGGGCCTCCATGTTTGAGCGAGCAAGCGTAATAAAATAAAGCTTACGCGAGTAAAAGCCGTGCTGTTAAGTTTGGCAACGTCGCATGCCCGAACCGATTGCTTTGGTTTTTTAACTTTAGTGCATTATATGATAATGCGCCAAAGTTAAAAAGCCAAAGCAATGCAATCGGTTCACGCATGCGACGTTGCCAAACTTACCAGAGCACGTGTTCATTAGACACTGATATTTGTGTGTTCATGATTTTCTGAATCACCCGGCGAATTTACGTCGTCCGTCAAGGTGGGTAAATGACATTCAACTGCTGCACATTCATTTAGTCGCCGGTTTCACCGATATGACTCAAATCGTCCGTCAGGTACTACTAAGAGTACTAAGTACAGTCAGCATCAAATAGATAGGAGCAGCGAAAGTGGCCAAAAATATCGCAACACAACTTTATTACTATAGGAATAAGGATGTCCCCGCCTGCAATACCTTTTCCAACATTTAAGTTATATTCTTTAGATTATGGCTTTGTCTTAGCTTTTTAGTTGATTTTTTTTAGCTTTAAAAAACTGCTTAGTCGGGTTTTTTTGATTTTTTATTATGGATTGAGTCGGTAAAATGTAATGTATCGCAGCGCAGGAACAAAAGGACGGAATCTTACATAATTCTTTTTTTAACAGCTTATTTGTGACGTTCTCTATGTATATATAAAGGGACCCTATGAGGCGGTTACGCCGTTTTTAGAACTGATACCATAGTATTCGTATAGTTACAAGAATAAGAAGACCGTAACTGCCTTCCTCCATAAGGTCCCTTTATATTGAGAACGTCACATTTGGTCAAAGTTTTTATCCAGGTTTGATGGGAATTGGATGGACGCCCAAAACGAACACCCCTGAACGGAGGCAAATACCTACTTCTGGGATCCCTTCTTTTGCCATAATTTCATTTGCTATAATCGGTTAATTTTTTTAAAACCTTAAACATTTCAAGATTATTTAAAAGATCATTGCATGGAACCCAGGTTAGGTTAGGTTTAATCCGAAAAATTATGCGTTGTCAGAAAAAAACCGTTATGTCAAATGATGATTATGACAAATGATACATTATGGCACATGAATTTATGACAAACAGTAGAGACCCCCTACTTCTAAGTTTTCTATATTTTAAAATTAATTTTCAAACGAGTTTAAACTTACCACATGTGACATAGAGAACAGAATCGCAGATTTTTTTCTCCCGATAATGTCAAGGAGAAAACCCGCGATCGGCGTACTGATTAGGGCCCCTGCAGAGTACAATAGAAGTTGACAATGCCATTGAATAATAGCTTTAAAATATGGATGATGATTTTTTTTTCTTTGTCGATGACGTAGCTAGATTATCAAAAAGTATTGGACACGTATTTTTTTCACATAATCAAAAAATTACGGAGATATATGGATTTGAAATGTCGCATGACGTCACGTCTCAATACATTTTTTACATAGAAGTGACGTCACGAACCCCCACTCCCGAATTTTGACGCGCTTTATCTTTGTCATTTTTTGTTTGATTTACATAAGAAAAAATACGTGACCAATATTTTTTGATAATCTAACTGACGGACTAAATAGCATTTCGTTTTCTTTACCCAGTCCAGTCATCATCCCTATTATGAGGACAGATCTTATATATGTATATACATATATGGTCTAGAATATTGAAAACAGAACTATGACCAGCTCCATCGCCAACTCTGAGAGTCCAGAGCAAATCCATCTTTTAAAAAAAAGTACAAACCCTTTACGGAAAACCGCACTTGAATCGGTCTAGCCGTTTTCGAGAGACTTCGAACGTCACACACAAACAAACAAAGAACCAATCTCTCTCCATAATTAATAATAAATAATAATAAGTATCAGGAGACAGTCTCACACAAATTGACCAACGGCCGCACTCATAAACGTCAATTAACTTTTAAGTTTCATTATAGTAGCTGCTGTCACTTTCTTTGCTATAGCAATAGAATAAGACGCAGCAACTTTAATGAAACTTAAAACTTAATTGACGTCTCTGAGTGCGGCAGTTTGTCCCAAACTAAGCAGGCTTGTACTTAAATAAGTAGGTACATAGAAAACAAATACTCGCGTTCAGTACCGTAAAGTCTAGTGTTGCCAGTGATGACTTACAATTGTTGTACTAATATAAAATTATAAACGTTTTCCTTGGTATTTCATCATTTTATCGAATTTCACTTCACCGAACGTATCATTTCTTCGAACTTCATTTCATCGAAAGCTAATTTCTGCTGAAACCTTATTGTTTTCAGGTTATATTAAGCGTGGGTTTCGTAGGTTAGGTTAGACCTGTGACCACCAGAAAATTATAACTCCTTGTCGATGAAATGAACATTCTGCGAAATGAAACGTATCGAACGGTGTTTCGATAAAGTAATAGCAACCCGTTTTCCTTACCTATAGACGACAGGCTACCAAAAAGTGACAGCTCGAATTTGGTCATGGGCCGATGCAGGGTGGTGTTCTCATTCTCGTACAGCGTGTAGGTGGAAGAGGGGAACGTGTATACCACCCCCATGCTGATGCTGAGGACGCTTACTGCGGGGAGAATACATAACACTTAAAGAAGCAAGGCCAGTCGAGGACAGAAAGATGTTTACACTTTTTCACCTTATTCCACTGTAATAAGGTCCAAAAGTGTATACATCTTTCTGTCCTCGACTGGCCAAGAGGGTCACATGGTGGTTATAAGTCATTATTGATCTCTAGTAAATCCACAGGTGAAATTCTTATAGAAATCCTAAGACGGAAATCTGAAGATAGCTAACACAAGACTGTAATCTTAAGATAGCCAACACAAGACTGTAATCTTAAGATAGCCAACTCAAAATTGCAATCTTAAGATAGCCAACACAAGACTGCAATCTTAAGACAGCCAACACAAGACTACAATCTTAAGACATCTAACACAAGATGTAATATTAAGACAGCCAACACAAGACTGTAATCTTAAAACAGCCAACACAAGACTGCAATCTAAAGATAGCCAACACAAGACTGCCCTACTTACTAAACAACTTGCCCGTAATTAATTAGACAAGAGCCTAATTAACAAGTTTATAAAATAACTTTTAAACTATTACTACCTACTTCATTAATTTTTAATTTTCTTTAGTCAGGAATTAGTTTATGCAGAGACACTGATCCCACAGTGAAACTGTTGATACAATTATATGCTTGCCCAAAGGTCAACTGGTAGAGAATGCCATTAGGCATTAAGTTCACCTTTTGTACTCAAATTTGTATTTTTGTGCAATAAAGATTAAATAAAATAAATAAATACAGTTTGGTGAAGAGAAGTGCGAGTCGGACTCGCGCACCGAGGGTTCCGCACAAACTTGTAGGCATGTAAATAGTTCGTAAATCACGGGAATACAATATAAACAAGTCCGGAATAAACTGACACGCGATAAGTATGCGCTTTCGTACTTAGTGAGTGTCAGTTTATACTGGACCTTTTTTAATGTAATATAACTACAAATCAACGGTTTTCGGATTTTTTCCTTTTCCAATAATGCATTGCTTCTTGCCGAATTTCATGATTCCAAGTCAACGGGAAGTACCCTACAGGTTTTGATTCCCTTGAGATTCCCTTCAATATGCGGCATAAACGACCGTATCTTTTGATTGCGTTGACTTAGATGTTTGATTTTGTTCACAGATCAAAGGGATTACAGACCTTAGTATTTAATTTTGATATTAATTTCAACTTGATACGTCCACGCGATCCTGAGAAAAAGGGTCTTGACAGACACACAGACAGACAGACAGACAGACAGACAACAAAGTGATCCTATAAGGGATCAGTTTTTTTCATTTGAGGTACGGAACCCTAAAAATTAGACGGATTGCCACTATGCTGTTATGTAACTGATTGTCTTATCCCACATCTTATCTCTTATCATATCACCAGTCACCACTATCAGTTTAGAAATATGTATGTGACAAAAATTCGGATGTTGCACTCTAGCTCCTAAACTATTTAATGAATGGGGTGTAGTACTTATAATTCGTCAAAAACGTGCATGTCATGGCTATATAAAAATGTAATGGTGCGTCCTCACTAAAGGTGTATAACATTTTGTAACGTGATATTAAATAAAATAATATAAACAAAATGTCCTATGAGAACGAAAATATGCCGAACCATTTTAAGGCATATTTTCCTTCTTAGTGGACATTTTTTTTTTTAATGTTATTTATTATCATGTTACAAAATATAACTTTAGTATGACCACAGACCACAGTAAATATGACGCACCATAGTCAAGGTCAAGGTTGAGATAATTATAACGTTGACAAGAGGGTTAAATGACCACGACGACGACGACGCGGTTAGCCTAGTCGGTAGTGACGCTACCTACGAAGCTAGCGGTACTGGGTTCGAATCCCGGTATGGGCAAATATTTGTGTGATGAGCGCGAGTATTTGTTCCTGAGTCATGGATGTTTTCTATATATTTAAGTATGTATTTCTCTATATAAGTATGTTTATCGTTGTCTAGTACCCATAGTACAAGCCTAGAGCTTAGTTTGGGACTAGGTTAATTTGTGGGAGATTGTCCCCTGATATTTATTTACTGCCGCACTCAGAAACGTCAATTAAGTTTTAAGTTTCATTAAAGTTGCTGCGTCTTATTCTATTGCGATAGCAAAGAAAGTGACAGCAGCTACTTTAATGCAAATTAAAACTTAATTGACGTCTCTGAGTATGGCCGTTATTTATTTTATTTATTAAAAAAAACTGGATTAAATAATAACGTGATTTGTTCACGCCTCATTTAAATTCTGGCAAGTAAGACTTTACGATATAATTACGATATACAAAGCTAGCAGGTAATTCTATATCAATGTCGCGACAAGGCCGTCTGACGTCATATCTATTAATGCCTGCGCTAATACCTGTTTAAAAGACGAGATATTTGTATAAGGATAAATCTTATTTGTTTTGAGTGTTCCGAACCTCAAAAGGAAAAAAGGAACCCTTGATCATTTCGTTGTCCGTCTGTCTGTCAAGACCCTTTTTCTCAGGAACGTGTAAAGGTTATCAAGTTGAAATTCATATCAAATACTTAAATCTGCAATCCCTTGGTGCTGTAAAAAAATCAGACTTCTAAGTCAACGCAATCAAAAGATACGGCCGTTTATGCCGCATATTCAAGGGAATCTCAAGGGAATCAAAATCTATAGGGTACTTCCCGTTGATTTAGAATAATAAAATTTGGCAAAAAGCAATGTCTTATAGCACAAGTAAAGGGAAAAATCCGAAAACCGTTAATTTGGAGTTACATCACATAAAAAATAAAGTTAGTATAAACTGATACTCACTAAGCACGAGAGTGCATACTTAAGCCTGGGCCACAACGGATGCGTTGCGTAGACGTGCACGTGCGCGTTCGTGTTCCACTGCATTGTATAGCTGCATCCTCATGTGAGGATTCATACTATACAACGCAGTGGAACGCGAAAGCGCACGTGCACGTCTACGCAACGCATCCGGCGTGGCCCAGGCATTAGTGCATGTCAGTTTACACTGGATTCTATTGTATTCCTGTGATTTGTTTCTATTGTATTCCTGTGATTTCCGAACTATTTACATGCCTACAAGTTTGTGCGGAACCCTCGGTGCGCGAGTCCGACTCGCGCTTGCCCGGTTTTTATTATCAATGTTTGCACGCCAAGAGGCAGCATGTGATAAATCTTTATTGGTGGTATGCTCGACAACACGCTTTGTACTCGACGATGTACCTAACAATTGGCGCGCGTAAGGGCCTGCGCAAACCGGCGGAGCGCAGCGCAGATCACTTTAAATTTATCAATGTATATTCTTTTCTATTTTAATTACAATAAGGTATAAATTTGAATGCTCTGAGACCGACCTCGGAGCATCACGGGGGATTTCTACTCTGCGGCTGCGGCTCTAAATTTATACCTTATTATAATTAAAATAGAAAAGAATATACATTGATAAATTTAAAGTGATCTGCGCTGCGCTCCCCCGGTTTGCGCAGGCCCTAAGACCTCGTGTTAACATTTTAGGCTGCCTTTTCATAGAAGCGGAGAGGAGCGGTGCGGAGAGGAGCTGTGTAGGAATCGACCAATCACATTGGTTGTAATCCCCATCTCGTCTCCGCTTGACTGTTTCCATTGAAGCGGAGCGGAGACGAGATGTGGATTACAACCAATGTGATTGGTCGATTCCTACACAGCTCCTCTCCGCACCGCTCGTCTCCGCTTCTATGGAAAGGCAGACTTAGTGCGTGTACTTATGTCTAATTTAGTCGGAGAGATCAGCTTGGCCATAGCGGCAGGTAGGTACCTACAATCCTTACGTACCTACGAGCGCACGGGGCAACTTTACAGACATATATGACGTTCTCAGTATAAAGGGACCTTATGGAGGCAGGCGGTTACGCCGTTTTTAGAATTGTTACCATAGTATTCGTATAGTTACAAGAACAAAAAGAGCGTAACTGCCTTCCTCCATAAGGTCCCTTTATATTGAGAACGTCACATATTTTTATTACATGAAGAAAACTCGAGTCGAGTCGAATCAAGTCGTTCTTCTGAATAAATTTAACAGAAAATATAAGCAATGGGATCCTTATTTTGCCATAACTTACATTTTCTCGATGTTTTTTTTCTAAAACCTTAAACATTTCAAGATTATTTCAAAGATCATCGCATGGAACCCTTTAGGTTAGGTTAGGTTTATTTTATAACAATTCTGAAAGTTATAAGGTTTCAGAAAAAAAAGGCTTTATGTCAAATGATGATTATGGCAAATGATACATTATGGCATATCAATTTATGACAAACAATAGAAACCCGTAAACAACTTAACAATATTTGTATAATTAAACCTGTTCGTCATGGTTGACAACGCAAAATAAACCTGAGTGTGTATGAATTAAGGTTGATATTAGCTCTAGTTTTTATTTGACTTACGGCCGCACTCAGAGACGTCAATTAAGTTATAAGTTTTATTAAAGTAGCTGCTGTCACTTTCTTTGCTATAGCAATAGAATAAGACGCAGCAACTTTAATGACACTTAAAACTTAATTGACATCTCTGAGTGCGGCAGTTAGCTTTGAAAAGGTTAAACTGCTGTTATTATTGATATAAACCATACATGAACTGTCAATTCACTTCGTCTAATAAAAAATATGACTGTTTGGCCGGTCAATAGTTCGTCGACGAATGTGGACAGGAACAGCAATAGACGAATTCTACGCGGGTGGAGTCGTCGGGAGAAGATAGTTTATAATCTTGGACACGATCTAGTTTCAAGGTATTTTTGCAGACTTATTCTTAAGTTTTATCTGCGGATGTTTTTATTTAAGTGACGACCGCGGCGTTAAGACATATCTAATTGCAGGTTCAATATAAGTTGAGAGGGAATCAACTTTTCGCTGTTCAAAACATGTTCTCATGATCAATTATCATTCAATCCGTAGACGTTAAGTTGATCAACTAAAATCGCCTCGTGGTCGACAGCCCGATCGTCAAAATCAGGCTACTCACACATAAAACAAACACGCACACATCACCATTAGAATACTTGGTCAAGCGCATGTAGATGAATAAGTACGTGAAATAACTCGAGTAAGCAACACTAGCACACACGAAACGAACATTGTGTTAACACAGTTGTATACCTAGTTAATAGGTAAATAAAAACATATAGACTTACTTATAAACGTGCAAATGATTTGACGAAGCACAGACATAATATAGTTCACACAAGCGCCGGCTCAGGCCGACCGCGTTTCACTGACTTACTAACAATAATGTATCGCTACAAATAATATTATTCTGTAAGTATTTTTTGTTTCTTTTTGACACAGCTATAACTCACTATTCGTTTGGGACTGCATCTATAATTTATTTGTGTTTGTTGAAGATGAATGGGTTGACCATTTTTTTAGATTGTGTTGTAAGAAGTTATGTCTTTTTGGTTCGCAATAGGAGGAAAACGACCATAGGTAGGCCTTGTAATAAGTTTCTCTTCGGATTAATGTGTATTATATATTTTTTGCTTCAATATTATCTTTTTATATTTTCCTTTCCTTCTTTCTTTCTATGGGTAAAAGTAATTATCAACTTCTACGAACATTGTCCCCACACCGAACCAGCCTAACATGACCGTAGTAAAATCGCATGGTTTTCAAGATTTGGCAGTTTAAAGTTCTTTTCCAGTACAAACTTTAAACAGGCATATCTCGACAACCATGCGACTTTTACTGAGGTCATATTAGGCTGGTTCGGTACCTCTTAAGCTGACCTACCTCCGGTGTCAATGTGGTCTGATTTTGGGACCCTGTATATGTTTTGCCAACACAAACGTAAACGCATTTCTAAAGCGATTCAACTTTGAAAATCAAAGAATCATGTGTTCCCTTTCTCAGCGGTTCGCGGCAACCATCTTGTTTCTAAGAAATTCTCTATAACAATAGGTCGTTACTACTTTTAAAATGCTGAGAATGCGTTATATGCCTCTTCTCCACGATCGCCGATCATGGGCGATCATGAGGGACAAACTTATGCGTTAGAGCGAGCAAGATTGTTTTATTTCTCACTCTAACGCATAACTCCGTCCCTCATGCTATCCCATGATCGGCGATCGCGGAGAAGAGGCATTAATTAGGCTTGCATAGTAATTTGTGACGTTTTCAATATAAAGGGACCTTATGGAGGCAGGCGGTTACGCCGTTTTTAGAACTGTTACCATAGTATTCGTATAGTTACAAGAATAAGAAGAGCGTAACTGTCTTCATCCATAAGGTCCCTGTATATTGAGAACGTGACATTTAGTCTTACCCGTATCTATATGTAAAAAAAAGAAAAGTTATTACTTGAGACTTAAGTAAAGATTTTTATATGACTTTTGACATTACTTTTAATAATAAAATAATGATTTTTCATGTTCATAGATTCGGGTGGTATTTCCCGAAGTCACTCGATTATTTAATACTAGCGAGTCGCTACGTCGCTAGAAGCGACCCGCCCTCGCTTCGCTCCGGGTACTATTATACAGGGTGTCCTGCGATAAAGTTCAATAATCGGAAAAAAAATTATGTATGGGGTTTACAATAATTATTTTGAACTCTATGCACCCTTATTAGTTTGTGCACTTTATCGCGGGACACCCTGTATACTTAAACCTTCCGTGAAAAATTATCTAAATGATGGTGAAAACCGCATTAAAATCCGTTGCGTAGAAAGATCTAAGCGTACATACAGAGGGACAGACGGCGGGAAGCGACTTTGTTTATACTGTCTGTGTATGTAGTGAAATGGAGTGTCTGTTGCTGTTACGTGCAGTGCGCGCTGTATGAACACTCCATTTATGGCTGCCTTTCCACAGAAGCGGAGACGAGCGGTGCGGAGAGGAGCTGTGTAGGAATCGACCAATGGAAACAGTTAAGCGGAGACGAGATGTGGATTACAACCAATGTCCTCGCCGCACCGCTCGTCTCCGCTTCTATGGAAAGGCAGCCTATACGTACATCGACGGTAACTCTCCGTATGACGTGATCTACCAACGACGAGATTGGTTTAAAAACGAAACGAATAGAAACGCTAGTTAGCGATGGGCATCTTGGCTAAGGGCTGGTCGCTAGTAAAACGAATCGTGAAGCGTGGAGGCGAACCGGAGGAAAAAAGTCAGCCACCCGAGCATTTCTTTTTTTTTTGGCCACAACTTCTAAAATCAGTTGAAAATGAAAATATGCTTGTATATGATTATTTTTGGTGTAGTTTGGTACAATATATCATAAATATTGAAAATATGTACAGGTCATTACTTTTTTGTAGGTTTTAGAATGAGAAAAGTAAGATAAACTAGGGGAAGGTAAAATTTTGGTTCCAATTTTGTTACTTTTTATTTATTTAAAACATAACATAATAAATAGTGGGTTTAACGGTTCAGTTATGGTATTTTATTCAACTATATGATAAAGATACATACAGTTATTTTATTTATTTTTTAGCTGACGTGTGTTAATGTTATTATTTTATTTTTTATCTAATACCTTTTGTTGGTTACTGTTAACTTTTTTTTGGTTTATATTGCATCTGCTGCTCTAACGTCCGTGGCAACGGGCCCCACTGAAAATCAGCGCCGTGGGTTACCTCGGCATCGTACTGAGTGGGTCCCTTATTGACGCAACGGCACTGATAAAAATATGTTTATGTTTTAATTATTTGTGTACTTACTGTAAACCGTGTCGCTTTTTGTGTCAATAAAAGTATTTTCTTCTTCTTCTTAAATGTGTGCTGTGATTTTTTTCATGAAGATTAGTTTTTTTAACCGATTAAAAGAAAGGAGCTTCTCAGTTTGACATGTATGTATGTATGTATGTTTGTCCGTGATTATCTCGCGTTTGGCGGAACCGATTTAGATTCAGTTTTTAGAAAAGTATTTGTTACATTCTGGAGAAGGTTTTGGTATACAACAAATGGATACCCCGTGACGTCATCCGGCTATCCGATCCGTTATTAAGGGATATATAAGTTCAACGACCGATTTTGTGTTGATGCGATTTTTTTATTAGTGGTGTACTCTCGTATCACTAAAAAGCGAAAACAAAAATTTTATAAAAAAAAGTGAAAAAAAAAGTTTTTAATAAAAAATAAAATAAAACCGTCTTAAAAAAACCCATTAAACAAGACTTAATAATAACCAATTTCCTAGGAATTGCCTATTTGATGGGTGCCTAATAGGTAGTAGGTACATGGAATATATCGAAGTCGGTGGCAAGAATCATGTGACATTGCTATTGTGTATACCTACTTGACACCGGCTTGGATATATTCCATGTACCTATTAGGCACCCACCAAATAGGCAATTCCTAGGAAACCGGTCATTATTTTAGTCTTGTTTGATGGGTTTTTTGAAGACGGTTTTATTTTTTATTTATTAAAAATGTTGTTTTTCGCTTTTTTTCTCAAGCTCATTAAAATCGATAGATGTGTGGATCGTCGACCATATTAATATCAAATCTCCGTAACACAAAACAGCGTAACCATCACGTTATTAAGCGAAAGACAAAGGCACAAAAGCAATGTTTTACTATGGAGCATTAAAGTGTTAAATACGACGACACAATTTTAATATGGACCGCGGGTTAAGCAATAATAGACTTTCGCTCATAGGCGTAAGCGCTCTGACGCGCGCCTTAATAATTTGTATCCTACTATAACGCCTTGTTAGTATTTATTTACAATTTGCTTCTAAAAGGTATTTCGTAATTCAGCTGCTTCACCCAAAACAGGTCTATTGTGGTCTGTCGAAGAAGATTACGTAATAAATTACATGTGTTTGTGTCCAAGGTTTATTTTTGGAGTTCCGTACTTTTTTTATAAAAACAATAAAAAAAAACTTTTTAAAGTATTTAATCGTTATTATGCCGATTCATACGATAGTAACAACTTAACAAGTATAGGAAGCAATTGCTCAAAACCGGTCAAGTGCGAGTCGAACTCGCGTAATGAGGGTTCCGTATAAAAAAAATATGTATAGAATAAGACTATCCTTACTTATATTATGTAAAACTTGACTTGTAAAAATGCTGACGCTGTATCTTGTCTAGGGGACACGGTTTATGTAGGAAGACATGTCGAAACTGTTTTGTGTGGTAGGTATATATCGACGGTTAAAAGGCGACTTGATTCAAGCGCCATTTTGGAAACTTTACAGGAGAGCAATTTAAAGTTATTTTTTTTGGAAAAAAAATCACTGCACGCTGTGTATCTACTTAATCGTAAACACACACTTCAATTATAAAACATCGTTAAGCCTGCTATAATTTGATAATATATATGACAAATAAATAATGTTTTTTTACAGAGTTAGATGTAACTTAAGCCATTATGCACAATTATGTGATCAAGGTCAAAAGGTTTAAGTGCATGAGCACGAATTATCTGATCAAGGCAATAGGATTTAAGTAAATTAGTTCAAACTATCTGATCAAAGTAAAATAATTTAAGTGCATGAGTACAAATTATCTGATCAAGGTAAAAGGATTTAAGTGCATGAATACGAATTATCTGATCAAAGCAACATGATTTAAGGGAATGAGTTTAAATTATCTGATCAAGTTTAAAAGATTTAAGTGCAAGAGTAGCCTACGACGGATTTAAGATAAACTGTTCACGCCGACATGACTCAAATTACACATTTGTTACATCAGGTTAAAGGCAAAAAGCTTTAATGGAAAGATTTATTGAAATCTGATTTAGGTAAAATAATTAAATAAAACTGACAAATAAGGAAAAACGACTGAAAGGATATATCAATTGACAAATAACTTAATATATTGCTGGAATAACCATACTTTACAGTACTTAGGCTTTTAAGTCAGTTTTCCTTAGTTAGTAGACGTCACTAAATAATGAATTATTAATTTTTGGCCATAGTAATTCCAATAAAACATTGTTTTGTGAATCAACACTTGTTTTACTTATTTTTTTACCTATACTTAAAACATTTTTTCACGAGCAGATTTATTTTTTCCGTTTTAAAAAAATAGTTTCAACAGTCATAAACACAAAATACTGTTCAAAGAAAAACAGGACAACTAACATCGGCCCATAAAAAGGTTCAAGGAAGAATTATTTAAGTGACAGCGATATGTTTAAATGTTCAAAGGAAAAAAATTTAAGTGACCGCGATATATTTGAATGTTCAACGCAAAACGATTTAAGTGACATCGATATGTTTAAATGTTCAAAGGAAAAATATATAAGTGACAGCTATATGTTTGAATGTTCAAAGCAAAAAGATTTAAGTGACTACATTTCAAAACTCTGATTAAGGTAAAACGCGTTAAAGACGGATGTTTTATCATTTGGATCAAGTAAAAAAGATTGAAGTGACATTATCGTACTAAACCTATAAGGGAAAAAAGGCTTAAATTACAAGTAGTTTCAAAATTATACTTCTTACGTGGGCTCATAAACCATGGTTTAAAAAAATACTAAATTCCCGTCACTTGACACCCAGTAATTAGAAATGATACCAAATTTGACTATGGATTCAAGCGCCAAAAAAGTGCTCTGATTTACTTTAAACTTACTTCAAACGACGCGGAAAAATTTGCTGAATCCAATGATATATATATATAACTCAATATCGCCCAGAGTGGCGCTTGAATCAAGTCGCCTTTTAACCATCGATATATAATTTTTTTTGTTTTTCTGCAAAACTACGCAGATATTTAATATTATTTTTACAGTTTTATATAATGCTAGAACAAGTAGTATCATTGTAATATTTTTATTTAAAAAAATGACTAACTGTTGAGTTTCTTGCGGCGCTTCTTCTCAGCAGTGGTCTCTTGGGAAGCGCTGGTAGATTTTGACGTGTAAAAGTGCCCGTGCGGCCTACTTACTGAATAAATATCTTTTATTTTTTATATTTCTTTGTGCTTTTAATAAATGATCTAAATTTGAAACAAATGTTGATTTTTATAACTTCGTTTTTATTTTCTATAAAATATTGAAAAATAGCTATAAGTCTGAATTATTTCAGATGTTTCGACCAGTAAACTTTAGAAGTAAGGACGGGCATTTTTGTATATTTTTGGTCATAAATCCAAAACTAAGTAACTAAATGACTGAATATAAAAAAATAAATTAGTTTTAAAATTCCTTTTTTAACATTTTGGTACGGAACCCTAAACAATATTTGCCGCTATCCTCGTTCTCCTCGTGTAGATCAGGCGTAATGACACCTCCGATGATTAGATGTAGGTCTATGAAGTCGATGCGACGGTTAACATTTCCTTTTGATCAGTCGAGGACAGAAAGAGCTCGACTTGGCGGGGGCACTGCCGTGCCCCCAGATGTGTACACCTTTTCACCTTATTCCATTGTAATAAGGTCCAAAAGTGTAAACATCTTTCCGTCCTCGACTGATCAAGTTGGCATAAATGCGAAATGCCAATTAAGCAAATAATAAATAATAATAAAGAATGATTATTAAATATAATAATAATAATAATTCAGCCTATATACGTCCCACTGCTGGGCGCAGGCCTCCACTCACAATGAGAGGGTTTGGGCAGAGTATACTCTGGTTTGGGTTATAGTTCCCACGCGGGCCCAGTGCGGATTGGGAACTTCGCACAAACCGTCACATTGCTTTGCAGGTGTGTGCAGGTTTTCTCACGATGTTTTCCTTCACCGAAAAGCTCATGGTAAATTTACAAATTATATTTTGCACATAAATTCCGAAAAACTTAGAGGCGCGAGCCCGGGTTCGAACCCACGACCCTCTGCTTAAGAATCGGCAGGTCAAACCATTAGGCTACCACGCCTTTTTAATTATTATTATTAATTTATTTATTTATTAGTACAATCAACATGGCACAACGAGAACAAACGTCCTGCAAAACTGTTAGAACAGTTTGACTGCAGGAATGAATCCGCAAATAAATCTGCATTTTCAATATAACTTACAGTAGGTATGTTTAGTATGGAAGTGACTCTAATAAATGTGTTTTGACTAGCCACTTAAATCTACGTATATTTGGCTCCTGCCGGATATCCTGGGGCAAACTATTCATCAGGGGACAATCTCATAAAATTGACCTAGTCCCAAACTAAGCTCTAGGCTTGTACTATGGGTACCTGGCAACGATATAGGTACATACTTATATGTGACGTTCTCAATATAAAGGGACCTTATGGAGGAAGGCAGTTACGCTATTCTTATTCTTGTAACTATACGAATACTATGGTAACAGGTCTACAAACGGCGTAACCGCCTGCCTCCGTAAGGTCCCTTTATATCGAGAACGTCACGTATAGAGAAATACATCCTTAAATATCCAGCACCTGGGAGACCGAGCGTCGTCGATCGGGTCGAAACCGAATTTTCATCGATTTTCTATACAAAAACAAAAAAAAAACAAAAAAAAAACAAAAAAAAAACAATTCATTGCTGGAGCTCGAACCCGCAGCCTTTGCGTAGTGTCCAACGCTCTAACCATCATATTCAGACGGCGACGATTGCATCGAAATTACGAACCATATTGCGCGGGAAATCTTTTTGCGTGAAAAAACGGGGAAATTTTCCCATATATGAAACCTAGCTAGATCGATCTTTCTACGCCGTAATTTTCATCGAAATCATTCGCGTTCATCACACAAATATTTGCCTATACCGGGATTTGAACCCGGGACCGCTAGCTTCGTAGGCAGGGTCACTACCATACTAACTAAGGTAACCGCGTCGTCTGCCTGAAATATAAGATGACTAGGAAGCAGCCAGCTAACTCCGAGATGCCGATAAGGATTCTGCAAACATAATTCATATCACAGTTGCATAATTACGGCCGCATTGAGACCTCAATTAACTTCTAAGTTTGATTAAAGTTCTTGCTGTCACTTTCTTTGCTATAGCAATAGAATAAGACGCAGCAACTTTAATCAAACTTGAAAATTAATTGACGTTCTGAATGCGGCAGTTAGTACTTAACCAGGGTCAGGGGCGTTGAAGTAGTCATCAGTCATCATTCGTCGATATCTGTGATTGTCTTTGTTTATTGTTAAGTTGTACTGATTATACAAATTACTATATTGTGCTGTAGATGTAACGAAATACTAGTAAATGCGAAAGTTTGTGTGTGTTAGTTTGTTACTCTTTCACGCTGCAACGGCTGGATGGATTTGGATGAAATTTGGAATGGAGATAGCTTATACCCTCGATTAACACATAGGCTACTTTTCATTCCGAAAAATTCAAAAGTTCCGAGGGAGCAGCAGCGGGCAGAAGCTATAAATAAATATTTACTGTTTTATACAGGGTTAAATTAAATTCAGTAACAAAATTTTGGGGGTTAAATCATTATGACACTATGTCAGTATGACACTGACCAACTTTCAATATGGGACCAACCACGAAATCGCGAAAAAAAAATCGACCCTCCCATACAAAACATCGTCAGCTGACTAGCCAAAATGTATGGGAGGGTCGATTTTTTTTTCGCGATTTCGGGGTTGGTCCCATAGTGAAAGTTGGTCAGTAATTTAATGTTTTTGATCTGTTTGTATGTATGTATGTGTGATTCTAAGTTACCTTTTACAGACTGTACGGATGGTCCAATTTCGACTGTTTTAACGTCGCAAGTTACATGGTAAGTACTTTAATTAAAAAAAATACCGGTCTACAGGCAGTCTTATCGCTAAATAGCGATCTCATCCAGACAACCTTACAAAGAAAAGATACCCTTACGTATACATAATGATAAACCAAATAACAAGGCACTGATCTACCTCAATCGATAGCATAGCGTAACGCATACTCCCAATCAAAATAACGCGTTATTAACAATCAACTATTAACAGTAACATTATTCTATTAAAAGTTTCGTCGACGGTGAACTATACCGGCAATTATAACTTACAATTCGACACGTCGCTAGTAGGTTTACGGCAGGAGAGGTGAGTCAAACCAAGATCTAAGACACGCATTAGCACGCAATCCATACGCTCTGACAGGTCAAGTAAGGCTCGTTAGTAATTCGTTGACAATAATGATACTGAAGAGAATAACCTATACACCGACGCATGCAATGTGGGCTTGGGAGCTTTGTTTACCCATATCAGTTTACATTCAACACCACATTTGAAGCACTTACAACTTTAAATTTCAACTTTATCACGTATCAGACATGGTTGTTAATCTGTTGTAATGGTTAGATAAGTTATGCTTTTTCAGAGAAGGCAGTCAATATTAGATTTATACGCAATTAAGTTGTTATGTATGTCTGCGGTGGTATTCCCACGTGGGATTATTATATGTGACCCAGTTGTTCGGCTCCACGCTGTGTAATAATAACTCGTTTTATCTCATACGTCACGTATCTTCATCACTCATTTCTACAGATAAAAAATAACATTCATAAAATTTAATCTTGACGCTGGTAGGCACTGTGCGACGCCATCTTTGCTTTGCTACAAACGAAGGTCGAAACATGCAATATTACGTATTTCAAAAGCTCGTTAACGATTTTGAAAGGTACTTGTCTATTTTGAAAAGGAAAAGCTGAAGGAAGGTCACGCAAAATGAGTGTTATTTTTATTCAAATCCGATCAGTCCTTTAGGTGTAGTTTAAAATACAAACATGTCATCCAAACATCCTTACAAACTTTCAATTTGTAATATACTAGCGACCCGCCCTCGCTTCGCTCCGGGTTCTATTATATACATAAACCTTCCGTACAGAATTATCTGATGGTAAAAACCACATCAACATCCGTTGCGTAGTTTTAAAGATTACATATGGACAGACAGACGCAGAGGGCGACTTCATTTTATACTATGCATTGAAGTAGGTTTTGTTTCATGACATTTTGGCCTTAATTAACATTGTACATATATACAGGGTGTCCCATAAGTCACACGTAACCCTGACACCGGAGGTAGACCAGCCTAAGACGGACGGGACCAGCCTAACATGACCTGTGTTAAAGGTCGCGTGGTTTTGTGAGATATGCCAGTTTAATGTTTGCACTGGAAAAGAACTTTAAAGTGGCAAATCAATAAACACGTAATTTAAAGGCTTATAATATCCCATTTACAAGTAAATATGGAAATAATATATTAGCTATAAGTCAAATTTTAACTAATATTACTCGTACTTACAGTGAAAGTCATAAATATTATATAACTGTACATTACATAACGGTTGTTATCAATAAATTTCATTTTCATTTTTTTATATTATGTAGGTACATTCCCAATGTGCCATAAATAACTACACCTCTAATACTAGCAATATTTTAAAGCGATGACTGTATAGATTTATGCCTTTGTACAAAGTTACTAAAAAAGATACAGATATTTGCACCAGAGTTGAGAGGTCACGCACACATCATGTCATGTATTGACAGCGGAATGTTCACATTCACTTCTTCGTTCATTCACTACCTTAGGTGCATGTGCGTCATTCACATCAACTCTCGTGCGGACACCTATAAGGCTGCCTTTCCATAGAAGCGGAGAGGAGCTGTCCACATCTCGTCTCCGCTTGACTGTTTCCATTGAAGCGGAGCGGAGACGAGATGTGGGATGCAACCAATGTGATTGGTCGATTCCTACGCAGCTCCTCTCCGCACCGCTCGTCTCCGCTTCTATGGAAACGCAGCCTAACCATTATCCTGAATAGGTAATTCCACACACACAATTATAAACTGATTTACCAAATGGATTCCGCAGCCGCGACCCGGCGAACCGGATTGTCGTTCAACGGGCGTTTGATGATCACTTTGTGTTTGCTACCTTTATTTGTGATGCATCTATTTGCTATAGCGACGGATTTCGCGTCGGTTTTACAATAGTGTTGTGCTGTGTTTAGATATCGATGCGTTTTTGTAGAACTTTTTACTGAGTCGACTCCAACCTGAGGTTCTCAATTGGAATGTAATTTCTGTGTTACAGTTTTATATGTATAATGCTAGAATAAGTGGTAAGTATCATTGCAATTTTTCATTTAAAAAATGACTAACTGTTGAGTTTCTAGCGGCGCTTCTTCTCAGCAGTGGTCTCCTCTTGGGAAGCGCTGGTAGATTTTGACGTGTAAAAGTGCCCGTGCGGCTTACTTACTGAATAAATATCTTTTATCTTTAAATAGTTTTTAAGGGTTTTTTTTAAATGGTCCAATTAAGTAAAAACTAATAAAACCACAACGTGCGGACAAGTGCGAGTTGGACTCGCGCACCGAGGGTTTCGTATTTAATATGGTTCGCATCAAACCCATTTGGAATGTTTAGTAATAAACAAGTATTCATATCCCCACGCAACGAGTTGGAGCCATTAATAAAATAAATAGTAAAAATAAGTTTTATGTGTACATATAACATATATATTGTGTTAAGGTCCTTTTTAGGTTGCCTAAATTTTAACCGTCATTTTCAAAGATTTTTGTTAATATCTCAAAAACAGTTGATTTCATAACTTCTTTTTATTATTGTTTTATTTCAGATTTTTCGGTCCGTAAACTTCAGAGATAAGGGGGGGACAGGTAATTTTTTGTACATTTTTGGTAAAAAATCCGAAACTAAAGGACTGAAAATAAATGAAAAATAATTTAAAAATGTGCAAATCAAGCCCTTTCATAATATGATACACATTTGCTACACCTAATAGCTTTAATTCAATTTGTAAACCCCCTTTTTAGACCCCATTTCCAATTACTATAAAATTTCACTCTTGATAAGTATTTGGATAAAGACATTTTTTAAAATAAATTCCAACACTATAATTAGTCACATCACTAGCTCATTTAAATAATTAAACAGAGGGACGTCACAGAGTTGACCCGCTACACTTTATACTTTTATGCCCTTACTAATAAACGTTGAGTAACCGCTGAGTAGTTATACCATGCTTTGTCCTTATTTATTTATTTATTTATTTAATCTTTATTGCACAAAAACAAGTACAAATGGCGGACTTAATGCCTAATGGCATTCTCTACCAGTCGACCACGTGTCCAATCGGAAATGTATATATGTGTGTTGTACTTATCTGTCGAATTCAAATGTCACAATGACAGATAAGGACAAAGCATGGTATAACTACTCAGCGGTTACTCAACGTTTATTAGTAAGGGCATTAGAAACGATTGCGGGACATATTCTTTGAAGTTGCCCCAATAAGTATAGTGCCTGTAGTAGGAATTTAATAAAATATCGGTATCCACTTGACAGCTAATCTTTCAAACAATGGTATTGTTTCTATTGTGTACTCCAACCGCAAATGATCAGTGCAAAATGAAACGAAATAAATAACAAAAGAATTCATTTGAATAGCGACTTTACGGCCTGAGCTAGAAAGTACAAATTGAAGTGACAGCGCATTCGATACAACACTTTTTGAAATTGAAAGCGGCGTGCCGGTACTGAGGTAGTCTGCTGTTGTCAGCTACAGTGTGATTCAGTATAGTTTTTTGTGTAGTCATTACAATTTGTATCTTCTAGCTTAGGCGGCAAAGTCGCTATTCAAATGAATTAGTTTCTTTATCTATTTCGTTTCATTTTGCACTAATCATTTGCGGTTGGAGTACGTACATAATGGAAATATTACCATTGTTTGAAAGATTAGCGGTCAAGTGGATCCCGACATTAAAAAAAATCTTTCTATACGTTTAATAGTAGTGCTAGGTAGTATGAGGGTTTTCTACTTATGAATTTAAATGAACATTCTAAAATCGAATTATTCCGGTGTCATGGTTGCTTAGGGTACAAGGTCATAAATATGTAACATTTAGTACCTTGTCACTTTAATCGCTGTGACATTCATATATGGCAGCTTAAACATGACATTAAATAGACAAGGTACTAAAATGTACACTTATTTATGATTTTGACTGCACCTACATACGGACGGATCCTCAAAAAATCCTCAGGTACTAATATTGTAAATGCAAACCCCATCCATAAAGGTACAACAAACCTATCTTAGCAAAAGTATGCTTTGTCACTTTCTGTTACATTCAAATGTCACAATAAAGATAAGGAAAACCAATACTTCAAGCACACTTTAGTTATTGTGCGACTATGAATAACAGGTAAAGTGTGTTTATAATAAGTAAATATCAGGGGACAATCTCACACAAATTGAGGTAGTCCCAAACTAAGCTCTAGGCTTGTACTATGGGTACTAGGCAACGATATACATACTTTTATAGAGAAATACATACTTAAATATGTTGAAAACATCCATGACTCAGGCACAAATACTCGCGCTTATCACACAAATATTTTCCCATACCGGGATTCGAACCCAGGACCGCTAGCTTAGTAGGCAGGGTCACTACCAACTAGGCTAAACGCGTCATCAATTTTGTTTGTCGGTTCTTTCTTCACGCTTCAACGCCTCAACCGATTGACCTGAAATTCGGTAGACATGGCTACTTTTACTTGGAAATGTCTGTCAGTTCCCGAGGGAGCAGCGATAAGTGACTTCAACAAGGACGGAGTTGCTGGCAGCAGCTGGAATAATCATTTGAGGGTCTATTGCAAATCGCCTTACACTATCCTGTTAAGTTAAAATGCGATATCTCAGACAAAACTGCTGTAGCAATTGCTACCTCATTACTAACAGGAGAGGACTGTATCTGCTTTGGCTATTCAATTTAGATATCGCCTTTTAGCTTAGGACGGCAGTATTGGAACTCAATGGTAACGATTTGCTAAGAATCGGTATATGTACGTACACACATAAGGTTAGTGGGACCGAGCGTCGTCACTCGGGTCAAAACCGAATTTTCATCGATTTTTTATACAAAAACAAAAAAAAAACCGATCCATAGCCGGGGTTCCAACCCGCAGTCTTTGCGTAGTAGGCCAACACTCTAACCATCAGTCTATTCAGACGGCGGCACCCGCCCCGAACATCTTTTTGCCGGAAATCTTTTTTCCGGAAAATACGGAGAAAACGAATTTTCCCAGACATGAGACCTAGCTAGATCAAACTTTCGCCCCCCTAATCCCCCGTGTCGCAATTTTCATCGAAATCGTTAGAGCCGTTTTCGAGAACGTGAGTACAAATATCATATCTGTAAAAAATGTTTCTCGTTTAATAGTAAAATATTGTATCGACTAATCCACTCTTTATCGACAAAGTGACGTCACTAACGCATTTCCATAATGAGACAGTAGTGACGTCACTGTTGATCTGCGTGCCACACTATTTGGTAATTCGGATACTCGTGGAAATGCATTTGAAACGTGCAATTGCTCAACTGCAACCGATAAGGGCACATTTTTAGGGTTCCGTACCCGAAGGGCGCCCAACGGGACCCTAATAATATGCCTACGCTGTCCGTCCGTCTGTCTGTCTATATGTATGTCTGTCTGTCTGTCCTAACTATAAAAGCTGTATCGGTAGCGGGTTGATTTTTTTTAATTCAGAATATGTGTTATTACGACGGATTAATAATCGTCTGTTAAGTGGTTGGTGAAATCTGACATTGTCAGTTGTTCAGCTAACAACGTTCCGATGCCGAACCTTTTGCCTTTATTATCAACTCACGCTTGACGCTTTTCTTCATCTACATCCTTACTCGTAGTCTGGGGCATTACTCTGAACTTCGAAATTCGAACTTCGGATCGCCCCGTCACTTTCTTGCGAATTAGCTACGCGTCGAGAGCAAAAGGGATAGGAATAGACGAAGTTCGAATTTCGAAGTTCATAGTAATGCCCCTGTTGATATCGTGCCAAGAATTCTTCTACATTGTCACATTGCACCTCATTCCTATGATTCATCTGTTTTGGTTTTACTCCAGTATAATCAGGGGACCATGCTATGGGTCCTAGGACGATGAAAATTACTTAAATAGAGAAATATAATATAATACCTAAACATGAAGGAAGAGGTCAGACATTGTTAAGAAAATCCGGAGATGTTTGTAACAGAATTCTATTTATAATTCTTACAAAGTCTCTTTACAGAATTGATTTAATAATTGCACTACGGCGTACTACAGTTAACTATGGTTCTCTGCGCAATAATCAA
Source organism: Tortrix viridana (assembly GCA_963241965.1). Taxonomy (NCBI): domain Eukaryota; kingdom Metazoa; phylum Arthropoda; class Insecta; order Lepidoptera; family Tortricidae; genus Tortrix; species Tortrix viridana. The sequence goes on from OY725197.1 coordinate 348,583, forward strand.
CCGTATCAAGGCGTTACACATCGGACCGAAGCCAAAAGAGAAGTGTCTCCTGACCAGGGGGGGGCACGCTTAAAATGGTTCCTATTTTCATAGACGACAGCGACCTCTGGAGTTTGGTTAAGAATACAAAACGTCAACCCGTCAAAATCTCAATTTATCATAATGGGAACCAAATGGCAGCGGAAAAAGATCAAGAACCAGGATCCCAAAATTATTATCGGCACTGAACGCAAGTGGAAACTGCAAAAAACCTTGGCATCATCATGGATGGAGAAATGAGATACGTGGAACATGTCAACCTTAAAATAAGAAATGCTTTTTACCGTCTCAAAGTTCTCTATAATATCCGTAAATATCTGTCGGAAAAAGTTCGAGAAGTCCTCGTGGAATCTCTTATTTTGTCTTATTTTAACTATGGAGATATAGTATACGGTCCGAGACTCTTGCATAAGACAAAAAAAGCAATTCAACGAGTACAAAATGCATGCACACGATTTTGCTACGACGTTCCGAACCGAGCGCACATCACACCGTTCCTAAATAGTAGACAAATTCTTAATATGAACAATCGGAGGCGTTTACACCTGGCTATGACAGTTCGTAAAATAATCGAATATCAGAAACCGCGTTATCTATTCGACAAGCTGAAATGGACTAAAGACACCCACAAAAAATCGCTGAGAAAAAATAGACAAACGGAACTAGTCATTCCTAAACACAGCACGGCACTATTCAGGGGGGGCTTTAAATTTGCAGCTACCGACATTTGGAACGACTTGCCACCACCACTTAGGGAACCTATGGCACTGTTAAGGTACAAGGAATTACTACGAAAACAAATCATCGAGTGCCAAAAGCAATAAAAGCCCCACTCGGACAATAAGCACTTACTTTAAAAGTTTATTTTTTATATACTATATATACCTACAGATATATGTTAATATAATATAATATAATATAATTATGTATTTGTAAACATATAGATTTAATCATAGCAATAGCGAAGAAACACATATAAAAACATACTCCACGCGTACAGACACGGACGCATCAGCCCATATTTATTGTGTTTATCTTTTTGTTTGTATCATGTTATCATAGCATGCGCAGCGACCACTCCACTAAGGGGCCGATCTGAAAACCAGCGCTGGGCTTTCAACCTCCAGCACACCCTGAGATCGACACCCATTGCCTAGAAATGAGTTTTTTTTGTATCTTTTTTTTCCTTAATCTTGTGTATGCTGACTTGTTTTTAGCAATAAATATTTTTTTATCTTTATCTTTTATCTTTAACTGTCAAACAATGTGTCCGTCCAATGTCAGTCAGTCAAGCGTGGTCTTTGCGGTAAAGCGTTTCTCCGAGTTCTCTCATTATTCAATGTATTGCTGAATACTTTAACCCACAGAACCGCGTCATAATAGTGACATACTAAAATGGATGTCACTTTATTATGAAACGGTTCTATGTCGAGTCGCAATACATGTTTCGGTGGTGAACTGTACGACACACACCTAGTCGTATATATAGGATAGCTTTAGTTCACCACTCTAGATGGCAGCACTTGTAACACATGCGAGTTTGACCATAGAGCTGCCACTCATTTCCTCTAAGGGCGTGTTCACACTAGCGTTTTTGCCGGCGGTTTCTCGGCGGAGCGGGAACGCGGCGTGGACGCGGCGAGCACGCTGCGATATCTTCGCGGTTATTTGCCGCCAGCGTGCCGCCGCGGTGACGCTGCGTAGACGCGGCGATCAAGCTACGTACGTTGATGTTGATTACAAAATGGACTCCGACAAGGACATACTTCTAGATGTTTTAGTGTGTTGTTTCTTTAGTTTTTTCCTACCCGCCATTATGTAATTTTATTAAATCTACGGGCTCAGTTACACCGCCGCGGGGACGCCGCGTCCACGCGGCTTCACCGCGGCGGCACGCTGGAGGCAAATAATCGCGCAGATATCGCAGCGTGCTCGCCGCGTGCACGCCGCGTTCCCGCTCCGCCGAGAAACCGCCGGCAAAAACGCTAGTGTGAACACGCCCTAAAGTTACTTTACTCTTTGGAATCTCCTGACCGCCGCCTGCCGGCGTTTTCTAAACAATTCAGGTAGTCCAGGCGGAGGGGATGGTACCTTTGACAGGTAGTCGGCCCGCTGCTCGTGCTGTTAACGACAGTACGATGACGTTGCGCCGTCAAATACATCAAAACGTTTGTGTAAGTTTAATTCCTGTCAGATCCCCTGGTTTTATCGTAAGTCACATCAAGGGATCAGGTATGCGGGATAAACCGACTGGAAAGTAATGTGTTGTTGTTAGTGTGGAGGTATCAGATATTTATTTAACTGACAATTAAATGTTATTCCGCTAGTCCGCAGCGAGTCAATAATTCTGTTTAGTCGCTAACCGCTGATTGGTTGGTAGCCGACGCGGCATAGCTCTGATCTCTCGTAATTGGTCGTAATTACCAAGGCTGGGTTAAAATGGATCCGTGCAGTGTAATAATTATCACAGTTAATTTTATCATCGGTGATATTATTATAATTACTATGTTATACATAACTGCTGATTATGATTACTTAATAATAATAATAATCCAGCCTATATACGTCCCACTGCTGGGCACAGGCCTCCACTCACAACGAGAGGGTTTTGGGATATAGTTCCCACGCGGGCCCGGTGCGGATTGGGAACTTCGCACGTACACCGTCAAATTGCTTTGCAGGTGTGTGCAGGTTTCCTCACGACGTTTTCCTACATCGAAAAGCGCATGGTAAATTTACAAATTATATTTCGCACATAAATTCCGAAAAACTTAGAGGTGCAAGCCCGGGTTCGAACCCACGACCCTCAGCTTAAGAGTCGGCAGGTCAAACCATTAGGCTACCACGGCTTTTTAATAATAATAAAAATAATATATTTCGTTTCTTAAAAGAAACAGGGTACATCTAGCTTCTTAACTAGTGGTCTCGTGAAGACTAATAACACAAAAGGTTAAATATTTAATGGTTTATATTATATGAGATACTAGCGACCCGCCCTCGCTTCGCTCCGGGTCCTAATATACATAAACCTTCTGTGGAAAAATTATCTAACTGATAGTGAAAACCGCATTAAAATCCGTTGCGTAGTTTGAAAGATATAAGTGTACATACAGAGGGACAGACGGCGGGAAGCGACTTTGTTTCATACTGTGTAGTGATGAAATACTTATTATGTTGCGTTAGTAGTTATGGAGTGACCGATGGAGTGAAACCGTCGCTCCTGTACAGTCAAGGTTATAAACATAGACACGTCCAAAGCCTCAAAAATATGTAACCACGATCTTATGTCGCCGTAATAAGGTCGTGGTTACATATTTTTGACACTCTGAACGTATCTATATTTATAACCTTAACTGTACACTAAGCACACAGCCTGACCGACGCGGCGTGAACATATCAAGAGGACTTCCTCGAGTCGAGCGTCTTAAGCCTCTTAATTACCGCGGTTATACAGTAACAGGGGCCGGACACACGCATAAGCGGTAGCGGAAGAAGGTACAAAAATAACTAAATCAAGATTGGTCCATCCGTTTAGAACTACGATGCCACCTTCTTTTTTTGCGTCGGGGGTTAAATGTGACATTCTCAGTATAAAGGGACCTTGTGGAGGTAGGCAGTTACGCTTTTCTTGTTCTTGTTACTATACGAATACTATGGTAGCAGTTCTAAAAGCGGCGTAACCGTCTGCATCCATAAGGTCCCTGTATATTGAGAACGTCACAAATATTAAATGCCGCCTGGGCGCTGTTTGTACAGAAGTAAATTGTTTAAGAGAAAACACCCCTGCAGTGGGTTGAATATGGACACGCGCGGTAGCATGTGCGTGGGCGCAACACGGACATCAAGGACAACAAGGACACGTGTGGCGTTACTGACGTCATGCGCGTCGCGTCTGCGTGTGTCACTGTAGGAGTATCTAACTATATTTTGTTACTAGCTTTCCGCCCGCGACTTTGTCTGCGGTGAGTCAGTACATTCGTTAGTGATAATATAGCCTATGTCGACCCTGAAAGTGCATTCTAAATGTTGGTGAAAGAATTTTTGAAATCGGTCCAGTAGTTTTTTATTTACATATATTTATTATTTTATTTTTATATTTAAAATACAAATATTTCCTCTTTATAATATTAATGTAGATAATGTAGATGAAGTAAATTTAAACCCACATGCATAACTACAGTGTCACAGTTGCTACCTACCTGTCTATTGTTAAGTTTTTGGGCAAATACCAAAGGAAGTGTAGGAAGTTCGTATTCAATGCGACCACGAACACATTTTGACGATTGTATTGCACTTTATGATTCACCGTGTCTGAACCCGGCGTTACTCATCTCAGTTTTAACGTAAGAAGGCGGGGCACATGCGCGAGCGCTAGCGGGTAAATTATACAAGGTGACTAGATTATACTACGAGTATAGTGCGTTAAACGTACATTCTAAAACAATACACTGTCTAGGTGTATGTTGATACAATACAATAACTCTTTATTGAACACCACATACAGCAAGGATAGGAAATACAACAAGAAAGAGAAAGTGTTACTACATAGTAAGTCAACAGGAGGTCTTGTACGTTATGTTGGCGGTTATGTTGTTGTACTAAGGGCCGTATTAATAAACTCATCTCAACTCTGATCCCCGTCTCAAGATACGTCAAAGTAAACGTCAATCCATACAAAACTGACATTTTTGACGCATCTTGTGACGGGGATCAGAATTGAGATGAGTTTATTAATACGGCCCTAAGTATGATTCAAGTCTCAAAACGAGTCTGAATTTGAATAAACTATAACTGAGAGGGTTCAAGGGGGGTCTACCCAAGCCCACCGAAATTAATTTTAGCTGGAGCGGCTTCCGTTTGTTTTTTAAATTTCCTGAGTTCGAGTAAACCTACCTCGACTATTCAAAATTCAGGCTACTTGTTTTGAGATCCAACTCCTAAGTATTTCAACTCAGGACCTTGTTTTACGCAGAGGGCAATCAGTGACCTGCGTGTCCAATATAACAACGCCTTCAAGGTGCTGTTGGGGCTGCCGTGGCGACGCAGCGCGTCGGGGATGTTCGCCGAGGCGCAGACGGACGGCTTCGCCGCGATAGTGCGCAAGCGGAGCGCCTCCCTCCTGGCGAGGCTCCGAGCCGGCTCTAACAGGATCCTGAGCGTGTCCGGGATCGCTGGGACTCCGCGCTACTGCGCCGGCGGACGCAGCTGCAGGTTTCTCACCAGCGTGTCAAATGGTGCCGTTTAGTTTTAATTTTAATTGTAATTCTAATGTATTGCGGTCATTCTCCAAGCGTTTCAACCGCCCGTCATACTTCTAATTGGCTATATAAACAACTAACGTCAATTTTAAAGCTTATTCCCAGCACAGGCATGTATTATCTATGGTTTAGCATTTGGTTCTATATGAAATTTTGTGATATAATTAACAATTTCGGTGACTCGTTGATTAGAAGGACGACGGGCGGTTGAAACGTTCGGAGAATGACCGATTGAATGTTTTTGTATCCACTAACATCAGGTTATAATTTAATAGTTATTAGATAATATCGATATAATAACTAACCAATGACATGGACTTATCTGAAATAAATGATTTTATTGATTGATTAATTGATCTTGGCTGAGATGAGCGTCTCAAGACACGTCAAAAATGACAGTTTTCCATGGCTTGACGTTCATGACGTATCTTGGGGCGGGCATCTCAGTCAAGACCAGTTTATTAATACTGCCATTGGAATTGCAGTATTGAGATTGTAGACTTAAGATAGATTTTCCTTCTCCATGGCATAAAAATGCGTATTGCGTACTTTTACCAAGTTATTTGGACGCGATTAAGCCACGGTATAAGTGGTATAACTGACGCACTCAAAGACGTCAATTAATTTTTAAGTTTCATTCATGTTGCTGCGTCTTATTCTATTGCTATAGCAAAGAAAGTGATAGCATAAGTATGTAGAGACGTCAATTAAGTTCTAAGTTTCATTAAAGTTAATGAAACTTAGAACTTAATTGACGTCTCTGAGTGCGGCCATAAGTGTCATATAAATAAGTATACAGGCTGTCAACTTGTAGCGTTCAACGCAGCGCAAACATATCAAAAGGACCGAGTCGAGCCTGGGTGTTAGCTATCAGTTATTAAGTAAAAGGAGCGGGACACACGCCTGAGCGGAAGCGGAGCAATGAAAACGCTTTTGCCCGCGACTCCGTCCACTTTTCCCTCGGAGACTATTATATTTTTAGGGTTCCGTACCAAAATGGTATTAAAGGAACCCTTATGGTGAGACTTCATTGTCTGTCTGTCTGTATGTCAAAGCAGTTTTTCTCAGCAAGCTATCAACTTGACATTTTGAATAGTAGTTGTATAACTGGCTTGCCCGCATTTGTTTTTAGTAAAAAAAATATGAAATTAATTTTATAAATAATTGAAAAGGGGAGAAGAAAATTGAAAGTGATTTGATTATAGCAAATGGGGTGTCATATGAAAAGGTTTAATCTGCACATTTCAAAACTATTTTTTTGTAATTTTTCGTGACGTACTTTTTGATTAATTACCAAAAATATTCCCCCTTTATCTTATCTCCGAAGTTTATGAACTGAAAAATTTGATTACTTTTATTTTACGGGAAATATAAAATGAAGTGTTTTAATTGTACAGTTTTTGAGAAATAATTGAAACACTTTGAAAATTTATGTTACATTTAGGCAACTCAAAATAGACCATATCATATTGCATACGGATAAAAGTAAATAAAAAGGTATATGTTTGAAATATACGGAACCCTCGGTGCGCGAGTCCGGCTTGCACTTGACCGGTTTGTACGGTATAAAAAGTATCCGCTAAAGTCACTTCGCGGTGTTCTTTGGTGTGGCGGCAGAATATCAAAGTGTGGCTTTATAAAGCATCCCTCTTACCCGACTGAGTAAAATAAAAGAGGTAATGAGTTAATGACTTTAACAGTATTTGTATGTGACGAAAAATCGGATGTTCCACTCTAACTCCTATAGTATTGGACCTTTAATTACATCCCGTTTATAAGATTCGTTAAAAACGTGTGCGTGTCATAGGCTATATAAAAATTGTAAGGACGCGGTTAGCCTAGTTGGTGGTGACCCTGCCTACGAAGCTAGCGGTCCCGGGTTCGAATCCCGGTACGGGCAAATATTTGTGTGATGAGCGCGAGTATTTGTTCCTGAGTCCTGGATGTTCTCTATATATTTAAGTATTTCTCTATATAAGTATGTTTATCGTTGCCTAGTTCCCATAGTACAAGCCTAGAGCTTAGTTTGGGGCTAGGTCAATTTGTATGAGATTGTCCCTGATATTTATTTATACTAGTCGCCAGTCGACTTTACATCTTTTTTTTATTAAACATTTTTTTTTAAATTAAACCATTATGTGTAAGTTTTCTGTTACTAAAACTACTAAAATACTATGGATCACATGTCATCCGAAATAAAGAAATGAATTGAATTAATCAATTCAATCCAATTCAATTCAGTTCAGTTCAGTTCAGTTCAGTTCAGTTCAGTTCAGTTCAGTTCAGTTCAGTTCAGTTCAGTTCAGTTCAGTTCAGTTCAGTTCAGTTCAGTTCAATTCAATTCAATTCAATTCAATTCAATTCAATTCAATTCAATTCAATTCAATTCAATTCAATTCAATTCAATTCAATTCAATTCAATTCAATTCAATTCAATTCAATTCAATTCAATTCAATTCAATTCAATTCAATTCAATTCAATTCAATTCAATTCAATTCAATTCAATTCAATTCAATTCAATTCAATTCAATTCAATTCAATTCAATTCAATTCAATTCAATTCAATTCAATTCAATTCAATTCAATTCAATTCAATTCAATTCAATTCAATTCAATTCAATTCAATTCAATTCAATTCAATTCAATTCAATTCAATTCAATTCAATTCAATTCAATTCAATTCAATTCAATTCAATTCAATTCAATTCAATTCAATTCAATTCAATTCAATTCAATTCAATTCAATTCAATTCAATTCAATTCAATTCAATTCAATTCAATTCAATTCAATTCAATTCAATTCAATTCAATTCAATTCAATTCAATTCAATTCAATTCAATTCAATTCAATTCAATTCAATTCAATTCAATTCAATTCAATTCAATTCAATTCAATTCAATTCAATTCAATTCAATTCAATTCAATTCAATTCAATTCAATTCAATTCAATTCAATTCAATTCAATTCAATTCAATTCAATTCAATTCAATTCAATTCAATTCAATTCAATTCAATTCAATTCAATTCAATTCAATTCAATTCAATTCAATTCAATTCAATTCAATTCAATTCAATTCAATTCAATTCAATTCAATTCAATTCAATTCAATTCAATTCAATTCAATTCAATTCAATTCAATTCAATTCAATTCAATTCAATTCAATTCAATTCAATTCAATTCAATTCAATTCAATTCAATTCAATTCAATTCAATTCAATTCAATTCAATTCAATTCAATTCAATTCAATTCAATTCAATTCAATTCAATTCAATTCAATTCAATTCAATTCAATTCAATTCAATTCAATTCAATTCAATTCAATTCAATTCAATTCAATTCAATTCAATTCAATTCAATTCAATTCAATTCAATTCAATTCAATTCAATTCAATTCAATTCAATTCAATTCAATTCAATTCAATTCAATTCAATTCAATTCAATTCAATTCAATTCAATTCAATTCAATTCAATTCAATTCAATTCAATTCAATTCAATTCAATTCAATTCAATTCAATTCAATTCAATTCAATTCAATTCAATTCAATTCAATTCAATTCAATTCAATTCAATTCAAGTCAAGTCAATTCAATTCAATTCAATTCAATTCAATTCAATTCAATTCAATTCAATTCAATTCAATTCAATAGTTTATTTCATCACATTAAATTATACATTTTTATTAGTAGTGGTAGTTAGCACCTGTAATGGAAATGGCGTGGGCACAGCTTGGCTGGTTTTAAGCCCACTCGTATCAATAATAATGAACAGAAACCGCTATCGCTTGTGCAGTGTGCGCGCTCCCTCAACCTATCCTCCACCACTGAACGATTTATAGCGCTTCGGCTCATAACTCCGCTCTTTTGTTTCGCGGCTGCAGTGGACACGTACCTTTACTGGTATACGAGACAGTTACAGGCGATGGAGAGATCTCTCCTCAGCGGGTTTTTGGTCCAATTTTATTTTAAACCTTAATTGTTAAGTCTTACGTTAGAATATGGAATAGATGTTTTCATTTCCCTAGCGCCTAAATTTGATCTCGCGTTTTTATTTTCAATGTTTTTTAGGGTTCCGTACCCAAAGGGCGCCAACGGAACCCTATTACTAAGCCTCCGCTGTCCGTCCGTCCATTTTCCGTGTGTTTTCCTGTTGCCGCTATAACAACAAATATTAAAAATTAAATAAAATTACAAGTTAATGTTTTATGCTCGACCGTAACTATCGTATAATACCTATATATCTGATTTATACAATGGTACGGAATCCTTCGTGTGCGAGTTATGTTGTTTTTCGTTTTGTTTTAATGTTATCTATACATATGCTGTGTTAGCGTTCTATAAATAACATCTGTTCCATTATATTATATCATCATCATCATTCATCATCATCATCAGCCGCAAGACGTCCACTGCTGGACAAAGGCCTTCCCCAAGGTTTTCCACAACGACCGGTCCTCTGCTGCTGTCATCCAGCGGTTTCCCGCGACCTTTATCAGATCGTCAGTCCACCTTGTGGAAGGCCTGCCGACTTCATCTCCCGGTTCGCGGTCGCCACTCTAGAATCACTCCGCTCCAACGGCCATCGGTTCTACGAGCAATCCCGCAATCTTAACCACTATATTATATTCTATTCTATATTTATAATTAAATCTTTAAGAATCCCGTAGTCTATTAAATAATTTAACAAATACAAGTAACTATATTTGATCAGCCAATAGCAATCCACGGCATTATTTGGTGAACATTCGACACATTAGTGGAATGTAATCCCTCATTATTCTCAGAAATTAGTGGCTAACATTATTCAGTATGGTCGCTCGTCCGAGAATCGAGCCGGCACTGCCGGTGACCGCAAAGCTCTCTAGTAATTGATATTGAGCCGACTGTACAGCCAGCGTCAAATAGATATGAGCAGCCAAAATTGCCAAATATATCGCAACACATCCCTATTCTTAAGCTAGGGTGAAGGCTTCTGGGTGAGCTCGCTACATTAAACTGAATCTTCGTCCTTCAAAGGCAGGAGTTAGTCAAGAGCAAACCCATTATCAATCTTAGACTAAAGCAAAAGGGGAAGACACGTTATCGTCGTACAAGACACTGACATAATGCGTGCACTCGCAAATTCCACACACACAGCTGTAAACATCGTCGTGCGCGTAAGTGAGACAGCCATATGTCTCACAATAATGACGACGTCGCACGTGTTGACAGATTGGTGATAGCCAGACAACTGACTCAAACATAGGCGCTCAGCGCCTATATTTAGGTGCTCAAGCCCGCGCGCCGGTCACGTATCTTCCTCTTTTTGTTTTCATCTAAGTTATCAATACATCTATTCGTTTAGGAGCTACGATGCCACGGACAGTCACACTATACTACTCTGTCAAGAAAGTACCGGGAAAAGATCAATAATACACAAACTGTTTGTTAATCATCCAAATTTATTTTATCACCTTCAAAGTATGCTCCTTCAGAAACGATACACTTACGCCAACGAATAATCCAATCATCAAAACATTTTTTAAACGCTGTTTCCGGAATTGAATTCAATTCTCGGCGCGAATTCTCCTTTATGTCTTCTACCGATTGAAAACGGGTGCCACGAAGCGCCACTCCGAAGCTTGTTGACTAGTTTGCATGTCAAACTCGTAAACCCACGTCTCGTCACCAGTAACAATGCGTTTCATGAATGTTGGGTCGGAATTGACTCGTTCTAGCATGTCCTCAGCGACTCTCATGCGATTGAGTTTTTGGAGAAAATTCAGGTCTTTTGGGACTAGCCGAGCGGTAACATGTTTCATACCCAAATGATTAGTTAAAATAGTACGGATCGACTCGTGAGATACAGAAAGTTCGGCGGCTATCTCTCTCAAAGTTGAATGAGGATTTTCAGTCACTATTTCCTTCACTTTTGCGATGTTAACTTCAGTTGCAGACGTTGATGGCCTACCAGAGCGAGGCAAATCTTCCATCACATCTCGACCGCTTTTGAACGCTTTGTACCACTCATAAACACGTGTTTTTGATAAAGTCGAATCACCGTAAGCCTTCTGTAACATTTTCAGTGACTCCGAACACGAAATTCCATTGGCGATGCAAAATTTAAGACAAACTCTTTGTTCAATGTTTTTGTCCATTATGAAATTCGCAATACACACTAGATATGTGTTGCCGATGCAACTTTTAATCACTGGTTTTGTTTAGAAAAGTGGACTGTAAACTTCTGATGAGGAGCAGCACAAACCCTTGCCAAATGCGAGTGTATGAAAATCCCACTAACCTTCCGGCACCAGCACCAGTCCAGCAGATGGGTCACTTCGCGAGTAGCACGGCGTAGGGCACTATGGGTTTGCACTTGTTCTGAGGGTCTTGGAGCTACGAGCTCGACAAAACAGTACAGCACGGCTGTTCTTAGTTTAAAACGGAAGCCGTCACGAGGGTTCAGTCTCCCGGAAACTCACACCAGGCATTCGCGTCAACGGAACGTCCGCACGGTAGCCTCTCCAGCGCAAGATTGTCACCACCCAAAAGTGACAAGCGCCGTCAAATTAGTAGGGACAAAATTCATCTACCCTCATTTGGCAAAGATTGAACATACCCCCCACCGAAATCAGTTGGTATAGTGATTTCCTAGATTAATGTGAAGGATATATAGATGGTTGGTATAGAAGAAAACTTACGAAGTGTTTACATTAAGGAATAACCTGTAACAATTTTATATGGAAAATTTACTTAATCTAACACTAAACTAAATTAATTACTTTGATTTTCAATTTGCGTAAGGTAATGGACACAGCTTATTCACTGGCCTCTTGTACACTCCAGTTGGAGTTCGCACGGTAACAACACGCACAACATTGTCTTGACCGGGATGAACTGCCTCGACTCGGCCGCGTGGCCAGCTCAAAGGTCGAGTCAGCTCAGACTTAATTAGCACTAGATCACCGACTTTAATGTTAGGTGGTGATGAGAACCATTTCACTCTCTGTTGCAGAGTGTGCAGGTAGTCATCAGACCAACGTCTCCAAAATGATTGAGTAATCTTCTGGATAGATTGCCACCGTGACAACCTATTCAGAGAAACATCTTCGACGTTATATTCAGGAACGGCTAGTAAGCTTTGTCCGACTACAAAGTGACCGGGTGTCAGTATGTCAAACTCTCTAGGGTCGTCTGACAGCGTACACAGAGGGCGCGAGTTCATAACGGCCTCGATCTTTGTGAATACCGTTGTAATTTCTTCGTAAGTGAGCGCGCGGTCACCTACAGCACGGTACAGGTGATGCTTCGCAGATTTAATCCCGGCTTCCCATAATCCTCCCATTGAGGGTGCACTTGGCGGGTTAAACCGCCACTCAACTTTTCGAAGTGACAACTGATCCATTATGTTTTCATAATTGTCTTTAAAAGTGAAGAAACTGTGAACTTCCTTCATATGTCTTGCTGCGGCTACGAAGTTTTTTCCGCAGTCCGAATACAAACAGCTACATAAACCGCGCCGAGACACAAAACGATCAAATGAAGCTAAAAACGCGTCGCATGATAATTCCGTTAAAATTTCGCAGTGAACGAGTTTTGTAGAAAAACAAATAAATATTATTAAATATGCTTTATACTGCTTCGCGTTGCGGCGAGAACTTTCCTTCACGTAGAACGGACCGCCTATATCACAACCAACGTGGTTGAACACCTTATCTGGATTCACGCGAGGGGCGGGCAAAGAGCCCATACTGGGTTGAAGGTTCAACGGTCGGCACATGAAACATTTAAGGCATTTTGCTAGTACAGATCGAATGACGCTACGAGCGCCGACAATCCAATATTTTTTACACAATATTCCTTGCAGTGTGCGCGGGCCAGTATGCATATAAAATTCATGATGATGCACTATTATTAATTTAGTCACGTGACATTTTTTAGGTAACAAAACAGGATGTTTTGCGTTAAAGGGGAGGTCGGCTCGTGAGATCCTACCCCCCACCCTGAAAAAACCAAGGGCATCAATAAAAGGTGTTAATTTACGCAGAGTAGGTACGTAATTGTTTTTCTTAAATAATTTTATTTCCGCTGAAAAATAATTCAATTGGATAACGCGAATTATAATGTCATGACCTTTATTTAATTCTATAGTTGTTAAAGGGCCAAAACACCTTTCCAATCGTTTTAATTTTATATTATTTATGAACCGAAAACACCAAGCCATGACGCGCTGTAACTTATTAAAAGTTGAAATTTTATTAAAGTTTTCTTCAAGGTCATTATTAAATGTTTTGTCACATGAGTTAAAAGAAAACGTATCGGTGTTTGATTTTATTTCTGGAATCGTATCAGAGTCTTTAACATAAAAATTGTTAGTGGGCCAGTTAGCAGGATCGTCAGTCAGCCACGCGGGACCGTGCAGCCACTCCGCACACCGGGCGACCAGCTGAGCGGGCAGCGCGCCTCGCGAACACACGTCCGCAGCGTTGTTTCCGCTATTAACGTGGTGCCAGCAGTTCGGCGGGACTACTTCAGTAATCTCACTAACACGATTCGCCACGAATAATTTTAATTTATATGGCGGCGTCTGAAGCCATGATAAGACAACGGTTGAATCGCTTAGGGCGATTATAGGCAACTCAAAATCGTTAATATTTTGTACGACAAATTTAACAAGTTTTGATAGCAGAACGGCGGACATCAATTCCAAGCGGGGAATCGAACTAGGCTTTATTGGCGCGACTTTAGACTTACTGGCCAATAGTCTTACTTTTACGTTACCCATGTCGTCAACACTACGTAAATATACGCAACTAGCGTACCCAAGGCTTGACGCATCGCAAAATGCAACTAAGTGAACAGTTTTAAAATTCGGGATAAGAACGTGACGCTCGATTCGTAAATTAGATAATGCTGGTAAATCAGTTATGAACTTGCTCCACTTGTTTCGTAATTCGTCGGGTAGTTGATCATCCCAACCGAGATTTAACTTCCACAAGTCTTGCATAATACATTTAGCGACAAATGTGCATGGCGAAATAAAACCAATGGGGTCAAATATGCTCGCGAGGAGCTTCAGTACTGAGCGTTTAGTAAAATATTCATCTTTTAAATTGTAATTAAATGAAAAACAATCACAGGCCGGTAACCAGGTTAAACCTAAAACCTTAACCGACGACGACAACGTATCGTCTTGGAAATTAATTGTAGTAACTTGGTCCGACTGCATTCGAGTTAGAAGGTTAGGACAGTTACTCGCCCACTTCTTGAGGTCGAAACCGCCACATTTAAGAAGGGACATTAGTTCGTCTTGTACCATGCCAGCTTCCGATTCTGACTGGCAAGACCAAAGTAAATCATCGACATAAAATCCTTTGAGAAGTATCCGAGAGGCGTTGGGAAAGCTTGCTTGCTCGTCGCGCGCCAGCTGGTGCAGCGTTCGCACTGCGACGTACGGCGCGCTACGGAGACCGTACGTATTCGTTTTTAACTCGTAAATGCGGATTGGCTCGGATGGCGACTCGCGCCAGAGGATGTGCTGGTACCTCCGCTCTTCGGGGCGTATAAGGACCGCCCGATACATTTTTGACACGTCAGCAGAAAAACATACGTCGTATAACCGAAAGTTACTTATAATTTTAAAGATGTCCTGGTGTAATTTTCTACCTGTCAAAAGTATATCGTTTAATGATACATCAGAACTGGTTTTCACTGATCCGTCATAGACTACCCTCAAAGGGGTGCTAGTACTAGAAGGGCGCAGCACACAGTGGTGCGGCACGAAGTACTGAGACGGCTCGGTACCTTCGTACAGTTCCATGTGGCCCAACGCCTCGTACTCGCGCATGAAGTGCGTATAAGCGTCGCGCAGGGGCGGCGCGCGCGCCAGGCGGCGCTCCACCTGCAGCAAGCGGCGCTCGGCGGCCGCATACGAGTCGCCAAGCGGCTTGTGCTCTGGGTTAATCAGAATCGGTGACACATAACGACCGGTGTCGTCACGATAATGATATTTTTCATATATGTCCTCTGCTAATTGATCTAACGGATTTAATGGAATTTCGCACGGCAAAGATTCCACCTCCCAAAACGTTTTAAGAATGTCATTAAGAACATTATCTTCGACTGTGTACGACACCAGGGATGTTGTAGACGCTACAACATCGACATCACTGGGCGCCGGCACGGCCAGGCGGCCAGTTATGACGTAGCCAAACACGCTATTCAGAGCGGTGGGTATGTCAGGATTAAAGCAAATTTTATTACCCGTGTATATGTGTGGGAACACGTCACCAGATAAAATAATATCGATTGGTGAACGTTGGTAAAATTTAGGATCAGCTAAAAATAAATTATCATAATTTTTGACGATTTTAATTGGAATCTGTGCGGTAGGTAAATCCGAGGTAATTTTTGGCAAAACTACCGCGTCAATGTGAAAACTCGGACCTGCACTGTGTCTTGAAGAAATAATGCATGACGTCATTCCGAAAGTTTTAACATTTTCACCCGCCAAAGCATAAATATTAAACGGGCATTTTCGTGTTGACAACCCTAACCGTTGTAGACAGTCAACTGATATAAAATTAGACTGTGCTCCGGAATCGATCAAAACACGACACGGCTGTTGAGTGCCCATCGAGTCGACAACATGCACCACCGCCGTACCCAGGACTACGGTGTAAGTGCAACCAGTCGTAGAGGATGCGTGATGGTTGTGTTCGTTCCCGAGGGCCGCGGCGGACGCACAAGGAGCGGGCGCGGGCGCGGGGTTCGACACGTCTGACACGCCGGATACGGATTTTCCGAAACTCGTATCTATGTGCAACAACGTATGATGGCGTAGCTGACAGATAAAACATTTGAATGAACTAGAGCATTCATTTGCAGAGTGGTTAGGTTTTAAACAATTTTTACATAGTTTAAGGGTCTCAACACGGTTAAGACGTTGATGGCTAGTCAATTTACGAAATTGATCACAACGAAACAGCATGTGATTCTCACCGCAATGTAAACAAGATAATTTATTACGAACTGCAGAAGTATGCGAACTAAAATTTCTTAAATTTACCTTTTCGTATTTGTTAAATTTATTTTCATTATTATTATTTATCGGACGCTTATTTTGTTGCACATTAGTATTTTGATTTAAAAATGAAGCCGAATGGTCGAGAACTTTTACGTGATTGTGAACGAATGTCATCAATTCTGTGAACGATGGAATCAATGTTTGATCGAGTTTTTGTTCAAATGACTTACGAGTCTGCGAGTCGAGTGCTCTTAATGCAATGTGACACAAAACGTAACTGCTTAGGTTCGGAACGTTCAACGACTCAATCGCTCGAACAGAATGTTCAAATGTTTCTATAAACAAACTTAAATGAGTAGAAGACTCCTTATTCAGCGGAGAAAAATTTAACATTTTATCAAGGTACCGACCAACAAGCATTCGGTTATCTTGATATTTATCAAGTAAGCTTTTCCATACAACGTCATAGTTGCTAGCCGTTATCGGAAGGCTTTTAACTATATTCAACACTGGGCCCTTAGTGCACGATATCAAGTAATGAAACTTATCTATTTTTGAGATGTGAGGTTTATCATGCACCAACGAGCAAAACGTCTCGTAAAAGGTTGTAAAATCTTCAATATTACCGTCAAACGAAAACAATTCTAACTTAGGCAAGCGCGGTTGTATTCCCGAGCTCGACGGAGTTTGATCCTTATTCTCTTCGTCTTTAGGTTGTAATTTCGCTGCTAGTAATTTAATACGAAAATACATTTCATCAAATGAATTTAATTCGCTATTACCTAGGCTAGCTTCAGGATCATCTTGAGACTCGATCTCAAAAATTTGGAAAATCAGTTTTTCAAATGTGTTTCTGAGGTCTTCGGCCTCAGAAGCACGTAGCAAAAATATCTGCTTCGAATCTGAATCGGAAACAGTGCCAATTAAATCGAATATTTTCTGCAAACGTTGAAATATTCTTTCTTTACGTGTTGTTAACGTACCGATTCTTTCTAGATCTTTCTTCGGAGGCATGTTGATCTACCTTCACAAACTGCTAAATAAAGTAATTTACACCTTTTGCAATAAATTAACTGTACGTTGTGATAATAGGTAAAAGTTTTTTAACGTTAGGTACGTTGATTTAAATACTAAATTAAGCTAATCTAGGTTCGAAGGCCAAAAAAAATGTTGCCGATGCAACTTTTAATCACTGGTTTTGTTTAGAAAAGTGGACTGTAAACTTCTGATGAGGAGCAGCACAAACCCTTGCCAAATGCGAGTGTATGAAAATCCCACTAACCTTCCGGCACCAGCACCAGTCCAGCAGATGGGTCACTTCGCGAGTAGCACGGCGTAGGGCACTATGGGTTTGCACTTGTTCTGAGGGTCTTGGAGCTACGAGCTCGACAAAACAGTACAGCACGGCTGTTCTTAGTTTAAAACGGAAGCCGTCACGAGGGTTCAGTCTCCCGGAAACTCACACCAGGCATTCGCGTCAACGGAACGTCCGCACGGTAGCCTCTCCAGCGCAAGATTGTCACCACCCAAAAGTGACAAGCGCCGTCCAATTAGTAGGGACAAAATTCATCTACCCTCATTTGGCAAAGATTGAACAATATGATATAACTAAAAACAGCACTGTATTTAATATAAATAACAGATGCAACTCAAACTCCGCGCCAAAATAGAAAACAGTTGTGCCAATCTAACAACAACAAAAAAAACAAAAATTTGAATTTGGAACCATAAACAAATCATCCATTCCCGATACTTTGTTGACTGAATGTATATACTCTATAGACAGATAATTACTTTTAACGTCGGCGGTTGAAAAAAGTACTCAATCCCAATCGTTTACTGTAAACTTGTGTCCAAATCTTGAGTACACCGTCCCAAGACACTGGCAGCGACATCACGCCTAGCCCACTTCGTTAGTGCACGAGTTATGAGCTCGTGCAGCCGAGTGGGTGCAATCAATTCGCGCAATATCGAGGAGCGCTCTCGAGTGAGTGATTGTTCTGTGGAAACTAATTCTGATACTATTGGGTATGTTCATAATGCGATCGATTAAGTGTTGAACACAGGAACAAACAAAGGATTATATAGCACTAGCTTATTGTCCGCGACTTAGTCAGCTTAGAAGCCTTTTATCGCTGCTTTCTCGGAAACTGTCCAATTTTCCTAGATAAAAAATTTTTGCTGTGCTTACTAATGCTAATGTGGGCTTAATGTTAATGTGGGGCTAATATGGGGCGGAGCGGGACCTGTATCGACAGATCATCATCATCATTGCCATCGTCACCACCTACATCATCATCATCATCATCATTACCATCGTCACCACATCTATCATCACCATCATCATCATCATTGCCATCGTCAACACATCTATCATCATCATCATCATTGCCATCGTCACCACCTACATCATCATCATAATTGCCATTGTCAACACATCTATCATCATCATCATCATCATTGCCATCGTCACCACCTACATCATCATCATCATCATCATTGCCATCGTCACCACCTACATCATCATCATAATTGCCATTGTCAACACATCTATCATCATCATCATCATCATCATTGCCATCGTCACCACCTACATCATCATCATCATAATCATTGCCATCGTCAACACATCTATCATCATCATCATCATCATTACCATCGTCACCACATCTATCATCATCATCATCATTGCCATCGTCACCACATCTATCATCACCATCATCATCATCATTGCCATCGTCACCACATCTATCATCACCATCATCATCATCATTGCCATCGTCACCACATCTATCATCACCATCATCATCATTACCATCGTCACCACATCTATCATCATCATCATCATTGCCATCGTCACCACATCTATCATCACCATCATCATCATCATTGCCATCGTCACCACATCTATCATCACCATCATCATCATTACCATCGTCACCACATCTATCATCATCATCATCATTGCCATCGTCACCACATCTATCATCACCATCATCATCATCATTGCCATCGTCACCACATCTATCATCACCATCGTCATCATCATTGCCATCGTCACCACATCTATCATCACCATCATCATCATTACCATCGTCACCACATCTATCATCATCATCATCATTGCCATCGTCACCACATCTATCATCACCATCATCATGATCATTGCCATCGTCAACACATCTATCATCATCATCACCATCATCATGATCATTGCCATCGTCAACACATCTATCATCATCATCATCATCATCATCATCATCATTGTCATCGTCACCACCTACATCATCATCATCATCATTACCATCGTCACCATCTCCATCATCATCGTCATCATCATTACCATCGTCATTACCTCTATCATTATCATCATTACCATCGTCATCATCTCCATCATCTTTATCATCATCATCGTCATCATCAGTAATGTCATCATCATCATTATGATCATCATCATCACCATCATCATTACCCGACCGTACGATTATTACTGGCAGGCTTAAATCGTTTTAATGTGTGAGCTCGATTGATTTTGGCTGGCGAACTATTTATTACTCCCTTATTCTTATTTTAGTAAAAGTATATGCTTTGTCACTTTCAGTCATATTCAAATGCCACAATGAAAGATAAGGCCACAGCATATTTAAAGCATACTTTATTTATTGTGCGATTAGAATAAGAGGGTTAGTCTTTAGTGCCCTTAGTATCTCGATCTCAAACTGGACACCATTAAAACAACCAAATCCAAACTCCTTAAGTACTGTGCAGCGAGTCGACCGCGACGCAAGTAACAACCAGCAAGTTGCAACTTGCCGACCGCGTAGTTAGTGATGTTTAGTTGCTTGACTACTTGACTAGTTTCCAGTGCATTATACTCGCCAAGATTGTGTTAACTGTAAATCGGTTGAATCAAATTTCGAACGTCGTTCAATTTCGCAGAATAATTTTCGTTATGCATCAATTTGGTGATTTTAGCTATTTTCTTCCGGTTTCTTTTTCTAGATTTTCTAGATGTGTATTTACTTTACTAATATATAGATGAAGTGGCAGTGGGCCGGCCATATCTCGCGAAGAACCGACAACCGCTGGGTTAACGTGTTCTTGAGTGGAAACCGCGACTCGGCAAACGTAGTGTAGGACGCCCTCAGGCCAGGTGGGATGACGATCTGCGAAATACTGCAGGCAGATGCGGCAAGCTGAAGACAGGGCGCTATGGCGCTCATTGGGGGAGGCCTATGTCCAGCAGTGGACTAATATAGGCTGATGATGATGATATAGATGACGTGGTTAAAGTTGGTATTATAGTGACTCTAGGACCTACAAAGCTAGAGATTCATAATAAGGGCAAATATTTGTGTAATATTCTCTAGCATTTGTTCCTAAATCTTGGTGGTATCTTGTGGTATCTTAGGGTCTTAATCCACTTCGTCAATTTATTATCGCACTCGTGATACGTGGAGGGATAGTTGTTAATATATTTGGGTCAATCAGCTACCTCGTTGCCATGGTTAAGTCTCTTAGACCTATAGTAATACGGTACTTTCCTCATGGCAAATCAGCAATTGTAAGTTATTTAGTAGCTGTAAATAGGTAGATACAGCTTAGTACAGTGTAATGTTCCCTTGTAACTCGCTGAAATGTAACCGAGAGTTAGGTGCAGGCTGAAAACCAGCGCTGTGCAGCTGACCCAGCTCGCAGCTTATGCTGAGACCTGAGCCTGTTGTCACAAATTTTATATATGTATTAGTTAACAATATGTGTTATAATGCCGTGTATATTTTTTCTATGTGACAATAAATCATTATTTAATTTAATTTAATTTTTAATTTAGGTCACTCTTTAAAACGATAAATTTAAAGGATATAATCTACGTTACATGATTTTTGTGGCAATTACAAACCTATTATTTTGTGGGCTTTCTTCTAAGCATGTTAGTAGTATATATTATAAACATCTTTCTAAGAAACACTATCACTGTTATCTCCTAGCTTACGGGACAGAATAGCAACAACAAAATGTTGATCGACTCATTTGTTATAATGGTTTACCCTTGAATCACCGACACTAATTTCAAATAATGTTTTGCTTCGCCGAATTTTAATTTCATCGACAGGCATTTCCACGTGCAGCCTACGTAACCCGTGCAAGATAACCTGAAAATAATCACGTTTCAGCAGAAGATAGCTTTCAATGAAATAAAATTCGGTGAAATTAGTGTCTGCAAAACAAGGAGACACGTTATAATATATAGTATAGATTACATTGACCCATATTCCTACGATGAAACTAATAGCGTATGGAACAATATTCATCAAAGCTACATTCTAGGCACGTCTTATACGGCGCGAGCGAGATATCACGCGGACCAGACACGCGGCGCGGGCTCGCTCGGTTTTACATCTCTTTTCTTTATCCCTGGAGAAAGATACAAGGGATCCGTAACGTTATTCAAGGTAATTCCTTCAACTAGCTTTTCCCTGCAATTATCCGCGTAGTAGTAATTTTTCACTTATCCCTCGAGAACTATCAAATTTTTCGGAATAAAAAGTATTCTATGAGTTAATCTAGATAATAAACTATCTGTGTGCCTAATTTCATTAAAATCAGCCCAGCCGTTCTCGAGTTATAAATGGTGTTACTAACCCGACTTTGTTTTATAATTTAGGTAAATTATGAGGTTATAAGGTTGACCATGCGGACTAGACACGTGCCGCGGGTTCACTTGAGAAAGTAGCTCTCGGTCGGTCGTTGAAGCGATTTTGTTACAGGATATTTCTATACGTGTCCCCTTTGCAGACAATAAGTAATTTCATCGATTATGTAGTTTCACCGAATTTCATTTCATCGAAAGCTAATTTCTGCTGAAACCTTATTGTTTTCAGGTTATCTTAAGCATGGGTTACGTAGGTTAGGTTAGACCTGTGACCAACAAAAAAATTATAACTCTTGCACGTGGAAATGCCTGTCGAAGTCGAAAATTCGGCGAAGTAAAACATTCTATGAAATTAGTGTCAGTGATTCAAGGGTAAACCATTTCTATATAGAAGTGTTATCATTTATCGGTTAACCTTGTTTGTAGACTTTGTAGTGACCCTGCCTAAAGCTAGCGGTTCTGGGTTCGAGTCCCAGTATGAGCAAATATTTGTGCGATGAGCGCAAGCGCGCGTTCCTGAGTAATGGATGTTTGAGTTCGTATATGTTTCTCTATATATAAGTATGTTAAACATTGTTTAGTGCCCAGAGTACAAGCCCAGAGCTTAGTTTGGGACTAGGACAAAAAAAAACCCCTGATATTTATTTAATAAAAAAATAAAAAAATCCGACTGCTTTAAAAAATATCAACTGAAAAGCTACGAACAAGCCATAATCTAAAGAATATAACCTAAATGTTGGAAACAATTTTGTTGTACAAATTTAAATATTTTCACTTAAAGAGCACCACTTGGACTTGTCCCGCCTGCAATACCTTTTCCAACATTTAAGTTATATTCTTTAGATTATGGCTTGTTCGTAGCTTTTCAGTTGATATTTTTTATTATTTATTATTTTTTAAAATTAATTTATTTTATTTCAGTTTTAGTTTTTACATTAGCAGTAGAATCAAAGTGTTATAATGTATATATATTTGGAATGGGCTATTTATTCGCTTTCATTTGATACCCATATTGTTATAATAAAAAATACTTTTTTATTGCCCCTCCATTTTTTTTTGCGGTTGCCATATTATATATTCTACGTCACTCCGACAGTTAAGACGAATCCAATGATACCTCATATGTTAAAATCCGTCAAGCCGTTTAGGCTTCAGATCGACACAAAGAAACGGACATACATACATACGCTCGAAAAACATAACCCACCTTCGGGCAGTCGGGTAAAGAGCGTCAATTTGCAACCTTGGTGTAATACACTTGATAGTCATTAGACTCGTCTTGAGACGGGCATCTCACTAACATTTTATTAATAAGACCAATACAATATTCCAACTAGTTGACCAAGTTTTAATTTATCGCCTAAGTATACCATAGAGCTAGGAAGTGCCGTAGTAAAGACTGCAATAAATAAATGTACAATGTTAGAGATTAAATTGTAACAACTATGTCGCCGCCTTCAACCGACAATATCGCTACAATGTCGCCGTGCAATCACAATAGAAAAGCCGTAAAACACTGTCTGAGTATGTGCGGGAATAAACCTGAGAAAGTAGGATAGTAAGCACACTTAGATAGTACTTTACTGATTTTCTGTATGAACATTTGAGCACTTCTTATAGATAGTAAGCACACTTAGATAGGTGCTTTACTGATTTTCTGTATGAACATTTGAGCACTTCTTATAAATAGTAAGCACACTTATGTCGGATTTCACCAACCAATTTACGGACTGTTAAGTCCTAATCGGCTGTTAGTCATTACATTTTGACAGCCGTCAGACCTCTAATCGCTTGTTTAACTATTCATGACCTCCGACCTTAGATAGTTAGGTACTTTACTGATTTACTGTATTGACATTTGAGCACTTCTTATAGATACTAAGCACAATTAGACAGTTAGGTACTTTACTGATTTTCTGTATGAACATTTTAGCACTTCTTATAGATAGTAAGCACAATTAGATAGTTAGGTACTTTACTGATTTTCTGTATGAACATTTGAGCACATCTTATAGATACTAAGCACACTTAGATAGTTACGTACTTTACTGATTTTTTGTATGAACATTTCAGCACTTCTTATAGATAGTAAGCACAATTAGACAGTTAGGTACTTTACTGATTTTCTGTAAGAACATTTGGGCACTTCTTATAGATACACACTTATGTACATAGTTAGGTACTTTCCTGATTTTCTGTAAATTTGAGCACTTCTTATGGATTTTGAGATAGGGTGACGGCACCGTGTTGGACACCTTTAGCTGACAGGCACTATTAACGGACACTTAACTCTTAGAATTATGAAATTTTCTTTTATTTGCACAAGTAGTAGTATTCATTTCAATTTAGAACCGGCCGATACTCTTCTAGAACCGACTCAGGGCACCCCATATCCCACGTGGTCTTGTCTACCCTGCCCCTAGTGTTTTTACAAAACGCGGAGCCAGAAGCTCGAAAGAGTCCACCAATTACTAATATATGCCCTGTTGATTCATTTTTACAATATTTCGGAATGACAAAGTTCGGTTTTTCATCTCGTCGGATTTATGAAATTAGGGAAATATTTTTCGGAATTGAAATAATTCGGACGTTGTGCTTATTCAGAAATAAAACAATCGGAATTGTGATTCGTGAAACTGAAATTCGGAATGGCAATGATTCGATGTTTTCAGAATCGTGATTATCAATATCTTTCTTTTTAGCTTTGCCTAACGTTCGTTATGCGCCGTGACGTCACCCGGCCATTGATTCGCACGCGCACTAGCTACTGCCACGTCCGTTTAGCTTTACTTTATACGGTTTAAAAACGCCACAGAAGCAAGTAAATTCGCTACTGTCAAAAGAAAACGCGGCTTATTATTGCCACAAAAATTTTCGTGGCACTTTTGAATTATTCTACTGAGTTCTCATTAATCTACTTCCAGTATATCGATATTGTGTTCTTTATCGATACAATATAAAACACAATATTTTAAATAAGATTAAAAGTAGAGGTAAATACCTAACAGGCGGTCTTATCGCTAACTTTTGAGTAGTTGAAAATGTGAAATAGAGTTAGGCAATGTAAAGTAAATAATATATTTTACATTAAATTAGTTCAGTTCAGTGTTCAATTTCATGTTCAAAGTCTGTTTCAGTGCTAACGAGCGTTTTACTAGTTTATTTATAAAAGAAATAGATAGTCATAATTATTTCCATATTATCTCGTTATAAACTAGTTCTTTTACAGTCAAATATCCATTTAGACGTAGAAAAAGAACGCAATTTAATAAAATATAATCTAATTTGAAGTTTAAATATCGATATTTACATTTAAAGTCGATAAATGCGAATTCGAATCACTATGATAATCAGTGGTCGGAATATAATCAGTGGTCGGAATATAATCAGTGGTCGGAATAGCTAGTGCTAATTTACCTAAACTTGACGCATGTTCATTCATGCGTGAGTGAGATGGGAACACATTATTGAATGAACATGCTTCAAGTTTAGGTAAATTAGCTCTACCTATTCCGAACTCTGACGATAATTGAAAACTGCCACGATAATTCCGGGCTCTCTACAGGGTGTTTTTTTATTCGTCTACAAAATTTTGGGGGTTAAATCAGTAAGTCATACTGATCAACTTTCACTATGGGACCAACCCCGAAATCGCGAAAAAAAAATTTACCATCCCATGACCCATACATTTTGGCTAGTCAACTGACGATGTTTTGTATGGGAGGGTTAATTTTTTTTTCACGATTTCGGGGTTGGTTCCATAGTGAAAGTTGGTCAGTATGACTTACTGATTTAAGCCACAAAATGTTGTAGACGAATAAAAAAACACCCAGTATATGACGCACACTTGCTGTAACTACATATCTTTATTAAAACTTTCAACACCCCATTTTGGACTCTATTGTCAGTAACTGTAATATTATATTTATATGATTTTGTACATAAAATAACTGTGACGTACAGACACACCCAAGTCTCAATATGGACTCTAGGATGTCATATCTAACCATCTCAGAAGTACGAGGATTATTTCCGAAATAATTTTGCAAATTGGTGCAGTAGTTTTTTAGATTATCGCGAAGATACAAACATACATACGGGTCATAGAACCTTCTTTTTTGAAGTCAGTTAAAATACAAGTGCACCTTTTGCTTTATATAAACGCTGTGTCCTGGAATGTCAACCCCGATCAACAGCTTGCTCGCCGCGGCTCGGTCTATAAAAATATTCCAGTTATTTCCGCTTTAACAATAAATTCATTGAGAATACCTATTTATAAAATGGCGCTGAAATAGCACTGGTTCGTTTGGAATTTCATCAACTTTTTGGGAATGCTGGATGGAAAATTCTGACTATATTGTGAACATGCACATTATCGTTTTACTAATTAAAGATAAAGATAAAAGATATTTATTCAGTAATTAGGCCGCACGGGCACTTTTACACGTCAAAATCTACCAGCGCTTCCCAAGAGAACACTGCTGAGAAGAAGCGCCGCAAGAAATTCAACAGTTAGTCATTTTTTAAATAAAATTTTTGACGATAATAGGCTACTAGCATTATGTAAAACCGTGATACCAATGTGAGACGAACAGAAGTTACAAATAAATCCGTCATCGTCTGTGAGCGCCAGTGTCGATTTTACTGTCAAATTCTCAATAATTAGTTGGATATTATGAAGAGATTAAAAATTGTAAAAGGTAAAATCTTGTGTTTCAGACAATTTTATTCATATAGGTAGTGCCGTAAAAAGCTGCATAAGTAATTTTATAAAGCCATGAAAGATAGAAAAATAAAGCCAGAATTAGAGCAATGTGCGACAAGCTTTAGCCCGTCCTTGGGATCGACCGTGAAATGTCAAATGATCGACCGTGAAATGTCAAATGATCGACCGTGTAATGTCAAATGATCGACCGTGAAATGTTAAATAGACTACCATGACACATCAAGGGCGATCGCTGGGACGAACGCTGGGACGATCCAATTTGACATCTCGTCGACGAGGCGTGTTTTAACAGAATCACACTGCTGTAAAAATAATATAAAATATCTGCGTAGTTCTGCAGGAAAACATGTCAGAATTATTACGAGAGAATATATATATTAAACGTGTAACATAAAACAGTTTCGATATATTTTCCTACATAAACCGTGTCCCCTAGACAAGATACAGCGTTTACATGATTTTTATGAGTTATTAGCTTTTTCCTGCGGCTCCGTCCGCTTTTATTTTACACCTTAGGCGTTGTCTTAAGTTAGAATATGGAATAGATGTACTAATTTCCCTAACCCTGTTAAATTTTATCTCGTGCATGCATGCTAAGCACGCTGGGGTGGTTTAGAAAAATAGAAAATTAGGAAAAAGGAACAACCAAAAAATATTAAAAATTGGTACGAAATTATCAATATCGCTATTAAATATATCGGAATATAAAATGAGTTCAAAAACATCTGAACTCGATATTAAAGAGTATCCAATATATTTGATGGCGTGCTTAGTATGGTTCTACGTATTGTTTTATGTAAAATTATATGTTAATAATCCAGTCTATATACGTCCCACTGCTGGGCACAGGTTTTCCACTCACAATGAGGGGGGTTTGGGCTAGTTCCCACGCGGGCCCAGTGCGGATTGGGAACTTCGCACACACCGTCAAATTTGCTTTGCAGGTGTGTGCAGGTTTCCTCACGATGTTTTCCTTCACCGAAAAGCTCATAGTAAATTTATAAATTATATTTCGCACATAAATTCCGAAAAACTTAGAGGTGCGAGCCCGGATTCGAACCCACGACCTTCTGCTTAAGAGTTGGCAGGTCAAACCATTAGGCTAACACGGCTTTTTATATGGTAAAATGTTTTATATGTCAAAATTATGTCATTTATAAACATTTCAAGTCTGATAATTTATTTATAAGGATAACCTTTTTAGAACATGTATATTTATGTATACACTAGTGTTACGGTATAAGTGCGGAGGTTTTCCTCGTCCCGACCTGTGTTTGAGTTATCTCCAGGAGCCGGAAATATTGTCAATAATAAGATATATTCGTATAAAGGGTTATTGTACAATGTACAAGAGTGTCCATCGGCACAGGTCTCCATACAATTTAAAAATACAGGGTGTTTTGGCACATGGTTGGAGAAACGAAAACAGAGAAGAGGGGCCATATGCTACATGATAAAATTATTAAACTGGTATTATTTTATTCCCTTTGTCAATTGCTCTTTTAAATTTTACTATGGTGATGGCACCAGTAATGGGCATGGACCAATGATGGACACATGATTCTTATTTTGAAGAAGATAAGGGTTATATTCATTTGTTTTGCAACAATACATGTATAACCGTATGATCTTTGAATTGGATTGGATTGGTAAAGGAGAAAAGAAGGATATTGGAGATTATAGAGAACAGAAGAGGAGGGATGATTGGCCATTTATTGCGGCACGACAATCTTATCAAAAACATTATAGAGGGAAAGATTGAAGGCAGGAGAGGGAGAGGAAGACCAAGAAGAAGCTACATGGACCAAATTAACGAGAAGGTGCAGGTCGTGTCGTATAAAGAGGTCAAGGAGCTGGCAGAGAGGAGAGAGGAATGGAAATTGCTACACCGACAAGAGCAGAGCTCTTAAATTAAGAGAGAGAAAGAGAGAGAGATCTTTGAATTAAGGTTTACGTGTCCACTATTGGTGCTTGTCAGCTTAAAGTGTCCAACAATGGTGCCATCACCGTACCATCTTTGCACTTTGTTTGTTGGGCACAGCAGGGCATGGAGTAAATCTAGTAAACTATAAATTTGAATCTTTAAATTCATCGACTGTGTAAATTCAATAAAAAAAAGGAAATTGGCCAGGCTTTTTTACGCGTCGGTAATATCGAGTGAATCTACTAGCGCTTCGAACAAGACCATCATTGCTGAGAAGCGCCGCAACAGCCTGACGTAAACGTTTGTAGGGAGGCCTGTCTTCTGAAGTCCTTCTATAATTCGTCCCGTGGAGTCCGGAAGGGTTCCTTACAATGCTACCATCATTTATTTAGATTCACTGAACAACGATACGACTTCAAACAACGGACAAGTGTTCCAGGATTAGAGCATGGTTTGTTACACAAAAGAACTTGGACATATTTTCTAAGTTTCTAAATAAAATGTATCCTAAATTCTATGAATGACAACCTAATTAGCTTTACTAATATTTAAATGCGAAAGTTTAAATACAATCTCAGACAAATAGACTTAGTCCCAAACTAAGCTCTAGATTTGTACCTACTACCTACTAGGCAACGATAAACATACTTAAATACATAGAAAACATTGACTCAGGAACATATACTAAATAATAAAAAGTTAATAAATGATTCTAACTAACCTCATGGTCACCCTACACTTGAGATGCGTACGTCACTAACATTTGACAAGTTGGCACAGAGTAAGAAACTGAGGTTGTGAATGTTTATTTTAGGAAACAATTCGCACCCCCAGTACAACACTGCAGCTAAGTCAAAAAATTTCAAGTTTTCAGAATCGACGAAAAATCGTTATCTCGTGTTATATCAAAGTGATTGCAATATAAAAAAATATGTTGAAATTTTTCGACATAATACAGTGTTGTACTGGGGGTGCGAATTGTTTTAAAGTCTTATTGCTAAACTAACCTCTTAGATTAACCATTAGGGTGACAATAATTTCGGTTGAAAATTAAATCCTATATTAAAACAAAAGGTTTATAAAAGTCATGTTTTTTTATGTACCTCCAATGTAAATCTAATTGCCATCGATTACTGTGTAAGAAAAATTTCTGTATACTTATACAAATTTATCCTGTATACACTGCATTACACTAACCGACTAATTTAATCTTATAATCATATCTCATTATTACTCAATTACTATATATTTTTATAGTTATTTACAGGTCATTTATTTTGCCGACCCCAGTATGTTGTAGGTACGTTTTATATTTTAGTAATGTATTTTACAATTATTTATCGACAGTATAATGCGTATGTTTTTGCCGTGTAATTCCATACTGTATAACTATTGAGAAATAAATTATTATGATTATATTGAAATACCGCGCGATTCTTTACAGCGCGCGGTATTTCCATAGATAATGTTTCCTGCATCGATACCGCACCGCTAAGTGAGGAAGCGGCTTATGACAGATTATTTTAACCTTTTGAACGCCATTCATGGCTATAGCCGTCATGGTTGACAGCGTAAAATAGACCTAAGTGTATTTGAGGAAGGTTGACATTAGTATGGTGTCTTATATCAGACTACGGCGGTCAAAAGGTTAAAGAAACCTATTCGTCGATCTAATAAAACTACATTCAAAGTCTTGATTCAAAGCACTATCGTCAAAGTGAGGTCTAGAATGGTCAGCAAATATAAAGAAAAATCGATGTTTCTTGCTCTCGCATTTTGACCCTTAAGAGCAAGTATGGACAATTATACTTATTCGTCTGACCGTCTCTCTGAGCGGGCGATTCAAAGCCATCGTTATTTTCACGCTCAGATTTACATATATAATGGTCCCTTTACGCTCTATTTCTGTAAAATAGTCTATAGCTGGAAGTATTTATGGTTTCGCATAAAATGATGAAAAAAATCGGAGCCATTTTGTATAGCATAATTATTTTACTTCATAATGTTTTTCTATTCTATTGTTACGTATAAAATGTTTTCGTCTATCACCCTATAGGCTGAAATTACAGGATTTAATAAACATCTCTCGTGTATCGTATCTATTAGTTAGGTTAGGTTAGGTTAGTTTTACATACAAATTAAAAAAAAACAAATAGAAAACAAAAAAAACCGGTCCATAGCTGGGATTTGAACCCACGGTCTTCGCATAGTAGGCCAACGCTCTAACCATCAGTCTATTCAGGCGCCCCGAAATTACGAACCATATTGCGCGGGAAATCTTTTTGCGTGAAAATACGGGAAAAACGATTTTTTCCAGATATGAGACCTAGCTAGATTGAATTTTCGCCCCCGTAAACCCTCGTCGCAATTATCATCGAAATCGTTAAAGCCGTTTTCGAGAAGGTGAGTACAAATATATATACATAGATATATACAAATGTTTCTCGTTTAATAAGTAAGATATTGCATACCTAAGAGAGTTAGAACATAGCACATCATGTCCTGTATCACTGTCCGAATACTGTGCTCTTGCAATTAATGTATATGTCTTTTTGTCGGTAATGGCACAGATTAAAAAATACTTACTACGTGTGATGGACAAGAACTGTCCAAACAGTGTGCATTGAACCTTTTTAAATGTCAAACACCCAATTAAAAGATGGCGCCGCCTCCGCGCGTTGTGATTGGCTGAGCGGCGCTGGCGCTGGGCGTGTGCGCAGCCTCCGCGGGACCAGTTTTCGTTGTTTGGATTTGAAGCAGAATCCACCAGACAGTCTGTTAAAAAGTTTAGTGGTATATGTAATTTTCATGAAAATAATTAACCTTTGTTTACTTTTGACTTTATTCTTTGCTCTCCATTTCTCATTTCACTTACAATGAATCAAGCGTACAACCAGATATCTTCAAACGTCCTTACATTGTATGAAATAAAGTCGCTTTCCGCGGCTTTCTGTTTGATTATCCGCTAACTCCTCCTAAACCACGCAACGGATTTTAATGCTGTTTTCACCATCAGTTAGATAATATTTCACAGAAGATTTAAGTATATAATAGTACCTGGAGCGACGCTTCGCTCGGGTCGCTAGTACTATATTTATAAGTGACGTTCTCAGTATAAAGGGACCTTATGGAGGCAGGCGGTTACGCCGTTTTTATAACTGTTACTATAGTATTCGTATAATTACAACAAAAAGAAGAGCGTAACTGCCTTCCTCCATAAGGTCCCTTTATATAGATAACGTCACATAAAACAACCTGAAAATGCTAAAAAATCTTGTCCAGCCAGTACGAAGTAGCCGTAATATAATTTTAAAAATCGAATCATTCTTAGACCGTTGCACCGGTAAGCCGGCGGCCATCTGCATAAATATGCAACGGACGGACTAAATTATCGCGGAGTTAACAGCCATAGCTAGCCATAGCTAGCTATAGCTAGCTGCTAGCGGGAGCTAGCGGCGAGGGCTTAACGAACTTATCGACTTGGGAATAAGGTTAGGGGGTAAAAATGTAGGTTTGGTTCGACTGAATCGATGGTCTAGAGCAAATGTAACGCATACGATATATGTGGCCGCGAGTGAATACAGTCCGTCCTAGAGGCAGGTAGCCACTACATATCTTTACATAGTATAAAACAAAGTCGCTTCCGCTGCGGATTTTAATGCGGTTTTCACCATCAGTTATTAATTTTTCACGGAAGGTTTATGTATATAATAGTTACTTTTAAATATTGTCTGCTTAAATCCTATTATGCTTAATAATATTATTAAATGGTTTGGGTCTCAGGGAAGGATATAGGATAATTTTTATTCCAGAAAATTTAATAGTTCCCGAGGGAGCGGCGAGCGAGCTACTAATATTATAAATGTGGAAGTTTTTATGGATGTTTGTCTCAATCACACCTAAACGGCTAAACGGATTTGGATGGAATTTGACACACAGTTATTTTCCTGGATTGACATATAGGAGACATTGTTATCCCGGAAAACTGATTACTCCCGAGGGACAAGCGATAACCGACTTCTAAGCAAACATATTCGTGGGCAAGGGTTAGTTTATTTATAATTTCTCCCTCGGACACTAACGATCTGTTCGGAACAAAAAGTATTCTACGTTCTAACGTACTAATACTAATACGTCACACACGAGATACACGAGCGCATACACGAGATAAAATTTGACAGGTGCTAGGGAAATGAATACATCTAACGCTTAAGGTTTAAAATAAAAGTGTCTCGTCCTGCCTTTTATTACTTTTTATTACAATAGCGAATTACACATTTTTATAGCGATTCTGTCAAAACGGGACACTTATTTTAAACCTTAAGCGTTAAGTTTTACGTTAGAATATGAAATAGATGTATTCGTTTTCCTAGCACCTGTCAAATTTTATCTCGTGCATACGTGCTAAGGGGCCAGGGTGTTATTCTCTTAAACAACCACTTTTCAGTTCCTTGACGAAGTAGTAAATCCCAAACTGAAGCTGTTCCGCGCGCTCTTTAGCACGTAATATACCATGGTATCGATTTGACAACTCTATCCAGAGCGCCTACGGTCATGTTTTGCCGACTTGCTAATTTAGCCGCTTCTGCCACCGCGTGTACATTGTACAGTCGGCAGCAAATGGACACGTCACTCAGCCGGCCACTGTGACGCGACGCCGCGGGACCGAGGAGATTGGCCGCGTCGCTCCGAGATACGGCTCGAAGGACCAATCCGGTTAGGAGGACCAATCCGGTTCGAAGGACCATGTGTGTGATTTGAGGTTGATTGCACTGACGCTTACTGATTGTAACAAAGTGCTTATGTAAAGATGAACTGACCTTTACCTTTCTGCAACTTAATATGTTATGCGTTAAAATACAAAATGTAAGTATGTACACAAAATTAGGGAAAAATGTTAAATTAAAATTAGGGATATACAAAGGCAAACTTATCCCTTCAAGGGATCTCTTCCAGATAACCTTTGGGTGATTCAGGTAAATAAGAAGAGAGTACGCATAAGTATAAAAACAAAATCGTCTTATTTATGCTTAAATAGAGGGATGATGTATTTATACAGCTGATTGTAGTAGTTAAAGAGTTTTCCTCGAATGTGTCAATTTAAAAAAAGCCTAAATTTCTTTGTGGACTTTGTGTACGCGTCGTTTCACGACAGCTGGTCAGAATTGGCTTCAAAAATATCTGACACGTCTCTATTACTAGCATATAATGTATAATAGCTGCCCTCGTATTATGGCCCCTTTATCCCGGTGGATAATTGTGGATAAAGCGTCCGTCTCTCTCGCACTCACATATTGGTTAGAAAGTGACAGATGTTTTATCCCCTTTTATCCACATGATAAACTCAACCACCTGGTGACTACTTGCTTAGGTAGCATTATTGACGCTATCTTCCGTCTTTATACAGGTTTAAAAACATTTAAAGGCATTATATGTGACGTTCTC
Organism: Tortrix viridana; assembly: GCA_963241965.1. Classification (NCBI taxonomy): domain Eukaryota; kingdom Metazoa; phylum Arthropoda; class Insecta; order Lepidoptera; family Tortricidae; genus Tortrix; species Tortrix viridana. The sequence goes on from OY725197.1 coordinate 382,636, forward strand.
AATAGTCAATATAAAGGGACCTTATGGAGAAAGGCAGTTACGCTATTCTTATTCTTGTAACTATACGAATACTATGGTAACAGTTCTAAAAACGGCGTAACCGCCTGCCTCCATAAGTTCTCTTTATATTGAGAACGTCACATATTATTAAGCAAGATATTCTAACCAGCACGGTCCCTTTAGCCGGACCGTAAGCAAATTGCTCATAACAGTGTAACATAGGATAAGGTTCGAACCCCAGGCCCGACCTTACCCACCTCTCCTATCTCCTTAAAAAACTTCACACTTGACCGCACGCGCACACCATCTGTCGCATAAAAAACCAAACCAAACACCATACAAAAAATATTAAAAACACGCAGCACCTAAAACTATAGCTCCATTAAAATTTACACTGTGGCATTCCTAATCTATTTTCCATGTGCAGTTTTCTTATATCTTAATGTGTGTTAATAAGGTTGAGTTTAGTTTATTGGGGCGGTATCAGTGATCGAGAAATAATCGTTAACGGTTAAAGCACCTGTCGTGACGTCAAATGTCAGGTGTATTGCTGTCTCTTTCGCATACACCTGGGATGGGAGAGTTCAACATACGATCTAATGTCTTTTTTAATATTTTATTTATTTATATAAGCTTTTATTTAGATTAATGCGTTGGGGCCAAACATTTTCATTTTTGGACCAGTCTCAGTTTCCGATATACCATACTAGCTGGTACCAGGTGCGTTGCCGCCCCAACCTTCGCAAAAAATTGCCAAAAAACAAAAAATCTGATCCGGTCACTGCGCAACAAGTTACAGGTTACATAACTAATTGCTAATTGTGTACTTAAATATACACCGGCTTGGGTATATTTTATGTATTTGGCACCAAATAGGCAATTCCAAGTAGACTGGTCATTATCGAATGCTGTTTAGTGGGATTTTGAGGACGATTTTATTTTTTGTTAAGAAAAAATATCCAGATAATTTGGACCATTCCCATGAGAACAGTGATAAACGACTTCTACTTGGACGAAGTTTCGGGAAAAAAACAGGGACAATCCCACACACATTGATCTAGCCCTAAACTCAGGCTTGTATTACATTATTTATATAGAGAAATAAATAGAAAACATCATGACTCAGGAACAAAAACTCGCCTTCATAACACAATTTACCCATATCAGGATTCCAACCCAGGACCGCTAGCTTCGTAGGCAGGGTCACTACCAACTAATCAAACGCCGCATATAAATAAAAGCTTAAAAAATACTCCCAGTATGAAAAAAGTTAATTTCTCATTACGAATGGATAATCCCTTGAATTCTAGTTCTTGCAGCGCCCTTTTATCCCGGATGCTCCAAATCTGTCCCTTGGTATTGACACTTCCATTTTCCGCGCTAAACAATGGGGGCCATTCGTAATCATTACCAACATAAACCATCATCCACTCCCACCCTTAACCCAACCGAACAAAGTCCAAACTTGGAAACCGTAAGGTAGTTTTAACATTGTATTTCGTTCATAGATTTTTCTGGAAGGAATTTTCCGTTGGTATAATTCGGCGTGATTTTTATGGCCGTTTGTATTGTTTTATTTGGGATTGGGGATATTTTCTATTTATTTTGAAGCGTTATTGCTAGGGAATCTTTATGGCAGTCTTTTTAAAAGCAAATGTATTAGATATATTTATAGTTATAGTTAGCACAAAGTAGATTATCTTTAAAACGCATAGCAAACGTAGGTACGCAAGCATTTTCTCAATAACCTTCAGGACCAAGTTTCTGTATTGTGTTAACTTAATAGTGTGTACCTATATAGGATTAATACAAAGATTGATACATAATCTATTACGTTACTATTTAAAAAAAACTCGCGTCAGTTATTACACTGTTTGGAAATATACCACATAATAACACCGTCGTTCTTTTCGCTTTATATTATTGTGCTTCCTCTCTAAATATACATGATATAGACATGCTGAGCTGGAGTCCTATCTGACCTCACTACAGCGCAAATTCACTAAATTTTGTTCTTTATTTATCTTATATCTGTGCTGTCCTTTTTAACTTAAAATTTCTGCGATTTCTGACATAAAGTTGAGCTGTCGTGTTGCAATGTGTTTGTCAAATAAATATTGTGTCTGAGTTTAAGATTTCCTAATATAACCTAAACATACTTTATTTGTATCTTCCCTTTTTCAAAACTGATCACTTTCTTCGTAAACGCCTTCCCTAGACTTAACATTGGCGAAATCATAGTAGCAACACTAAATGTAGCCACAGAACAATAGATAGAGATATCCTTTTTTGCTTTCTTTGGACCGCTGTTTCTAATCAGCAGATAAAATTATGTAACACTTCTTTGCCAAATGAAAGAAAAGCACAGAACCATTTATCTGACAGATCTGGAAATTAAGAAAACTGCCCTCGGTCAAGTTTATTCGTAAATTCTAGTGAAGAGTTTCCGAACTTGGGTAATTACCCCCGCGGGGTTGATACAACTTTTGTGCATGGGTACGAGAAATAAGTGAAACTAAACCTAACGTATCTAATCTGAACCTATTTAAAGCTAGGGTGAATAGGCATCTTCTGGATGGGTCATTGATTTAACGTGATTGTACAGTCGAACTAATAAGTAGCTGCACATTTTAGTACCTTGTCGCATTATTGAAATACTAAATTCAAACTATTGACACTTTTAACTTATAATACGCAACTGCGACATGGTACTAAAATGTAAACCTACTTATGAATTCGACTGAACCTAAGAACATAATATATTTTTATGCAATTTATTATGATAAATAAAGTCTATTTGTAATTTTGTATTTACATGCAGTTACTTTTTTCATTGATTACATTTTAAAAAGGGGTTAAACCAGGTTCCCTGGTAGGTCAATGGGGTAACAAGGTTAGGAAACGCCGTTCTAGTGGGTTGGCACAAAGCTACACGGTCCAAACAACTTAAGAATATTTCAATATGAATAAATTATAAATTTTCTCTTAAAACAGAAGTTCACATTTTTATTTCAAAGGGCTACTAATAAAGTTAAAACATTCTTTAATCAACAGCTTAATTAAGATATCGTTAATGTTTCATCTCATCTTCTAATTTGTGGATTCAGATAATAAAATAATTATTTAGGTAGAGTCAAACGGATATACTTAATTAAATTAAAAGATTAGAAAGATGAGTAAGTTGTGTGGTTTTGGAATATTGAAGTATTTGCTGTTTGCTAGTAACAAAAGAGAATTTTCAAGGTCCGCAATTGACGGAGAAATCGGTGAATATACATAAAAAAAACATAGTACAGCCTATAGAACCTCCTTTTATGAATTCGGTAAAAAATTGCAATTAAGGTAATAATATAACTATTATTGTAATATTCACATCAAAGGTTATAATATAATTATTATTGTAATAATCGATTACAAGTATCGAGAGGTAATTAACGTTTGATTATTATAAGTTGGATATTATAAGAATGAATATAAGAAGGTCTTGTTTTCACTTTGGTCTTAGTAATACAAGGTGGGCCAAAAGAAGTCATCCGATGTTGTTTGACTCTCTTTTTTTGAATTGTTACGCAAAAAAATAGACACGATTATTCCGCGTTCTTGGGGAGTGTATCGCTCCATGGCTTGTTCACTTGTATTTTGCATCTGTCAAGTCCACAAATGTCAAAACAGATTTGACATTGGCGACTTTGCAAAAATGAGAGCATCTTCCAATAGGGTGATTTCTTTTGGCCCACCTATATAAAGGCTTTTGGCCGGGGCTTCATCTGCGTAGAAGTCGTATATTACCAGTGGTCGGAATAGGTAGAGCTAATTTACCTAAACTTAACGTGCGTGAGTGAGATGGGAACACATTATTGAATGAACATGCATCCAGTTCAGGTAAATTAGCTCTACCTATTCCGACCACACACACCTACAATTTAGTATGGAGATAGTTTGATTCCTGGGGAAGGACATAGGATAAAATTAGAGTTCCCGAGGGAGCAGCGATAAACGACATCTACACAGATGAAGTCGCGGGCAAAAGCTAGTAGTGATATAGCTACACGACACGCACCTTTTTTTTAAACTTCCGTCATATAGTCATCGCTCTTGAGCTCTTTCGACCTCTCCCAGCCAGCACCACTTATTCCAATAGCTCCTCTACATCCGTGTCTTCTGTTACCATGACTCAGGAACAAATACTCGCGTTCAACGCTCAAATATTTCCCCATACTGGGATTCAAACCCGGGACCACTAGCTTCGCAGGCAGCTCTACCAGATAGGCTAACCGTGTCGTAACCGCGGCGGTTTATCTAACTACATAATTACATAACTATCTCGGTTAAAATCAGTGTTTTACTCTTACAAGCTGTTTTAGTTTATCATATTATGTCAGTATTTTTAATTATAACGACCCGCCCTCGCTTTGCTCCGGGTTCCATTTCATATATAAAACTTCCGTGAAGAATTATCTAACTGATGGTGAAAACCGCATCAAAATCCATTACGTAATTTTAAAGATCTTTCTCGAGGTTTCTCGGAAATGGATTCAACGATTTTGATATACCTAAGTTAAAAAACCTCCGACAAAATCGGGATCTCTACTTTTAGAGCTCATAACTCTTAAACGGCTTAACGGATTTTCATCAAACCAAGCTAAGAACACTCTCGATTAAGTCACCTTACTAACAAAAGAAACAACATCAAAATCAGTCCATTCGTTTAGGAGCTATGGTGCCACAAGCACACAGATACACACTTAAACTAATTACACCTCTATTTTCGCGTCGGGGGTGAAAAATGACGAAATAGAGGTTTTCGGCTCAGTAAAACGATCTGACGAATCATCTTTGGGAAATCACGAACTTCCAGAACTACATATTCCACTTTAGAAACACACACTAAAATTAAAAACTAACCCACACAGACCAAAAGCCTTACAAAATGGGCCAGTTTACTTCTGACCTGGCACACATACGCAACTCACCCCACGCACACAGCGCCCGGCAGCCGGGTAACTCAGTGCCCGTGCGACTCCCAGCGCGCGCGGACGTCGCGAACGAACGACCTGTCGTGCCCAGTGATGTGATTTGACGTGTTCTGTGAATTATTAAAAGTGTATCCGTTATCTGTTGAAAACTGTGCCGTTTTTGAGGATTTCAAAGCGAAGGTAATTTTTTTTAACTCGTGAAAGTTATTTCGAGATGATGCTGAAATGTTTCCGATTGTGGGTTAACGCAAGTGTTTGAAATAGATATCGTATTCTAGAATTAAAATTATATGCGGATACAACGTGTTCCTAAAAAAAGCTGCTATAAATATAAACGGTTTTGTAAGTAACAATTAATTCAAAAATTTGCGAGATGATAATGATAATGCATTCGTTTTTCTTGTGTTTTTCGTGATCGTGACACCTGAAATGGGTTTGAAACGTCAGGTTTTATTTTTATTGTTTGCACGCTATAAAACTGTAAATTAAAAATAAATTATATTTCTACAATAATATTAATAATAAGCTATTTATTGCGATTGTTAAAATATATATGATAATATCGTAGATAGAAAAAAATATATTTAAAGTCGTAGGATAATAATAATTACAACCCAGTGTTATCCCTTGACACCCGTAAAGTATTGTTACTGTATATAAATACGTTTTATTTAAATATATTTAATTGACATAGTTAGTGTTTTCAGTATCATGGTCGTAAATAAAACTGAATACGAAAATGTTATCAAATTAATTGCTGTGAAGAAATTATCCTCTTTACATGTAAAATATTCCTCTCTTTTAGTTTTACAAGAACAATTAGACAACATTATTTATTTATTCACACTGTGTTAGAGTTACTGACCCGATTTCGATGATAAATAGAAAATTTAAGAGCAGTGAGGTGACGGCTTTCCATACAAACGGCGATAACGTTTTCCACCCTCTAAATGTTAACCGATTTCAACCAATTTTTGATGTGAGGTCAGTCGGAACAAAAACTATGTCCGTAAGTTTTGTTTTTTTTTTTAATATTTATTAATTTTAAAGTGATTATGGCCGAAGTTACATTTGTATGGAAACAATAAAACGGGAATAAATTGCAATTTATTGATAATATTGGTAAAACGAAACGTGCGGACATAGTTTTTGTTCCGACTGACCACATACCCAAATAGCACACAAGTTGTATAAGAGATTATACAGCCCTTAAAATGCTGAAACTAGTTATAATGGCTGTAGGTATAAGCTGTTATACAGCTTTTTTGCTACTTGGGTATCATCTTAAATGCTGAAAAAATCCAAAAGATATAACTGTTAACGAATCTTACACTAAAAAGGTGTTGAGTCATCCGAATAGTTCTAGTAAGAGACTTACGGCTTACCCCGTTGAAATATATATTTCAGTTAACGTTAGAGCGATTGAGTGACAACGTGAAACTACACTATACGTGATGGTTGGGCAAGCTTACTGCGAGTGTAGGCTTCAATTCCGTTAAAACAATTTCTTTATTAACCTCCGATGCAAATCAGGCTGGTTCGGTGTTAGAGTTGAACGTATAATATGTGTATCAGTGTATAGATACACAGGTACACAGACACATACATAACTCTGGCTGTCTGTGGCTCACAAATGGATGAACCGATTTTGGTTTTGTTTGAAAGGTGACTTGATCTAGAGTGTTTTTAAGTTTGGTAAAAATCCATTGGATATTTTTTGAGTTATGAGCTTTGAATATACTGCCGTCCTAAGCTAAAAGGCGATATCTCAAATTGAATAGCCAAAGCAGATTCAGTCGTCTCCTGTTAGTAATGAGGTAGCAATTGCTACATTTTAGCTTAGCGGCAGTATAGGGATCATAATTTGATCGGGGGTGTTTGTCTATTTATAACATTTTAGCAAATAAGTTTTATATAATTTGAAACTATACCGGATTCTGTTAAGTATTTCCCACTAATAAAAAAAAAAAAAAAAAGTTTATTTGCCATTAAGATTGCACAAAATTGTAGGGTACATTATCTACATTATATTATCTGTGACCTCCACACTAGGCTAGGCATGTCTGTCTTTATCTCTTGACACCGTGGTTCATTAAATGACAATCAGATGCGTTATGTACGTCAAACATACATTCAATTTATAATCAAGGTGCGTCGAGTGCGTCAATTAGCCATACAAACGGTAATCAAGGTGCGTTGATTGCTTGAAATAGTCATATTACAACTTACAACAATTTTCTGTTTGCCCAAAGGTCAACTGGTAGAGAATGGCATTAGGCATTAAGTTCATCTTTTGTAGGTACTCAAATTTGTATTTTTGTGCAATAAAGATTAAATAAATATATTTAAATGACGCATCAAGTGTGTCCAATAGCCATAGAAATTACAATGTCATCCGTTCGTGAATTTCATACAAAAGTGACGCCTAGTGGAGCCGATGGCGTTGAAATGTGACCGTCAGAAATAACACTAACTAGAAGGTTATTTTAGGCGGGTTATGGCGGAGTTCGGTCAGCAGTTAAATTAGACTATTTTACGCAACGAAGTTAATTTTCCGTTTACTATTTACATAGAAACTTAAGAAAGAAAGAAAAAGTACAGAACATAAATTGTGACGTTCTCAATATAAAGGGACCTTATGGAGGCAGGCGGTTACGCCGTTTTTAGAACTGTTACCATAGTATTCGTATAGTTACAAGAATAAGAAGAACGTAACTGCCTTTCTCCATAAGGTCCCTTTATATTGAGAATGTCACAAATAAGCTCTACACATATAACGTTTCACGTTTTGCCCTTTTGAATCGTAATGATTTTTTTTTTCGGAGACGGGTAGAAGCGAACGACTTGTTTGAATAATTATATGGTATCTAATTCATAAAACAATCATATTTTCCGAAATAAAACATCCTGTGCTTTTTCCATACTAGCGTGAAGGCGTAACAACAGTAAGATAAACATTAAGATATTTTAAATGAAAATCTATACCATTTAAATTCGAAGTCGAATATAAACGTACAGAACCCATACATATAAAATAAAAAAAAATATTTAAAAAATGTTACTCCAGTTATAATCAATTTAATAATAAAACTTTTTTATATTTCTTTTGGTAATGCTTTCCGCGCGCATCCACGCCAATCATTTCATATTATAGGAACACTGCCAATAATATGCCTAAAAATATTGACACTCTTTTCTGCTATGCAAATAGAATTGAGTATTATTAAAATGTATTATTTTATTATTATTAACAAGCGACTCGCCCTCGCTTCGCTCCGGATACTATTATATACCTACCGTAAAAAAATTATCTAACTGATGGTGACAACCGCATTAAAATCCGTTGCGTAGTTTGAAAGATCTAAGCGTACATACAGAGGGACAGACGGCGGGAAGCGAGTTTGTCTTATACTATTATAGAACTTCAGAAGAATTAGTTTTTTATAGTTTATTTCCGTGAGATTGTCCCGTTATATATTTTTATTTAATTAATTCCTAGTGTCATCGGCATTAAATGTTTAGCTTGTGAATTTTGATGATACTAACTTATATTTTTACTATATTGAACGTTATAACTAATCAATGTGTATAAATTAAAATCGATTGCCGCATGAATGAAAGATCATCACTAGAAAACTGAACGATTTCACTGTTTTTAGGGATCCGTACCGCAAAAGGAAAACCCTTAGGTATAGTATCACTTGGTTTTCCGTCCGTTTGTCTGTTTGTCAAAACCCTTTTTCTCAGGAACGCGTAAAGGTATCAAGTTGAAATTCATATTAAATACTCAAGTCTGCAATCCCTCAGAGCTGTAAAAAAATCAGACTTCTAAGTCAACGCAATCAAAAGATACGGCCGTTTATGCCGCATATTGAAAGGAATCTCAAGGCAATCAAAACCTATAGGGTACTTTCCGTTGACTTAGAATCATGAAATTTGGCAAGAAGCAATGTCTTATAGCACAAGTAAAGGAAAAATCCGAAAACCGTTAATTTGTAGTTACATCACATAAAAAATAAGACCAGTATAAACTTACACTCACTAAGTAAGACAGTGCATACTTAGTGCGTGTCAGTTTATACTGGAGATGTTTGTATTGTTTTCCCGTGATTTACTACAAGTTTGTGCGGAACTCTCGGTACGCGAGTCCGACTCGCACTTGACCGGATTTTTTTGTTATGTTTATTATATTGTATTGCTAAGATAAGGTTTGTATGCTTTTTTTTGTATAATTGTACCCATTCGCATGGGTCGCCGTAGTATCACTGAGGCCCAACGTCTTACATATAGAACAATTGTCAAAATGACTTTTAACTTTTGTTGACTGACATAAGGTTCTGTTTGGAACTAGCGAAATTTCGACGTAGGCTTTAGGAGGTACTAGTTAAAACATTATTCTCCTTGAGCAGTAAAGCAAAATCCCGCCTCCGACTGTTAAATAGTAAAATCACCTGTTTTGACCGTTGGCTGACCTTTCCCGCAACATTATCGACTACCCGCAGCCTGCATATAATTACTGCCGCTATAAATCATCGCCGGCACAAAAGATCTCTGTTATGGAAACTCGGAAAAAGAAACGCGACGGGTTCCGTATAAAAAATACTTTCAAATTTCTCGGGTGCTAGTGAAGGTATAAGTCAACTTAACTCGTAATAAAAATGCTATAAATCATATTAAGCTAAGAATTGCTAGATGTAGGCAGTGGGTGGGGCACATAGCTCGCAGAACAGATGGCCGTTGGGGCCAAAGAGTTCTTTAGTGCAGGCGTCTGCTTACTAGAAGACGCAGCGTGGGCATACCAACAAGGTGGACCGACGACGTGGTTAGGATTGCGGGAAACCTATGGATGCTAGCGGCGCAGGACCGGTCCTTGTGGTAAACCTTGGAGGAGGCCGCCTATGTCCAGCAGTGGACTTCTTTCGGCTGAAATGCTGATGATGATAAATGATATACAGAGTACACTAGACTTACACCCTTTTTCAAGTAAATTTTAGAAGACTTTTACTAGGAATTTGGGCAAAGGTTCATATGCGTACTATTCCAGAGGCAGAGGAATATCTAGAAGGAATTATTTTAAGCAAATAAAGGAGAAGATAAGTCGAGTCGCATCAGAAAGTCAAACTGTTGGCAGAAGAGAAGCAGATGGCGTTTACTCCACCGACAAGAGCTTGACTCCTAAATAAAGAGAGAGACAGTGTTCCTAAATGTATCGAGAAAATTTAAAGCAACAAGATACAAAAGTAATCATATGTGTCTAAATCGAAAGCGACTTTAACGCGGCAGGCGGTTACGCCTTATTTACACGGCTGTTGTACTAATGACAGAGCAATGAAAACTATAACAGCGTAAGCGCCCGCCGCCGTAAGGGCTCTTTTGATTTAGACGACCATATATACTATGGACTATGCAACTCTGCCGTACTAAGCTAAAAGGCGATATCTCAAATGCAATAGCCAAAACAGATTAAGTCGTCTCCTGTTACTAATGAGGTAGCAATTACCACAGCAGTTTTGTCTGAGATATCGCGTTTTAGTTTAGCAGGGCAGAACTGCCTACGGACCCCCGAAACTGTCCCATAATGCGGCCGAAATGGGTCAGCCCTGAAAGGCGGGCTTACCGACTTTGCGATGTTAATTGCAATCTTCTACCTTAATCCGTGTCCTATGTATTCTCAGAACATGTGTCCAAAGACACAAGTTTACCTGAACTGGTCAATAGGCTACCAATTTGTGAGCAGTTTTAGCAATATCTATGATCATAGAGTCCTTTCAATGTCTACATACACACTACATAGTATAAAACAAACTCTCTTCCCGCCGTCTGTCCCTCTGTTTAGATCTTTCTACGCAACGGATTTTAATGCGGTTTTCACCATCAGTTAGAAGATTTTTCACAAAAGGTTTATATAATAGAACCCGGAGCAAAGCGAGGGCGGGTCGCTAGTTAACGATAAATTAGAATAGGATAGAGGCTCGGGAGCATTAATATTGGTTACTATTACGTAAACGTGATTTTATACCCAGTGTATTAAGAATTGCGTGAAAATGAGGTGAATATAACATTATAAAAAAAATAGCAACTTATACTTACTGCAATAAAATAGCTATAAAATTAAGCATTTTTTGTTGCGTTAGAAGTCTACTATGCTCAAAAGGAATTTGTTGAATTCCTTGAATCTTTATAAAGTCTAAAAACAACGGACAAGTTCTGAAACCCAAACTCTCAAAAAAATTGTAAAATGATTAAGTAATGAATCACTGATGCCAAATCTAAACGAGGTCACGCGCCCAGTTAAACCCATACATTTAAAAATAAGTCATTTTGTTACAATATTTTTATATTATTATATAAACGATTAGCCTTTCATCGTATTGGCTTGACCTGCTTAAAGTTGAAATAATTCGTGGTCTTGTTTTCAGTTCTGTACAGTTCAGTACAAATATATGTGTACACTTGGGTGCAAAAGTGCGCATTATACCATTGGAATAAGGAGCAAAATTGTATACATAACTTTGTACTCGACTATACAATACCCATAAAATGTATAGAAACATTTTAAAATTGCTCTAAAATATCCAAAATATATATTTACCGTTAAAAGCGTTAAAACGCGCTCAGATATTTTTGAGTTCCTTTTATTAACCGACTTCAAAAAAAAGGTTCTCAGTTTGACCCGTATGTTTTTATGCATGTATGTTTGTCCGTGATTAAGATTATCTCGCGTTTGGCTGAACCGATTAAGATGCGGTTTTCAGAAAAGTATTTGTTTCATTCTGGAGAAGGTTTTGGTATACAAAAAATGGATACCCCGTGACGTCATCCGCATGGATCCGTTATTGCGATATATTAGTTCAACTCGATCGATTTTGTGTTGATGCGATATTTGTTTGTGATATACCTACTCGTATCACGAAAAAAAAACCTAGGAAACCGGTCATTATTTAGTCTTGTTTAGTGAGTTTTTTTGAAGACGGTTTTATTTTTTATTAATGCTCTTATATTTTTGATAGCCACTATATAAACCGATACGTCCGCTATCCATATCCTTACTAATATTTGAAATGCGAAAGTTTGTTTGTTTGCTCCGCTGTCACGATCCAACGCCTCAACCGATCGACGTGAAACTTGGTACAAAGATACATAAGAACACGAAATCAGGCATGGGGTACTTTATCCTGAGAAAATGTGACCAGTTTCCGAAGTAGTAGCGATAAACCACCTCCCGCAGACGGCGTCGAAGCTAACGCTTAACAAATATTAATAAAATTCGCCTTCTACTTCAATATTCGCTCATATTCATTTACTCTTTATAATGACTTTCATTTTCTCTCGAACGAACTCCATTTCAAGTTTTGCTTCCGATGTACGAGTTTGTCATACATACCTGTTTTAATGAACAGTCGCCATTGTGATTCATTACATTATTGAGACTTGGCGAAGTTTTACACGGCACGTTTTCAGTTTGCGAAGTAGGTGTTCTGGTATAGAACCGATAATTGTCGGGAATTAATTTGTGACGTTCTCAATATAAAGGGACCTTATGGAGGCAGGTGGTTACGCCGTTTTTAGAACTGTTACCATAGTATTCGTATAGTTACAAGAATAAAAAGAGCGTAACTGCCTTCTTCCATAAGGTCCCTACAATGTTGTAATTCTTGTAACTATACGAATACTATGGTAACAATTCTAAAAACGGCGTAACCGCCTGCCTCCATAAGGTCCCTTTATATTGAGAACGTCACATTTTATTAGTAGGCTAACGTTTTGACTCTCATATCACTACTATGTAAATGTTTGCTCAGTTGAATATACATACATATTACTACTACATATATGTATGAGTAAACGAATCAAAAGCCATTATTAAAATCGATATCCATACAAATATTTGTGACGCTCTCAATATAAAGATGGAGGCAGGCGGTTACGCCGTTTCTAGAACTGTTACCATAGTATTCGTATAGTTACAAGAATAAAAGCGTAACTGCCTTCCTCCATAAGGTCCCTTTATATGGAGAACGTCACATTTGTGCTATTAATGGTCTTTGCATAGATAGTTCGCGTCAAGGCAAATAGCAAACTTTCTCAGACATTTTTGGGAAATTACATGTATCCTTGGGGCTTGTTCTTCGAATTAGTGAAAAGTGCATAAAAAATCACATTTTGTGTACCTGGGTCAATCAACTTTTTAGTGTACCTCGTTGCCATGGTTACGTTGCCTCGGTCTCTTGGGTCACTTTTTAAATTTACGTTTTTAAAGGATGTAATTTTAGGTAACATGTTTTTGTGGCAGTTACTTTTTTCTAAGCATGTTAGTAGTATATGCTATAAACATCTTTCTAAGAAACACTATCACTGTTGTCTCCTGGCTTGCGGGACAGAATGACAACAACAAAAAGTTCATCGACCCTCCTACTTGTTACAAAAATACAAATTTGAATACAAAAGGTGAGCTTAATGCTTAATGCTGGTGAAGATGTAACAAACAGAGTTGGGCAAAAGTTATCTATTTACGAAAAACCGGGAAGATAACTAAATCATCTTTTATTTGAAGTAACTAAATAATCCGTCATTTGTTATTTTGAATTTATCTAGATCAGTTTTATTTTTATCTAGATAAATTAGTTGGGTTTTAAATAAAAGATGAATGTCAGCAGTACAGTCAGTGTGACGGTTTGACCCGACGTGACATTCTGTATACATTTATTATTATAAGCTTACTTCAATAACAAACGAGGTCGGTTATCTTCATCTAGATAATTTATCTAAATAAAAAAGTTGTCAACGCACTATTTGTGATTGAATTTATCTTCGAATAAATTTATTTAAAAAAAAAAAAAAAATTATCTAAATAACGCCCAACTCTGGTAACAAATATACGAACACAATTTTGAATTTATAACATATTTAATTGAATTTACAATATAAATGTATTTTTTGCATTTTGATGTTGTGTAGCTTGTTTTTTCTTATTTATTCTTGTTAATGTCGAGGGCCGTCACCGGAGCCGCCCCAAGTACGGCGCACGAAAGAGTACGTATCAAGATAAATGAGTTTACGGCGTTTGATAAACGAGTCGCTTAATTATATTCACTGCGACTGCGCAGCGGAAGGTATTTAAATTATACCTTTTGCCCGCGACTTCGCGTAAAAGTCGTTTATCGATTAGTTATTGGGAAATTGACTAATTTTCCGGAATAAAAAGTAGATACAGTAAGCATCAAATAGATAAGAGCAGCGAATGTGGCTAAATATATCGCAACACATATTTATTACTATAGGAATAAGATAATATAATAAATAAATAAAAAGTCTGTTTATTTCAATTTTTGTTCAGTTACATTTTTTTTACTGAGCTAGAAATCTTTAATTATTTAAGATTATTTTGCTAAGTTAGTGAGGACACTATTTATAAGACATTAGAAATCTCTTGACAATGCTTTTGATAGACCCAAGTTTAGCCTCTATGCGTTCTATTACATGTCTAGGGAAATTATTTAAAATATGAGGTAGGTGGTTTGACCAATTCTAAATCCGTATTGGTTATTACTTCTAGTAGAAGTGATAAATATTTTTCCTTTTTCTAGACTTCGCAATTTATCAGATCTTCTATATTTAACTAATTCCCCCATAACTTCTCTATATTCCAGTATCATAGCTAGCTTCACTTTATCAAGAATGTGTTGCTCCTATCTATTTGCTGCTGACTGTACCCTATGTCCGTTTCATTACTATGATTTATCTCTGTATCAAATTTCACACGAATTTAAAACGATTTAGCTTGACTTTTTCTCCCATCTTTTTCCACCAAACATCCTATAAACATCCCTGGATGCTAAAGCAACCATCTCACTTAAGTAGAGTCAAGTTACAAGCAATATAACTTAACCTTTCGCATCTAAATGGTCAACAGAATCGCCCGGTATTCCGTCGCCGGACATTTCTCTATCCCCCGCATTCCGGGAATCGCGGGCATTCCGGACGGCACCGGAAAAATCCGGAGTGAACCGGTTAAAAGCGGAAATGGGATGTAAACTTTGTTTTTGACGTGTACTCCGATTTTTGCTTCGTTATAGCGTATTGCAAACGCTAAAAAGTTAATAGAGGAAGGACTTTTTAATTTAGAGCTCAATTAAAAATAGTTTTCGGCCTTTTTTCTAGAAAATCTAGTAGCTGTAGCTTTTATTCCAACATGCATCTTAGAGTCGCATAGAGGTTACTGTCAATCATAAAAAGTCTGATGACCAGTGTAGGTAGAGTAATTTCACGGGATATCGGTTCGTAATCTTATTATGGATATGACTTATAATCCCGCGATTCCACCCGCAAAGGGATTAAAAGTATGCGTGTTGGTTTAGAAGTATAATAAATGTATTAAAAGGTATAACTATTTAATTAATAGCGTAAATTATAGAATTACGAAACATAAAAACGCATCACCATAAATAAATTTCATAGTAACATTTCTACTTTAACTAAAACTTAATCTTGTCAAAAAAAAATATTATCCTCCGACAGCAATACGAGTCCCGGAATCCCGGGAATATCCATATTAAGTATAACGTTTAAGGTCGTTAACCCCAAATCGCACTACGTATTCTGACCACTGCTGATGACTTAAGAAGAAATGCCTCTATTATTATATTCTGTTGTATTCTAAGGGCCGTATTAATAAACTCATCTCGACTGAGATCCCCGTCTCAAGATACGTCACAGTAAACGTCAATCCATAGAGAACTGTCATTTTTGACGCATCTTGTGACGGGGATCACAGTTGAGATGAGTTTATTAATACGGTCCTAAGTCCATTGAGATCACTTGATATAATCTCCAAAGTATTAATTTAATTAAATATTGTACCTAAATAGGTTTAATGTGCATTTACAAATAGAGAGGTTAATTTTTGAAATATAAAATTCGAATACAAAAGGTTAACTTAAAGCCTAATGGCATTCTCTGCCAGTGAATATAAAAATACGCTCTCATCGAGACCAGCTTCCGAGGGAATGTGGGTCGCTGTGAGGGCGGGGCCCGAGTGTTGGCGGTGGTGGGTAGGGCTCCAGTGTCAGCGTTTTCAGTAGGGCCTCAGTGATAGCGTTACGGTAAAGCAGTAAAACGCAGAAAATAATAAAAAGCAGTCCAGCGAAATTAACATCTTGTGATAGCACGAATAAAAAGTTGCAAGAGTGATTAAATATCATGTTTAGCTTAGAGCCTGTGCACACAGCGTTTTCAGCCCTTAGACCCCCGTTCAAGAACGCTAATGTGCACAGGCTCTTAAAAGATTTGAACGATTTATTTAATTACTCTAGCAATATCGAATAAAATTGCTTGTAATAAACGGTAATAAAAGTCAGGAGGATTTTTATTTTAAACCTTAAGCGTATTCATACGTTAAAATGTAATGTAAGACTTAACGCTTAAGGTTTAAAATAAAAGTGTCTCGTCCTGACTTTTATAACCTTTTATTACTAAGCGACTATAGCGATTTTCACTTTTTTATAGCGATTTTATCAAGACGGGACACTTTTATTATAAACCTTAAGCGTTAAGTCTTACGTTAGAATATGGAATAGATGTATTCATTTCCCTAGCACCTGTCAAATTTTATCTCGTGAATGTTCAGCCCGCAGTAGCACCGAACCCCGTACAGCTACCCTTATAGAGCTGCACATGTAAGTTGCACTCGCTAGGCTTATCCGATGCAGCTGATACTAACAGGCTGTAATCTACCGAGAGGCTGCAGTTATGTAAATGCAGGTAAAGTCAAGTAGTTAAACATATGTTTTAGTGTTGAAATATTAGAAAAAAATCTTAGTTTTTAGAGTAGTTAAAACAACCTTTTAAATAAAAACTACCTAGCCTAGTTGGTAGTGACCTATGAGGCTAGCGGTCGCGGGTTCGAATCCCCCGGTAAGGGCAAATATTTGTGTGTATTTAAGTATTTCTCTATATACTGCCGTATGTTTATCGCTGCCTAGTACATAGTACAAGCCTAGAGCTTAGTTTGGAACTTGGTCAATTTGTGGGAGATTGTCCCTTGATGCTTATACTTATTAAGAACATGGTTGAAATGAATTTTTTCAATTAAAAAAATATAAACAAGGCTTAAAACCTGATTCAACCTCAGTCATCTATAATCTTTCATAATCATAGTAGGTATCATCATCATCATCATTTCAGACTAAAGGAATCTAATTTATGGGATGAGTTAGATTCCTTTAGAAGGACTGGCCAGAGCCAGCTCAGAACAGGAAAAACTGGAAAAAGTGGGGAAGACCTTTGCCCAGCAGTGGGACAACAATAACATATATGTAGATTATTGTCTAGAAAAGTCAGAAACGGATTCATCTGAAGTCAAATGTAGACCAAGGGCAGCTCGCCCATTACCAATGCATCCGCTGTCACGCCACAAAATAGATCTGCCCTAACCAATTTTCTTACAGGACGGTAACCCAATCTCTTCGGTAGATGATATCATGGTGCGTAATCTCGTTTGTATCTGCTTCTGTCACAACGTGGTTTCTATAATTATACGAAGATGTCACAGAACATTTCAAACAGTCGTACTGTTCATAAAATTATAATATATCGCAATGGGAGTCAATATTTAACCCCCGTCGCAAAAAGAGAGGGGTGTTATAAGTTTAACGTGTCTGTCTGTGTATCTGTGTATCTGTCTGTGGTATCGTAGCTCCCAAACGGATGAACCGATTTTCGTTCAGTTTTTTTTGTGTCATAGGTAATTTTATCCCGAGTTCTTAGCCATGTTTCATGATAATCTTCAGCCGTTTGAAGATCATCAGCTCTTTTCTAGTTAATGAGGGGATCTGATTTTTTAATTCTTGAAATCTTATAGTGACGAAATCCCTCCAGTGAAAATGTACGTGCTTGGAGCCCGTTAAAGGTTTTGCTCATTGCTCAGAGGGTTTTTAGGCGCTGATATCGTGGGTTTTTAACTCTGTTAGGTTATATTTTTAAAACCATCTGAAATCATCTGATTTGACGACGGTAGTGACCTTGTCTACGAAGCTAGCGGGCCAGAGTTCGAATCCCGATATGGGCAAATATTTGTGTAAAGAGAATGAGTATATATTTACCTACAAATATTTCTCGGTTAATAGTATAGGATATGTCACGGGGTGACCTTGTCAAACATCAGCTGATCTCGCCGACGCTCGGATTCCGCGTAACGCGTATTTATAATAGCTGACCTATTTGCGCACCGTCGCGGGTTCACATCTCGACATAAACATCAATACTAGGAGTAACGGTATAAGAGGATTTGCGGGGATTTCTATCAACTAGGGAATACTAGAACATACCGAGAATAAAACTGACGCAGAAATTGTTGAATCAAATTAAATAAAAAATCCCCTGCGGGCTTAACACGCATACACGAGATAAAATTTGACAGGTGTTACGGAAATGAATGCATCTATTCCATATTCTAACGTAAGATTTAACGCTCAAGGTTGAAATTAAAAGTGTCTTGATAAAATTGCTATAAAAAAAGTGAAAATCGCTATAGTCGCTTAGTAATAAAAGGTTATAAAAGTCAGGACGAGACACTTTTATTTCAAACCTTAGCGTCTTACGTTAGAATATGGAGTAGATGTATTCATTTCCCTAGCACTCGTCCATGCTTAGAGCTTATTACTCTTAAATGGATTAACGGATTTTCGTTAAACTAAGCTACACTCTCGATCAAGTCACCATTCAAGCAAAAAAAATCAATATTAGTTATTTAGTTTGGGAGCTACAATGCCACAGACAGACAGATATACACGTTAACCTTAAATTCAAAATAAATGTTGGTTCGGTCCGTCTTGGCTGGTCTAACTCTGGAGTCAATGTGACGTGCGACTTTTTGGACACCCTGTATAATGGACAGGGTTGTAGATACTCAATAGTTGACAGTGGCTGTACAAAAACGATCACTTATCACGCTGACTATAGCAGTTTATAATCAACCCAAATAAACTGATTTTGAGTGAGATACCGTCTCAAGTCGCATCAGAAATAACATTTACATACTTTGACGTATCTTGAGATCTGCATCTCAAGATCAATTTATGGTGTCCGGTGCTTCCATTTGGGCGAAAAACGTTTCGCAAACTGTTTCATTTCGCAACCGTTTCATTTGGCGAAACGCTTTTTTCTGAAACTGTAAATACGAGTATTTCGGGATTTATTTCAGGACCATCGTGTAGAACCCTATAGGTTAGGTTAGTTTTATAAAAATCCTGAAATATTTACAGTTTCAGAAAAAAAAGCGTTAGGCGAAACGAAATGGTTGCGAAATGAAACAGTTTGCGAAACGTGCGGTTGCGAATCATTAGTAAACCTCAATTTAATATGATCCTAAGTCATCTTTAATATGTAGCTTTATATTTTAACCTCTTAACCACGAGTAATCAATGGACCATGTAAATTAGGCGAATCGCGGAGTTGGCGGGGCGCCAGCGGGCTCAGGCGGCCATTGTATTCACTGCACTAGCAGTATCCGTGACCGGAGTCATTACTATTGACAGTGTAAACGGTTCACTTGAATCCATGTGACAGTCAATTTTATTCGTTGCTAAAGTAACTTCGTTGGTGCCACTGATAACCAGCGTCGCGGTATGCCGTGACATAGTGCTGAGTGGCGCCAATTTCGACGTCACAGAATCACCCATGGCAACACTACGCTACAATTTTTTTTTTTTTATAATACCTTTCCTTTGTTAAGGTGCAGTTGCACGAGCAACTCTTCTCGGCAATTTTTAGCCGGCCGTCTATGGGCGTGTCGTGTCTCGTTCTATCTTACGAAATTAGAATAAGAGAAGCTATGGTTGACGGGCAATTATTGCTCGAAGGGTTGCCCGTGTAACTGCACCGTTACTGTTTAACTTTGGTATCTGTGTGTGTTGCCTTTCTTTTATAATCTGTAATCTTTGTTCTGTTTTTTTTTCTTGTGATCGTCGAAAAAATGATTCTATTTCTATTTTCTATTAACTGATATAGCTCACCGAATAGCAAACCTTAAGAGGCAGTGGGCGGGGCTCATTGCTCATAGAACCGATGGCCCTTGGAGCGGAAAAGTTCTAGAGTGGCGACCGCGAACCGAGAGACGAAGTATCGGCAGGCCTTCCACAAGGTGGACCGATGATCTGATAAAGATCGCGGGAAACCGCTGGATGACAGCAGCAGAGGACCGATCGTTGTGGAAAACCTTGGGGAAGGCCTTTGTCCAGCAGTGGACGTCTTGCGGCTGATGATGATGATGAATGATATACTTAGTATTAAGCGTTGTTATTATTCGCACTATCCTATATTAAACAAGAAACATTTGTATATATATTTGTACTTGCGTTCCCGAAAACGGCTCTAACGATTTCGATGAAAATTGCGACATGGGGGTTTACGGGGGCGAAAATTCGATCTAGCTAGGTCTCATATATGAGACCTAGCTAGATCGTGATATGATATGATAGCTAGATGTGGGAAAATTCGTTTTTGATCTGTAGGTTTTTTGATCGCCAACCCGCCTGCCAAGCGTGACGATTAGTGGCGTGGGTCTTGCTAATTTATTTATATTTAGGCTACCGTAGATTTTACCTAAAATAAGACTAGTTATTTCGCGCTAGCTGCCCCGTTTTGTCTTCCGGCTGACTGCATCGCCGAAAAAAACTTTTTCACTTCCACCGAACTGAATCCCGTATGAATATTACTTTTGGCTGAGTTTCAACTACAGAAAAATGTACTCACCACGAAACTCTATCACTATACACGTAAAGTCGTCTTTCGCTTGTTTTAACGTAAAATTAACATTACAGATTTAAGCCCAGTATATTGTGACCTTCTATATCAGTCTTAAATGTACGACTTAAGGTTGATTTTACTTTATGTCGCAGTTGTTGTGGTTTGACAGCTGGTCATGTATACGGTGACATCACACGCGCGAATAGACGCTGTCATTATCTCATCATGGTACGTAAATACATATTAATAAGGGCTATTTTTAAACGCTGATAAATAATTAAGGGGGTTTCTTACACTAATATTATAAATGCGAAAGTTCGTGTTTTTTCTTCACGCGTAAACGGCTAGACGGATTTGTATGAAATGTGGAATGAAGATAGCTTATACCCTAAATAACACACAGGCTACATTTAATACCGAAAAATAAAACACTGTTCCTGCGGGATGGCTAAATTACTGATTCTACACGGGCAAAGTCACGGGCAGCAACTAGTTTGTTATTTAAAACTGGGTAAGGCTGCGTTCGAACCGCACCTCAACTACGTTTAATTTTTCTGTCTCATTTCTCTTTCTTTTACTGTTTGGTGGTAAGTAAGATGGTGGCAGCCACCTACCACCACTTCAGGTCCTTGAACCCATGAACACGAAATCATCACTAATTTTACGAGAACCCAGCTCTTACAACTTTATAATCAACTAGTCACCCGCCCCGGCTTCGCTCCGGTTAATATGAGGTAAGATATAGCCTATGTCCACCTTGAACGTCCATTCTAAATATTTGTGAAAGAATTTTTGAAATCAGATGAGTACCTAGTTCTAGAGATTACCCCATACATCCAAACGAACAAAAAAATACATTTTCAATCTGTAGATATTAATAATATTTACAATATTTTTTGTCAGAGGTTTTAATCACAACAAAGAACAAGGAAACCTAACGTAATTTTAACGAACTTGGCCCACTTTTCTTCCGTGCCCCTCGTTTGCTCATAACCTTAATTATGTTTTCAATGGCCCAGCTAATAATAAATTGATGCAGCCCGTTAGCGAACAATTATCAGCGCCACCTGGTGCCTGGGTCGTAAACTAACGCCGTGGGAGTAAGGGATATTGCGTAGTTCATAATTCTTACTTTTATGAGCTAGATTACCTGTGTCACCGTATAATATATATGTTTTCTTAACTGTTATAAAAATAATAGTGTTTTCAAATAATGACAACGTATTTTGCTTACAATGTTTTTTTTCCTTTACTTGTTAAGTATTTGACACTAAAATTAATTACCAGTCTGATTAATATAAATATACAAAACAATTTATAAGAAGAAAAACGGCGAGTTTAATTAAATATAATTTTGATCCTAATTGATTTATTTCGGGAAAATGTGATTACTACTTGAATGAGAAAAATCATAATTAAATACTAAAGTAGTAAATAAAACTATTCTTTAATAATCTTAGCGAGCAAAAAACACGCAAACAAAAAGAATATCATCTTTAAATACCTCGGCCATGTATTAACGGAACACCTAAGTGATGATCAAGACATCGAGCGGGAACGTAGGGCATTATCGGTTCGATGTAACATCTTGGCGCGTAGGTTCGGTCGCTTTTCCGAGGACGTTAAAATTAGTCTATTTAAAGCCTATTGCCAAAATTTTTATACCTGCCAACTCTGGACACGGTACACGAGGCGAGCATGCAATAGCATCAGGGTGCAATATAATGATGCATATCGTATCCTGATGAAGCACCCGAGGTACTGCAGTGCCTCGAATATGTTCGCAACGGCCCGAGTCCCCGACTTCTACGCTATCTTGAGGACTAGGGTAGCTGCATTTTGGCAAAGAATTAGGGACTCAAACAACGAACTTCTGAAGACCATTTATGAAGGCATCGACAGTCACTTTTTTAAACACTGGCTATCCGTTCATCACGACAGGAACCGGAAATAACTTTGTTGTTATTTCTGTGTCTGTATATTTATAATTTAGTTGTAAGCTAGCTGTAAGACTATTTGTATGGGTTTTTGCCTGAAAAATATATAGGTATTTATTTTTTTACATTTTTTTTTTATAAAAAAAATATCAACAAGGTAAAAAAAGTTTTGACTGAGATGTGAATTTCAAGACACGTCAAAGTAAAATGTCAAGTCACAGAAAACTGACATTTTTGGTGCCTCTTCAAACGAGTTTCTCACCATGATCAGTTTATTATTAAAAGCAAAACCAACGCGAACTTGGTCCATCTCTACCGTGCCATTATTTATCGGTGTTTCCGAACATCCCCGAACACCCCCGAGCAATCTAATGAAAAATAAGGACATTGAACAGAACCTTATGAAGAGAGCTCTATTAAGAAGTCTGGTTACTGTAGCCACTCCACCATAAATCCAAAGTAAATTAGACTAAACGCAAACGGGTTACGGTTCATAATTCACAGGCGGCTGGTTCGTATGTGTCTGACAGTTGGAAGGACTCGTAATTCGGACAAGGGTAGGGCGACAAGAGATTGTGAATTATCGCGGATTCAATTGTTGAAGTTTACGCACTAGGTACTTGGTGTTCATTGTTTGGTAATTAATTCGTGGTTTAAGGGTGCCTTTGAATAGCAAGTATTTATTAAGTGTTTCAAAACAATGGTAGAAATTATCTTGAGAGATTAACTTTAATTGATAAGGTGTGTTCAAATGTCTTCACAGCTGAATTTAGCTGAGTGAAAGTCATAAATGACTGTTATATGTACAAATAATTGATTTACAATTAATATTAATAAAATAAAATGTACAAAGGCGAGCTTATCCCTATAAGGGATCTCTTCCAGCTAACCTAGAGAATGTGTGAGGACAAAACAAGAGGATAGGCAACATTACATGTAACACACAAAATTATTTACTTTTCCTTTAGCCAAAACTTTTTCAAATTTCCCCTAAGCGAAGCAACGGATCGAGACTGCCTCAGATGCAACGGCAGCCCATTCCATAATTTGACATAATTTGATTTTTTGAATTTTGATTTTTATATTCTGTATTGGTCGCAAACCGTCATAGCACGCTGTTGGAAACTCATTTAATTACACTCGCAACATTAAGTACCTATTTTAGTTTTTAATCTGGCAATACTGTACTCTCTTCGATTACATCGAGTTGCTACGCTTTTGCTTTTATTTATTTTAATTACCATTTTTTTGCTGTAAACACACCAACCCAACGTCAAACACTACGTTAGCTTAGTTTTTAAAGGGTTTTTGTATAGCTACGATTGCACTTAGCAATACAAAAACTGGTTTAAAAACTAAGGTAACTTAGTGTCAATTTAATGTCAAAATCCCATGTTAATTATCTAATAACGTCTTACGTTTTGTTTGTGTCACATTCTCTGTTACAATGTTACAAATACATTTTCATTCTCTCTAATAACAAAAGATTCATCTTTCCTCCCCGCCCGACAGGTGACACCAAATATAATATCTTTCAAATCCCTGAGATATACATTGTGACGCGACCTTTATCTTAGAATTATCGGAAAGCCCACTTGAAATGGAAATAACCGTCATTTTCGCAGACACTGAATTCACATTATTTCGAAGCTTAAGCATGAACAAAAGGCATTAAATTGTGCCTGTCCTTTGTATTGTCCTAGAAATCTTAAATTCATGGGGTTACGAAGCATTGTGAGCTTTATGTTCAGCTGTCACGGTCAGATTATCATGTGATATTTTCGGAGACTTTGGAAATGTTTCGTATTTTATATTCATTTGTTTATTTATATCATGGGTGCTAATGCCTCTTTCAAAAGCTGTGCTGGCAACGTCGCGTTTGAAATTCAGTAGAATTCCTAATAGTGCCCGTGAGACCAACTTACTGAATAAAATTAAATATCTCTTATGAAAAAGCCGTGGTAGACTAATGGTTTGACCTGCCGACTCTTAGGCAGAGGGTCGTGGGTTCGAACCCGGGCTGGCACCTT
Source organism: Tortrix viridana (assembly GCA_963241965.1). Lineage (NCBI taxonomy): Eukaryota > Metazoa > Arthropoda > Insecta > Lepidoptera > Tortricidae > Tortrix > Tortrix viridana. Next base: position 407,323 of record OY725197.1, read on the forward strand.
TAAGTTTTTCGGAATTTATGTGCGAAATATAATTTGTAAATTTACCATGAGCTTTTCGATGAAGGCAAATTGTGAAGAAACCTGCTCACAGGCAGGCCTTTAAACTCCTATATGTATGTATGTATGTAGTTTGTATGTATATTATGTAGTATGTACCTGGGAGACCGAGCGTCGTCACTCGAGTCGAAACCTAACTTTCATCGATTTTCTATTAAAAAAAAAAAGAAAAAAAACACGACCGAGGGGTTCGAACCCGCAGTCTTTGCGTAGTAGGCCAACGCTCTAACCATCAATATATTCAGACGGAGGCAGCCGCCCCTAAATTACGAACCATATTGAACCGAAATGTTTTAGCGTGACAATACGGGAAAACGAATTTTCCCACATATGAGACCTAGCTAGATCTAATTTTCGTCCCCGTAAACCTCCATGTCGCAATTTTCATCGAAATCTTTAGAGCCGTTTTCGAGAACGGGAGTACAAACAAATATATATACAAATGTTTCTCCTGTAATAAGTAAGATTCATAGGGAAACCGGGTAGCAATGCAATAGACGGTTGACGTCAATTTCCTGTAATAACAGTATCAATACTGGGGATCGTGCAGGCCAAGGCTATTCCCGGAAAGGTATTACCTTCGCACTGAGGGATGCAATCAGACGATCCAGGGCCCGATAATTACAATTACTAATGCTAAATGGAGCAGTTTGAGATTATATCTTCCTCTATACTATGTATAACAAAGTACTGAGATACAAAATACCGCCACAATCAGGGTGGCATATTGTAAAAACCTTCTATAAATAAATAAATGAAAAAAAAATACTGAGATATAGAAACCCAAGTAGCACAAAAGCTGTTTAAGAGCTTGTACAGCCATTATAACTCTAGTTTCAGCATTTTAAGAGCTGTATAAGCTCTTATACAGCTTGTGTGCTGGTTGGGTACCTAAAGAGGTACATATAAGAAGTGAAATCTGAAGTAATATTTTTACTATTATAAAAACTGTTCTGCAGTTTACCGAGACTTTGTTAATTTAAAAAAGTAACTTGATTTAAAAATGCGAAACTATTTAAAAATGCGAAACTATTTAACTTTCCGTTTGTTACTCTTAATAGTTAACCATTGAACGAATTTAAATAAAATTTTGTACGAAAGTAGATTTAGCTCCAGGATATTATTTATCCCGGAAAAATTGATAGTTCCAGTGGGATCTTGGATAAATGTGTTGTACGCGCACGAAATCAGAGGGGAAATCTACTTAGTCATATCATAAATAAAGATTGGGTCGGTTCGTTTTTCTTTAACGTCAAAAGGACTTAAGCTAAAGTTTCACGGGATTTTTTTGTTTAACAATAGATCGGAAGAAAAAGAGTGACAATACGTATAATATTATTCCGTAAGATCTCTCTCTTATCTTAATCAATTTTAAAAGTTAAGTTAAGTTGTAAAATTGACAAATTATATTAATCCGCAAATCCTTTTTGGTATTAAATTAAACAAATTGCTTTTCATATTTATAATTATGATAGGATGCAACTAGTACATAACAAAAATAACCGCAGAAAATATGCTCATTATATTAATTCATAATTTATGTATTACTAAAGACATGATAATTAAATGATCATTTGTAAACTAACTTTAAAACTAAAACTAAGTAATACTTAGCTAAAAATTACATTCGTAACATTTCCCTTTTATATTTCCTAAATTAGTTATCCCTTGCCTTAATTACATTTACTTTACTTAGAAACTCTCAACTCATCAACAGATATAAATAAGCCAAAATTCAGGTAAACACAAATTGATTAATGATATAATTCCAACTTTAACCGCCGCGCTGTCTAAGATTTAATGGAGGAGTCACACAATTTAATGTTACTAAGCCTCTTGGGACGCCATGCCGATTCCATGTCTTGATGCTGTAAGCCCATAATAAAGGTTTGCGCTTATACCAGCTTAATATCGCGTTAGCATCGCTTCGCCTCGCATCGCCTCACTTCACGTGTCTAAGTTTTATGCAATTAAATAATCAGAAGACAATTGACCAACCTAGTCTCAAACTAAGCTCTAGGTTTGTACTAGGGGTACTAGACAACTATAAACATCGTATATAGAGAAATACATACTTAAATATATAGAAAAAATACAAAACTCAGAAACAGATACTCGCGCTCATCACACAAATATTTGTCCTAATCTGGAATCTAACCCCCTTTACCAAAAAAAAATATAGACTTGGTATCGCCTCGCTTCGCTTCACCATCAACATTTGCATTATAATATTTTACATGCCTTAAAGTTATTATGCTTTTTTAATTCTCTTACCACTTTTATAAAAAAGTATATTTATAATAAAGTACTTAGACGCTTCTTGAAATGTTACGTCCCTTTTCTTCTAAACCCCGAATGCTTTAATTAGAGATTTGAACCATCCGACGAGCATTTTAAATCATCAGTCGAGATTCCATTAATCCATATAATTCCTTATAATATAAGCGTCAGTCGTCAAATTAATAAGAATTTTCATTATTCTTTTTGCGATACAACGCGGCCATTGCTGTGGATAAATTTAATTGATGGAATCCCTTTGAGGACAATCAGAGATGAGATCAAAAGAGATTTCTGTTAATGGCATCTTTAGAATATGATACAGTCGCAGTATAATTGGAGTATCAACTGCCATTTTTATTGATAGCTCTGCCTTTCGCCCACTTAGGATTTTGCCATCCTACGGAAACAATCACACAACTTAGACAACACAACATTTCAAATTTTAATCCAGTTTAGCCGTTTCCCCGTAAAGTAGTAACAAGCAGACAAACACTCGCAAACTTTCGTATTTATATCATTATATATTTGTGTGATTTAGATAACAACATATTATACAGGGTTAAATTAAAATCGGTATCAAAATTTTAACCGCCATAATTTGCGTACTGAATAAAAAATAACCCTGTATACAATCTTCCATGAAAAATTATCTAGCTGATGGTGAAAACCGCATCAAAATCCGTTGCGTAGTTTGAAAGATCTAAGCGTACATACAGAGGGACAGACGGCGGGAAGCGACTTTGTTTTATACTATGTACGTATAGTGAAGCTTAATTTGCATATTCCAAAACAAATATTAGACTTTTATTTTTATTTTCTCTAGTCAAAATAGATCTATACAGGAAGTAAAATCTTTGACTAGAGTAAATATAAATAAATACGTTACCCTCGGTGCGCCAGTCATCACGCCCTTGTTCGGTCATTTTTGATTCGAACTCCACAACCAAGGATAGCTCGATATTATTTTGCCGATATAATAAAATAAGAAGCAATTATTATATTAATAATAATTAATAAAGGAAGTAGGCCATCTATCACTAAGCGGCGCTAATCCAATGGAAAGTAATTGTCATCGACGTTTAATAAAACTTAATTAATCCTAATAAAGATAGGATCTGCGAAGCTTTCAAGACGCTGGCGCAGAGCTTTTATACAAAGCTAGTTCATTTTGTATTCACTGTCATATTCTCTAATCAGTACATAGTATAAAACAAACTCGCTTCCCGCCGTCTGTCCCTCTGTATGTACGCTTAGATCTTTCAAACTACGCAACGGATTTTAATGCGGTTTTCACCGTCAGTTAGATAATTTTTCACGGAAGTTTTATGTATATTAGAACCTGGAGCGAAGCGAGGGCGGGTCGCTAGTTTAGTAATAAAACTTCATTAAATTTAAGAGTTAAAATTTACGAAAAGTACTACCTTATTTTACTTTTACTAAATTATATATTATGAAAGTTTATGAGGATGTCCTCCAGACGTGAACGGGTGAACGAATTGGGATAAAATATACAAACTAACACCACCACCACTGTCATTTGTCCTTAGTCCTTACACATCTTTAGTCCGATTTGTCGATTATAGCTAACTAAAGTCATTTCTACATAGATTTAAAACCTTTTAGTGTTGAAATACAACTTTTACCAAATCATAAGTCACACGTCACAGTGACACAGCAAAACCAGCCAAAGACGGACCAAACCAATTAATTTGTGATGTTCTCAATATAAAGGGACCTTATGGAGGCAGGCGGTTACGCCGTTTTTAGAATTGTTACCATAGTATTCGTATAGTTACAAGAATAAGAAGAGCGTAACTGCCTTCCTCCATAAGGTCCCTTTATATTGAGAACGTCTCATTTTATTTTTGACGGAGTTGAGTTACGCATCATCCCCACACCGAACCAGCCTAACATGACCTCAGTAAAATCGTATGGTTTTCAAGATTTGCCAGTTTAAAGTTCTTTTCCAGTACAAACTTTAAACAGGCATATCTCGAAAACCATGCGACTTTTACTGAGGTCATGTTAGGCTGGTTCGATTCGTCACGTGACGTGCGTCTTATGGGACACCTGTGGTTTACTAATGATTCGCAGCCGCACGTTTCGCAAACTGTTTCATTTCGCAACCGTTTCATTTGGCCAAACGCTTTTTTTCTGAAACTGTAAATATTTCAGGATTTTTATAAAACTTACCTAACCTATAGGGTTCTACACGATGGTCCTGAAATAAATCCTGAAATATTTGCAGTTTCGGAAAAAAAGCGTTTGGCCAAATGAAACGGTTGCGAAATGAAACAGTTTGCCAAACGTTTTTCGGCCAAATGGAAGGACACCGATACCTGTATATAAATAAATAAATAAATAAATATCAGGGGACAATCTCACACAAACTGACCTAGTCCCAAACTAAGCTCTAGGCTTATACTATGGGAACTAGGCAACGATAAACATACTTATATAGAGAAATACATACTTAAATACATAGAAAACATCCAGGACTCAGGAACAAATACTCGCGCTCATCACACAAATATTTGCCCATACCGAGATTCGAACCCGGGACCGCTAAAACTTAGCTAAAACCATTTTAGGACATTCAATAATTCCGACTCGCAATGCGTTGGTCTCCCACTTTATCAATGTGAAGGATCTTCGCTAATTGGTCTGCGCGCGAGTGGGAGCGCACTCGTTGTTTGTCAACTCCCTAATTACTTAATTTCGAAGTTTCTATTTTCCAATTACAATATTTTCCGTCATCAATCAGTTTTGACGGTTTAATACGAATCTCGAATTCATTAGCGTCCGCGTTTAATTCCTTTTGTTGTATAATTGTTTCCACGTCTGTTATAACGTTGGATTCAATTTGAGGATGTACGGGGGCATACACTTTAGTACCTTGTCACTTTAATCGCTGTGATATTCATATATGGCAGTTTAAACATGACATTAAATAGACAAGGTGCTAAAATGTATACATATTTATGACCTTGACTGTACAGGGCCAAAAAATCTTGTCTAAATTTAGATATGACAATTAATAATTATGTTAATACGTTTAAAAACGTCATTATGTATGTTTATGTAACGAATAATTAGCTTTGCCCGCGATTTCAACCACGTAGAAGTCGTTTTTTGCTGTTCCTTCGGAAACTGTCCAATTTTCGGGAAGTTCGAACGGTCGGTCGAAGTGTTGAACCGTGAAGTGAAGATACAACAAGTGATACAATGAGTGATTTTGTATTTTAGTTATTTTTTTCAATATATTTAAAAATATTTTCATGTTTTTTACCAACTAGATGCGGTCAAGCAAGTTTTACAACGATATACCAAATTTAAAGTTGGTTGTTACTGAGAAAAACTATTGAAAACATACACACAGACAGACAGACATCGAAGTCTCACCATAGGGGTTCCTTTTTACCATTTTGGTACGGAACCCTTAAAACTAAGTATAGGAAGGAGGAATGTTCAACAAAGAAATTACATTTTTATTCCCCTTACCGACTCGCGCTTGACCGCGTAAAGAGACAATATCAACGAGCACCTGTCGCGGCGTTGCGGCTTGTTCCCTCTTGCTCTGTAGCCTAAGGGAAGAGAGAGACGCAGAAACACGCTCTTTCACACTGCGTCTATTAAATTCCGTTTTTTATGTCTAACTAGCTGTTACCCGTAAGTTTGTTTAGAATATATTTTCCACCTGAGAATTTTAAGAACTTTACAAAAGCTGTGTTGGAAACGTCGCATTTTCTTTTTTAATGATTAGTTAGGTGTAATTGTTTAAAACTCTTTAATTAAATTGTTATGCTTTGAAACGCGTTTCAGGATGACGTAAGCAGGTTAGATAGGATAGCGTTTGCCGATTTCGCCCGGCACTCATTACTCACGTTTGGCTTAGCAGCTAAGCGCAGGTCTAGAACGCCGCGGTGCGGTGGTTCAAACCCCAATACATCTCAAAGGTCTTTTTGTTATTGTGTATTATCTCTGTGATAGTTTTATCGACCAAGCGAGCGCGAAGCGTCTCCGTTTCAGCTTGGACAAAAATGCTTTCGTATGTCCGTATGTCCGGCTGTTCTCCCCTACATGTCGCATTTCTCAACAGATTCTCGTGAAATTTTGTGAGCAGGTTTTATAATTATATGATTTTTTTTGACTTTCGATTTTTTCCAAAAATATGTGAATTTTTGCGATTACAAACTTATCTGCGGTGTTGGTAAACTGACCGCGACCGATGTCGATGTATGGGGATAACAGTTCTCCAACGGTAAAGTTAAATTTATCGCGAGGACCGATAAAATTTAAATGTGCTTGTGGAGTTGTGCTGGTTTTCCATGAATGCCATAACTCTTGGGATATCACCTGTCAAATAAAAAAAAAGGGTAGGCTTTATCAGGGACGCAGCCGTAGTACGTGAAACGTCAAAACACTCGCTAGTAGCTCCCAACTTCCACCACACCCGGACCACGGAGCAGTTAATACCTCCTCGTCACCTCCATACTCATATTGTTTTCATCCCCTGTTTGCCTTTGACGCGTTTTTTTTGACAGAAGGCAAATTGGAAATCCTCCGGCAAAGTGCTGGTCCGGGCACATAGGAATTTTTGCGGTCCTTCGCAATTTGAAATGCAATTTGCGGACAAAGGAAAGGTATTACAACGATATGGCTCAGTGAGATGGTTTCTGTGTTTTTAATCGAGATGTCACCAGTTTAAAAAACACGCAACTGCTGAAATATTCTAACGTATTAAAAAAAACGATGACGGTTTACAGTCAAGTGTGTTAAACATTTCGAAAGACGAATCGGTGACTTGATGTCGTCCGTCAAGGTGTGTACATGATGAAACCAGAGACTAACAGAATCATACGTCTGGTTAAGACATAATTATAAAGCAAAAAATAGCTGCGATTAAAAAAGTTTACAAAATCCTGAATAAACAAGCACGCAACGACAATTTACTTTATGATAAAGATGTTGTAATTCTCGGATTTTATAATTCTTTACAAAGGTAAAAAAGCTTATTACCCATTTTAATGCCTAGTTTCTGTGAAAACAGAAAATATTTTCAGTTTTTCATAATATATTATTTATTCATCGTACTTATGCACAAGATGGCAGAGATGCCTGTCTTATGACATTATTCTCTCTCTGAATACGTCTCTGAATTCAGAGAGGTTAGCATATCTTGTATTTTCTTCTTTGTCGCTCAGTGCGTGCATTGCAGACAACGGCGGATTTACTAACAAATGAAAAAAAGTGGAATAATAAAGGGGGTCCCATACAAGAAACGCTTTTTCAACGTATTTTTATTTTTGTTGTATCGAAAAACGGTAAAACATACATGCGTCAAATTTGGTATGATTATAAAACAAACCCTATAAAATAACAACAATAAGTAAAACTCTGCCAAATGTGTACGAAACCCTCAGTGCGCGAGTCCGACTCGCACTTGCTCAGTTTTTTTATTAATACGGACCTTAGCCTATATTGAGTCAAGGGCCATTTTAACAAACCGATCTTAAACGATATGCTGTCTCAAGACACAAAGTAAACCTTAGAATTCAAGTGATAGAGAACCTGTCAGTTTAGATGCGTTTGGAGACAAGTATCTCACTCAAGTACACGCTTAATACCATTATAATAATAAAAAAACAATAATAATGATACATCTTGTGAGATATAAAATAACTATAAGAGTGATTCCACGAGCGTTTCAACCGCCGTCAGTCCCTTGATCGCATTAAAGTCTAAATTTCTGTAGCTTTGGATGCCATTTTCTGTTATTTTATACAGTGCCCTGATTTCTACAAAATAACCGAGAATGGCATCCAAACCTACAGAAATTTCGACTTTAATGCAATCACGGGACTGACGGCGGTTGAAACGCTTGTGGAATCACCCATAAACATTTCACAGAGCACCTCTGATTCTCTGATTACAGATAATTCAATATCAGTTACTAAATGACAAACACGTAGATTTCATTACAAACGAATCTCGAAATAATGGCGTTGTCAGATGCAGCTGAAAGGATTTCATTGATATTTTAATTGTTAATTAATGAACAAAAGCGATATGAACACTCTAAGCGAACTACCTATGTGCCATTGTATTATTATGACCAGTTTTGTTAAAGGAACTATGGTTTGATAATGTTTTATTGATTAAATAGATATCGTAAGTTAGATATTTATCTTTTTGTTAAATATCTCTTTCTCTATACAGAAAATGGGCTCCAATTGTTGATTATGTTAATTACTTTCAAGAAAATCTCTTTATTCCAGACAGACTTCTAGTTATATATTATTACAAAATTATAAAATAAATATCGATATATTAAACGCTATATTTTCTTTCAAAATAATACTAGGTATTCCAGACATCCTAATTAATATCTCAACAACTGAATGGATTCATCAAGATCTATTCATCAGACGAATATAATAGCAATGTTTTATTTATTATCAATTATGAATATCAAATATGTTACATACAATATAGCTTAATTGTATTCAAGTTAATCCAATTACCTATATTTGCCGTCTTACACGTGTAATGAAAGTAAATGAAGTCCAATGAGATTAATTAAGTTTCTTCAAAGAACATTGCTAATGATACGGTGCTTTGGTTCTGATGTATTTCTTAGAAATGTTGTGGTTATAACATTCGACAGTTCAACAAAATAATTGATAATTTTAGGGCTTTTGATAAAATTTACAAAAATCTGTGAGTAAATAAAATAAAATAATATTAAGCTGTGTCCAAAACAAGATAGCGATAAAAATATTTTCCCTTCAAATTTATTATGGTTTCCATGTCACTAAAACTATTAACCAGTTATTCCATTTTAACTCAAATGTAGAGCATATAACCAAAAAAATCCGTATCTATATTCTTGATAAGATATAGAGAGTTTGAAAGTTAGTTTAACATGTTGTAAGCAAAATCAAGCTTACTTAAGCTAAGAAAAGCTTTGTTGGTAACGCTCCTGGAATATAACATGTTCAAGGTATACTATTCTGGCAAACTCTAGTTTGTTAGTATCCGTGCAGCACATATTTGCATATTTGCTACACGGACGCATCTACGTGCGGGACGGGTGCAGTATTTGGGCAGTTGCCTCTTTGAACGGTAGAACAAATATTGTTGTTTAGGATAGTCCAGTAACAGTGTTATACAATAAAATTAGACAGGTTATTAATATTAATATAAAACTAGCTTTTGTGGTTTTGTACCAAATAATTTACAAAGCCTTAGAAAGTAGCTTAAAGCGCTTTTTACTAGTTTCTTGAAGCGCTTCTTGAAAGCAACAATGATTTCAAAGGTGTCCTTCCATTTGGGCAAAAAACGTTTAGCAAACTGTTTCATTTCGCAACCGTTTCATTTGGCCAAATGCATAAATATTTTCTGTTTCTATTTCTTTCTTTTTCTTCCATGTTGCATTATGCTCATCATGGCTATAAGCCGTTAACGATTTTCGAAAATCGACAAAATGTATGAATCGACATAAGAGGCCGACGCGACTGATCGTTAGCCCTTTAATTTAAAAAAAAGTAAGGTCGTGTTCACACTAGCGTTTTACCGGCGGTTTCTCGGCGGAGCGGGAACGCGGCGTGCACGCTGCGATATCTTAGCAATTATTTGCCGCCAGCGTGCCGCCGCGTTGACTTAATATTGAATTGTGTATTGCGGAAATTCGTAAACGCCCAGTCATTTCGGATATGTCTAGTGCGGAATATAGGAATATAGTAATAGGAATCCGTTTTAATCGCCTTGTCAGTAAAACAGCTAGAAGTATGTCCTCGTCGGAGTCCAATTTGTAATTAACATCAACGTACGTAGCTTGATCGCCGCGTCCACGCGGCGTCACCTCGGCGGCACGCTGGCGGCAAATAATCGCCAACATATCGCAGCGTGCTCGCCGCGCACACGCCGCGTGCACGCCGCGTTCCCGCTCCGCCGAGAAACCGCCGGCAAAAACGCTAGTGTGAACACGCCCTAATGCATCTGGGTCATACACAGATTTGAGTTCAACATTATCCCTTCTGTTCCTACAAGTTAACGACGTGGGAGTTAACTCATATAATTTCGATACAGGCCAAAACTACACCAGACCCCCATTACGCGGATATATGCTAACCCGAAAAATTTGGTTTCAAAGTCCCTTTCTGGAACAGGAGTGACAACTTTGTTTCTGTGACTGTGTATGACCCATCTTGGCTGGGCTGATGTGGTTATTTCAACTAGATAAATATTTTGATTTCGAATCTTTGGAAGGTTATTAGATATCTATGTAGCGCTCGCATCAAAAGTCCGCATGGCTACCGAAATACGCGTCGGCAACCGACGAGAATAGCCGACATTCTTTATTGTGGCTATCTCTAATGAGGGAGATAGCGCGGATTGGCAGATAACCTGTTTCATAACCGATAGTTTCGTTAAGATTTATTTACGCGAATTTAAACTTTGACTTTTTTACGTTTCAACTAGCTTATGCCCGTGAATTAGTCCGCGTAGAAGTTGTTTATCACTGCTCCCTCTGGAACTGTCACATTTTCCGGGATGGATAATATTCTATGTCCTTCCCAGGGACTCTTTAGCCGTGAAAACATAACATACAAACCAACTCACTTCAATTTGTAATATTAGTACTGATTTGATTCAGCGAAAGTTATTTGAACATAACATATTTAAGATTTTTGACATTTATACATTTACCGTCAAGCATATCTGTCAAATAAATTTAGCCCTTTCCCTTTCTTGCACTTGAAAATAGAGAAGGAGAGGGCTATCTGTAACTGACAGATGAATTTACCTGTCGATTGTGAAACAGAAGAATTCGGCAATACTTTAGCAATTCAAGGAAAATATTGAGTGACAGTTTTCGCAATTCGTGTGAGAATCTGGAATATTTTGTTATATTTTTCTATTATTGAATCAGAAATGTCACGCAACGTGTTCGAGATTAAAAAGGTGCCGCCAGTTCAATTGTCGCCAAATTTGCGTCAGCTTATTATGTTGACTAGTGTGCTGTTCTGTCACTCAACTCGTCTTTGAGATCGACGATGCGCGTGTAATTACGTTCTATCAATTCATATCATGGACCCCACAAGGGATACAACTCCTCAAGCATCTAGATTTTTTCCACCAACCATCTCAAAACCCCCCCCCCCCCAAATAATAACAAGTACTTGGGAGACCGAGCGCCGTCGCTTATAGCTGGGGTTCGAACCCACAGTCTTTGCGTAGTAGGCCAACGCTCTAACCATCAGTGTATTCAGACAGCGGCAGCCGCCCCGAAATTACAAACCATATTGCGCAGGAAATATTTTTTCCCAGATTTTTCGCCCCCGTAAACCCCCGTACTGCAAATTTTATCGAAATCGTTAGAGCCGTTTTCGTAAACGTGAGTACAAATATCTATAGAAGCATTTGCGCCAACCGTCCTTAGGTCGATTTTTTATTTCGTTTCATTTCATTTTCAATTTATTTCATTTTTATAATATCACGTGAAATTCAAAAATCGACTCCCAGGTTTTCATCTTTTTTGATGTCAATAAGTTCAATAAGTAGTCGGGGAAACAGTTAAATCTATAAAATACATATATGCCTCAATCGCTAAGCGTATTGATCTCTAGTCTCTTGTAATATCCAAAAACCAAAAGCGTTTCCAGCTGCAAATCAGCTGCGAACGAAACCGGCGCGCGCGGCGTCAGAGTTTAATAATACCGCGGTTATGCGCAAACGCACGCGTTACTGTAAATATAGATCGGCTGCTGAAGCGGATTCGAAACATCCTGTCTCTTTTACTTTATAATCAAGGTTATATGGGAAGAAAGAGACGGTGTGACGTTGAAGTTCTTGACATTGAAAAGCTTTATCAAATGTTAATTACCACTTTAATTACATCTTTTATCACTTTATAATTCAACGAGGTAGATAGAGACAACATCCGTCTTAAGGCAACGTTAAATTAATTAATGTTTATGCAACTGAGAATCATTACATGAAAGCAGGAAGGACAAGGACTTCAAGAACAATATACCTAACAAGCACTAGATAAAATTTGACAGGTGCTAGGAAAATGAATACGTCTATTCCATATTCTAACGTAAGACTCAACGCTTAAGGTTTAAAATAAAAGTGCCCCGTCTTGATAAAATCGCTACAAAAATGTGACAATCGCAATAATCGTTTAGTAATAAAAGGGAATAAAAGTCAGCACGAGACACCTTTATTTTAAACCTTAAGCGTTAAGTCTTACGTTAGAATATGGAATAGAAATATTCATTTCCACAGCACCTGTCAAATTTTATCTCGTGCATTAAGCCCGCTGTAATAGATATTAAACTTGAATTTTATTATAGAGGTACAGTATGTAAATATTACGAGGAAATATGATTTGTATTACAAAGCATATAAAGAAGGAATTTCGTTAATAACTCTAGCAAATAGAGGGTGATTATGTTTTGCCGTGTTTAATACGATTAAAATATTTTACACATCCTTAAAATAATTTATTAGAATTTTATAATATACAGTAACATTTCTTTTTGCACGTAATTCACGTTAAATTCATAATTTCAGTGCCACACGTCCTAACTTACATACAAAACTGACCCGATTTATCCTTCGTGGCATTGAAGGCTTAAGGGTCAAAATTCCCATGAAAGCCTTGGAAGTATGCAACCCTTGGTCCCTTCTGGGCGGCACAGCGGGAATTCCTATTTGGAAAACTATGTGGTATTACATTAAGCACGTAAAACAATAAATAGGGACATGGGAAAAAAGCCGGTCAAGTGCAAGTTGGACTCGCGCACCGAGGGTTCCGCACAAACTTGTAGGTATGTAAATAGTTCGTTAATCACGGGAATACAATAGAATTAAAGTCCAGTATAAACTAATACGCACTAAGTATGCATTCTCGTACTTAGTGCGTGTCAGTTTATAGTGGAGTTTTTTTATGTGATGTAACTACAAATTAACGGTTTTCGTATTTTTTCCTTTACTTGTTCTATAAGACATTGCTTCTTGCCAAATTTCATGATTCTAAGTCAACGGGAAGTACCCGTAGTAATCAAGCTTTTGATTCCTTTGAATATGCGGCATAAACGGCCGTATCTTTTGATTGCGTTGATTTAAAAGCTTGATTTTTTCACAACTCCAAGAGATTGCAGACTTGAGTATTTGATATAAATTTCAACTTGATACCTTTATGCGTTCCTGAGAAAAAGAGTCTTGACAGACGGACGGACAACGAAGTGATCTTACAAGGGTTCCTTTTTTCCTTTTGAGGTACCTACGGAACCCTAAAAACAGGGAGTTACGTCTTAATGATTTTTTTTACTACATCTTTACAACAAAACCACTCCAAAGCAACAATTCTGTCGTAACAAAAAAAAAGTTATAACGTACACGCATGCAAAGCTTTGCGATTGGTCAAAACAATATTTTCACTTTATGTATATTTTTTCTCTTCGATATCTCTCTATAGATCTATCTCTTCGGTATTATTATTATTAATACATTTTTGTTTTGTTGTGAAAATGAATTGCATTTTGATTATAATACTATTTTACTTACTAATGAGCACGGAAGTACACTGCCAAGTTCCTTAAGTGATTCCAAATATAATCCTTAATAAAATAAAAATAAACTTAACCAAAATCCACAAAAAATGTCACATACATACATTTACTTAATTATTAGTTAAATAATTTTTATATTTGTAATAATTGTACATAATTTCCTGTAATGGACGCCGTATTGTATAGTTTATCACAGACTTGGCAGACCATGTAGGCCGGTATGCTTTATTTCTTTATAACTATTTGGTTTCGAGATTCTTACTGGTCAAACTAGTATGTCGAATTATAGATTCTAGCTAAGTTAATTGCCTAAATGGTGCTTATTTTAAAATACATACTAACTTAACATTTTTTTCTTTCCAGGTGACATCGTCATGTGTTAGTGTGTGTAGCTGTGTTATGTGCGAGTGACGTGTCGTGACAGTGACAAAATGGCGCCCGTGTTGGTATTGCTCGCTCTGCTCGGCTTCGGCGGCGCGCTGGCTGATAAAGGTAATTCAGATCTTTAGTGTTATACTTTAGAGTAGACATTGGTTTGGCAAGATTTGACAAGGACCTCTAACAACCTGTTACAAAAAAAACATCAGTTGTCCAACAAGAGATTTAAATGAGCTTAAATAACTCGAGATCGTTAGTTGAGATAAGTGTTTTATTTATTACCTATAGGTAAGACATTTATGTCTTCACTTTATTTTCTTGCTTGTAAATGAATACTTATTTTTTATGTAAATTCGCAATTTCCACAAAAGGATATTTAATTTCGCCATTATCACATTTAAATACCTACGTTTAGCTGTAATGCGTCACTTTAAGAGAATGCAAAGTGAAATACATTCAGTCAACAAAGTATCGGGAATGGATGATTTGTTTATGGTTCCAAATTCAAATTTTTGTTTTTTTTGTTGTTGTTAGATTGGCACAACTGTTTTCTATTGTGGCGCGGAGTTTGAGTTGCATCTGTTATTTATATTAAATACAGTGCTGTTTTTAGTTATATCATATCTAGTGTGTATTGCGAATTTCATAATGGACAAAAACATTGAACAAAGAGTTTGTCTTAAATTTTGCATCGCCAATGGAATTTCGTGTTCGGAGTCACTGAAAATGTTACAGAAGGCTTACGGTGATTCGACTTTATCAAAAACACGTGTTTATGAGTGGTACAAAGCGTTCAAAAGCGGTCGAGATGTGATGGAAGATTTGCCTCGCTCTGGTAGGCCATCAACGTCTGCAACTGAAGTTAACATCGCAAAAGTGAAGGAAATAGTGACTGAAAATCCTCATTCAACTTTGAGAGAGATAGCCGCCGAACTTTCTGTATCTCACGAGTCGATCCGTACTATTTTAACTAATCATTTGGGTATGAAACATGTTACCGCTCGGCTAGTCCCAAAAGACCTGAATTTTCTCCAAAAACTCAATCGCATGAGAGTCGCTGAGGACATGCTAGAACGAGTCAATTCCGACCCAACATTCATGAAACGCATTGTTACTGGTGACGAGACGTGGGTTTACGAGTTTGACATGCAAACTAGTCAACAAGCTTCGGAGTGGCGCTTCGTGGCACCCGTTTTCAATCGGTAGAAGACATAAAGGAGAATTCGCGCCGAGAACTGAATTCAATTCCGGAAACAGCGTTTAAAAAATGTTTTGATGATTGGATTATTCGTTGGCGTAAGTGTATCGTTTCTGAAGGAGCATACTTTGAAGGTGATAAAATAAATTTGGATGATTAACAAACAGTTTGTGTATTATTGATCTTTTCCCGGTAATTTCTTGACAGAGTAGTATGTACGCTTAAAGCTCTACAAAAATATATTGTTCCCCATCGAAACATCTTACAACAGCCTTCAAATTAAACGCAGGGTTTATGGTGTAGGAGCCCAGGCAATCATTTACATTTCGCGTATAAATGAGTCCGCTGTTAAGTCCTTTACCACGTATTTTGTTATAAACGCAAGCTGTATGTGGGAAAGCTTCTTATTATAAGCTTTGGATTGAGCACAAATTCAATTTTACGCAGATCCGGCTTTCTCAATTTTCTAAACACTTGCCTCGTGTACATAGAAGTGAAATAAACAGTAGGTTACATAGTTTCTGCTGGAAAAAATATAATTATGAATTATTATACGTATTTTGTTACAGCAAATATGTCATTTTCTAAAACAAACCGCATCACAACTCGATGACGAATTATCAACTGACGAGCTTAAGTTGTCTCGTCAGAGGTTAATATTAATAGTTTCGAAGCTTTTGTTGATGCATTATCAAAAACAATTGCTGATCAATCGAAAATGCATTGTTATTCCACTCCAAACCTTTACCTACAAATTTAATCCAGCTAATTGTATGTTAACTAAAGTTTCTATACAGCTAAAGTTATTCAATCAAATATTGAAGTTCTCAAATTAATTTAGCGTAGTTTGTTGATTTCAAGTCTTCAACTACAATCAATAAGTTGGCAAGTTGCAGGTGCAATTTAGGATAGTGCTAAGTCGAGCTACTTGCTGCTTGACTTACCAACTGCCCGGGCAAGTCCGTCTTGGATACAGAATCACTTGAGATTAATTTCAACCGTGAGCGTTGGAGATTGGATTAGGATCACAATTGCAATTGAATAAATTGAATGGATATTAAGAAACGGATTTGTATGCAAAATTACAGTAAGTTTTCAATAAATTTAATTCAATAATCAAGAAAAACGATAAGCTGTGATGTCGCCAGGCAAGGCTCGGAGGCCTCGCTTTACTTAAATTATAGACTGATGTGTAACTTTTGTCTTTTAAAATAAACCTATGGTTTAAAAATATCAAAAAATTACAAAAAATCTAAAAACGGAACTTTATATTATGGGAAAATATCTTAAATAAAGACACCAGCTTTACTCTTTTGAAGATATAAGTTGCCAAAGTGTGCAGTCTTAATTCGGTCGGGTTGTCAAATCGTCATATTTCAATAGTAAAATACCGTGTATGATTTGACAACCCGATCGAATGAAGAATGTTAGCAAGTGGCTCAACAATTCCGTGGTGTGACATATTATGTGACTGTACCAACTTTGACTACTGTAACTTGGCCACTGTTGCGATAATAACACGCGCGAACTACCCGCAACGCCGCCGCAACGTCGGTATTTGACTAAAGTTTTAATAACACTATGATATACTGGGCTTATCTACGGGACTTGGCCCGTTTTATAAAGGTAGTTTGGCACCCGTTGTAATTTAAGGGGAAAGTTTTAAATTTAATGCTTGTTATAAATTAAGTTGATATAATAATTATTTGTATTTTAATATCCTTACTAATATTTCTGAATATGTAAGTTTGTTTGTATGTTACGTATTCTCAGTCCTACGCCTCCCTTGATAGATTATAGGCTAGAAACGAACGGGTAAATTTGACAGTTTCCAAGGGAATAGCCCCAAGTAGCACGCAAGCTGTATAAGAGCTTATACAGCCATTATAACTAGTTTTAGCTGCATAAGGGCTGTATAAGCTGTTATACAGTGGCAAGTGGCTATTTCAACGCGAATCCGATTCGCGAGCGAAGCTAGTAATAAATAAAAAAGAAAAGTGCCCAATTTAACTAATATAACCCAAACCCAATGATAATAAAAAATAGAACCGTCTTCAAAAAAAACCCACTAAACGAGACTAAATAATGACCGGCTTCCTAGGAATTGCCTATTTGATGGGTGCCTAATAGATACATGGAATATATCTAAGCCGGTGTCAAGTAGGTTTACACAATCCACCGACTTCGATATATTCCATGTACCTATTAGGCACCCATCAAATAGGCAATTCCTAGGAAGCCGGTCATTATTTAGTCTTGTTTAGTGGGTTTTTTTTGAAGACGGTTCTATTATTTATAAAAAATTTTTTTTCGTCTTTTTTTATTACTAATTATTACTATTACTGATTGAATATATTTTTAACCGACTTCAAAAAAAAGGAGGTTCTCAGTTTGACCTGTATGTTTGTATGTATGTATGTATGTTTGTCCACGATTATCTCGCGTTTGGCTGAACCGATTTAGATGCGTTTTTCAGCAAAGTATTTGTTACATTCTGGAGAAGGTTTTGGTATACAAGAATAATGGATACCACGTGACGTCATCCGCATGGATCCGTTATTAAGCGATAATATATTAGTTCAACTTGACCGATTTTGTGTTGACGCGATTTTTTTAGTGATAGGTAGTTATACTCGTATCACTAAAAAGCGAAAAAAAAATGTAATAAAAAAGGCGAAAAAAATTTTTGAATAAAAAATAGAACCGTCTTCAAAAAAAACCCACAAAACAAGACTAAATAATGACCGGCTTCCTAGGAATTGCCTATTTGATGGGTGCCTAATAGGTACATGGAATATATCGAAGTCGGTGGCAAGAATCATGTGACATTGCTATTGTGTAAACCTACTTGACACCGGCTTAGATATATTCCATGTACCTATTAGGCACCCATCAAATAGGCAATTCCTAGGAAGCCGGTCATTATTTAGTCTTGTTTTGTGGGTTTTTTTTGAAGACGGTTCTATTTTTTTTTACTAATTAATTAATTAAATGTTGACATGATAATTGTTATAACGCTGTGGTTTATTACTGTTAAGTTATAATTTAAATAAATGAATTATGAATTATGAATTATTATTACATTTTTTTTCGCTTTTTAGTGATACGAGTATAACTATCACAAAAAAAAAATCGCGTCAACACAAAATCGGTCGAGTTGAACTAATATATCGCTTAATAACGGATCAATGCGGATGACGTCACGGGGTATCCATTTCTTGTATACCAAAACCTTCTTCAGAATGTAACAAATACTTTGCTGAAAACCGCATCTAAATCAGTTCAGCCAAACGCGAGATAATCGTGGACAAACATACATACATACATACATACATACATACATACATACATACAAACATACAGGTCAAACTGAGAACCTCCTTTTTTTTGAAGTCGGTTAAAAAACTGAGAACCTCCTTTTTTTTGAAGTCGGTTAAATGAAAAATAGCTGTGAAGTGAAGTGCTTATCAAAAAAGTAACGAAAACTAAAACCTAATCCGTTATTACTCACAATGCGACGAGAAGGCAAAAGCCACTGAGAGAATCGAGAATTTAATTACGGCTGCGTCGTTCAGCGGAGAAAGCTTTCGACCGTTACTTATTCTTTTTGGATTGGTTCTGCATGTTAGGCTCTGTTGTAAATGACTTTGCGGGCTCCCTATGTTTTCCCATAACGTTTGAAATCCTAATTTCACTTGCTATAATGTTGTTTACCGACCTATTTCCTCTTGACATAATGTTTTTGTTCCTAAAATAATTTGTCCTAATGATAACTTCCAGTTCCATAAAGTAGAGTTTCTGCAAATTGGTCCTGGCAAATTATCGCAATTCAATCTAACACTCCTCATCGCTGCGCTCGTCGTCGTACCTAATTTTTAGGATTTTAATAATTATGACTACCGAAAATATGACTAAAATGTGTTAGAACAATCGATACATTATGGGAATAAAACATTATGGGTACTAACCTGCCTCACTTCATTACGTATGGCAGTCTTCTGCGTGAACCTAATATCGATGCCCAAGTGCTTCAACCTTGCTGCTTCAGGCAAAAACATCATGCAACTCTGTCATGCCACCAGGAAAACAGCGAAGGACATTCGTTTACCGCGTGGGAAAGGGACTGGTCAGATGCTTCCTCAGTCCCAGTGTAAGTGGTAAAACAAATTCCTGTACCTAAAAGTTTGGTCCGGTAGTACTCGCCCGCTCTATCTTGGCGGAGGTAGACCAGCCGTCAGCGCCATTAGTCCACACACGCTCTTATTCCTTCATAACTATTGGTTATAGCTTTATCATAGATTTTCCTTTTATTCTTCGACAGTAATTTAATCCTAAAATGGTAGTTTGAATGGCTGTATTGGTTACACAATCCGGTTACATTACAGCAATCATTGATAACATCGACGACTTTTGTTGGGCCGTCGTGATTGATTACAGCCATTTACAAAGAATCGCATATCTATTTATAGAGGTTTTATTGTATTTGTGACTTTGTTGACTATGTGCACAGTCGGAACTGATTGTACTCGTATGTAGCAGATGTGATCTTTTATTGACGAGCAGCATTGGTTGAATACTGAAGGGCGGTTGAAACTGCGTTTATAAAAACAAATCTTGCTTTATTATCATTTGATGATGATCATCATATCAGCCGAAAGACGTCCACTGCTGGACATAGGCCTTCCCCAAGGATCTCCACTACATCCGGTTTAGCGCTTCCTGCATCCTTCGGCTTTCCATGATCTTCACCAGATCATCGGTCCACCTTGGAGGCCTGCCGACACTTCGCTTTCCAGTCCGCGGTCACTCTAGGACTTCCCGTCCCAACGGCCATCAGTTCTATGAAGAAATTTTGCTTAATGTTCAGCTAAAATAGTTACAGATTGGTGAAGAGGGATATTTAAAGGAAAATGGTGACACATTTTAGACAAATTCAATAAAAACTGGTGGGAATATTATAGATCAAGCCTATAATATGAAAAAAATGTAATTGTATATTGATAGTTTTGTTCTCCATTTTACACGTTAATTTGAATCACAAAAGGTCTAAACTCCATTAAAACACAATTGACCTTCAAATAAGTTTTCAGAGCAATCTAACTTGTCACTAAAAACTCGCTCAAAAATGACTTTACCACATTCTCGTGAAAAACTACTTTATTTTTTGGTCCTCCAAATGGAGCTCCGGTGCACTCTGACGCTTAAATTGAATCCTGTAAAAACGAAACTTTAAATAACCGCCAAGTTTTGAAACTTCACACATCGAAGCGTTAGCGCCGCGGTGAGGAAGTTTTGCGCAAAGCCACCACACATAATCAATGTCATTATATTTTATTTGCGAGAATATAACAATTAAATGTCCCTGATTTATCACTAGCATAAGTCATTGTCGTTCTAGTAGCCTGAAAATAAATTAATTTGAATTTATTTTGGTGATAAAGATATTATTTCGCGAAATTATCAAATAAACAAACTAGAAGTCAAACTCAAAACATTTATTTGACAGACACACTGCAACACAACAGACCAAGTT
Organism: Tortrix viridana; assembly: GCA_963241965.1. Taxonomy (NCBI): domain Eukaryota; kingdom Metazoa; phylum Arthropoda; class Insecta; order Lepidoptera; family Tortricidae; genus Tortrix; species Tortrix viridana. Next base: position 428,351 of record OY725197.1, read on the forward strand.
CAATGAAATAAACGGTCTGTACTTGTCTTGAATTTAATTTTAATCTGTTTAGGAAACAAACGCATAATAATAAAACTAGATCTATATTTGAATGAGCGGTTTATATTTATCAGCAAGCATCGATTTTGCAGCAAGAACTTGGCCGCTCTCCCGTGCACCTTTTGACTAGTTGTGAGAGCATTATATGACTTCATTCCGACTCGCAGCGATATGCTGGTGCTTAAATTGGCGCGGATGGGTTTCCACTGCCGTTGTCTGTGGGTTTAAGGTTTTATTAACGAATTAACAGAACCATTTTAATGAAAAACAAAAATCATTGTTTATACTGGCAATACTAACGAAATAAAAAACTGTAATGAACGGTTTTAATTAAAAATGCTTCGTTACCCGTTTATTTTTGTATGTTTCAATTGTTTTCACGTTTTTTGGTTCAGTAAGTTGTTGCAAATAAAAATTGTTTTCACTTCTCCTATTCGAAAAAAAAAGCTTTTCTAGCCCGTTTAGAAAACGAGTTTTGCTCCCTCTATATATATTTTGTTTATATTCTGTAATTATTTGTTTTTCTTAAATAAATATTGGATGAATAGTTTTTCTCATAGGAGAAGTGAAAAGAAGAGTGTATTACACGGTAGCAAAATTATTTATATCTCAGGCTTGGCGGTTTGAATCCCTCCCACTACACTCAGGTTCCATACTAGAATCCCCGCTACGCTCGGGTCCAACACGCTAACCCTCGATGAAATATTGCGTTTTGCTCCCTTGTAATACAATCTACTATTTCTTGCTTCCTTTCTTTCTTTATTCATATAGCGTTCTTACAAATCTAAGGGCCGGGTGCCTATCGTTTCGTAGAAAGTCAATACCTCGAATTTCGGTTCTCCGACCACGTTTGTCAGAATTTTCAGTTGTTCGAATCACGATAGTTAGAATTTCATTGCTTTGTAATTTCATTTACTCGAAGTCATCTGTTGTCCGAAACTACAGTTCTCCTAATTTCACTTGCTGCTTTTTCAATACATCGAATATTAATAGGCAAAATTTTCTGTTTCTCGAAAACGTTTCACCGAAAATTGGAAATCCTAATTAATACTTTTCGAATGGGTTTCGACTTCGAATGTTAGACACACTTTAGGAAGGCGGAGTGGGATAGCTAGGCGGAGGGGGACGTGGGGGGCGAAGCCCCCCACAATGGGGGCTCGGGGGGCGAAGCCCCCCGCCATAAAAAAAACAAATACCCTCCCTCACTAGGTTGGGTTAGGTTAGAACTGTGACCACAACAGCACGCGAGCCGAGCGAGCGAAGCGAGCGTGCCGCGGCAGCGGCCGGCGAAGCGCCCGAAACATAAATCGTTTAACTGAACAATCGGGGAAAACCTATTCTGTGAAAAGTGCATTCGGGATATTAAAACTTCGTAGATTTGAACATATTTTCAATTAAAAATCGGAAATTTAATAATCGAAGTAATGAAATTCGGAGAAACGAAAATTCGAAGAAGGAAAAATTCGCGTTACTGAGAATCGAAGTATCGTGTTCGGGCAAAAGAAAATCGAGCTATTAATTTTCTACGAAACAATACCTACCCCTAAGGGCCGTATTAATAAACTCATCTCAACTCTGATCCTCGTCTCAAGATACGTCAAAGTAAACGTCAATCTATAGAAAACTGTCATTTTTGACGCATCTTGTGACGGGGATCATAGTTGAGATGAGTTTATTAATACGGCCCTAAGTTCTAAGTGACAAATCAGGAAACCTAAATAAGTATATACATTTTCATATACAAAACATTTCTAAATTTTTCAAAATACAATAAATTGTGACTTCTTAATTATAACTAACGCTACAAAAACACCACTTGAACAGGGAATATCCATGATTTTTTTTTTGCTTTATTAAAAAGTAAAAAGTCATTCATGTAACAAACAGTAAAGAAGAATTATTTCGAATAACTACCTATAAAATAACCAAGATATAAGACATACAAAATTGTTTCTCTCTTTCTAGCAAAACTGGATATATCGCATTATGTAAATATTTTAACTATTTAACTCAATACATTTATTCTTATACTCAAAACAGAATTTAACATGGAGTTTATAAATATGGCTGTAGTGCACGCTGACGTCACAGTTCATGTCGGATCTCTGTCTAATTAGCAGTTTTTAAATGCTTATTTTAACCGTATTTTTTGGGCGATTTTAATTTCAAATTCAATTTTTGCCATCCGTTTCACGGTATTTTCATATTTTGTTAATAAATACGATAACTTTTAATACATATTCCCTGTAACACCAAATCCTCTTTTGTTTAATACTACCTAAGAAGAGAAAATTTAGAATTTTCTGTCGTATCCTGTCATAACATTTTCCACAAACCCCTGTCTCGTAAAGAACCACGAAAATTCTCAAGTAGAACGCATCTAGTCCATGAAAAACTAGTTTTTATACCGGCCTGCTATATTTATGGACCCTCAACTAGAATAGGGTTGGCAACGGCCGGCCGGGGACGCCTCTGACCTTGCCGGCAATTTGCGGCTGCGGCAACCCTACCGAATTATTATTGCCGCTTAGGCGTGTGTTTTATTTTTAAGGGTAGCGTTGTTTAAGTTTATAATTTGTAGTTTCATTTATTATTTTAAATGCCGTGGTAGCCTAATGGTTTGACCTGCCGACTCTCAAGCAGAGGGTCGTGGGTTCGAACCCGGGTTCGCACCTATAAGTTTTTCGGAATTTATGTGCGAAATATAATTTGTTTTACCATGAGCTTTTCGGTGAAGGAAAACATCGTGAGGAAACCTGCACACACCTGCCAAGCAATTTGACGGTGTGTGCGAAGTTCCCAATCCGCACTGGGGCGTGGGAACTATAGCCCAAACCCTCCCATTGTGAGTGGAGGCCTGTGCCCAGCAGTGGGACGCATGATGGGCTGGATTATTATTATTTTAAATACCACGGAATATTTAAGAATATTATCTGAAGTTTTTTTGTTCGCTTTTACAAGCTTACCTTTAGTATTTGTGACTTTGTTACATTTAGGGCAAATCTTGCAAGCTGAATTAAAACCACTAGCCGGTATCTGAATGAGTTGTAGTTTGGTATACCTACGCTGCCGTCGTAAGAAAAAAAGGCACATCTGCGAATTATTCACAGAAGCATATTAAACCCTGTGTAGGTTAATAAAGGTCGCATGTGCAACACCAATTTGTTTGCACATGTGCCTTTTTTCTTATGAGGGCAGTTCGTAACTTCGGTGACAATGTGGTCTGATAATGCATTCGGAAGGTGGCCAGGGGAACCTTCAACGAAACAAGATAACTTCGCCGTGGCTTGTTGGATTTGTCTTCATGATGATGATCGCAGTGCAAAAATACACAATCCAGACAAATGGTGTTTTTACTAGGAAAGTATTGGGGTAGTTCTGATTCCTTCCATTCTATATGTATTTTGGGGTGCTGAATCCGAATCTGAGGTTTGCTAACAAAATTTCGTGACGCAACATTGTCAAAAACGCAATAAAAGTGAATTTTGAAGAATTTTTTCACTTTTTTTGCGAGTTTGAAAATGTTGCGTCACGAAATTTTGTTAGCAAACCTCAGATTCGGATTCAGCACCCCAAAATACATATAGAATGGAAGAAATCAGAACTACCCCAAAACTTTCCCACTAGGGGGCACTTTTGAGTACGATTTGACTGCAGTAACAGTCGACAAGAAAAGATTGTACAGTCACGTACTTTAATTTGGTCACTTTAGGTCCAAGGTTAATCTGACATTCTACAGCAATTAGATGGAGTCCTGTAAGTTGCAAATGACTTGGCATCTCTAATGACATTGACAACTTCAAGCAATACTTTTTTGAAATTGGTCCCAAATTAAATTATTTTACCTGGATTTTGAAAATTGATTTATCTCCAATACGTACGTCCCACGTCTTCCAAGATTACTGAGGTACACAATAACTTCGCAGCCTCGTTACGACGACACTCGAACGTGCGAGTTTTGGCAAAAAATAACGATGTTCCTTCGACGAAAGTTGAAGTTGCTATTTAATGAGTAAGGTAACAAGTATAACAAAAAGTGACGTTTAACAATCCGAATTTATATTTTTAGATATTTGGGTCATACACAGAGTAAGGTTCAAAATTGTCCCTTCTGTTCCTAAAAGTTAACGACGTGGGAGTTGTTAACTTATATAATTACAATACAGGCCAAAACTACACCAGACTCTTATTACGCGGATATATCCTAACCCGAAAAATTTGGTTTCAAAGTCCTTGACTTTCTGGATCAGGAGAGACAACTTTTGTTTCTGTGACTGTGTATGACCCATTTACTAGTATAATAAATAAAATACCCGGGAGACAGCGTCGTCGCTCTGGTCAAAACCGAACTTTCATCGATTTTCAATACAAAAAAAAAAAAAAACGATCCATAGCTGGGGCTCGAACCCGCATTCCTTGCGTAGTAGGCTAACGCTCTACCCACCAGTCTATTCAGACGGCGACAGCCGCCTCGAAATCTTTTTGCGTGAAAATACGGGAAAACGAACTTTTCCAGATATCAGACCTAGCTAGATCGATGTTTCGCCCCCATAAACCACCATGCTGCAAATTTCATCGAAATCGTTAGAGCCGTTTACGAGAACGTGGGTACAAATGTGACAACTCTATGACTCAGTTTTAATGAATTTGCTCTGAAATACCCCGATATGTAAATAACCAACCAACCATGATTTCATCAAAATCCATTTAAATTAAAAGAATTATAGCGCTCCAGTTAACCGTAATTTCCCGTTTAACCCGAAATACGACCCGTAACATCCAGGATTGATTCGTTTAGCCGAATATGCGTAGCTAACTATATTATATATGTTTAATATTATCACCGAAGGGCGGATGCAATTTATGAAATGACTACCCAATTTTACTTTGCGAATTTTCGTGGATTCACTCAAGTAGCAGCGTCAGCAACGAGGGCTTAATAAAAAGAAATTAACCGCCTGTTTCACAATCGTCAAGTAAAGCATATCTGTCAAATAAAAGCCCTTTACCCTTTCTTGCACTTGAAAATAGACAAGGAGAGGGCTATTTTTATTTGACAGATAAATTTACTTGTCTATTGTGAAACAGGCGCTTAGTATTTTTTATCATCTATCTATTCCATATTCTAACGTAAGACAACGCTTAAGCTATAAAATAAAAGTGTCCCGTTTTGATAAATATAAAAATCGCAATAGGCGCTTAGTAAGAAAAGAATAAAAGTCAGGACGAGATACTTTTATTTTAAACCTTAAGCGTTAAGTCTTACGTTAAAATATGGAATAGATGAATACATGGAATATGGAATAGATGATTTAAGGGTAAACCAATTGAAATGCATTGTTAGTTTGGATTTTTTATTTTCTATAAAATTTTTCTTAATCCAGCCCCTGTAATAAAACAATTACAACCAATATTAATAAACAAATGTATATTTAATAACCTGCCTTGCTGACGCTCCAGTAATACGTTATTACCCATAATCCCCGGGCGTATGTTATACATTATACGTTATATTATACGTTTTATATTACATATTAAATCTACCGAATTTCCGCACGATTCAGTAATTTTTACCGCTTTTGTTCGAATATAATATACGGTAGCCTTTTGTTTCGTGTATCGCGAAAATGTTGGGAATTATGTACTAGACTTTTGGTTGAACAAAAGCATAATTAAGTTATGTATATCGTTGCCTAGTACCCATAGTACAAGGCTAGAGCTTAGTTTGGGACTAGGTCATTTTGCGTGCGATTGTCCCTGATCTTTATTTTGTGTTTTATAATTTGTATATTCATAATGTGTGTATATATTTTTCTGTCTGTGACCAGCGTGGTCCACAAATGGTATATATAATCGTCGTTTCACCGAATTTCATTTCATCGAAAGCTAATTTCTACTGAAACCTTATTGTTTTCAGGTTATCTTAAGCATGGGTTACGTAGGTTAGGTTAGTCGCTTTCGTTCTATTTACGATTTTAATAAATTACAATAATCTAATGAATTATGACTAGCTTTAGCTCGCGACTGCGTCCGCGTAGAAGTTGTTAATCACTTTTCCCATGAGAACTATCACATTTTCGGGACAACAAGTGTTCTGTGTCAATCCAGGAACAATACTGTGTGCCCAATTTCATCCAAATCCGTACAGCAGTTTAAGCGTGATTGAAACACAAGCATCCAAGCATCCTACCTATTTTACAATCGTCAAGTAAAGTCTATCTGTCAAATAAATTTAGCCCTTCCCCTTTCTTACACTTGAAAAAATTTTTAATATAAAAAATAGAACCGTCTTCAAAAAAAACCCACTAAACAAGACTAAATAATGACCGGCTTCCTAGGTACATGGAATATATCTAAGCCGGTGTCAAGTAGGTTTACACAATAGCATTGTCACATGATTCTTGCCACCGACTTCGATATATTCCATGTACCTATTAGGCACCCATCAAATAGGCAATTCCTAGGAAGCCGGTCATTATTTAGTCTTGGTTTGTGGGTTTTTTTTGAAGACGGTTCTATTTTTTATTAAAACATTTTTTTCGTCTTTTTTTATTACATTTTTTTTTCGCTTTTTAGTGATACTTTATAACTATCACTAAAAAAATCGCGTCAACACAAAATCGGTCGAGTTGAACTAATATATCGCTTAATAACGGATCCATGCGGATGACGTCACGTGGTATCCATTATTCTTGTATACCAAAACCTTCTCCAGAATGTAACAAATACTTTGCTGAAAACCGCATCTAAATCGGTTCAGCCAAACGCGAGATAATCGTGGGCAAACATACATACATACATACATACATACATACAAACATACAGGTCAAACTGAGAACCTCCTTTTTTTTTTGAAGTCGGTTAAAAAAGACAAGGAGAGGGCTATACTTGTCGACTGTGAAATAAGCCCTTATAATAATGTTTTAATGTTTATTTGTCGTTTGTTTACACTTTTTCCTTGAAATTATGAACGTAAATGATTTATTACTTAAGAAAATCTATTTTTTTTTAAATTTTATACTTACCAAAAAAAAAATTTTTATTGTTCTATTTCCAAAAAAAACGTCTCAGCGAGTTATAATTTGATTTGTCCCCCACTTAGTCACCGACGATTCTCTACTTATCTTATAACCTACTTACTTCTAGTCTGAGAGCCAGCGGCAAGAAGACAAGTAATTCTGTGCGGCAAAAAATTCTGAAGATTTCTAAAATTTACGCATATAAAATGTCTGACAGCGAGCCTAATATGCATCACAAGAATAAAGTGACACGAATAAAAAGTATGTATGTATGTAAACTCTTTATTGCACAAAAACAGGTTCACAAATTAATATTTACACAGAAAATAAATGAAAATAATGTACAAAGGCGAACTTATCCCTTTAAGGGATATCTTACAGTTGCTAGAGTAATTAAATATCATGCTTAGCTTAGAGCCTGTGCACACTAGCGTTTTTAGTCCTTAGAACCGGTCAAAAACGCTAGTGTGCACAGGCTCTTAACAGATTTAAACGATTTATTTCATCACTCTAGCAATACCAGATAAAATTGCTTAGTAATAAAAGGTAATAAAAGTCTGAACGAGAAACTTTTATTGTAAACCGTTAAGTCTTACGTTAGAATATGGAATAGATGTATTAATTTCCCTAGCACCTGTCAAATTTTATCTCGTCCATGCATGCTAAGCCCGCAGCTAAGAAAAGGTGTGCTGTGTTTAGGATGGATAGTATTTATTGACTTCGTTTAATAATCTTTTAAATTTGCGTGAAAACCTACCAATTATGATGATAATATGATATGTCAGCCGGCCTGCCGGCCTTAATCTAAGAAGTAGATATATGTGACGTTCTCAATATAAAGGGACCTTATGGAGACAGGCGGTTACGCCGTTGTTAGAATTGTTACCATAGTATTCGTATAGTTACAAGAATAAGAAGAGCGTAACTGCCTTCCTCCATAGGGTCCCTTTATATTGAGAACGTCACATATGTAATTGTACAAGAAACTAATAGTATACGATAAAGTCGGCCGGCACCCCGTTAGTATGTGCTGCCCTTAAAATAGCTTCATATCATAATAAAAGTACCTAGTTACTTCTCTAACGTTTTTCTGTCGCTACCTCCTAGAACATTAGTACGTACCATCTCTCATTTCACGTCGCCTAATGAAAATGAAGTACTATCTAATCTAATTATCTTCACATGGCCGAAACGTGACGAAGACTTCCGAAGATTGCCGAAAGTGCCCGAACGGCACCGACCTCGAAAACATGTCCGAAAGACATCTCGAATTTCAACCCAAGACTAAAAGTCAGGACGGATCGCCTTTCCACTAATCTTAAACCTTAGAGTCAAGTGATAGAGTTGTTTTTCAAATGTATATAATTCAACCGCCAAATTGGATTTCCGAATTTATTCTATACGATGGAAATGCTTTTATTTCATTGGTAAAAGGTTTATATTTGTTTGACTTTGACGTTTCTATCCCGCGTTAATCTGTGCAGTTGTCTTTAACTCTATTTAAGTGTCATATAGTCGGTTTTCCTTTGATATTTGTAGTGATTTATTTTTGTAAACTAAATCCTTTTGTTTTTTTTTTCTAAATTAGGTCACGTTCGAAGGCGCGGGTGCATTCAGCCTCTTAACTAATGTATTTACTGTTGTATTGATTTGTTCTGGGGGAATCTTATTTTCCCCATTTGCTATTATTCTATTCTGTTTGGGATTGATACAATTTTGTGTATCCAAGATTTATAAGGAAGTCGGCTTGATTTGGATATCGTTGCTTACCAATGTTTTTCCCTAAAATGTATGCAGAGTATAGATTCTCTATTACAGATAGGCTTAGTGTTACACCGATTGATTATAAAATCAAAGGTCGTAAAGGTTTGATTTCCGATGGAGTCATCAATTTGTAGATATTAAAACTCTTTTATTTCAAGTGTCAATGTGTTAACGAACCCAGCTAATAGGGATGATTACCCAGCCGGTAAAAAAAACGACATTCTATTTAGTCCGTCAGTTAGATTATCAAAAAATATTGGACACGTATTTTTTCTTTTGTCAATCAAACAAAAAATTACAAAGATCAAGCGCGTCAAAGTTCGGGAGTGGGGGCTCGTGACGTCACTTCTGTGGCACGTCATGTGACATTTCAACTCAATATATCTCCGTAATTTTTTCATTATGTGAAAAAAGAAAAAATACGTGTCCTCTTCCAATACTTTTTGATAATCTACCTGATCGAAAGAGAAAAAAAATATCTTACCTATTCCTAGTTTAGGCTTTGAAGTGTGACTTAATTTATGCTTACTAAGTTTAAACTTAATTTTAGCTTTTAAGTTAGTTTAAGTTGTTAGCTATGTTAACCAGCGCAAGCGCAGGATATTTTGCTATTAGTAACCCTGTTCTGTAACAAGACAGGCGCCGCCTAATGTGGTCATAAGTAATTCTTGTTGTATAATAATGTTTATATGGTAAATTTTTATTTTTTATTTTTATTAATTAATTATTATATTGAACTTTATTGATAAAACATCACAACAGTTTCATCGTCTTCTACAGTTAAAAATAAAAATGAATAAAATTAAAATAGCACGATTTAATCTAATCCTTTAAATATAAAGAAAAACATCCAGGAATCAGAAACAATTCCTCGCTCTTATCGGAAGTCGAACCCAGGCCCGTTAGCTTAGGCTACTAACACGTCGTCAATAGCTAAGTAGCACATAAGCTGTATAAGAGCTTATACAGCCCTTAACAAGCTGAAACTACAGCTATAATGGCTGTATAAGCTCTTATTACAGCTTGTGTGCTTGGGATATACGTCATCTGCGTATATCTCTTCACTTATATTATAACGCCAACAACAACAATTATGTAAATCCCAACTAACATTTTACGCATTTGTTTTTCCAAATATATTTTTATCCCCTCACTGTCCCACCCCATCATGTATCGAGTTATCTCGACAATGATTCATTTCGACACGTCGACTCCTTGTCGACAGTATACAACTAATAGACCACTTGCACGCCAGTGTCATATCCTATACCTACTATTAAATATCTTACAGATATTATATATACAGGGTGTCTCATTTAAATCGGTCAGTAAGGGAAAGTCTGAAACTATAAGACATACGAAGATCTGTTCTTAGGAACCATGTAATCGATTTTAATAAGAAGAAAAACTGCATTCATACATTAAAAAAAAACCTGTACTCAGCTCGGGAATAGTACCCGGTTGTTTTGAAAAAAAATAAACTTACACTATTTCTATTTAGATATCGATTGTGTAGGTCTTAAGCAGTGAATGGCTCTATGGAACATGATGTCTAAAATGAATAAAATGCATTGTTTTCACATACTTTAATTTAATCTACATACTTATTTTAAGTGGGCTTTTCAATTGATTGTTAGTGTTTGATTAATAGAAGTAAGCGATTGCAGTCATCAATAGATAATATAATCGCAGATAACAAAACTTCCGGAATGGTTTAATGCAATGCCAATGCCATATGATATGTAAAGCGGTACATACACCAGTTGCGACACCAGTAAAGAGGTACAAACAACCATAGAGGCAATTTTACATGTCTGAACTTGTGGAATATTGTAACGGTGGTCATTTCGAACACCTACTAAAATAAATTAAAGTATGTGAAAACAATGCATTTTATTCATTTTAGACATCATGTTCCATAGAGCCATTTACTGCTTAAGGCCTACACAATCGATATCTAAATAGAAATAGTGTAAGTTTATTTTTTTTAAAACAACCGGGTTCGATTCCCGAGCTGAGTACAGGTTTTTTTTTAATGTATGAATGCAGTTTTTCTTCTTATTAAAATCAATGACATGGTTCCTAAGAACAGATCTTCGTATGTCTTATAGTTTCAGACTTTCCCTTACTGACCGATTTAAATGAGACACCCTGTATACTATTAAACGAGACATATATGTATTTGTATATATATTTGTACTCAAGTTCTTGAAAACGGCTCTAACAATTTCGATGAAATTTGCAGTATACAGTTTTACGGGGGCGTAAAATCGATCTAGCTAGGTCTCATATCTGGAAAAAATCGTTTTCTCCGTATTTTAACGCAGAAAGGTTTCCCGCGCAGTATGGTTCGTAATTTTGCGGCTGCCGCCGCGGTCTGAGTAGACTAATGGTTAAAGCGTTGGCCTACTACGCCAAGATTGCGCGTTCGAACCTCAGCTATGGACAGGGCTTTTTTTTGGGTAAATCTTTTGATTGTTATTTTTTGTTTTGTATATAAATCGATTAAAGTAGGTTTCTCGAGCGCTCGGTCCCGCAGCCCCCTAGCATGCAAGCGCGACAAAATTTGACAGGTGCTAGGGAAATGAATACATCTATTCCATATTCTAACGTAAGACTTAACGCTTAAGGTTAAAAATAAAGGTGTATTGTCTTGATAAAATCGTTATAAAATGTGAAAATTGCAATAGTCGCTTAGTAACAAAAGTCAGGACGAACCACTTTTATTTTAAACCTTAAGCGACGTCTTACGCTAGAATATGGAATAGATGTCTTCATTTCCCTAGCACCTGTCAAATTTTATCTCGTGCATGCATGTTAAGCCTGCAGCAGCTATTAAATTTTAAATCTGCAATCGGTAACTTTCTTAGAATAAAAATAATTTAATTGTTTATTATCAATGATGTACATACCAAACCTAGGCGTAGCAACTTTTACCCTGTCGATATCCATACATAAATTATGTCAAAACAATAGATCAAACTTCTTCTATATCACCTAAAACACATTGAAAAGCGCTCCTGACATAGACACCTCACTCCCAACTAATAAATACGCAACATCTGCGCGCGCTACGCTGTGCGCTAATCTCTTTATCCATAGGGTCACTCCTCGATTAGATTGCCCTCGCTTAGCTCCAGCGGATTTATAGACGCCGACTGAGAATTATTGGACGTTGCGTCAACCCTGACTTAAGATATCCGCATGTGATGTATCGAGAAAGGTAGTTTTTTGAGGGAAAGTAAAAATAATATAAACAAGTGTTTCATTTTATTGTTTGACCTGCTAGTTTTTCTTGCGACATCACAACTTACCGAAAATAATGCATTGCATGTTATGAAATAAGTTATAAATAGTAACATTTCATCTGTGATTTTTTTCCGGTTCTATTCCAACTGCTTTGCCCATATTGCTTCTGTATCGCCATTATATTGTTGTTGTTATATGTCAACAAAGAGGATCAGAGGCTCTGAAGTTACCGTGTTTACGATTTGTGGTCATTATTCCGCCAAATGACTTGCTTGCTCCTTCGTCTCCTAAGGAAAAAAAAACATCTTTACATTTAAAGTATTATATTTATTATTTACCAGCGGGCTTAACATGCATATACGAGATAAAATTTGACAGATATTAGGGAAATTAATATTATACATCTATTCCATATTCTAACATAAGACTTAACGCTTAAGGTTTAAAATAAAAGTGTCTCTTCCTGACTTTTAGTACTAAGCAATTTTCACATTTTTGTAGCGATTTTAACAAAACGGGACACTTATTTTAAACCTTAAGCGTTAAGGTAAGCGTTAAAATATGAAATAGACGTATTCACATCCCGATCACCTGTCAAATTGTATCTCGTGCATGTTAAGCTCGCGAACTATTTCAGCTACAAAAATCTTCCGCAGAAATTACAATAATACCTTAAGACGGCTGTTGATTTTTTCCCCTCCCCCTAATTTGTTCAAGTCAGACGGACAAACACAAGCAGTCATTAGGCTGAGGAGAGGTCCGTTTATAAAGATAATGTTACGGGTTCCGATCGTATCTGTTTGCTGACTCGCTGGGGTAACCCTAAGTGTGCAGAAGTTATTAAGACACGAAAACGTGGTTCAAGGTTCGAATCGATTACCACTACATTTTTACCTCCTACGAAAAAAGAGGGGTGTTAAGTTCAGTATGTTTGTGTATCTGTCTGTGACGTCGTAGCTCCTAAACGGATAGACCGATTTAATTTAGTTTTTTTTTTGTTAGTAAGGTGACTTAATCGAGAGTGTTCTTAGCTTGGTTTGATAAAATTTCGTTTAGCCATTTAAGAGTTATGATCTCTAAAAGTAGAAGTCCCGATGTTTTCGAGGGTTTTCGGTTAGGTTAGATAAAAAAATATATATATTGAAAACTAGCGACCCGCCCTCGCTTCGCTCCAGGTTCTAATATACATAAACCTTCCGTGAAAAATTATTTAACTGATGGTGAAAACCGCATTAAAATCCGTTGCGTAGTTTGAAAGATCTAAGCGTACATACAGAGGGACAGACGGCGGGAAGCGAGTTTGTTTCATACTATGTAGTGAGGGTCGATGGCAATGTAGTAATTGCATAATTTCTTTACCTGGGAAAAATAGCAATAAATAAATATAGTTTAGCTTGAATAAGGTACCTACCTAGTATCAAGTAGACTATGTGCAGTTCCTTCTAAGATACATAATGCGGGCCAAGTCACGCGATAATGCTGTGTATACGAGTAGTTAGTAATGCTAATAAAACCCAAAACGAATCGAAATGTATTTCAAACATGCCGGAATTACGGATAAATTCAATTTGTTTTCCATTTATTTACATTTTCCCGTTGGTCGGTGCAAAAGGAAAACGTTCAAGAAAATCTCCGGTTTTCTTGTAAATAAACGAGAAAAACTAATTTTCTTGACTTGGAGAAAGTATGGGTTTATTAAAGGTCTTTTAAAATAAATGTAAGTGAGGTAAGTATCAATATATAACCAAAAAACATTATGTGAAGAAAGAATTATTTGCAATAATTATTACTAAATCCAAAAAAAGAACTATTCGGATCAAACGCCAAATTCTCTTTTAAATATCTAAGGGGTCTTTTAACATTAAAATTAGGTGATAAAATACAAATGTTATTGAAATGTTCGCTATTAAAAAGCTTAAATATTTAATGTATTTCCTGGGCTCACCCTCGTTTTGACAGAAAAGGGTGCATCTCTAATACAAATTCAGAAACTAATGCGACCCTACCTACAGTTTTAGAAGGTTTAATATGCAATGAAAGGTAAATAGCAGATGTGTCCTTAATACTTAGGAAGCTCGTGAGCTGACGTCGGCTAAAATTTGGCACCCTTCTTAGATTGTTCGCTGCCAATGACGCCACAGAGAGTCGTCAATCCATAGAAATTACGAGCACGGGCGCTTAAAGTGTAAAGGGGATGATTTACTCGGCACGCGATTAGAAGGTATTTAGTGCTAGGGGAGATTATTAAATGTTATGATTATTAAATATTAATTTAATATTTTTTTTCAGCTATTGTCAGAAGGAAAGGGGTTGTACATTTGCCCCAATATTGTACTTGTAGTACTAGGAATTAATAAAATAGTAGTTGCGTATACATGCAGGGAGTAAGAGACAAAATTGATACAACTAAGTACATATTTAAAACCATTTTTTTCTGAACTCCGAAATTCAGATATTCCCCAAGAAAAGTTAAATTTTCATGAGTTTTTTTCATGTTTATGCGTATTTTTAGATTCGAGAGAATCTCATTATGCATTAAAAACTGTAAAAATACCGCTAAACTGTATAAATACAAAAAATATTTTAAACATTTCTATTCGATGTTTAAATTCATGAGTATAACGGTTTCGTTCCAGAACATATAGCTGAATTATTATCGTAGCATTCCGATTCCGACCTCAATGTTGGGTAGTCCATGGGCTTTAGGGCAGTGACCACCAGATCCCCCGAATGTACGACTGCCTTCACCACGCCATAGAAGAAAAAAAATCACGGAACTCAAGTTTTGATCATTACCTAACTATCATTATTAAATATCTCAAACTTAAGCCCTAACTATATCTCAAGATAACGACGTTAAATGTACTATTTGTGCCAATAAAACCCATTCAGGGAGTTAGGGGGTTGTTCAGTTCACGTTACATACACGTCAGTAATAAAGATAGACGCCATTATTGCCCCCTGAAGGGGTAGGGGTAGTTTATTTCTTTTATCGGGTGTAATAATTTAAGAATAGTGGTCCTAAATCATGTACGTGTGAGATTGAGAGGATGTTTTGATTTGATTTGTCAGCAGGATGATTATAAAAATTGCAAAATAGTGGAATTTGATTTTTTGCTCTTAAAAATATTAATCAAGAATTACATAAAAACATCCATGCTAATATTATGAAAATGTGTTTGATTGTACTATCTTTACGGGTCAACGCAACGATGTGAAATTTGGTAAGTACCTACCTAAATAGAAACAACCTGGAGACAGACAACATTTTTTAACCCGAAAAATTAAACAGGTTTTAAAAGAACAGCCATAGACAACCAACGTGGACAGAGTAATATCCCAAAGATCTAATCCGTATTCGCTGCATTGTATCAACCGATACATTCGATAAATAAACTATACCGACACCCCATCCCGTGACCTCTCACTCGCCCCATCTATCTGTTTCAAGATATTTTACGGTCCCGTATTATTTCGGACAAAAGGGAACTTTTTATCATCCATAATAGGGCTGCGAAAGACAGCGACTGTCTTTCTTTATCCAACTGTACTGTAAAGTGTGCCTAAATAAGTTTTAGTTCATATTAGTATACAAACCTGTAGTTTTTAAAATATTTTCTTGTTTCTCTTTTTAAACATGGCTGTATAACGGTATTTATTTTTACCTGCATTTTTGTATATATATATTTATTTTTTATCACTAAATTTATTTATTTATTTATTCACGTGTAATTTTTCAAGTGTGCGATATGTTGTGGTCACGTTGTGCGGCGTTCCGTGAATCACAATCGGTACTGGTTGAAAATCAGCGCTGTAGGTGTACACGTGACACTTCAGCATGATGCTGAGCCAGCGTCCGATTCACTACCGCGGGGACACACACAACACGTGCTTCTTTTTCTGTAATTGTGTTAGTTTTACCTTTTTATTTTTGTGTGTCTTCATTTATAGAATAAAAGTATTTCTTCTTCTCCTTCTTCTTCTAGTTTTAGTAAGTTAGGTGATAAAAATATAACAACTATTAACGTAAGGTCCGCCATTAAAAATCTAGTTTACGTGTATAGCCTTAGTTATTGCTTCTCTAGAAATCTGCCTCTTTTGGGGTAAGAAATAGCGTAGTCATTCTTCGTATTGTTTTTGTGCAAAAATCACGCTAATTTTTTGCTTTCTTTTTAGTTTGGAATGGTACAGCCAACGTCAAAAGTAGAACCCACTTTTGTACTTTATCGTATTAACATATTTGAGAATATCGTTTGACATTGCTAACTGTATCGCGACAAGGTACAAAAGTGTGTATATATTAGCGATTTTTTTTGACGTGACATGAATAAATATTTTTTTGTCATCACGAAGGCAAACGAGTCCAAATGCCACTCGATGTAAAGTTGACCTGAGACCCACAAATGCAATCTCAAGATTGCATTCTGAAGACTGCAAATGCGATCCTGAGGCTAATCCTGAAGACTAAGGACCGTAGACACTTATTTTAAACCTTAAGCGTTAAGGCTTACGTTAGAATATGTAATAGATGTATTTATTTCCCTAGCGCCTGTCAAATATCTCGTGCATGCAAGCACCACTGAAATGTTTTTATTTCCCAGCCCTAGGAAATTCCCGTTCCCTGTCCATTTTTCATCCCATTGTATTGATGCGTTGATGTCTGTGTCGATTCACACAAAGCCGATAGTGATACGGGCATGAATCCCATGGTTTTAGCTTTTTCCTGGACAGTGAAATGTTTCTTTCATTGTCCGTTGCGGAGATTACTCAACTTAAATGGCTGTGGTCGGACACGTATTTTTTATCGCTAGAGAGCGTAATCGAGCACGAACATTTCAATCATACATTTTCGAATCGCCTTTAGGCTGCCCGCACATTGGGCCACTAGTGGCCGCCACTAAACGCGACCGCTAGTGGCTCGGCTAAGCCACTAGACGCAGCCACCAATCGCGGCCACCGGTGGCTGAGTGGCGGCCACTAGTGGCTGCCACTATTGGCTATTGTTTATCTGAGAAGCCGGCGACTGTGGCCGAGTGTGCGCGCGAGGCGAGCCCCTAAACGCAGCCACTAGTAGCGAGCGCAGGCGATTACCGCAGCTTGTGGCACAGACGCGGCCACTCGAACGCCCGGTGTGCGCCGATGCTATTCAAAATGTATGAAAGAACTCGTCCGCAGCTTGTGGCGGCCACTAGTGGCTACGCTGTGGCCGCGACTAGTGGCCCAATGTGCGGATGGTTACTATCCTAAAACGCAACGTATGACGACTCGTAGCACGAACCCTCAAAACAGACTTACGTTTCCATACATTTTACTTCAACTTCACCTTTACTCGATAGCGATACAAAATATCAACGTCAAAGTTTGTGCGAGGATATTTTAGTTCTAAATACGGACACCGGGGCGCTGTTCACATTGTCTAGATGACGATACTATTACTATTCGTGAGAAGGAAAAGTTCATTCTAGACGTTTAGTGCTGCCGCACATTAGGCCACTAGTCGCGACCACAGCGTAGCCACTTGTGGCCGCCACAAGCTGCGGTAGTTTCGTACATTTTGTACAACATCGGCGCACACCGTGCGTTCGAGTGGTCGCGTCTGAGCCACAAGCTGCGGTAGTCGCCCGCGCTCGCTACTATTGGCCGCGTTTTGTCGCTCACCTCGCGCGCACACTCGGCCACACTCGCCGGCTTCTCCAATGAACAATAGCCACTAGTGGCAGCCACTGGTGGCCACCACTCAGCCACCGGTGGCCACGATTGGTGGCTGCGTCTAGTGGCTTAGCCGAGCCACTAGTGGTCGCATTTTAGTGGCGGCCACTAGTGGCTTAGTGTGCGACCGCCCTTAGATGGTAAATGAACTCAGGTGCCCATAGGCATGTGCAATCGCGAATATCTTACAATCTCATTACGAGTCGACACTCTAACTGCCGCACTCAGAGACCTCAGTTAACTTTTAAGTTTGAATAAAGTTGCTGCGTCTTATTTTATTGCTATATCAAAGAAAGTGATAGGAGCAATTTTAATCAAACTTAAAAGTTAATTGACGTTGAGTGCGGCCGTAAGCCACTAGACCACCGACACTCCACAAGTTAGTCATACGAGTAGCTGTCTAGACAAGCACTAGACCAATAGACTGGTAAAATTACTACAAAACGTAATCATGTAAATATCCGCTGAAACATCTTCCTCACCCCGACCTCGTTACGGCGAGCGCTTCCAGGTAATGACATGAAACAATAACACTTCCCTTCTCGTCGCCGCTGCGAGCCTGGTCACTGGAGGAAAGACGAGCGTTTTTTAAAGATCACAGTTTTTTAGGGTCTTCGGTAGTATAGTGGTAAGTATCCCCGCCTGTCACGCGGGAAACCGGGGTTCGATTCCCCGCCGGAGAGCCATTTCTGACAGTATGGTTAAGTATCACCATGTCCAGGATGACGAGATTATAGGTGATGGAATAAATAAATCTCTTAAACTTTTACTTGAATTTTAATTATTTTTATATTTCAATAGGTTAATACTCTAATACATCAATCTCATTTTTAATAAAATATAATATTAAATTAATATATATTCTAGATTTTGTATGTCTTTAATTCAATCAGCTCAGACACTGAATCCCTGATCGATCCGCGAATCGATCATAATCATTATGAATTTTGAAGAATTTAAATCAATAAAAGAAACGTAAGAGTGGCCAGAAATAAAATCAATAGATAAAGGAGGTTGTAACCACCTTGTTACACATCTTTACGTCGTTAGTCTTATTTTTCAGAAACTCCGCTTGGTAGCTTCGGTTGCTACCGTCAATTTGCAGGCCCCTAGCATGCATGCACGAGATAAAATTTGACAGGTGCTAGGGAAACGAATACATCTATTCCATTATTCTAACCGTTAGTATTACGTTAGAATCTAACGTAAGACTTAACGTTTAAGGCTTAAAATAAAAGAGTCTTGGCCTGAATTTTATTACCTTTTATTACTAAGTGACTATTGCGATTTTCACATTTTTATCAAAACGGGAATTGAAAATGAAAATGAAAATATTTATTTCATATAAACACATTTGTACATGGAACAGCGGTATTGGGTTCTGAGCTAGGATGCCCTGTGTTACAGGACCCAGTTATACCAGTTATACACTAACCCCCTTACTAATAAACGTTGAGTAACGGCTGAGTAGTTATACAATGCTTTGTCCTTATCTGTCGAATTAAAATGTCAAAATGACAGATAAGGACAAAGCATTGTATAACTACTCAGCCGTTACTCAACGTTTATTAGTAAGGGGGTAAATAAGACAAGAATACATAACAATCATAACTTAACCTACATAACAAATCCAGTCTATAGCAACGTTATGCGATAGCAACAACCTAATGAAAGCATAATAGTGTGCGATATATATATATCGCCTAAGGCCTACGTCAAAAATTTCGCTAGTTCAAAACAGAGTCTTATGTCAGTCACAAAAGTAGAAAATCATTTTGACAATTGCTCTACGTGTAGGACGTTGGGCCTCAGGAGGTTACATAAATAATACCACACATAACACATAAATACTTATATATAGATAATAATTATACTATGGAGTTAATGAATACATAAAGCAAGCTGACTGTTATAATAATACTTCCTAATTTGCTGATAATTCAAGCAAAAGACAAAATGCTATGGGGGGTTTTATCGCACCACCGATAGAAGACCCTCGGTCTCCTGGTAATCATGGCACATGAGCCATTTCTTTAGTAGAAGCCTGGACGGAGGTCTGGTAGCCGGAACAGCTTTGCAGATTACGAACTTAAGAATTACGAACCATATTGCGCGGGAAATCTTTATGCTTGAAAATACGGGGAGAACGAGTTTTCCCAGATATTATATGCCGTGACGCTGGTTTACAGTGAGACCTGGAGAGGTGAATGGCTAGGTCTTATTTAAAAAAAAACTTAGACACGCCTTAGACATGTCTAAAATGACAGTTTTCTATGAATTGACATTGACCAAACATGTGTTCAACGGTTGTTTAAGTTTTTGCAATAAAACTGTATGGATACAACTACCCATACGTATAAACGTACATATGCGAGTGTATCTGTATTTATGTGTAACAAATAAAACGTTTGACCTTTCAAACCTTGCTTTTAATTTCATAGTGAATAGGCTATAACCCCCGCACCACAAGGGTGCCAGTTCGACTCCTGGTGAAGCAGACTGAGACAATTTGATTTGATCGCTGCGGGGGAAGGGACATAGAGACGTAAGGGGCAAGTAAGGGGCATAAGTGTATAAGGGGGATTTACAAGGACCGCTTTAGTATTGTGTAATCTGGAGTAGAATTGGGCTAGAATTGTACTTTATTATGTGTGATAAATGTAAATATAAGAATATAGGAATATATTACGTATAAGAAATTAACGAAAAAAAAAACCATCGTCAAAAACCCACTAAACAAGACTAAATAATGACGGGTTTGCTAGGAATTTCCTATTTGGTAGTTAACACATCGTCGTTCAGTTCTACTCAGTCGATGAATAGCCGGCGAATTTACGTCGTCCGTCAAGGTGGGTAAATGACATTCAACTGCCCGCACATTCATTTAGTCGCTGGTTTCACAGACGACCAGCTGTGAAACCAGCGACTAAATGAATGTGCAGGCAGTTGAATGTCATTTACCCACCTTGACGGACGACGTAAATTCGCCGGCTATTCATCGACTGAGTAGAACTGAACGACGATGTGTCAACAGAATAACATAGCTGGTCTTCCGTTGGAACCATCAGGTGAAACCACGGAACTGATATTCTGTGTAACTCAACTGGCAAGCCCAGATCGGCCGGCTGCGTTACCCTTGAAGCTTACATGTAAATCCCGTAATTCTAACACTTTGAGAAACAATCAAAGGCAAAAAAGCAATATCGTCACCACAACGTTATCGCGGGAAAATAAAAATCCCGTTGTCGCGGGAAAAACGGGGCAATAGTGCCGACTCGCGGAGTCAGCGGTTTCCCCGGGGTTATTGCGGTGTGCTGTACATTGCTGGGTTTAGAGGGGCACTTATTGGTTTGGGAAATCGTCATTGCACTTAATAAATATAATAATTGTGATATTTGATGAATAGGACATTTTTTCAACATGATGGTTTTTGGAGACGGCTACCTGAACCCTGCACTCAATAGTTTAGTTTTCATGTTTTGTATACTTATCACTTTTATTCGGGCTAGATAAGAGTCGATTTCAAGATAATTATCGATGTAAGTTTGTTTTTTGGGACCAGGCATAACATTATTGTTGGGTAAAATAATAATCACATATATAATTATATTTATTCAGTAAGTAGGCCGCATGGGCACTTTGACACGTAAAAATCTAGCAGCGCTTCCCAAGAGACCAACTGCTGAGAAGAAGCGCCGCAAGAAACTCAATAGTTAGTCTTTTTTTAATAATATAAAACATCTGGTATTTTATTGAAGTAATAAAAACAATATTTTATACTTTTAATATTCATTAACACATTCAGTGTTATTATTATTCGTTTGTTTTTATACTTTTTATTCTTTTTGACGATCATAATAATGGATTCTTTTAAATTGACGTGACAATCAATGTGTACAATATAATTGTAATAGATTTAAGACTGATTTATCCCATTAATGGTTCTCAAGAGGCAGCAATGTACGCTGTGCTTAAGAAAGGGTCGCAAGGGGACACAGTAGGCGCTGGTACATTAGAGGGGAAGCTGGGGTGTCGCGGAATCGCTGCGTTTTGTTCGATAATGCCTCTTAGGCATGCCTTCCCCTCGGCGGCTATCACACCGTATTGATAAAATGCGGCAGAAAAGGGGAAAAAATTGGTTAAACACGTTTTGATTTAATTAACCGAGTATTTGATTGATTGATTAATCATCAATCATTTGATTATGAATCAATTAATTTGGGTTAAGTTTAGACTGGTATAAATAAATGTTTTAAATTTCGAAATCAGTACAATAAATAGGTTTGATAGGTAGCATTTGAGTTTGATTGAATTGAATTTGTTTTTTTTAAGTAGTGCTATTTTTAAAACGAGTTTGTTATGATTTTGATATGGTTATATCTGATGTGCAAGTATTTTTGATTTAAAAGTTAATATATTTAGCCTTTAAGCTAATGTACCCTTAGACTATCTAAAGTTGTTGTTCTCTTTGTTACAGGTAAGCGACTTAAAACATTTTTTTCATATCCGAGGAAAGAAAATCTACTTCAGTAAGTATTTACCTAAAATTTTTAAATTTAAACATTTATTGGCATACAATAATAAAGACGTAATGTATTTCAATCCGGTGTGACAGCACGCCGTCTAGTGCGAATCTTTTTGCGATACATTACTCGCTGGGAACCCGCGTCAGCTTTACGTACGAATTTACTTTCAAATGTGTGGGAGAGCCGCTATTGGGGTATTGATACTCGTAGAATAGGCGCTTGCGTTATTGGCGCTTAGGTCAGATAGTTTCTTGAAAAAACCGGACAAGAGCGTGTCGGGCCGTGCTCAGTGTAGGGTTCCGTCGCCATTACTACAAATACAAATTAATTGCACCAGCAAAAGAGCGTATATTCGCACTTACGACCTTTTGTTGAATAGGCCAGTACTTCGGCAATAACTCAAAAACGGTATATCCGTTAATGTTACAAATAATTTGGGTTGAAAGTATTTATTAAGCGTTGCCTTTGCAATTTTTTTCATATTTTTGGACGTACAGTTTAAAAGATAAAGGGGGGACACAATTGTAACTTTTGGAGCGATCATTTCCGAAAATATTTACTTAATCCAGAAAATTGCTTAGAAACCTTAAAGTGTTTTTAAAAGAACTGTCAAAATGTGTGCCACACGTTAATGATTGCTGAAAAATAAAAATTCATCTTCTGTTAAATGTATGGAGTGCCCCCCTAGAAATATTTATTTTTGTTTTTAACTACCAAACTAAGCAGCATGTACAAGACACCAGACATACTCCAAATTTCATCAATATACATTTTGTAGTTTTTGATTAAAATTTGACACACGGACTGACGGACATATCGAAACTATAAGGGTTCGGTTTTTGCCATTTTTGCTACGGAACCATACGGAACCATAAAACGTTTTATTTCTTCTTAAATAAAGCTTTAGTGGGCCAAAACGCAGTCCATAACAAAATGTCAAGAAAACAAACCCACTCCAAATTATTAAGGAGTTGGAGACCAGCCCCCTATTCCACCAAGATGACATTGACAGGTGACAGTGACAATTCGGCATACACTGCAAATTCGACGAGTTTCTACCTCAATAGTTTTCATAATAAATCGTAATGTACCCCGAATTGTCACATGTCACCTTACAATGTCAACTTGGTGGAATACGGTGGTCATGTCGAAATTTAAATGGGATCACTCTAGAAAATATGAACTACTAGTTTTGCCCGTTAAAAGACGTTTATCCGTTTTCCCTTGGGAACTACCGAATTTTCCGGGATAAAAAATATTATATATGTTAATCCAGGGTATAAGCTATCTGCATTCCAAATTTCATCCAAATACGTCCAACCGTTGCAGCGTGAAAGAGTAACAAACGAACACACACACACACACAAACTTTCTAGTTAATATTAGTAGGATCACATCAATCGGTTTCGAACCAAATAAGAATACTAAATCCAATAGCTACCTACATAAACGACCGTCATGAATCCAAGAATTCTAATCATATTTCTTATCTTATCACACTTAATATTGTGTATAATAAAGAAATTTTTCATCGCCATGTTTTATAAAACTTACTCAACGTAACTTATAAAGCGTCTATACAACTTAAATACAACTTACAGCTTAAGTGCTCTGTAAACTATTGAACTAAGGCGATAAATATAGTTCGCGTGTTGGGAAGAGGTTGAAAAGCGATTTGCGTCTTCTAATAAAGCTTGTATAGTAGCTGTGTAATAGGGCTTAATTTATGAAACACGTAGCCGTTTAAAAGAGTTTATTTAGATTGGCTTGAGCTAGCAAAAAACTGGGAGAAATGGCGCTTTTTAGTTTTTAACTCAACAGTGGCTAAAGATAAAAATAGTTTTAAAGACAAACGGGCTGTATTATAAGTTCAACTTGACTAAGATGCACGCTTAGAGACTTAGAGACTAAGATGCATGCAAGATAATTGTCAAACGATAGAAATCTGTAATATGTGACGTTCTCAATATAAAGGGACCTTATGGAGGCAGGCGGTTACGCCGTTTTTAGAACTGTTACCGTAGTATTCGTATAGTTACAAGAATAAGAATAGCGTAACTGTTTTCCACCATAAGGTCCCTTTATATTGAGAACGTCACATATTTAAAGCATCTTGAGACGGACATCTTAGCCAAGATAATACGACCCTTAGTGTCTTCTTAATATATGCGTTTTTTCTACCAAATCTTTGTTATACTTACAACTTAAGTTTTAGAATAATAGAAGTAAACAAATAACTGAATGACTATTAATACGTTCAAAAATTTAAATTAAAAACCCCAGCGTTTCTTACGAGAAAACTCTCTACTCAAATAAATTTAAAAAAAATTACCCTACTCACGTGATCTCAAATCTCATAAATCTCCAACCTCATCACCTCCCCCTGCACTTAAATGGAAATATCTCAGCCTCAGAATTAATCTTTATCACAAACTATTTGTCATAAACATCCCCTAAGTGCGGCTTATGACATAAATACTTACACGCGGGGTGACTCTGCGCGTTTTAAAAATAAGCTGAATAAGAGCGTTATATGAGCGACATGAATGGCTTGCAACATGTGGATCTAAATACCTGGCAGTGTATAT
Organism: Tortrix viridana; assembly: GCA_963241965.1. Classification (NCBI taxonomy): domain Eukaryota; kingdom Metazoa; phylum Arthropoda; class Insecta; order Lepidoptera; family Tortricidae; genus Tortrix; species Tortrix viridana. Next base: position 453,245 of record OY725197.1, read on the forward strand.
TTCAGATGAAACGTTGAAAACCTCATCAGAATATATACAAATTAAGCACACAGACAGAATTAACGTCTTTATGGTAGACGGTCAAACAGGCCAACTTCATTTTTCTTTCATACATTTTTGTATGGAACCTACATGATTTTTTACACAAAAACAAAATTTCTCAAAAACTAGTCGTAGGATTTTATTGCCCCCATGATTTTTTTTTTATAAAAATTCACAGAAAGTTCTTTTTCGTGCGGTGTCCTTTCTATGAATCTCAGATCCTGCTATCCATCAAGATGCCAGCTCTCAATGCAATGAAACAAAAGTATTTGTATTCATAACCTAACCTCCCCCCTAACCTAACCTAAAAACCCCCTACATCAGCGCCTTAAAAACCTCTGAGCAATGAGCAAAAACTTCAACGGGCTCCGAGCACGTACATTTTCACTGGCAGGACTTTGTCACTAGAAGACTTCAAGTATTAAAAACTCCCGACAAAATCGTGATCAGAGCTCATAACTTTTAAACGGCTTAACGTATTTTCATCAAACCAAGCTGAAGACAGGGCGCTATGGCGCTCATTGGGGGAGGCCTATGTCCAGCAGTGGACTACTATAGGCTGATGATGATGATGATGAAGCTAAGAACACTCTGGATTAAGTCACCTTTCTAATAAAATAAACTAAATCCAAATCGGTCCATCCGTTTAGGAGCTACGATGCCACAGATATACACGTCAAACTTATAACACCCCTCTTTTTTGCGTGGGTTAAAAATAAGTTCGTGCGCGCTCAACGTCATAAACACCTACTCTTCTCAATGTACTTTCAAAAAGCGGTCTTGTTTTTGTGCAAGCTGTAAGAAAACCTTGAAAAACTGCGCTTAACGTGCGAAGATATACCCACTCGGTAATTTTTTGCGAGAAGGGGCATCTTTAATCCCCGCTCAAATTGATGTACGCTGGAGTATCTGGGGCGGTGGTACAGTAGAAAAAATACAGTATGCAATCCACGACGACATTTTGAAGTGAAAACTTCATTAGCACTTTGCTTTTTCTGAAGTTAAAGAAACTGAACCGTCACATCGTCACGCTCCGGTCCTTAGCCAAAATTCATTGCGCTAAATAGCGTTTCTATTCGTTTCGTTTTTAAAACAATCGCGTCACTGGTGGATCACGTCATACGAAGAGTCACGTGATCTATCAGTGACGCGATTGGTTTTAACGAAACGAATAGAAACGCTAGTTAGCGTAGTGCATCTCGGCTAAGGGCCCTCGTCAGTGACGCCGAATCGCGTATACTCGGCTCTGGTCGTAATCAGCTGTTATCAGCCACGTTGGATGGATGGATAGATGACAGTTTGGCTTGTGTAAGTAAAACAGGGTTCCCTGTAAAAGGTTCTGAGGCACAATTTTTTTTTTTGAAAGTTTTTCACTTCTATAATGTGATCATAAGCACACACGTTTTTTTTAAATTTTGTATTGTCATTAATATGTTTAACCCCCATGTCGCAATTTTCGTCGAAATCGTTAGAGCCGTTTTCGAGAACGCGAGTACAATTTATAGTTTCGCGTTTAAACAATAAGATATGCAAAAAAATATTTTTATTGTAACTGTAACATAAAAGTCACCCACTGCAATTTTCTTACTGTTCTCAAAAGATTATAAATATCACTGTCCTTTTCATTACCCGCCCTAACCGTGTAGTGAGAGGGAGACGGAATAATGCTGAGTAAGAGTAGGCTGGGGAGCGCTGATGTATTGGAACAGGTTCGTCTTATTACCCCCGTCCAATTAAAAAAGCTAAATCTACTTGAACGAGCGCAATTGAGATTTAGAGGAACATGGGGTGAAATGGAAAGACTAATAAAGATATATTTTATTTATTTATTAAAATAGGAAGCCTCCATGTGGTACATAACTATTATGTTAAAGATTTTCATTCTCATACTATTTTACCATTACGTATGCATGTAGAAGTTAATTACACACAAGAACACACACACGCACTCTCACACACATACCTCACGATGAGATACCTATTTACATGCACACATGCAAAAAAACACACGATCAAAAACACATATTTTCAAATAGTAATCTTGTTATTCTGAGTGTACACTATTACAATTTTAATTAAATTAGCCATTATCTCTAGAATAGATTTTTTCAAGTTTATTTTTAAACTGTGGCAGTTATTTATTTGACATGACAACCGGAAGGCAATCACTAACGTAGAATATGTAATGTTAAGCATACCCCTTATCCCCCTCACCTGTGGCCAAGCATTAGTGTTCACATCGTTGTGTCGTCGAATCTACATCTACACTAATATTATTAAAACCAGCCAAGTGCGAGTCGGACTCGCACACGAAAGGTTCCGTACCATCGTACAAGATCACACTATGATCCAATTTTTTTCAATTATTGTTGTTATATCGGCAATGGACATAGACAATCTATAAAAATTTCAACTGTCTACCTATTATAGTTCATAAGATACAGCTCGCTGACAGACAGACCGACAGACGGACGACGGAGGCTGAGTAACGGTTTTTAAGGTTCCGTTGGCATCCTTCGGGAATGGAACCCTAAAAAGGTATTAGTTTGGATGTAGGTAATTTCTGAAAGTACTCATCCAATTTCAAAAATTTATTTCACCATTAAGAATGAACTTTAAAGGGAGGATATAGGCTATATATTAACTTAACAACGAAGCAAGCGCGGATCTCTGGTCACTAATGCAGACAATAGGTATAACCTTCACGAGCCTACTGTTTCAAAGGCCCAAATGTTTCTATTAACAACAAAGTTCATCTGGGACGCGTATCAACCGGAGTGTCCATTCTACCCCAAGGGAACGCGGGGTTATGTTTCTTCAAGATTACTCCGAATACTCGGGTTAAATTGATGAATAATCTAAAATTAGATTAAATGTGACGTTCTCAATATAAAGGGACCTTATGGAGGCAGGCGGTTACGCCGTTTTTAGAACTGTTACCATAGTATTCGTATAGTTACAAGAATAAGAAGAGTGTAACTGCCTTCCTCCATAAGGTCCCTTTATATTGAGAACATCACAAATATCATCGGTATATGCTAATGTCGGATTCTAACTATTAATTTTTACGATAAAACAGCTGTACAGATCCTAATGAAGTTTAGCAGCGAAATAGATTATATCCTGGGGAAGGACATAGGTTAATTTTTATCCCGGGAATGTGACAGTTCCAGATGGGATAGCAGGCTAAAGCTAGTCGTGTATAAAATGAAACGGAATTCTAGGGCTGTATTACTTACTAAGTCTTGCGTGAGATTTTCCGGAGTCCTGTCCTTCTCAAGGATACAATATATGTATCGCCAAATTACAATAAAATCCGTTTAGTTATTGTGCCGTGGAAAGGTAACAAATATATAGAGATACTTTCGTATTTGAATATTTAAAAAAATAACTTTCTTCCCCGAAGAATAATTTAAGTGAATTTTAAAGAATTATTAAATTTTGGTTAAACCTTATACAAATATTTCAGGTCTACTTACTTCGTTTATGAGCTACGGACCCGTGACATACAAATGAACGGATGGACAAGCAAAGTGACTAAAACGGTATTCCGGCCTTTTAGGTGTGGAACCCTAAATATCGTGCAAAAAAAGTTCAAAATAAACTAAAGGATTTTCTCGTGCATGTATACATAATAGTTACTTACTTATAGTAAGGTATGGAATCCTCAAAAACTTTGGCCTTACCCATGTTTTAGGGTTCCGTACCTCAAATGAAAAAAAAAAAACGGAACCCTTAAAAGATCACTTTGTTGTCAGTCTGTCTGTCCGTCTGTCTGTGTCTGTCAAAACCCTTTTTCACAGGAACGCGTGAAGATATCAAGTTGAAATTTATATCAAATACTTAGGTCTGTTATCCCTTGGATCAGTGAAAAAATCAAACATCTAAGTCAACGCAATCAAAAGATACGGCCGTTTATGCCGCATATTGAAGGGAATCTCAAGGGAATCAAAGTCAAAGTAAAATATTTATTCAGTAAATTGGCCAATTGGGCTCTTTTACACGTCAGTAATATAGAGTGAATCTACCAGCGCTTCGGACAAGACCATCATTGCGGAGAAGAAGCGCCGCAAGAAACTCCAGCAGAAGGTCATTTTTTCAAATTTAAAATACAATAATACTTAAAAGTAAGTTACATTACAAGGTAATAAAGTAACAAATATTAATTAGAACTAGCACAAATAAAAACATTACAAATGTAAGGTCAAATACATAACACTAAATGTAATGACTAGGAGAACAACACGACGAGGTCTCTTCGTCAAAAGCCATAACTGGAATAATTAACTGAACAAGTCCTTGCAGACGTGAACAGATCGGACCCCACAAACAGCACCAGTTCACGAGTATGACGCGTATCAAAATCTATAGGGTACTTCCCGTTGACTTAGAATCATGAAATTTGGCAAGATAAAGATAAAGATAAAAAAAAAGATAAAAGATATTTATTCAGTAAGTAGGCCGCACGGGCACTTTTACACAAGAAGCAATGTCTTATAGCACAAGCAAAGGAAAAAATCCGAAAACTGTTAATTTGTAGTTATATCACATAAAAAATAAGTCCAGTATAAACTGACACTCACTAAGTACGAAAGTGCATACTTATTGCGTGTCAGTTTATACTGGACAATGTTTATATTGCATTCCTGTGATTTACGAACTATTTACAGGCCTACAAGTTTGTCCGGAACCCTCGGTGCGCGAGTCTGACTCGCACTTGACCGGCTTTTTTATATATCATTGTGTGACAAACAAAACGAATCCTGTACCTACTTCAGACCCAAACCCGGTCAACCGGGAATATTTCATTAACACCTTCATTACGGACCCCGAAAAAACAGTGGAAGGTTCCGTTATAAATAGCCCAACAAAGGGAACGCCGGGAATCGATCCTATTGTCCTGCGGTGGGCAGGCGCGGGATAATAAACAAGAATAATGGTTTATTATATCGTATTATGTCATATAATCATTTAGTAGTATTCAGACTTGCTGAAAGGAGTTTTTGTTATCATGACCTACTAGTTATCTATTAATACTTGAATATATTACCATACTAGCGACACGCCCTTGTATAATAGAACCCGGAGCGAAGCGGCTCCGGGTTCTATTATACAAGGTTAATTTAAATTCAGTAACAAAATTGGGACCAACCCCGAAATCTCGAAAAAGAAATCGACCCACCCATACATTTTGGCTGACGATGTTTTGTATATAGGAGGGTCGATTTTATTTTCGCGATTTTGGGGTTGGTCAGTATTACTTACTGATTTAACCCCTAAATTTGCGCACTGAATAAAAAATAACCCTGTATACATAAAGCTTTCATGAAAAATTATCTAACTGATGGTGAAAACCGCATTAAAATCCGTTGCGTAGTTTGAAAGATCTAAGCGTACAGAGGGACAGACGGCGGGAAGCGGGAAGCGACTTTGTCTTATACTATGTTATGATTAGCAACTGGAGGCCGAGCGTAGCGAAGCAAACGAGGTTTACAACTTGACAGTTCTATTTCAGAATCTGAAAAATACATACTGTTATTTTGACGAAAAGTGTTAGAAACTTTTTTGGGAAAAAACTATGTTTTTTTAACCGACTGCGCGAAGCGAAAAGAAGGGTAATGTGGTTAACAGTATGTATCTTTTGAACCGTAAAATATAGCCCGTTATTTTTTTTCTAAAAATCCAAATGTGCACGGAACCCTCGGAGCGCGAGTCCGATTTGCACTTGAACTGTTTTTACTCTTTTAATGAGTAAATTACGCGTGTAAACTTCTTTTTATGCGGATATATTAAATTACCATGTCTCAAACATATGTTATTTCGTTTCTCTTAAAACTCTTATCAACAATTTTCCTTGACTTTGATCACGCTGGTATTTCTACCACACAATTTCTAAAGACTGTATGTTTCCAAACGTTACCATGAAATTTGAACGCTATTATAACGTTATGAGAGTTCTTTCTTCAGGTTTTCGTGAAGATAAGATACAGTTATAAGGCGAATAGTAGATTTTTGCCTCTTTAATAATTTACAAAGATCCGCGGCCACTCGGGGGAAATACTTCGAATTGCTGTAATCGAATGAAACATTTTTTCAGACAGCGAATATCTTTCAAATTTATTTACCTGCAAAATGTTTTGTAATTGGGAACGTTGACTGCGATGGAAATTTGAACTTTAAACGGTTCGGTTAGGCTTCAAAATGCGTTTATCAAAGCGTTTATAGAATCTTGCAGTCCTAGGTTTTATTCCCGGTATGGTATTATTGTGTGATAAGCGCATATCGATGATGGATGCAAGCGGCGCAGGACCGGTCCTTGTGGCAAATCTTGGGGGAGGCCTATGCCCAGCAGTGGACGTCTTTCGGCTGAAATGATGATGATAAGCAGCGCAAGGATTTGTTTCTGAATCTTGAATGTTTTCTATGTATTTAAGTATGGATTTCTCTGTATAAATATTTTTATCGGCATTGCATAAAAATACAATTTTGAGTACAAAAGGTGAACTTAAAATACCTAATGACATTCTCTACTAGTTGACCTATTAGCAGAAGCTTTGAGCTTAGTGTGGGAATATGTTATTATGGGTGAGATGGTCCCATATACAGGGTTATTAGGTTATTGCATCCATTCCGTGGATGGGAATGGATGCAGGATCCAGGGTCAGTTGCGGCTCTTCAAATTCCTCTTAAAAAGTATTTTTGTCCTAAGTATTAAAATTCAGTCAGTGAAAACCCTGAAACAGAAAACTGCGTCTCTTTAAGCTTCCGAAAAATCGATATTTTTCCGGCATCTGGCTCTTTGTCTAAAAAGTTTGCCGACCTGGCCTAGTGGTTGACCCTGCCTACGAAGCTAGCGGTCCCGGGTTCGAATCCCGGTACCTATGGGCAAACATTTGTGTGATGAGCGCGAGTGATCGTTCCTGAGTCATTGACATTAAAAACTCGACTGTACTTTGGGTACTAGGCAACGATATAAGTACATACTTGAATAGAGAAATGCATACTTAGTATGCATGCATAGTAATCTACCTCTGTTTCGATATATGCATGTCTCAATTTGTGTTGTCCTGTCATTATATTTACTTTTCCTTTTTTTTTTCTTTTTACTGTATGTGTTGTCTACCTTGAATATGTTTTTGCATTCTTGCGGTGACAACAACCGATTCAAAACATGTATTTGTTTTATAACCATGTTCTCATGGAAGTGATGTATATCTTATATGAGCATAAATGTCTTTAAACCTAAACCTATACTTAAATATATAGAAAACATCCATGACTCAGGAACAATTGGAACAAATGCTCGCAACACATCCTTATTCCTATAGTAATAAAGATGTGTTGCGATATATTTGGCCACTTCCACTGCTCCTATATATTTGATGCTGACTCTACAAGCCTAGAGCTAAGTTTGGGACTAGGTCAATTTGTGTGAGATTGTCCCTGATATTTATTTATTTAGTTATATTGTAGTTGCGTCTCTTTCGATATGTAAAATGTAAGAGATGCAAGCTCAATATTTGGCAAATATGTTTACACTTTTTCACCTTATTCCATTGTAACAAAACCATTCCATTCCATTCCATTGTTGCCCAAAGGTCAACTGGTAGAGAATGCCATTAGGCATTAAGTTCACCTTTTGTACTCAAATTTGTATTTTTGTGCAATAAAGATTAAATAAATAAATATAACAAGGTGAAAAAGTGTAAACATCTTTCTGTCCTCGCCGGCCAAGCGAAGTGCCGGCATTACATTTCCCACACAATGTCCACATCGCCCTGAATTAGTGTATGCCGCACTAATGAAGGAAAGTTCTACATTACCCCTTTTTAATCTAAAAACATTTTCCTTTGACCTACAAACATTTGAAAATGCTTTGACACAAAAGGTCTTAATTGTACCTACCCTAGCCTTTTCGCCCCGGCCGCAGGGTCAACCGCGTCGGCATTGTTGGGTTGGGCCCCAACTATTTCACTGTAAAGGCAACCATCACGGTAATTTTGTGACCATACAAAAGGTTTAGGTGATGTGGTTTTTGATATTGATGTCACGTATTCCCTCATTTTGGTAAGTATATATCGCATGATTAAAGGAAAAAGGAAACAAGTGTCATATGAAGTTAAATTTATTTCGAACTTTGAATGCTTTACTTTACGTTTCAATGTTGAATGGTGGGATAATGGAAGTTATTGATTTTACTTTGGAACGTGCGATATGTTGGTATTGTATTTCTTCAATCGTTACTGCTCCTGCCAAATCCGCCAGTGTTGTTGTACATAAGGACCATTTTAAAACCTAATGCCGCACTCTCAGACGTCAATTAATTTTTAAGTTTCATTAAAGTTGCTGCGTCTTATTCTATTGCTATAACAAAGAAAGTGACAGCAGCTACTTTAATGAAACTTAAAACTTAATTGACGTCTCTGAGTGCGGCCGTTAGACAGTTAAATCATTGATCGAAATCCTTTATGTGAAAAGAAACACAGCGAATTTGGCAGACGCAGCAACGAAGTGTCGGAGTTTTTATTTTGAACTTTGAATGCTTTACTTTACGTTTCAATGTTGAATGGTGGGATAATGGAAATTATTGCGTTTATTTCAAACGTGCGATATGTTGGTATAGTATTTCTTTAATAAGCTTCATACTTTCTGGCTGGACATGAACTCAAAAAGCCAGACTGGAAGTCGAGGACAGAAAGATGTTTACACTTTTTCACCTTATTCCATTGTAATAAGGTCCAAAAGTGTATACATCTTTCTGTCATCAACTGCACAAGTGGTCCGCGATATATTTGACGCTCGGATCTCCTTTTCTAACTAGCAGGGATTGTAACACCGGTATAATTTGGATATCGATATAAATATCGATAATTAGGTATCTTTTTATCGATATAGTTATCAATAAATTGGATCCGATTTGAATTTTTTTTTATTAAGTCAGGTAACATTTTTATATACCTACTTGAATGAAACATACCAGTTCAGATGGATCTCATTTCTATTAAAAACTGGTGATGAAATCCATGAGGAACTGTACAAAAATCGTAGGTACAGTCAAAGGCACTAATCCACCCATCGCGTCATAATTTGGCCTGGTATCTGATTACTAACACGATTTGCTAAAAAAATATGTACATATTAGTATCGGTACCAAGTATCGATATCTGATAACCGATATTTAAGTTTACCCATACAATTATTTAATGTTATAGATATTTTCTAAAAATACCGATGTTCTCAGTTATCGATATACAGTCTCTGCTAACTAGTCTATAACGATAGACGCGTGAGCGACAAGCGAGAAAAAACAAGAAGTACTAGAAGTACTGATAGATTACTTATAGTACCTGGAGACCGAGCGTCGTCGTACAAAAAAAAAACCCGATCCATAGCTGGGGTTTGAACCTGCAGTCTTTGCGTTAGGCCTACGCTCTAACCATGTCTTCAGACGGCGAAGTTACGAACCATATTGCGCGGGAAATCTTTTTGCGTGAAAATACTCGGAAAATCAAACTTTCCCAGATATGAGACCTAGCTATATCGAATGTTCGCCCCCGTAAGCCCCCGTGTCGCAATTTTCATCGAAATCGTTAGAGCCGTTTTCGAGAACGCGAGTAAAATATATATGTATATATACAAATGTTTCTCGTTAAATAGTATAATAATTTCATTAAGTTCGTCTATAATAGTATGTTCATTTCGCAAAAGCAAGTAAAAAGCCAAGATCGATCTATTTTAACCTCATCCAGTATATTCGTACCCCACTTCGTCAAACTGTCCAACGAACGATATTACCAAATTTGTCTTCAGTTCTACCAATATAGTGCGTGTATGCAACGCTAAGTCATTGCAAAATCAACTTAATTGATTTACAATAAGGGTGTATAGAAATTTTCGTACGTGGCAAATTAAGTTGGCATTATAATTTGGTCAATAAAAGAGACATTTTTTAATTACGGGATAGTTATAGGTCTACGTAAATAATATAGGAGTCAAGACGTAATTCTGTGTTATATATGTGTGTGTGTTAGGTTGTCTTTCACGCTGCAACGGCTGGACAGATTTGGATGTATCATCCTGGAATATTTAAAAGTTCCCGAAGGAGCAGCGATAAACGACTTCTACACGGAGGGAGTCACGGGTAGAAGTTAGTATAAATATAAAGCTCAAACTCATTTGTTAAAATTAGTTTTAGCAAATTTTCACGTACTTTATCGCTGCTGTCTTGGGAAATGTCTAATTTTCCGGTAAAAAAAATGATTTTATGTCTTTTCCCGGGATTCAATCTATCATCATACCAAATTTCATCGAAATCGTTTAAGCAGTTTAGCTGCAAAAACTAACAAATAATCAAACTCACTTTCGCATTTATATTAGTAATGAGTGATTAAGAAAAAACGTTCTTTCTGTACGTTTTCACAGAAAAGTTGTCAAGAAACAATTTACGCGGGAACACAAGGAAACAGGAAAGTAATTTAAGAATTATCTCATTTAAATCTACTTATTTTTCAGCTTACATATTAACAAAGAAACGAATAAACACGTTATTTGCGATTTTAAACGTCTTATATATAATAAAAAATATTAGGGTTTTTTTAACTCAAAAAGTCAGGTGCGAGTCGGACTAGCGCACCGATGGTTCCAAACTTGTAGGTATGTAAATAGTTCATAAATCACGGGAATCGAAGATTTTTTCTGAGTTTACCTTGCAGCTGTGAAACAATTAAACTAGTAAGTCAACGCAATCAAAAGATACGGCCGTTTATGCCGCATATTCAAGGGAATCTCAAGGGAATCCAAAACTATAGGGTACTTCCCGTTGACTTAGAATCATGAAATTTGGCAAGAAGCAATGTCTTACAGCACAAGTAAAGGGAAAAATCCAAAAACCTTTAATTTGTAGTTACTCGCACATCACGTGAAAAATTAAGTCCAGTATAAGCTGACACTCACCAAGTATGACAGTGCATGGTTAAAAACATGTTCAGGTTTCCTCGCGATGTTTTCTACTAAAGCATTAGGTAATGTACGTACTGGTACATAGCAACCGCTGGGGTCCGAACTCGGTTCCTTACGATCACGAGTCGATACCCTAAGCCACTAAGCCACCAACGAATTGAAGAGGCTTCATAATAAAAAAGTACCTGGGAAACCGAGTGTCGTCGCTTGGGTCGAAATCGAATTTTCATCGTTTTTGTAACCAAAAAAAAAAAAAAAGAAACGATCCATAGCTGAGGTTCAAACCCGCAGTCTTTGCGTAGTAGGCCAACGCTCTAACCATCAGTCCATTCAGACGGCGGTAGCCGCTCCAAAATTACGTACGATAATCTTTTTGCGTAAAAATACGGGAATAACAAATTTTCCCAGATATGAGACCTAGCTAGATCGAATTTTCGCCTCCGTAAACCGCCGTGTCGCAATTTTCATCGAAATCGTTAGAGCCGTTTTCGGGAACGTGAGTACAAATGTACAAAACGTTTCTCGTTTAACGGTATAGGATAAGTTCTAGTTATATCAAGTACTTTGAAATGTCTAAAATCATAAATACCCTGTCCAAGTTACGGCATAAATGCAACATCTCTTTACAACAAAAAGTTACGGGCGGACGTGGCTTGAATACAAAACTTTATTTTTCACGAATGCAAATGAGCGGGAATTTGGCCGAAATGACGTTAAAATTGACCGACGGCTAAAGAACTGTCGTTCATACATAATTATTAACAATATTACTAAAGACGCGGTGGTAAAAAGCCGTGGTAGCCTAATGGTTTGACCTGCCGACTCTTAAGCAGAGGGTCGTGGGTTCGAACCCGGGCTCGCACCTATAAGTTTTTCAGAATTTATGTGCGAAATACAATTTGTAAATTTACCATGAGCTTTTCGGTGAAGGAAAACATCGTGAGGAAACCTGCACACACCTGCAAAGCAATTTGACGGTGTGTACGATGTTCCCAATTCGCACTGGGCCCGCGTGGGAATAGCCCAAACTCTCTCATTGTGAGTGGAGGCCTGTGCCCAACAGTGGGACGTATATAGGCTGGAATATTACTAAAGACCTTCAGAGAAAATAATAATGTTGTTTGGGACCATTATTATAATAAGTTTCTGTAAAAATAATAATTTTCACGACAAGCTTTTCTTGCCGACTGTACATTTTTTTGTACAGTCAGCGTCTGCTTATCAAGACAAATCTAACGAGCCCAAACACGGCGGGGCTGTCTTGTTCCGTTGTGGAGTTCCTATACCCACCTTCCGACTGCAGCATCAGACCAGCTCCATGATATCATTATTATTGCATTGTCACCAAGTTACGTCGGTATTCCGAATTTCAGCTCATCGGACACCGGAAAGTTCAAAATTCATTTGCTAGATTTCACCTAAATCCGTTTTGTTACCAAGAAATGTATTGAATTTAGGTAACAAAACGGACAATTCCATATATCTTTTTGGGGACATATCAGGAATTTCTATTTTTCTTGTTCAGAATAGTGGTCCCAACCAATGTGCAATTTTTTTCCCAATTCTGAAGAAAAAGTGAAAGGTGTGCTATTTTTTTGAAACTCCCCAAACATTGTATGGAATTGTCCACGTTGTTACCGAAAAATTTAATGGATTTTGGTAACAAAACGGAACAATCGGCAGAATAACGTTTTGTAGATATGTCGGGAATCCCCCTGGTTGGTCTTTTAGTTGTTTCATCCCCACACCGGAACACAACAATGCGAACTCTGTTGTTTGGCGGCAGGTTAATGGATATGGCGATTAGAACGGACTCCGCACGAGGTCCTACCACCCACTTCAATGATTGACCTACAAGAAAAGTACTAGTTTTAACAATTGGTCCTACGAACCGGATGTTCAGCAGCATCCGAATGTTTTTGTCCACATTTTGGCCACAAAACGAACCGGTTAACGTGTGGTAATGGAATCCAACCGGGTATCGGCCGGTTTATTTAATTTATGAGGCTGTTTTTCATTATTAAACCAGCAGTTAGCCGCTCGAGTGTGGAGGCGGCTTCTTTAAAACGAACGTTTCGGGTTTAATTTGACTTACGAGAAATTTAACCTGATTATCCTAAATAAAAAAGATAGAATTTATGTTTTTGAACGTAATTATCAATTATTATTCTCCATTCCCTATTAATGGTAGTAACAATTCTAAATCAAATTGCCAACTATCATACCAGAAGCTTCGAAAAGTATTTTATCACTAGCATTTGCTGGCGACTCCGTCCGCGTAGAATTCGTTTATCGCTGCTCCCTCTGGAACTGTTCATTATTTTGGATAAAAAGTAGCCTATATATAATTTCAGACTATAATCTATCTCTGTGCCAAATTTCATCCAGATCCGTTCAGCCGTTCTGGTGTGATTGAGCAACAAACATCCATCCATCCAAACTTTCACATTTATAATATTAGCAGGATTAAGATGTTTTAATTTAAACTTAAAATATCAGAATCTGCGTGTGCGCGCGCTACTAAAATGTATGAAATAAAAATTAAATGTTTTAAAAAACAACGAACCGACTCTATGGAGCAAAAAACACCTTTCCAAATCATACTAAAGAAGCTGACCTGGAGTTCGTATAATTTCAACTTAAGATTTCACATTCACGGTCAGTTTTTGGATGTACGTCAGTTCAACTGATCAGTTTAACTGACCGTGAATGTCCACCTTTAGTCAGTCAAATTGAAGTCGGCGTCAAACAATATTCAAAACAAAAGCCTCCTCCGTACCGCTGCGCCGGGTCGTTCCGAGTTCCTCTTTTTGTTATTTTTCAAAGTCCCGCATTGAAAACTGATTCGCACAATCGCCCGGCCTTTTGTTTACCCATCTTTAATACCAAAAACACTGTACACCCAGAACATTACAAAATCAACCTTATGATTTAGGCTCTAGAATCAAAGGGGGACCAAGATAACTTGGTAATAACGGTACATTTTCATATTATTTTGACTAAACAAAAAAATACAGGCTATTTTTCTTTATAATGGCTTCGATTTTATCAGTTTTTGTAAGGTTAGGTTTTAATAACGTTTGGGTTGAAATATTTAATTAAAAAAAGCTTTTTTGTTCGTAAAATGTTTAGTATGTTACTCAAGTGGATTAAAAGAAGTACAGACGTACAGCCTTGGCCAAATGTATTGAGCTCCACTTTTTCTTCTGTAACTTACAAATAAAGTATTATAAAGAGGAAAGATTTGTATTATTGTATGTTTGTAACGAATATACTCAAAAACTACTGGACCGATTTCAAAAATTCTTGCACCAACATTTAGAATGGACTTTCAGGGTGGACATGGGTATATTTTAACTTACGAAAGTACTGACTCACCGCAGACAAAGTCGCGGGCGGAAAGCTTCTATACATAGTATAAAATGAAGTCACCCTCCGCCTCTGTCTGTCCCTATGTCCGCTTAGATATTTCAAACTACGCATCGGATTTTAATGCGGTTTTCACCATCAGTTAGATAATTCTTCACGGAAGGTTTATGTATATAATAGAACCCGGAGCAAAGCGAGGGCGGGTCGCTAGTTAATTTATAAATTGACAATGTTTATATCCATCAGTCCCAAACTAGGCACAGCCTGTATCTATTGGGAACCTGGGGTACTTGTATACCATACTAATTTGCTTAATACTGAATACACACTTTGATACACAAGCAAGAATGAGTGAATGACTATGTAACATTTTGTCAATTTTTGATATTCGTTAAGTTACCGTAACGACCCCCAAGTTTTGTGAAAATCGGTTGGAAAGAACTACCAGCTCTGCAAGCAGGCGTTGCAGTTACTACGGAATTTTTAAATTTCAAGTTATTAGTACTGTAAAATTCATACCGGAAACTCCTATGTATTTTTAAACAGAGTTGATTGGAACGGATATAGTTGCCATGGCAACGAAAAGCGAAAACTGTTCGCTGCGCATCCTGTCCGAATATAATCAAATTACTTACTGTTTTTATTAAAATATCTTTTCCATCTGAACATTTTCAATGAAAAATGTGGTCTGGCGGTCGAAAAGTGGACGAAAATAACGTTATAAAAGGTTAAAATAGCCTTTAAACCTATGATGTTAAAAGCTACAAAAATTACTTTATAATATTAAACGAGAAACATTTGTATATATATACTTGTATAATATATATACTGGGTGTTTTTTTATTCGTCTACAAAATTTTGGGGGTTAAATCAGTAAGTCATATGATCAACTTTCACTATGGGACCAACCCCGAAATCGCGAAAAAAAAAATTGATACATTTTGGCTAGTCAGCCAGCTGACGATGTTCTGTATGGGAGGGTCAAATTTTTTTTCGCGATTTCGGGGTTGCTCCCATAGTGAAAGTTGGTCAGTATGACTTACTGATTTAAGCCCCAAAATTTTGTAGACGAATAAAAAAAAAGACTTAGTATATATTGGTAAAATGGTTCTCGAAAACGGCTCTAACGATTTTGATGAAAATTGCGACATGGGGGTTTACGGGGACGAAAATTCGATCTAGCTAGTTCTCATATCTGGGAAAATTCGTTTTTACCGTATTTTCTCGCAAAAATATGGTTCGTAAATTTGGGGCGGCTGCCGCCGTCTGCATAGATGGTTAGAGCGTAGGCCTACTACGCAAAGACTGCGGGTTCGAACCCCAGCTATGGTATTTTTTTGATTTCTTTTTGAGTTTTTCTTTTTGTATAGAAAATGAAAATTCGACGCTCGCGCGGTCTCCCAGGTACTTGTTATAAAAGTACAAGTTCCAGTTACTTTTTCCCATAACATACTAATTTTTTACGTAAGTGGAAGTTAACTGTGTTGATCAGTGTTCACTCATATTTTAATTCGTATAAAAATGTTTAGACAACAATTATCATATAATTTTATTAGTGATTATTTGTTAATCCAAATATATTTATAAAAAACTATGTATGGATAACAATTCCAGTATTTATTTAATTTAATCGTATGGCAGTTGGTAAGTCGCTTAATACAAAAGAACTAACTAATAACTATAAAACTACGATACCTCCTACGTATACTGGTACAAGTGCAAAATTGTGATTTTACGGGAGGGCTGTTCAAAGGTTCCTTAACCCATAACTTTCTTGTCTGTAAAGATAATTTTACAAAAATTTGGATTTGTAGTGAGAGAAGTACTTTACTTTAGTCTGTATTAATGGAATTTTGAAATTATTGACAGTTTCTGACAAAATGGTAGATACACTTGTTTATGCGTATTTCACTTGTTGTAATTGTGTGGTATACTAAGCTAATTACCACTTGCCCCAGTATACGACGTAATTAGTTAATTATTGAAGTTTGATATATTTTTGTTTTATATATAGATAATTACATGAAGTGATTATAGGGATTGAAAAGAAAAAGAAAGCACATACTTTTTTGCCCTTCATCATTACTTTATTGACGTATTTGCCACTTGCACCAGTATACGCTTGGTTTATATCACATGTATCAGTAAACAACTGATCATAATTTTTAAGTTTGCTGTCCAAAAACGCTAAAAAAGTAACAAAAAAAAGTAAAGAAAAAGGTTTATCTCGATGCTTTTATTATGCGAGAAAATTGTACACAGTTTTGATACCACACTTTGACTTGGCTTAAGCCGTGTATTAATTTAAAAAAAAAGTTGAACCATGACATTTTCAAACAAGATTGTTACATAAAAAGCGTATTGTCATTAAATAACAACAAATCTGTGTCATGAATAGTCTTATTGATTACTTATTTAGGTACATACCTACCAACTATTAAAAAATCTAGGAACGACACCGTGTTATCTATAAAGATTAAATCTTTGATCACAATAGCTTATAATTAAATTTAACATTGACCCTTAATTAACTCAATAAGTTTACATTACTGATACATAAAACCCAACTGAGATCAGCTTGAACTAATTTAAAAAAAAAAAAAACTTTAACGTCGTAATAGCTTACATTAATCATTGGCCCTTTATTTACTTCAATAAGTTTTCAACACTGATACATAAAACACAACTGAGATCACCTTGATTTTATATTTAACAAAAAAAAACTAGCAGGATGATTTATTATCCTTTAAAATTAACGAAAATAATGCTATGAAAAAATAAACCTCTGTTTTCTAAACATTATAAATATTTCTGAATATTTTAAAAATCAGTCTTAATCATTTATTTGCTTTTTAATTATAATGAGCACTCATTTGACTAACTTCGATCCTAATAGAACATTTTAACTAAAAAATAATCACGTTTTCCTTATTTAATCATTTTATGAGACTAATTTGTTGTAGAAGTCATGGTGTTGAGAAGGAATTATACCAGTCTGACAAAGATCACTGAGATCTTTATATTTTTGCTTATCAATAGGCAATGGTGCATGATAAGCTACAGTGATATTATTTAATCCATTTCAAGCTCACTTTGTCGACTCCTTGTATTTTTAATGGAAGTACAGTCAATGGATTCATAATCCTGTTCAAATGTCTGTTTGTATTTTATTTTAAAAGGCTCTTCGGGTGATATTTGTATTTCACACATTTTGCTCCACATTACGACTTGCCCATTTGTGCCCTTTTTCCAATTATTAAAAAGAGGCAGACAAGCTTTAAAGTCAAATATAGAATGTTGGGAGACTTCTATGACTTCATAGGGCGGTTTCTCAGTTTTTGCCATACGCATAGCCATGTACCATTGCTCAGGTGTATATATATTAACGTTTTTTGTTCTTTTTTCAATAAGAGCATGCATGCTATCTCCTTCATTTTGTGTATGCCCGACTACAAGGAACCGATGTGTTATTGTTATGTTATATTTCCAGCAAGCGTACATGTATATAAGATACACAATCCTGTTGCGGTTTTGCCCCCCGCAATTGTCGGACCAAAACCTAAACTCTTTTACATTATTTGGGATCTTTGATTGAATCAAATGTAACACATTACTAGCAATTTCATTAGCACCCTTTTTAGCTATTTGCTCATGCCAACAGTAACAGTGGCCTTGAAGTGAACCCATATCGAAGGTTGTAAAATTATACACATTAAGTTTTCTTTTGTAGTAAAATACGCTTATGTTACCGTGAGGAGTCGTTAAAGTTTTCTGCAAATCAAAAACAACAGTTACTATTTATTTGTTGCTCGTAGATATCTCTTTGTCATTTTGTTTTAAATCTCTTGCCCTATTCTTTTCTTCCAAGTGCCAGGCATGTTTTGATTTTTCTTCTTCGGATGGATTTTTTAAGTTTTCGTAAATATGACAAGTGTCACATTTATCTTTTTTAGGTATGTGAAATACTAATTTGAAATTTTTGTGGACGATATCACGGTACTGACGAACATTATTAGCTTTTGCCTCGTATTTGGTATAAATTTTAAATAAGAAATTTTAATGTAAATTTAAGCTAACAATTATATAATAAGCCTTATTAAGTTACTTACTGCTCGAATCACGGTTTGGTGGTTCATTTAAGAATAGAATAGAATAGAATAGAATAGTATTTAAAACCATTGAAACCAGATTTCTCCCTCTCGTCGGCTTCATTTTGCAATGTTATTACTTATTTTACAATAATTTAGTAAATAAAGACATTAAGAAATGTCAAGTTAACATATATAGACTTAATTGTACACGTAGAAGTCTTATTAGACGTATGCCTCGTCAACTATCATATCGAGCACACTGTGATAACGTCCGTACGCATCGATGGCGAGCGTGCATACTGAGGCAACTGCCAGCTACACCACACTCGCACCGCCCCTCCACAATATTAGTGCTACGTATAGTAGTACAAGCGACTTGCATCAGTACACACGGTACCGAATGATAAAACGGTGTTAGATGTATTCCTATACGTCAATTTATTTCCGAAACTAATTGGAATATTCGTACGAAAATTCTGTGGCAGGTATATTTAAGTATTTTAGTCATAAATCTACAAAAAAACGAAAAACTCAAAATTGACACTTGTATCAGTATACGTAGGAGGTATCGACTACAAAGCTATATCCAATGTCTTCGTCCAAAGGGCTGCGACCTTACTAGGCAAGAGCAGGTCTTCAACGTTACCATTATACCTACTTCCGTTATATTCCAGTTTAAAATTTATGCATTTTACCCTCTTAATTTAAAAGGGCTTTGTGACATATAGGTATATATAAATTTATTATTTACTTTAGACTCACCCTCGCTTCGCTCCGGGTACTAATATACCTACATGAACCTTCCGTGAAAAATTCTCTAACTGACGGTGAAAACCGCATTAAAATCCGTTGCGTAGTTTGAAAGATCTAAGCGTACATACAGAGGGACAGACGGCGGGAAGCGACTTTGTTTTATACTAAGTAGTATTATATATTTTTTGCACAAATGAATACACTTAGTATACAAAAGGCAAACTTAATGCCATAAGGCATTCTCTACCAGTGTAATATATCTGTGTCGGCAGTTTACAATCTCGCTAGATTTTTAAATACAACTACCAACTATTTTATTGAATTTATTTCAGCATTGTCCTATGTTAAGAAAAAAATAGATACATAACCTTACTTAGTATGTCTTTAGGGTGTTTAAATGTGTAGTTTATCTAAAAATAAATTATTTCAAGCAAATTGAAAAATTGAACGCACCATTTTTTTAAATTGCTTCTCCCAGATGTCTATCAACCGCAGCATGATTGTATTGAGCACGCGCGTCAAATAATTGCTATACCTCAATCTTTATTCTCACGGAAAAAATGTAAACAAAGGTTTTGCTGTTAACGAAAAAAATTTGAAGCATTTAAGATATTTATATTGCACATTTATAAAAAATCTACTTTCTATAAATAAACTGTATAATATAATTATTATTAAAAAATACATAATCCTATTACATTTCATAGATTGATTTTAATTATTTATCAAATTTATTTTGAATCAGTATATTTCTTGATGGCTATACTTTGAGATCCCCTGTCACTTTGACAGTGACGTAACTTTGTTTACAATTTTCCGTGGGCATAAAATTTCAGGTATAGTCGAACGAGCCAAGTTCACACCCCTGCTCGAACTCCGTTATAAGCAACTATGTGCAATCATCACTCACTGTCTGTTTCTCGGCCGAGTTCATAAATAATGTCACTGAACGGCCGAACTAAGTATGTCTTGCGTGTACGACATGAACGGACATATAGCAAGATGATACAGGTATAAATGATTCTACTTCAGTATCAAAGCCGTGGTAGCCTAATGGTTTGACCTGCCGACTCTTAAGCAGAGGGTCGTGGGTTCGAACCCGGGCTCGCACCTCTAAGTTTTTCGGAATTTATGTGCGAAATAAAATTTGTAAATTTACCATGAGCTTTTCGGTGAAGGAAATCGTGAGGAAACCTGCACACACCTGCAACGCAATTTGACGGTGTGTGCGAAGTTACCAATCCGCACTAGGCCCGCGTGGGAACTATAGCCAGAACCGTCTCATGTGAGAGGCCTGTGCCCAGCAGTGGGACGTATATAGGCTGGATTACTACTACTACAGTATCATGGTCACCTTTCGCGTGGATAAAGCATCCGTCTTTCTTGCACATACCTGGTCAGAAAAAGACAGTTGTTTATCCACATTTATATACAGGGCCATTATAGGGCCCGGTGGATGTTGTGGCTTCTACGGGCTTCTAAGTGATAAATTATGTAAAAAATATAAATATAAATAATACTAACACTTATAGAATAAGACATGACAATGTTACTAAAAATATATGGAGTATGACTCTGAAATAAATGGAAATTTAATTTAATTTAATGCATGTACTAGATAAAATTTGACAGGTGCTAGGGTAATGAATAAATCTATTCCATATTCTACCGTAAGACTTAACGCTTAAGGTTTGAAATAAAATTGTCTCGTCCTGACTTTTATTACCTTTTATTACTAAGCGACTATTGCGATTTTTAACTTTTTAAAGCGATTTTATCACATGGACCTATGTAACCCATGCTTAAGATAATAAGATCAATAAGGTTTTAGCAGAATTTATCTTTCGATGAAATAAAATTCGGTGAAACTACACGTTCGATGAAATGGGTGTCCGCAAAAGATAAGTAGACTCATTATCTTTTCGAAAATAGAAAAGTTAGCGTAATCTTCGCCCCCAGAGTTAACATTACTTGTCGGGAAATCTAATTATTTCAGAATATTATTAAATTATATTTACATTTCACTCAAACATTAATTACGGCGATTTTGGTTGAAGCTTCTAAATTGCAATGCAGGCACTATTCGCATTTTCAATTGGAAGTTTCCAAATACGTAATTTAAATTAATAGCTTTGTAGTAATTAAGGTTTAACTATGTGTATTAATTAGCCTTTTAGTGAGCGAAAAGATTTGTATTTAGATATTTTTAGGGTTCCGTAAGAAATTGGTAAAAAAGGAACCCTTATGGTGAGATTTCGTTGTCTGTCTCTCTGTCTGTATGTCACAGCAGTTTTCCTCAGCAACTACACAAGCTATCAACTTGAAATTTAACATAGTTGTATAAAATGCTTGCCCGCATCTGTTTTCAGCAAAAAAATGAAGTTACGAGTAGTTTTATAAATAATTGAAAAGGGTTCTAGAATGGGGGGTTGAAAAATTAAAGTGATTTGATTATAGCAAAAGCAAATGGGGTGTCATATGAAAGGGCTCAATTTGCACATTTTAAAACTATTTTTGTATAATTTTCCGTGACGTACTTTTTGATGAATAACCAAAAATGTTCAAAAAAAATTACCGTTTCTCCCCCTATATCTCCGAAGTTCATGAACCGGAAAATCTGAAAATTTCGTAACTTTTAGATAATTATTTATATTTAACGGAAAAAATAAAATAACATGTTCAAATAGTTTTTGAGAAATAACTAAAAAACTTCAAAAATTTGTGTTAAATATAGGCAAATCAAAATATGCAATAAGGTCTGCATACGAATTAAAGAACATAAAAGGTATATTGTTTAAAGAACGGACTTAAATACGGAACCCTCGGTGCGCGAGTCCGACTCGCACTTGACCGTTTTTTTTTTAAGTTTCGCAATTTGCTGTTATGACCACACCTGGAGAAATCAAAATTATTATTGGTGGTTAGCTTTTTTAAAATACATTAGTTAGGTATATTTTATTTAAGATGTGAACATCTGTTGTGAATATCTGTTTAACTTAAAAGGTGACATTAAACCATTTTAAGCTTATACAAATATGACGACGCGGTTAGCCTAGTTGGTAGTGACCCTGCCTACGAAGCTAGCGGTCTAGCGGTTCGAATCCCGGTATGCACAAATATTTGTGTGATGAGCGCGAGTATTTGTTTCTGAGTCATGGATGTTTTCTATGTATTTAAGTATGTATTTCTCTATATAAGTATGTTTATCGTTGTCTAGTACCCATAGTACAAGCCTAGAGCTTAGTTTGGGACTAGGTCAATTTGTGTGAGATTGTTCCCTGATATTTATTTATTATTTATTTAATTCTCCCAAAACTAATTCATTACAGTCAACACGTCATTTTCCATCACGAAAACACTTCAGCCGTCACAAACGTAATATTTATCAAGTTTTTCGTCGTTAACAAAGCTTTCGCCCATCAATCGCTGTCGCCAGCTTCGCGAGCTTTTATCTCAAGTTTACATAGTTGTAAGTGGCGCCTCTGTGAGCTTTGTGTCAACTTGCCCGGATGAGTGGGATAGGGAAAGCTTGGTAAAGTACTTGGTACTTAGTACTTACTTATATAATCTTTACTAGCGACCCGCGCTTCGCTTCGGTTACATAAGTTAAAATATAGCCTAAAGCGACCCGCCCTCGTTTCGCTCCGGGTTCTATTATATGCATAAACCTTCCGTGAAGAATTGTCTAACTGATGGTGTAAACCGCATCAAAATCCGTTGCGTAGTTTTAAAGATCTAAGCATATATACGGACAGACAAACGCGGAGGGCGACTTCATTTTATATACTATCTATGTATTGATTACTATAATATTGTAGTCGTACGGACTTTAAAACAACGGGGCGACTTCGATATTTTTTTAATCATTGATTGTGTGTCAGTTAATGATATTCGGGTGAATTTCAGGGCGTTTCAACCGCCGTCATTAGTGTCACCAAATATATTGACGAAATCAATGACACTACAGTAACATCTGATGCTGATAGAAACATCCCCGGTTCTGCTTCTGTTTACATCAGGAGTTGCTGTAGTGTCATTGATTTCGTCAATATATTTGGTGACACTAATGACGGCGGTTGAAACTTCCTGAAATTCACCCATTCCCGTGATTTACGAACTATTTACATGCCTACAAGTTTGTGCGGAACCCTCGGTGCGCGAGTCCGACTCGCACTTGACCGGCTTTTTTTCCTACTAACTACTATTTCACTTCACAAGTATAAATACCAAGTATATATACGCTTTTGAGCTCCAAAGTCTGTTAAGCTTTAGAAGTTTCCTTTGTTATTGCCCAAACTTATGTGTCAAAGCTTCGCATAACGCTGTGTTAGGATTTAGCATTTAATCGACGTCAGTTTGATCCCGGGTTTAAATCTAACCTTAAGCTTATTAGCAAGATGGTAAGGTGATGGCACCAGTACTGGACAAGGACCAATGATGGACACATGATTATTATTTTGAAGAAGATAAGGGTTATTCATTTATTTTGCAACAATCATTTTTTTACGGTTATGATCTTTGAATTAAGGTTGTGTCCATTATTGGTACCTGTCAGCTTAAAGTGTCCAACACTGGTGCCATCACAAGGGTTTCATAACTATATTATAAGGCTTTATCAAATGTTTAACATGCACGAATAGTATGGTTTGCGTGCAATATTGGAATAACTAATATTTTCGATAGTAATACCGAATACAAAATCAACACTATAGTATTCATGCCCTAATGTGGAACAGAAAGTTTGTGGGTCATTTGAATTCATAAAGGATTTATACCTATATTTTTTCTGTTTAATATAAAATACTAGCATGATGACGCCATTTTACAACCCATTTAAAGCGCTTTATCTTTAATATAAGATTTATTCGGAACTGGGATTCACAATGCTATTATTTATTTAGGTTTCTAGTTAAAATTAATGGAAAATTTGTCAATAGATCATTTAGTGTGATAACCATTCTTGACATCATACAAATAATGTTGGGTTACCTCATAAGTTTTTACCTTCCTTATCATAAACTTACAATGTTGGAAAACTTAAACATGTCTGACTCGCCTGAAAACTTAGGACAAATAATATTAGGACAAACAAATGTATTTTAACCCCTCAAACATAAAAAAAGGTCAAGTGCGAGTCGGATTTGCGCACAAACTTGTAGGTATGTAAATAGTTCGTAAATCACGGGTATACAGTAGAAACAATTTCCAGTATAAACTGACACGCACTAAGTATGCACTCTCGTACTTAGTGAGTATCAGTTTATACTGGCCTTCATTTTTTATGTGATGTAACTCCAAATTAACGGTTTTCGGATTTTTTCCTTTACTTGTGCTATAAGACATCGCTTTTTGCCAAATTTCATGACTGTTACTCAACGGGAAGTACCCCATAGATTTTGATACCCTTGAGCTTCCCTTGAATATGCGGCATAAACGGCCGTATCTTTTGAGCGCTAAGGGATTGTAGACTTGACTGATTGATATAAATTTCAACTTGACAACTTTACGCGTTCCTGAGAAAAAGGGTCTTGACAGACGAACAACAAAGTGATCCTATAAGGGTTCCTTTTTTACTTTTGAGGTTCGGAACCCTAAAAATAAATAATTACAGTATTACCTAACAATTCCTTCAATATCAATACAATTCTACTAACTAACGTTACTTATTGACGTGACTCTTATGGGAACGGTGTAACCTGGGTTTTATATAACCTAACAACACCATTTATAAAAATCAACTCTAGTAACTCGACGGTTAAACCAAAATCGCTTGTAGCGTTACAACACGCAACCACTCTTTGAATTGTGACTCTATTGTCATTATATTCTAGTGCTTTTGTAATTGACAGTAGATTTCCAAGTTGGAATACATCAGATACTTCCTGTCACTTGATTTTAAACTCTGCTCTTCTATGATAAGGTAAAGTGTTGATTGTACTCGTGTTTCCGAGTACATCTGAAGCAATGATCGTGGGAAATCTTGAGCCATTGTTTTTCAGCTCTCTATGACCTTCGGTTGGTTGCGGGTCAACGATCCCAGCTGAGTTTTTTTAGTTTAGGGTAACCAGACAGTGTGACGAACGTGTGAACTATTTTTGTTTTTATGACTTCATATGTTTTTAAAGGGCATCGCACACTAAAAGTGCCAAGTTAGGCGGCCCGTCAGCCACAATCTTAAGACCTCTACTTTAAGATCTCATTTTCACTAAATTAAGAACACTCGATTAAGTCACTTTAAAAAAACTAAATTTAAATCGGTTCATCCATTTAGACACTTACCCCCCTCTGTTTTGCGCTGGAGGTTAACGATGACTGAAATCATGGAAGAAACTGACAGGCCCCTATCATGCAAGCACGAGATAAAATTTGACAGGTGCAAGGGAAATTAATACATCTATTCCATATTCTAACGTGAGACGATTTTAAATAAAAGTGTCTCGTCTTGATAGAATCGCTATGAAAATGTGAAAATAGTCGCTAAGTAATAAGTTTATTTTAAACCTTAAGCGTTAAGTCTTACGTTACAATATGAATTAGATGTAATCATTTCCCTAGCACCTGTCAAATTTTATCTCGTACATGCATGTTAAGCGCGCTGATCTAGATCGGCTGGCGTACTGTTAGTCTGAGGTCTTTTAGACTTGATAACAGAAGAGGTTAAATGTGACGTTCTCAATATAAAGGGACCTTATGGAGGAAGGCAGTTACGCTCTTCTTATCCTCGTAACTATACGAATACTATGGTAACAGTTCTAAAAACGGCGTACCCGCGCCTGCTTCCATAAGGTCCCTTTTTATTGAGAACGTCACAAATATCATTAAAGGAATGATAGAATGCAAGCGAGAAAGGGACAAGAATAGGAAACCTGGTTGCTATGCCAAACATTAGAACAAAACGCTTCAGGCCAACCTTTCAATGCGCTCAGCCATGATAAGGAACACCCTGCCGCCACAGTATAAATATAGCTAAACCAGTAAAGAAACTACGAACAAACGTTCGAAACGTCGCATACAGTGGCGGGTATAATGGCACTGCCATGTCCGCTTAGGGGTCTCGTTGAGACGTGCGTCTGTGTGAGTGCGACGTTTCAAAACTTAGTTCGTAGTTTCTCTACTGCTTTAGCTACCTAATACTGTCGAGGACGATACTGAGTACTGACGACGTGGTTATGATTGCGGGAAACCGATGGATGCAAGCGGCGCAGGACCGGGCCTCGTGGCAAACCTTGGGGGAGGCCTATGTCCAGCAGTGGACGTCTTTCTTCCAGCAGTGGAAGTTACGCTCTTCTTATTCTTGTAACTATACGAATACTATGGTAACAGTTCTAAAAACGGCGTAACCGCCTGCCTCCAAAAGGTCCCTTTATATTGAGAACGTCACAAATAAAGGTTTTCATTTCCATTTTCTTAAATAAGAGGGTTTTTGAGAAGTTATTTATGAAATACTCAAAACAGATATTTATCTTGAACAGACATCAATTTCAATCTATATCTTGCCCGTAATAAGAGCGATTTACACACGGGCGTTGTTATATCCACATCACACTGTCAATATAATGAAAAACGCTCCGTCAATCATATCTAAGCCGGGATAAATCTAGACCGTAATCCAGGCCAAATCCTTAGCATACCCTTCTCAAGTCTGGAAATCGTGTAAGTGAATGCGATATAAGAGATTTATGTATATGTATTGTGTTCGGTTCGAGATGTAATTTATTATTTTGGATTTGAATAAATTGTATGTCGCTTCATATAAACGATTTGGCGAAAGATGAAGGATAGTCGGTCTAGGTTATTCTTATGTGAAGTTCTTGTTTCGTCAGTTTCGTGGAGAAAAATAAAATACAAAGCGAAACTATTCGTCTCCACGTGACACCCGCCACTGACAGCACTGCCACGTCTGCTTAGGGGTCTCGTTGAGACGTGCGTCTGTGTGAGTGCGACGTTTCAAACTTTTGTTCGTAGTTTCTTTACTGTTTTAGCTATATTTATACTGTTGTACATACCTAGAGCTTAGTTTGGGATTTGGTAAATTTGTGTGAGATTACAATTATCCCTTAATACCTATGTATTTATTATTTTCAATCATTATTAGACACATTGAAAGGAAATTCGGTACAGCCCGGAAACGGACGGACAATCAAGAAAAATAAAAAAAGGTAAGTAAAATGAATCTTCAGCAATAACATATTACCCAGAATCTGGCTTAAAAATATATGACTCGTCTCTTTGATTGATTAGAAATACGGTGATGACACCAGTAATGGTCAAGGACCAATGATGGACACATGATTATTATTCTGAAGAAGATAAGAGATATTTATTTATTTTGCTACAATCAATTTATAGCCCTATGATCTTAGAATTAAGAGTTAAGTGTCCATTATTGGTGCCTGTCGGCTTAAAGTGTCAAACACTGGTGCCGTCACCCTATAAGAGCCTGTCAGATATTTTTGAACGTAACAAAATTCCTAACGACGGTTTCAAATAACACATGACGTAACACAAATGTTCTTTTTGTAACCTATTTAACCGACTGCAGAAGGCTCGTGATGGTAGCCACAATGTCGCTAATGAGCGGGACAGTCGCGCGGGATGTAATTCTATGGAAAGGGACACACTAAGCTAAAAACCGGGCAAGTTCGAGTCGGACTCGCGCACTGAGGGTTCCGTCTACATTTGGCTGGTTTTTAGTATTTGTTGTTATTCTATAGGGTTTGTTCTATAATTATATAAAATTTGATGTGAACGGTAAAATATATTAATGTTTTATCTACAACAAAAATAAAAATACGTTGAGAAAAACGTTTCTTGTATGGGGACCCCCTTTATTGTTTCACTTTACTAATACTTTTTTAGTTGTTAGTAAATCCGGCGTAATAACACATATTCTGAAAAATAAATCAACCCGCTATCTACGAGTATTGCGGTTCAAAAAATTCAGCTCTTTATAGTTAGGGCAGACAGACAAACAGACAGACAAACGGACCACTAAGTGATCCTATAAGGGTTCCGTTTTTTTCATTTGAGGTACGGAACCGTAAAAAAGACTGGGTTAGTCATATCTGCCGAATGCATCCGGTTCGATGGGTCAAGGTTACATGACTGAGTCCCACGGAACGGCAGCCGGAGTAGAGGCTGACCAAAAACAAAATGAAAAAAAAAAAAATGAAAATGGCGGAACGATTTGTATAAATTCGATCCAGCCTGGCAGGATTGGCCAGATCTAGGAGAGAAGGAATAAGGGCGAGGTCTTTGCCTAGTAGTGGGATGATTTTTTTAACATATCTATTTTATTCATGTGGAGTCGGTATTTAATGTTTAGTATTATTTGGTGGTCTATTTATTCTTAACTGGGTGGCTAATTTATAGACGGTGGACGTATATAGGCTGGATTATTAATATTATTTATTATTATTAACTATTGACATGTATAATCGTCGTAAATTCTTTTTATTTACTTACTTGCTAAATGTGAGAACCTGTAATTGGCTATTTGTAGTTAGCTGAGTTTTAAAAATTCCTATTAAGCTGTTGGTATTCCATGGATTAATAAATAAATAAATAAATAAAATAAATTTATTTCGAACAAAGCTATTTTTTCGTTATAAAAAGAGCATTTCTAAAAAAGGTTTGACATTTTATTCAACTCTATGATTTAAAAAAAGAATTTGTAGGTAGGTTCGATAAATGAAATTAAGCAATTTTAAAATAATTTCCCAAAATGTCCCATAAAAAATGCACAAATTTTTGCTATTTTGTTACCAAAGCTCATACATTGTTGGTAACGAAATAGGTAGTTTCTATAATTTTTTTCGAACAATTTGGGAATATGTTAAAATTGTATAGTTTCATGCACTCAAAATATCTTCGATTTTTTTTTTAATCGGAGCTTGTTTTTTTAAATCCTTAAAATTTTACAAACTTTCTTAGAAATGCTCAATATAAATTAATCTTTTTTTTTAACAAAATACTTTTTTCTTAGCAAATTCCTCATCCAAAATGGCAAAATGGAGTCCGCCTCCACACTTGGCGCGCCCGTTTTGCTACAAATGACTCTCAATACAAAATCAATGACTTTTTACGGAATCAGAGCTCCCTAGCTTCCGTCGAGGCTTGGTGCAAGTCATAGGCTTATTCGTCCCAGTAATATTCAACACAGTACATTTCAAATTATGTTAAAACAGCCATCGGGTCGCACTTTTCTCTCACTCACACTTATACGCTCGTTTGCGAATCTTAACTGTCTTTGACCAAACGCGAAAAAAAATTAAAAAAACGCTACAATGAGACTTTTTGGTGTAAAACGATGTCCGCCATTCAGTGTCAATGTTGAGCTCCAAAGTAATTTAAAAAATTCTATAGTTAGTCGTTTCTTAACGAAACAATATAGTATAAAATGCATGATGTACAATATAACAAACCGTTTGACAATAATTTATAATGGGTGTGTTGAGTTTATTGTTTTTTTTATGATTATTTTATTGACGATTAAATGATTTAATTACTGAATGTTATAATAAATAACTAAATTCAGGGTAAGTCTAAGCTACACCTTGCTTTCTCTGTATTATTAACTGACTTAACCTTTTAATTATTTGCTATAGGTGAAAAACTCAAGTAAAGGACCTGTTGTAAGTAGTATACAAAACTTATTTATTTATATAATTATTGATACAAAATCCACAGCACAAAGTACAGTAATTTAAATAAAGGTATTATGTTTACACATCACTGGCCAATTACGGATTTCACATTTTATAATTGTAACTGTTAAATAAAACACCAAACATTACATTCACACAGTATGGAAAATAGAGAAGAAAGCAAATAACAAACAGACATTTTGCAATAAATGGAAACAGACGCAATTTAATTTAATAGCAGGACTGACTAAGAAACAAAACAACGAATAAAGTAGGTACGGAATGAACGTGTGTGCGTGTGTGGGTGTGTGTGAGTGTGTGTGCGGCCTACACGGACTTATGTCATTTTTCAAATTTGGAACGTCATTGCGTCTATACAGACACTTTACTACTACGAGTACATACAACCGGTCCTTTACTTAAGTTTTTCACCTATATTTATATGTTTATAATACATATTTTTTTTCTGCATCAAACATAATTACACTGCTTGGTCGTAGTAAAATCGATTACTTGCTAAATTATATCCAAAATCGCTTCCGCTCATGCCTCAGCCCTCAAATCACCAGCTTCCTGTCACCAAATGAAAGACATTCAGAACGCTTTCAGTCTTAAGGAAATCGATTTACCTTATTTGTTGCGTCAATATTACCTCCAGTAATTGGTGGCGCCTCTACAAAACCGTAAGGTTGTATATGGGTGGAAAATGTATAACACTTATGTCGTTTTTATAAGTCATATTGGGTTACTGATTCGCTTGGCTTTTTGTGCTGTTTGCTTTTGAATGATTTTTTGTACATGTAAAGGTTTTTTTATGGGAAGTACATTAGCGTAGGAAGAGATTATGTTGAGTAGGTAGATCCCTAAGGATGGGGTTTTCCTGGGGGATGGGGGTTAGGAGAATGTTTGGAAACGTATTTATGTGACTTGGAAACTTTAAGTGTGAACAAGTAGGCAATAGATCAATATTTTTTCAGTGTATTATATCTAGTACAGTCAGCTGCAGAGAAAAGTAACCACCCCTGCATACAATTTACTTAGTAGGGGGGGTTATTTTCTCTGCAGTTGACTGTACATTTAGGAGACCGAGCGTCGTCGCTCGGGTCTAAATCGAATTGTCATCGATTTCTATACAAAAATAATAATAAAGATTTACCAAAAAAAAAAAACAAAATAAAACGGCTCATAGCTGGGGTTCGAATCCGCAGTCTTGGCGTAGTAGGCGAACACTCTAGCTTAAGGTTTAAAATAGTGTGTCGTCCTGACTTTTATTATTTATTACTTCACTTTATCAAGACGGGACACTTTTATTTTTAACCTTAAGCGTTAAGTCTTACGTCAGGATATGGAATACATGTATTCATTTCCCTAGCACCTGTCAAATTTTATCTCGTGCTTGGATGTTAAGCCCGTTGAGCGGTGTTGAAGCCCGGCGGAGTGGTCGGAGCGTGTGGCGGTTGACAATTGCCACAGATCTCCCTCTTGACAATATGTTCAAGAACCGAACACTGTATCTCAGACACTGACTTGAAAAATTCACATGCATAATTATATGGACATAAGCCATTATGGCTAAAATTTAATATTAGACGCCCTGCAGCAAGATGGAGCGACGATATGCGCAGATTGGCCGGTGTAGATTGGACGAGAGAAGCTGAAGATCGGGAGCAGTGGCGTGCATTGGGAGAGGCCTTTGTCCAGCAGTGGAAGTACGGGCTGATAATGAAGATGAAAGTTAAAACCGCGATTGAGTCCCGCTTCATATTGTTAGTACGTGTGAAAATCGAGTTAGTTAAAAACAATGTAAATCCACTTTGAACTCATGTAGAAACCAACTTCACCATTTCCTGATCGTAACAAACAGTATTTAGTATGATGGCACCAGTGTTGGACACTTTAAGCTGACAAGCACCAATAATGGACACTTAACTCTTAATTCAAAAATCATATGGTTATAAATTGATTGTTGCGTATTAAATAATTAACCCTTATTTTTTTCAAAATAAGAATCATGTGTCCATCATTGGTCCTTGTCCATTACTGGTGCCATCACCCAACTCCATTTTCTACAAACAAAATAATTTGTTACAACAACTATAATAAATAACCACTCTCAGGTGGAAGTGACCTATTCTGAGACAAGCGAAATTTATCGCCGGTAAAACAGTTGAGAATAGACCTCAGACGTTTCCAAACACAGTTCCGGGAGTTGGCTCACGAAAGCTTGTTTTAGAGGATTGTGAGGTGACGGCTTCCCATACAAACGGCGATAACGTTTTCCACCCCCTAAATGTTAACCGATTTCAACCAATATTTGATACGGCGTCAGGCGGAACAAATACTATGTCCGTAAGTTTCGTTTCACAAACTGTTTTTTTAACAAACGTACCATTTGGCAAACCACTTTTATTCCGAAACTGTAGAACCCTACAGGTTAGCTGTATAAAAATCCTGAAATATTTATATTTTCGGAAACAAAGTGGTTTGCCAAATGATATTTTTGGAAATGAATCAGTTTGGGAAACGTAAGACATTTAGTGAACCCAATTATTTATGTAAAATTGAAAACAAATCACAAACTTTCGGGGTTTTACACGCTTTTTATAACCTTGCCATGTTTGTTTGTATGTATGTTAGTTCAGGTCAACTTTGTTAGCAAGATTAGAACCACATCCCAATAGAAAATTTGGTGACAATGCAATGCAATGTGACGTTCTCGATATAAAGGGACCTTGTGGAGGCAGGCGGTTACGCCGTTTTTAGAACTGTTACCATAGTATTTGTACAGTTACAAGAATAACGGCGTAACTGCTGTAACAGGCCAATAGACCTCTGTCCATTTTAGTTTATTAACAGCTAACATTTATTTGGAACTAAAATATTTGTTTAATTTTATAGGAAGAGACGGAACTTATTTTCATATAAAACTCTTGATGAAAATAATATGATATTAGTTTGGAGGGTTTTGAGATTGATACAGATGAACATACAAGATAGGGACTCTTTATAATATAATGTATATTAATAAAAAGAGGAAAATCAAAAATATGAAACTTAATGAATAATACAGGCTACCTATAAATAGTACATTGAACAAAGCAAATGTAATTTACTTTAAAAGTTAATAGGAATAAAATTCTAGCTTATTCTTTCTCAAAATATTAGTTTAAAGTTATTAGAAATAATCATGAGAGCAGAAATAAACGTTAAAATAAGACATATAAAATAAGTAAATAAAATTCTATACAGAAAGTTACATACTTAAATATGGCCGCCACGTCTGAAATGTCAGTTTGGTTGTTAAAGGCTTTTACTGAGCGAACGTCGGTTGTGTCACGAATGTCCGCGAAAACCTGACCTACGCCACTATTACGAACGTCAAGAGGTAGGGTTATAAATAGGGGTGTCGAGTGAAGGCAAAGGTCTTTTGTTGAGATAAGCTTCTAGGAGTAGGTCGCATATACAGAGGTTGAATTTAAAATTAATTTTTCATAGTAATGTCGCGTTAATTGTTTGAATATTTTAAATATGTTTTGGGGTTTATAGAAGTTTTATAATTTGTTCGTATTAATAATTAATTAATGTTTGCGAGTTTTTCGAGTTATTAATGGCGGTTCTTTTATGATTGAATATTAAGATATTAATTGATAATTTAACAATTTTAATTATAATTTGGGAGTTCATGGGTTACGGAACCTATAGTTTATTAGTGTTTTGTTTGAAATAATTTTATAGTTAAAATGAAATTGAGATTTCTTTACCGCGAAATAACTGAATTTAGATTGAAGTTTATAGATTGATTTATAGTTTGTTTAAGAGAATATTATGGGGTTAGATGGGTATAGGAAGCTTAATCTCAATAATTATCTTCGCATAAGGGTGATTTAGCTGTGATCGAGTGCTTAATGTTGATATGTAGTTCTAAATGGGGTTTTTGTTAAATCATGAGTTTAAAAGAGCTGTTTGGGTGACTTGCGAGTATTGTTCGCCGGTGGCGATGGTATTTCTGTTATCTAAATTGCTCACTCGTTAGATTTGGGTTAATTTTCTAAGGGAAGTTAATATTTCAGTCAGCAGACGAATCATTAAGACTTTTTCACCGTGACTCTGATTTTTACCTATGATCAGTGTTCATGACGATACAAACGAGCCTTGCGGTGTTAAATTCGTTTGAATTGGAGCTAAATTCTCGGATAAGCCGAGGCTTTTTCATGGCGAACATAAGACATGGAAGAGTGCTAACTCACAGAGCAAAAGTACAACAGAGGTTAAAACGATGGGAGGCTCCAGAACATAAGTTTAGTAAGCGGGCTACACCAAATTCCAAAGTCCTCTGAATTGCTTTGTGATCCCCATAAAATAATATATTTATATGTCATGAGGAAAACCTATGAACACAATAGGGAGTTTCGACCTCAAACTGGCTAATTTAGTCCGAGGAAGAAACATTACACCAGGTTTAGATAGTCTCCCTTTGGCTTACCTGACCAAACGATAGAGCTAGATAAGGATACGCAATTAAAGTAAATGTGGACCGGTCCTAGCATTGAAACTAATTAGAAGCTGTTAGAGTAAGGTACACAAGTTAAGGTATAGCTTTGGAATAAACAACACTATTTCATAAGTTCCAAAACATGCCAAAATTTATAATAAGTAGGATGTCTTACATAAATTTAATGAAATATTAAATAGGGAATATCTTCATTAACTAACAGGTTAAATTGCCTGAAAACATTCTTAACCATATACCTTAATAAATTAACTTACTGCTTTGGAAAGCTTGTCAGTTCATTTCTGAAGTATGTAATCGAATTGACGGAATCTGATAAACAATATTTAAAATAAAATGATACTATAAATATGAAATATCTAGTTAAAAATATTACAAAATAAAACTAGATGGCCTACAAGAAACAAGAAACCTATATTCTAGTTAACAACAGAATAAAACAAAATTGGAATATAGAAGTTAATCATATTATTATAAATATATATTCTAGCTAAACATTAAATAAAATAAAGCTAGAGATATATAGAAAATATTATATTTGATCATATTCCTGGATCTTGAATTAAATGAGATGCTGTAAATACTATAAGCAATATAAAACCAACATAAAGTGGCTTTATTGAATTACATACTTAATTCATCATACCATGAAAACTATCATGAGGTTTCAATCTATCTATAAGACGAAACCACGTCTTGTTTCTTACCACATTGACAATATACAATCAATGAAGAAACATAGAGAAAGTTGAATATTTCATAATGGATACATATAATGCTGGATCTAAAACATGATCGACGCATTAAAACTCTATTAATGTTAGAATGGAGTCACTTATGTAATGATAAAAATATTACAGATATGAATATTAGCATATTAATGAGAGATCCTAAAGGGAATTATGAATCGAATATTAATATTATTTTGTGTCCTCTTTTGTTACCAAATTTGACAGACATACAGACAAACTTACATATGACTTGTTCGGAAATTAGTAAATCTATTTTTTTTATGGCAAGGAGTCTGCCCGATTCTTTTGGATGGTGACTATTATTCGTTAGCGGAGGAGGGGCTAGCGAATCTCTCTATTTAGAGAGGCCAATATCAAGCTAATAAAGCTAGAATAAAATAAAATCATAATAACATAACGTTCTATGAAATTAAAAATGCAAATCTATCGAAAGCAAACTTTATTATTAAGTTAATAATGGGAAACAGTTAATTATAATTTACAATTGAACTGAAACTTCTCCAACAAAAAGCTAAACCAATTTTGATGAACTATTGACCAAATGTGTATCCAATCCAAAAGGGAAAAATCTGCTAACCTTTGATTATGTAACTTACCTATTTCTATTCTATTATATTCTATCTTATTTAGTAGATAAGAGATCTATCATAGAAACAATCCATATCAGTGTGAGGAATTGATTAAAACAAAGATTTAAAGAATTTTAGTGGTATTACGGTTCACAACGAAAGGTCCATTTTTGTTATTATCTAGACGATCACATGCCAAAGTTAGTTTTCATTTGTTATCAAGTAATTGAATTCATGCTAAGCTCATTTCAATTAATATCATTTATACCAGGTTATACGCAAGTAAACTCTGGATTGACAATTAGTTTAACTAGAGCTGTTTTAGTCGGATACATTCAGTGGTCAGGACCACGATAGAGTTTATTAAGTGCATTAGGCTAGGACTCTTTACAATTGGTTCGCGTGACCATGATATGAGTGAATTCTTTATGTATGTAGGCTAGTCACAAATGGATGGATTTTAGAGTATAGAGTACATATATGGGGGGGGGGGCTTTTACAATTGGTGCCGTGACCAGGATTTAGAACTGTTTAGAATTGTTGCCTTAGTGATCAACATATACTTGACTAATAACAGCTGTTGCATGTTATCAGGTATTATTAGTAATAGGAAAGCGACTCCTAAAGTTGCAATTGTTGTCTGTGAAAATGGAGGTCTTTGTTTTAATTAATTTCTTACATCTTGGTTCCAAACAGGTCTACTTGTTAATATTAAATACAGTTCTGTTTACAGTTTTATAACTGAAGGCAGGTAAAAGTTAATTAATCTTTAATATGATTAAATAACATTATAAAGGAAATCTTATGATATTGACACATATAGTTTATGTTTACACATAACTAATAGTATAAAAGACTAAGGCAGGCAGAAGTCTTAGTCTTAAATTAAAAGATTCAATTATAGTGATTACTGAATGAAATTATTGTTGCTAAATGAAGTTAAATAAAAGGCAAATTGTTCACTTATTTAATATCAATGTTGAAATACTCTGGAATGCTAAAAGCTTAAAGTAGCCAAGAATTGTATAATCTAAGGCAGGTGAATTAAACAACTAAAATGTTAATTAATTTATTGTAGGTAGAACGGGATTAAAAACTAAAGTAAATCACGGATTTTTCAATTAGTCGTAGGTTATAATATGCATATGAATGACATTGGCTTGATGGACGTCAACATGTGCTGTTTATTTGAGGCTCTTGTTATCCTTGCAAGCTGAAACAAAACATAAAATATAAAATTTGGGAAGTAACAATTCAAATAGATAAATAAATAAATGTTGGGGAACAGTCTCGCACAGATTGAGCTGGTCCTGGGCTGAGCTCTGGGCTTGTACTGTGGGTGCTGGACAGCGATAAACATACTTATATGGAGAAGTACATGCTTGGGTACATGGGAGGCATCCATGACTCGGGAACGGATGCTCGCGCTCATCACGCTAATATTTATCCATGTCGGGAATCGAACCCGGGATCGCTGGCTTCGTGGACAGGTTCACTACCAACCGCGTTGTCAAATACTTAAATATTGTTAAGAAGAAATCAACGCTAGTATAAAGCGAACGTGATTCAATAGTATTGTTGTTAACAACTATATTGTTTTAATTCATTTAACAGTAGTTAAAGTCTAATGATAATAAATCAAATTTATAAAACTATTTTGACTAAAATTTGAGTTAGAAACATAAAAACAAGTATTGTACCTGTAATTTCCTTCTGAGATTTTATTGTTATTCGAACAAATGTGGTGTTGTTATTTTAAATATAGCCAATAACAATAACATATAGAAGTTTAATCAGTTTGCTAGACTTTCAGTTGTAAGAGTCACTTCTGTTTGCAAATATTGTTTTGAATTGTTAATCTGAAAAGGAAAATTAACATAGATTAATATTAGTTATAAAACAAATCACATAAGTATACATAACATCAATACGTTTTTGCAGTTTTGTCATAATTGGTCATAACAAGTGAATTTGTAAGTTGTTAATTTCATTATACAAAAAATCTAACAAAAACAGGTTATGTTCTCATATAAATAAATAAGGAAGTAGAAGGTTTGAATTAAAAATATATCTAGAATGACTAATTATGAGTTACAAAGGAAAAACAAAATAAGTAATTAAAAGTTACCTTGTATTTTAGTTCGGGTTTCATGATTTGAGGTTATACCGGTAGAGTTGGTTTTTGACAGAAACTTTATTACTGCCATCGCAATTCAAAACAGTATATCAATGTACAAAACTGTTGGTCATCAACATTTGTAGTTTTACTAGGGTTCTTCATAAAACTTGTTAAGCTGAAATAAAAGTAAAGTTAATTACTAAAGTTTATTGGTTCAAAAGTCTAAGAATTCTAATAGAAAAAGGTATTTAAAGCTTAAATTTTGGAAATCATTAGGTGTAATGATGGCAACAATGTACTAAACTAATACTATTTAACAATAGTAGAATGTTAACGTTATATTGGAATTAAGATTATGAAATCATTTTATAAACAAAGAAATTTGTATACTTAAAATGCAAAAGTCAAACGAATTACCAAGAAAATATTCATATAGAATCGATTCTTCCAATTCCTAGTAAAGTTGGGTTCAATCAAAGCATTAGTTGTTAGACTGGTTTGAGATTATAAATTTTGTCTTCGGAGGGTTACATTAAACTTATTCGGTGATACAACATTCCTGTGTTTCGTGATCAATTTTAGTCTTCAATCTGAAAATAAAGCAATTAAGATTAATAAAAGGAATTGATGGATAAGCATTAGAATCTTGAAATTTTATTAGTAAACAAAATAAGTATCGAGAATTGTTAAAACAGTTTGACTTTGAACGAAATTAATGCAAGTGGGGTTAACAAAATCTAGATATTTGAAGACAACTCAAAGTATTAAAATGTTGTTCATATACTTACTTAATAGAATAGAATAAACTCTGTTTTCTCATGAATGCAATCAAGAGTTTCAAATTATTTGCTAGTGACACAGAGAAATGTTATTTTTAAATAGTCAAACAAAGATTACATTATATAGGAGGATGAAGATATCACTCTATTCAGCGACACGACGCCATCTAACGCAAAGTCCCGTAACTTCTGTTAGGACCATCTGTTACCATGCCTATTGTATCAAGGATCAATAATTCCGCGTGTAAATATCATTCCTACTGAACCACTGTCCATGGCCACTGCCACAGCTTTTTGAAACTAGAATTTGAAGGTCTTTTCATCTATTATAGCCCTACTAAATGTCGCCATCTAGTGTAAAATGACGGAACTATGACGTCCATACGAAACGGATTGTTGAAAGTGTTGTCAAGTCAGCGGGGCACAGACAAGATAATAATTGTGGTTTAGCTGTGTTACGAAACACAAAATGGATAATTTATCGGTATAAAGGAATAGTCGATAGTAATTTAGTCAGTATGAAGACTAATTAACAAATTCAAGTTAAGATATCAATTATTATTAATGGTACATAAGCGATAACATGATTGAGAACACGCACATTTGAAGTCGTGAAAATTTCATAAAGCCATCCATAAAGCCTAGATGTTAAATTGTATTTGGCAATATTACACTTGAACATTTAGTGTTGCTATAACAAAATTATATTTCGATTCATAAATGTATGGTTTTAAAAATACATTCGTGATATTTAATTATGTAAAAGATACTAAAAGGTTTGGATTTTAAAACAAAAAGAGAACCAAAGTAAACAAACAAAATAAAATAATACTTTTGGTTAGATAATAAAATGAAGAGTTTAATTTACATTTCTTAATGAAGAAATTAGTAAATCTTGTTTTCGTTAAAACAAGTGGTGAACGAAACAGAAATACACTCTGTGTTGCTAGTAGGAAAAAAATTAGGTTTCTGCAAATATGATCTCATAAAAGTCGGTGTTTTATAGTAATTTGCCTTTTACTAATTTCATTATTGTCACTGTTAATTACTTCATTTAATCACTATTTATGCGGTTTTAGGTAGTTTAATAAAAAAGACGGGCATTATGCGGGGCTTCCACACACTCAGTGTAACTGTACCTTAACTCTTATTTAACTTGGGACTCTAGTTACGGTGATACAAAATGGACATTTGCGTTTATAAGTACAGCTGTATGTTATCAATATGTCTTATGGTAGGAAGCATAAGGGGAAACTTTGCTAAACGTTAAACGATTCATAACTATTGGGCAAAAGATAAAGGAATCAGAAAGAGACAATCTTATTTGCTATCTCAACTTTGTAAATTAATCATTTTATAATCTTAACATATGTAGTATATATGGAGGGATGAAATAACTTTTAGGAAAGGGAACAAACCATGTTTTTCTATTTATATTAGGTTAAAAATAAGAAAAAAACTCAAGTTAAACATTGTGTAATCCAAAATAAGTACATAATAAACAATGGAAAGGGAAATTAGTACAAGGAAGAGTTTGGAGAAATTTTTGATTGTTAATCTAACTAAATAAGGTACACTTCACTTTTTATCACTTCACTTGGCAGTTTGGGGCAGATGGTTGACTTTTTTTAGCCGGTTTCTTGGAGTTTGTCGTTGTATGGCTGCATATGTGTTGAGGATTATTGATATTTTCTTATAAACGCTTGCCTTCATAAATGACATAATTTCATCAGGCCGATGTACATATTAATATGTTAATAGAGGTATAATTCCTCAAATTTAACAAAAAGAGAATCTGAAACAAAACAGGAAAATCTATTTAATAACAAAAACTAATATACACTTTGTATATAAAGAATCAGTTTTCGACAATAACTTTTATTACTTCAGATGAATAAGTTATTAGAACTTCAGAATCATGTTTAATATCAATTGTTATCAATACTATAGTTTAATACAAATACATTTAGGAAGGTTTCGATTATCATAAATAGTTGATAATAGGTAAACTTACTTGAAGAGATTAACTGAGATGCCCAAGGAAATGACTTGTTCTAATCGTTAACAATTCTTAGTGCGTATTAATAGCTGTTTATGCGAGGTACCAGTTAAAACAGATATCCATTTTCCTTTTTCTTCTTTGTTTTGATAATAATAACCAATGACAGATTATAATTTTAAGTTATAATTTTAGAGTTGTCCGTTCCACTGATTATTACGATATGTCAAATGCGTACAAGCGAAAACATAAATTGAGAGATTAAATCTAGTATAATTGTTAATGCTACCAACATTATATTTTGAACACTCGAAATAGATAAGTATTTTGCAATTTGAAATCACAAAATTTTCAATGTGACAATCATAGTATTATGTATTGATCAGTTTTATTTATGAAAAATTGGATCGTGTTGTCAATTTTATTCCGAACAACTATCATTGTTCTGAATTATTAAATTCGTTAACGTATTAAAACTTTTCAACGTAATATTGTTAGTGCGAAAAGGGAAACTAAATATATGACGTCTTTTCTTATATTGGAAATTGTTAAGTTACAAAATTTTCTACATAGTTTTGTGTCGACAGTCTCTTAATAAGGACTTTTCACACTGTTTGATAGTACACGATCATCATAAATGGTACAAATACGATGGTAAAAACAAAGGTAATTATTTATTGAAGTATCAAATTTAAAATGAAACATTAATTAATTTATCATTTTACAGATAAATAATCGTTGATAGCAATAGAGTAAAGAAAATTGAATTAGATAAAATAAAATGAAAAATCAAGGATCACGTTAAAATATTAAAACTATAAAAGTCAACAAAAACAAATTAACACGTTTGTGATACTGAAAGATACGAAAAAATTAAAAAAATTTGCAGACCATAGAGAACGAAAATGAAATGTCAGTTGAGTAATAAAATTCTTATGGACAGTAAATATTTGTAAATATGTTAAGT
This sequence comes from Tortrix viridana, assembly GCA_963241965.1. Taxonomy (NCBI): domain Eukaryota; kingdom Metazoa; phylum Arthropoda; class Insecta; order Lepidoptera; family Tortricidae; genus Tortrix; species Tortrix viridana. The sequence goes on from OY725197.1 coordinate 494,800, forward strand.
AAATTTTGTTAAAAGCATCTGTGAGAGTTCTGAAATTGTTGAATAATAGTTAAAGTTGAATTTGTTGTAATAAGTTATTACCAGACTGTATTTAAAGGGGTGTATTTAAAGTTAGTACTGGCGAAAAAGTTGCATGTGATAAGTTATAACCGGGATATTTTGCGTGAGTAAATTTTCCTTAAAACTTATTTGTTTTTATGAATCTGTAGCGAGGGGTTTAACTCTCAATACATTTCATAAATAGCAGGCTGGGTTTATTGATATTAAACCTGGAGGCACAACTTTTTACAAAAGGTTTGTTAGAATTGACTTCGGTGATAGGTTAAATCTTAGTTTTCATGAATAACATGGAAACAGGTCAGCTTTTTATGCAAGTTCTGATGAACTCATACTCTACCCGCAGGACAGACTATGTTTGTACACTATACATACTCCAGGTCTGAATTGTTTTCAAGGTGGGAAATAATGTGTTGATAAAATGAAATGAAATACAATGTTATGATGTTTGGGAGTAGAAGGGTTTGTATGGCTCTCTGGGAGGTGTGATCGGTGACGTCATATCAAATCATACATACAAAAGATTCGTTATTGATTAGCTGGTCATATACTGGTAGAAGTCGTGGAGGATTCACAACCCTTCATTTTCCACAGAGAGAAGGAAGATCCTACCGGTGTCATAATATTTTATGTCAGAACATTTGAAGTTAATGGGTTATGACTAACTTTTGTTTTCAGTTCAGACAGGTATAAAAACACATAACATCAAGAACGAGAAGGGTTTAATATTGATAAATTTTTAGTTGTAAAATTATGATAAATTAATAATAGTTTGGTAGAAATCTCGTCAGATGCTAGATTATTGATTTAATATCATCTTTAAGATTTCTAAGGCAGGGATGTAACAGGCCAATAGACCTCTGTCCATTTTAGTTTATTAACAGCTAACATTTATTTGGAACTAAAATATTTGTTTAATTTTATAGGAAGAGACGGAACTTATTTTCATATAAAACTCTTGATGAAAATAATATGATATTAGTTTGGAGGGTTTTGAGATTGATACAGATGAACATACAAGATAGGGACTCTTTATAATATAATGTATATTAATAAAAAGAGGAAAATCAAAAATATGAAACTTAATGAATAATACAGGCTACCTATAAATAGTACATTGAACAAAGCAAATGTAATTTACTTTAAAAGTTAATAGGAATAAAATTCTAGCTTATTCTTTCTCAAAATATTAGTTTAAAGTTATTAGAAATAATCATGAGAGCAGAAATAAACGTTAAAATAAGACATATAAAATAAGTAAATAAAATTCTATACAGAAAGTTACATACTTAAATATGGCCGCCACGTCTGAAATGTCAGTTTGGTTGTTAAAGGCTTTTACTGAGCGAACGTCGGTTGTGTCACGAATGTCCGCGAAAACCTGACCTACGCCACTATTACGAACGTCAAGAGGTAGGGTTATAAATAGGGGTGTCGAGTGAAGGCAAAGGTCTTTTGTTGAGATAAGCTTCTAGGAGTAGGTCGCATATACAGAGGTTGAATTTAAAATTAATTTTTCATAGTAATGTCGCGTTAATTGTTTGAATATTTTAAATATGTTTTGGGGTTTATAGAAGTTTTATAATTTGTTCGTATTAATAATTAATTAATGTTTGCGAGTTTTTCGAGTTATTAATGGCGGTTCTTTTATGATTGAATATTAAGATATTAATTGATAATTTAACAATTTTAATTATAATTTGGGAGTTCATGGGTTACGGAACCTATAGTTTATTAGTGTTTTGTTTGAAATAATTTTATAGTTAAAATGAAATTGAGATTTCTTTACCGCGAAATAACTGAATTTAGATTGAAGTTTATAGATTGATTTATAGTTTGTTTAAGAGAATATTATGGGGTTAGATGGGTATAGGAAGCTTAATCTCAATAATTATCTTCGCATAAGGGTGATTTAGCTGTGATCGAGTGCTTAATGTTGATATGTAGTTCTAAATGGGGTTTTTGTTAAATCATGAGTTTAAAAGAGCTGTTTGGGTGACTTGCGAGTATTGTTCGCCGGTGGCGATGGTATTTCTGTTATCTAAATTGCTCACTCGTTAGATTTGGGTTAATTTTCTAAGGGAAGTTAATATTTCAGTCAGCAGACGAATCATTAAGACTTTTTCACCGTGACTCTGATTTTTACCTATGATCAGTGTTCATGACGATACAAACGAGCCTTGCGGTGTTAAATTCGTTTGAATTGGAGCTAAATTCTCGGATAAGCCGAGGCTTTTTTATGGCGAACATAAGACATGGAAGAGTGCTAACTCACAGAGCAAAAGTACAACAGAGGTTAAAACGATGGGAGGCTCCAGAACATAAGTTTAGTAAGCGGGCTACACCAAATTCCAAAGTCCTCTGAATTGCTTTGTGATCCCCATAAAATAATATATTTATATGTCATGAGGAAAACCTATGAACACAATAGGGAGTTTCGACCTCAAACTGGCTAATTTAGTCCGAGGAAGAAACATTACACCAGGTTTAGATAGTCTCCCTTTGGCTTACCTGACCAAACGATAGAGCTAGATAAGGATACGCAATTAAAGTAAATGTGGACCGGTCCTAGCATTGAAACTAATTAGAAGCTGTTAGAGTAAGGTACACAAGTTAAGGTATAGCTTTGGAATAAACAACACTATTTCATAAGTTCCAAAACATGCCAAAATTTATAATAAGTAGGATGTCTTACATAAATTTAATGAAATATTAAATAGGGAATATCTTCATTAACTAACAGGTTAAATTGCCTGAAAACATTCTTAACCATATACCTTAATAAATTAACTTACTGCTTTGGAAAGCTTGTCAGTTCATTTCTGAAGTATGTAATCGAATTGACGGAATCTGATAAACAATATTTAAAATAAAATGATACTATAAATATGAAATATCTAGTTAAAAATATTACAAAATAAAACTAGATGGCCTACAAGAAACAAGAAACCTATATTCTAGTTAACAACAGAATAAAACAAAATTGGAATATAGAAGTTAATCATATTATTATAAATATATATTCTAGCTAAACATTAAATAAAATAAAGCTAGAGATATATAGAAAATATTATATTTGATCATATTCCTGGATCTTGAATTAAATGAGATGCTGTAAATACTATAAGCAATATAAAACCAACATAAAGTGGCTTTATTGAATTACATACTTAATTCATCATACCATGAAAACTATCATGAGGTTTCAATCTATCTATAAGACGAAACCACGTCTTGTTTCTTACCACATTGACAATATACAATCAATGAAGAAACATAGAGAAAGTTGAATATTTCATAATGGATACATATAATGCTGGATCTAAAACATGATCGACGCATTAAAACTCTATTAATGTTAGAATGGAGTCACTTATGTAATGATAAAAATATTACAGATATGAATATTAGCATATTAATGAGAGATCCTAAAGGGAATTATGAATCGAATATTAATATTATTTTGTGTCCTCTTTTGTTACCAAATTTGACAGACATACAGACAAACTTACATATGACTTGTTCGGAAATTAGTAAATCTATTTTTTTTATGGCAAGGAGTCTGCCCGATTCTTTTGGATGGTGACTATTATTCGTTAGCGGAGGAGGGGCTAGCGAATCTCTCTATTTAGAGAGGCCAATATCAAGCTAATAAAGCTAGAATAAAATAAAATCATAATAACATAACGTTCTATGAAATTAAAAATGCAAATCTATCGAAAGCAAACTTTATTATTAAGTTAATAATGGGAAACAGTTAATTATAATTTACAATTGAACTGAAACTTCTCCAACAAAAAGCTAAACCAATTTTGATGAACTATTGACCAAATGTGTATCCAATCCAAAAGGGAAAAATCTGCTAACCTTTGATTATGTAACTTACCTATTTCTATTCTATTATATTCTATCTTATTTAGTAGATAAGAGATCTATCATAGAAACAATCCATATCAGTGTGAGGAATTGATTAAAACAAAGATTTAAAGAATTTTAGTGGTATTACGGTTCACAACGAAAGGTCCATTTTTGTTATTATCTAGACGATCACATGCCAAAGTTAGTTTTCATTTGTTATCAAGTAATTGAATTCATGCTAAGCTCATTTCAATTAATATCATTTATACCAGGTTATACGCAAGTAAACTCTGGATTGACAATTAGTTTAACTAGAGCTGTTTTAGTCGGATACATTCAGTGGTCAGGACCACGATAGAGTTTATTAAGTGCATTAGGCTAGGACTCTTTACAATTGGTTCGCGTGACCATGATATGAGTGAATTCTTTATGTATGTAGGCTAGTCACAAATGGATGGATTTTAGAGTATAGAGTACATATATGGGGGGGGGGCTTTTACACTGCCTTCTTCCATAAAGTCCCTTTATATTGTGAACGTCACATATGGTAGGTACCATGGAGCTGATCTGATGATGCAGTTGGAAGGTGGTCATAGAGAACTGCCCTGCTAAGGTAAAAGGCAGTTTTATACACATAACTACTGTAGCAATTGCAGCCTTATTACCCAGTAATGAGGTTGCAATTATTACAGTAGTTTTGTGTAAAATACTGCTGTTTACCTTAGCAGGGCAGAGAACTCCGCAACGAAAGATAGCCACGCCATAGTTCGTTGGATTTGTCTTAATAAGCAGATGATGGCTGTACAAAGAAATGTACAGTCGGTGAGAAAAGCTTGACCGAAAAATAAATTTTTAGACAGAAATTTATTAATATAAATGTGCTGATAAACTTTGTGCTGCTGCTGTAATTAACATACGACACAAAACAGTTATTTAAACGTGTGTGAGTGTATCTATGTATCTCCCAAATGGATGAACCAATTTTGATTTAGTTTTGTTGAAAGGTGATTTGATCGAGAGTGTTCGTAGCAATTTTTGAGGAGAATTTGTTCACCCATTTTTTTTTTATCAATTTAAGTAATAGTTAAATCGCCACGATCTGGACAGGTCCAAGCGGCAAAAGAATAGCCACCGACTGGGCCAATGCGGCTAAAAACAGAGAAAGATGGCAAGAGCTGGAACAGGGCTTTATCCGAGAGGGGTCCAAACCAAATTAGTATTTCTTTTGGTTGCGGAATAAATAGGCTTTTTATTTTTATTTATTTTAAGTAATAGGTAGTTATGATGTGCAACATTGTAATGTCTAAACCTATATTCTGGTCGGTCGATCTATCCGGCTTGTCAGGACTCAAATTACTAAGCCCATGAACACACAATAGCCTTCAAGGTTCAAACACAAGGCATACAAAGGATAGGCTGGTTCACATGCACGAATTTAGACATGTATTCTCTGCCACACCAGGTCGACAAGTTCTATAATTGATTTTGGCGGGCCTATATTGTTTGACATAAATTAATATGTCATAATGTATCATTTGCCATAATCATCGTTTGACATAAAAGCTTGTTTTTTCTGAAACCGTATAATTTTCAGAATTGTTATAAAATTAACTTAACCTAATGGGTTCTATGCAATGATCCTTTAAATAGTCTTGAATTGTTTACGGTTTTAAAAGAAATCTTCGACAAAATGAAAATTATGGCAAATGAAATCGTTAACGATTATAGCAAATGAAATTATGTCAAAAATGGAATCCAGATTTTGGTATTTATCCCTTAAAATTGGAAGCTGGGTAAAAGTTGAGTAATAACAGTAGGTACATACCTACACCACGTAAATATAAATACCCACTATTGAGTACTTAGTCGGAGTATAGTTGACTATCTTCTCAGACCGGTAGCCAAACCAGAGTAGCGAAACTCTGGCAAAGAAATAAATCTCAAAATCCGTCACACTTTCGAGGTTTCGCGGTGGAGGTGGCTACCAGAGTCAAGGATCAAGTCTAGTTAGCCGACGATTTCGCCTTGCGTTACTTAATAGCACCATTTGAACGCTATTCATAACGTCACAGCAATGGCCGCTGAAAGGCTGTCAGCTGTTAGCCGTCTACTGAATACAGGGTTACAGGTCTTTGTGCTAAGATATGCAGGCCAGTTGTACAATGAACATTTTAAGTAGAAATAACTTAGAAAAATAGTGCCTTGGGCTGAAGTTAGTCAAATGTTTTTAGTTATTTAGATACTTCAAACGGCGTTTTTAAATGTAAAAGAAAATTAAAATATTAGAGTGCAAAATCAATTGTCCCGATTATTGGCATAAATAATGGCCACAGCGAGCTTAACATTCATGCACGAGATAAAATTTGACAGGTGCCAGGGAAATTAATATATCTATTCCGTACTCTAACGTAAGACGCTTAAGGTTTAAAATAAAAGTGTCTTTATAGCGATTTTATCAAGGTTTTTATTTTAAACCTTAAGCGTTAAGTCTTACGTTAGAATATGGAATACATTGTATTCATTTCCCTAGCACCTGTCAAATTGTATCTCTTGCTTGCATGCTAAGCCCGCAGGCGGCATTAACGTTTATTTAATTTTTAGTGACTTCAGACTAATGATAATTTTATTAATTGAATTCCTCAAATAAATAAAGAACAAAATTTTTTCATTAAAATATGTCTGGTGGTCTATTTTTTCAAGACAAGCAAATTTCAGAAAACCTAAATAAACTGAAATGATTGAGCCATCCTTTGTATTAGATGTGTACATTCCTATGTAAATTAATAATATAATTATAATCAAGAACGTCAGTAAACCTTTTAGTTAATTTCAAATAATGTGCGACCAAATACCAATAGTTTCCACTCAGCTTCACCTGTCAATTAAACCCCAGTAAAGTGCCACCGGGCCAGACAAAGCCGAGGCGATTAACTGTTCCATCTTAATTGAGTACGCGTTAACCCGATTTTGATTATTGTCTAACCGTTAGTTAGTTTTAGAATGAAGCCAGACCTGGCCCCATTCAAAAACTAACTAACGGTTAGACAATAATCAAATTTATAGCTCTCTTGAGAAACATGAAAACTTGAGAAGACAAGATGTTTACTGATATCGTAACTTTCGTCGTATATGATTGTTAAAATCGGAGGGTGTCTTTATTACTACACAATATATTTACATTTATGTACTACTAACCCACAAAAATATATTATTATGATTTAGAGTTAAGATGGGTTTTAACATACTATGTTTACTAAAATGTAGGCCTTTTACGTATACATTTGGATCATATAACGACGCGGTTAGCCTAGTTGGTAGTGACCCTGCCTACGAAACTAGCGGTCCCAGCTTCGAATTCCGGTATGAGCAAATATTTGTGTGATGAGCGCGAGTATTTGTTCTTGAGTCATGGATGTTTTATATGTAATTTTAAGTATGTATTTATCTATATAAGTATGTATATCGTCACCTGGTACCCATAGTACAAGCCTAGAGATTGTCCCCTGATTGTTATTTATATAAAATCTTGTCACAGTAAGCCAAACACTAACTTCACTTAATTTCTCTACAGCAATTTGATGTCAAGTTATTTTGACATGGTGCTAAAAAGACACAACGATTAATGTCCGTTTTGGGAGAGTAATCGGTTGTGCCTAACAGGGTTGACAGTGTTAAAGGCATTATGTCTAGGAGAGCGCTTTTCTCACCTAGATTTTCATTTAAAGCGACGTAGCTCCTTGTACAACAAAATTTTCAAGATTTATAAAATAGTCCTCTATTTTATAAATCTTGAAAAATTTGTTGTACAAGCTCACACAAAACAAATTCGAATCCGGAGACGCAACGTATGCGTCCGAGCGTTCCGCTCCCGACACGCCGAAGACGCAAACGCTGCGTCTAAAAAGTTACTCTAAAATGTATGCTGGCGCGTCGGGTGTTATTCATGCGCAGGGCACCGGAGTCGTGTCCTAGTCCCAAACTAAGCTCAAGGCTTGTACTATGGGTACTAGACAACAATGAACATACTTATATAGAGAAATACATACTTAAATATATAGAAAACATCCATGACTCAGACACAAATTCACGCTCATCACACAAATATTTGCCCATACCGGGATTTTAACCCGGGACCGCTAGCTTCGTAGGCTGGGTCACTATCAACTTGCCAGGAGTCGTTAAACTGCGGCTCGCGAAAAATTGTTATTTTTAAGGGTGACGCAAGAACCTAGCATGTTCGAGTAGAATTCGTAGCGAGAGCTTGAAGTTATTAAAAGTCGATTTGTAAAATAATCTGAAATAACTTTAATTCAAATATATCAAAAAGGCAAATTCCATCTGTATTTCCACAAAATTTTCAATAAAAATCAAACATCAAATAAAAGCCACCCCTTAAGCTGGAATCACCTCGGCTTACCACATCTCACGAAAGCTCCCTGTATGCTTTAAGCTCTTTGAACGATAACACTTTAATGATGATATTCGACTTAAGGCTAATACGAGTAGGAGCACTAAAAGCTCTAGAATATCGATAAAAGCTGCAACCTTAGTAATCGTATTAGCTTCTCGTTGAGCTTTTATGCATGTCTTGCATGTTCATGGTAAGCTCATGCGATAACATCTTAAAAATTCAAAATGGCGATGATTTGTTAAGGTATTCATCAACTTAAAACTTTAGAACTAGACATTCTTGTTTCATCTCTCAAACTCAAACATAATAAAACAAATGAAATACATATTTTTATAATTTATTTTTTCTTTATTAAATAAAGGTTTTTACATTATTATAAAAAATATTGTTCCAAAACACTGTAGCAACAGTTTGACTGTGGGATCAGACTCTTAACTTCACTATGTAGTATAAAACAAAGTCGCTTCCCGCCGTCTGTCCCTCTGTATGTCCGCTTAGATCTTTCAAACTACGCAACGGATTTTAATGCGGTTTTCACAATCGGTTAGATAATTTTTCACGGAAGGTTTATGTATATAATAGTACCCGGAGCAAAGCGAGGGCGGCTCGCTAGTAACACATAAATAAAATTAAAAATGTAACGAAATTATAATTTACTTATTTGTTATCTTATTTAATCTTGGTTTATTATGTTCTCCTTATAAAACGGTAATAACCGAAAATGTATAAACACGTTGATACCGCGGCAAAGTTCTCCAACAAATTTACAACAAATTGTGTTTCTGCGGTGAAATTTGCGGTATTTCGCGGTAAATTCTTGATTTACTTGGATTGTTGCTTGATAACGAAGTTTGACCACTTATCCATGGACTGCTACACTTTTGCTTAACTTGTGTTTTGTTTCAGGTACAATTTTACTTAGAAAATGCGGGAAGTAGGCGTAGTGCAGTAAGTCACATAACTTATTTTATTAGGTACCTATCAACGAGACATGAAAAAAAATGTTTTTATAATTTGTCACATACCCCCTTACTAATAAACGTTGAGTAACGGCTGAGAAGTTATACAATGCTTTGTCCTTATCTGTCATTGTGACATTTGAATTCGACAGATAAGGACAAAGCATTGTATAACTAACTACTCAGCCGTTACTCAACGTTTATTAGTAAGGGGGTTAGAAAATACCGTGAGAAACAAAATTGTATAACAAGCTTTTTTGGAGACGAATGGTTTCGTTTTTTATTTTATTCTTCTCCACGAAACCATTCGTCTTCACGCGACACCCGCCACTGACAGCACTGCCATGTCCACTTAGGGGTCTCGTTGAGACGTGCGTCTGTGTAAGTGCGACGTTTCGAACGTGGTACATATCTAATAATTCATTAATATCCTTCGTTGTTGTTATTTATTAAGTGAATTCAATTTGTTTTTATTCTCGCGTCCCTTTGTTTTGCAGACACTCATTTCATGTGTCGTTTCACCGAATTTCATTTCAATGAAAGCTAATTTCTGCTGAAACCTTATTATTTTCAAGTTATCTTAAGCATGAGTTACGTAGGTTATGTTAGGTTAGACCTACCACCACCTACCACGTGCAAATGGCTGTCGATGAAATGATAATTTGGCGAAGTAAAACATTCTATGGAATGAGTGTCGGTGATTCAAGGGTACCTTATTCTATTCATTTTTATAATTAAAAGCCGTGGTAGCCTAATGGTTTGACCTACCAACTCTTAAGCAGAGAGTCGTGGGTTCGAACCCGGGCTCGCACCTCTAAGTTTTTCGGAATTTATGTGCGAAATATAATTTGTAAATTTACCATGAGTTTTTCGGTGAAGGAAAACATCCTGAGGAAACCTGCGCACACCTGCAAAGCAATTTGACGGTGTGTGCGAAGTCCCCAATCCGCACTGGGCCCGCGTGGAAACTATAGCCCAAACCCTCTCATTGTGAGTGGAGGCCTGTGCCCAGCAGTGGGACGTATATAGGCTAGATTATTATTATTATTATTATGGTTTTCGTAAGCGTACTGATGTTGCACCCACACTGTTACATACATTTGTAATTGTAGGATGTCCTGTTGAGGTGAATTAAAAAAAAATACATAAAAGGAAGACGTAACAAGTTTAATAAAGTCGGCTATATCGTGCTTTAGCGACATTTTGTTTTACAAACTCCGTGACAGCAGAACAAATACTCCGGTGGAATCACAAAAAGCCGAAAAAGTGGTCGGACAGTATTTTCCAATTAAATTTTAATCAACATTTATTCGAGGAACGGGGCCGGAATTGAATATATTTGATTTGTCGGTGTTTCGTTTTACTGTTAATTGCGTTTTTTGGGGGTTTTGGTGTTTTTTAAAGGCTAAGAGTCAACAACGAAATAAATTACTTTATTGTTATTCGATGCTGTTTGAATTAGGATTGTTCATGTTTTTACAATTACTCTAATTCAAAAACCATTTCGAGGAATAGGGTTTTAAAGCCGTTTAAAGCTGCATTATTAAGTTTTTGAAATATTAAAGAAAGACACAAGTATATTTAACCTTTGTTTGACTTTCGTTTTCGGCTTGAAGCCCTCCTATGTGTATGTTACGGGTTAGACGAAAACCGCTTGAAATAGTATGTTTTAATACAAACAGTTTTTATTATTAGATATCATTTAGTTGTTGTATTATTAGAAAATGCCAAATTTAAAATATTCATATCATCCATAAAATGTCTGCTAAATAAATAAAGATATTAAAACAAAACTATTGGGTCAAATACAAAATTATGGAAATTGGTCTCTTAAAATTGCCTATTCTTTCGAATTAACAATCCCAATTACCTACTTGAAAATAATCTATTAGATAGGTATCATCAATGTTCGTCAACAGTATTTTATTACAAATCGAACGAATCGTAATAGAGGTATAGTCAGGGCTCGGATATCGGTTAAAGTTTCAAACTATTGTCTACTTAGGTACGGAAATCCTTTCCAACATGATTTCTTTCGAATTAACCGGTTTTACCGGTTTTTGGAGGAGTCCTTACATATTTTTTTGGTTAACCGGTTTAGAGCAATAAAAACCGGTTAATACGGGCGCACGATAAACAAGTCAATCAGTCGGATATAAAGAAGTTGCGACGCGTTTGTTCACCGGTCCGCCATTTGTTGAATAAACCGGTTTATTTAGGTTAAGATAAAGTGTCGTGTAAGAACTGACAATTAAAGCTGTATTAAGAGTTAAAACAATTGGAATTTAAAATTTAATTCCTCCCTTATTAAAAATAATGCTTTAAAAAACAATTCTTTTATTCTCTTTCACTCTCTCACTTTCTAATTTAGACCGATGTGAACTATAAATGTATATTTTTTATTTAATATAATTTATTTATTTATAACGACGTGCGACGACGCGGTTAGCCTAGTTGGTAGTGACCCTGCCTACGAAGCTAGCGGTCCCGGGTTCGAATCCCGGTATGGACAAATATTTGTGTGATGAGCGCGAGTATTTGTTTCTGAGTCATGGATGTTTTCTATGTATTTAAGTATATATTTCTCTATATAAGTATGTTTATCGTTGTCTAGTACCCATAGTACAAGCCTAGAGCTTAGTTTGGGACTAGGTCAATTTGTGTGAGATTGTCCCCTGATATTTTATTTATTTATTTATTAAGGATCACCAACAGATAATACATCTTACAAAATTCTTAAGTAGCTAATTAACTTTCCAGGTAGATGCTTATCTTATTACAGGTAACCACAATATTAACCATACCATAATATTGTAACGTAAATATCTATGTCTCTCTAACACGAGCATTGCTCACTTAGGCATATTAACTTGAAGGTATAATGTCAGCTCTGTTCCACCTTTAAAAGTTAGGGATCCTCGAGCAAGGGAACCATTTAAAAATTCCGTACAGCACATTTTCATCGTAGATAATAAACAATTTGTAAGTTCCGTACAAAATTTTCTACAGAACCACCTCTTTAATTTCGCTCGCTCGCGCCGCCATCTGGCGGCAGGCGCTTAAACCTGCGATTTATGCTCTAAATCCACCCCTAACGACACTCGTCGGATAAAATGTGAATAACTACCCAAATTTAGCCTCACCGTGGTGACATTATAAAACAGTTTTTTTCACCTCAACAGCTCGAAAAAGCCTTCTTTGGCGCACAAAGTCTGCGTGCAAAGGTCTCTTGGGTCTCGAGGCCTTGAATGCCGCGTTACGCTCAGAATTCTATTTTTGAACCACTCGCTGCGCTCGTGGTTCAATTTTAGAGTCCTTCGCTGACTTGGGAATCAATACTGGCTCTCGCGCCAAATAACACACTTTGCTGCCTTTAATAACAGATAACTATTTTAGTGTATTCATTTTTTTTTGGCAGGACTTCGATAGTATTTGTTTAGCCTTAACTTCTACAACCTTATATGTTCTTTATGTTAGAAAAATGTATGGCAATGACATTAATGGTTGGCGCGATTGATTCCCAGCTATCGTCACTAAATTTTGACAGTTGTCGCACATCTTTACCGCTAGCGTGGTCTCTGTATCTTGACTAGAGCCGCAGATCATTTCCTAGCGTTAAAAAAATGATATAGGTAGTTCTACGAGAGTTGAGGCCGCGCACACACCCACAAGTCATGTTAAGACAGCGGGATTTATGAAACACAGGTACAAAAAAAGAACACTAATTTCAAAATGCCGCTGTCATTACATGACTTGTTGTTGTGTGCGTAGCCTCAACTCTCGTGGAACCACATGTAACAAAATGGATGGTGTCACAACTTTTTACTATCTCATGTTGAATGATGTTTACTCACAACTTTGTCTTTTCTTTGGGTTTGACCTTAAATTCTAAAATATCGTGAGAAAGTCTCGTTTTGTGGACAATAGTGTGACTCTCACGGCATTGACACAAAAAATTATATATTATTGTCTGACTCGTTACTTCTGCGTAATTATACGGGGTAATGATTACATCAATTAATGACGCGGGTAGCCTAGTTGGCAATGACCCTCCCAAGCTTTATCCGGGTTTGATGCCGGTATGGGTACCTAAATATTTTTGTGATGGACACGAGTATTTGTCTTGGCTTTTTATATGTATTTAAGTATATATGTATCTATACAAGTATGTTTGTCGTTGTTACTACCCATGGTACAGTCAGCATCAAATATAATGTAGCAGCGAAAGTGGCCAAATATATCGCAACACGTCTTTATTACTATAGGAATAAGGATGTGTTGCGATATATCTAGCCATTTTGGCTGCTCCTATCTATTTGACGCTGACTGGTACAAGCCTAGAGCTTAATTAGGGACTAGGTTAATTTGTATGAGATTGTCCACCATTGTGTTTTTTGTACAATAAAAAGTTCCTGCTTCTTAGGTGTTTTCTGTATTTAACTATATATTGTGACGTTCTCAATATAAAGGGACCTTATGGAGGCAGGCGGTTACGCCGTTTTTAGAACTGTTACCATAGTATTCGTATAGTTACAAGAATAAAAAGAGCTTAACTGCCTTCCTCCATAAGGTCCCTTTATATTGAGAACGTCACATATTTCTTTCTAATTGCATATTTTATGTAGGTTGCCCATAATGTCCCATCCTAATTTCCCATTATACGTAAAACAATATTCATCAAATAGTAACTATACTGTTTATATTAAACGACAATTTGTGCAGACATAGTGCAGTTTTATGACGTCACCGCATTTACGATCTAGAAAGGCGATAAAACCAACGCTCGTATTCGACTCTTTTGTGTATCTCTTTGATGCCTTATTTACTAGATACGATCTCTAACAATAACCTTGATGGCATACCATGACGTGGACGGTATAGCAGTTGAAGCTGCTACCATTTAAAGCAAGGTTTAGGTGTAGTAAATACCAACCTAAACTATCACTAGATAGTAAAAAAAATATCGAGGGACAATCTCACACAAATTACTCTAGTCCCAAACCAAGCTCTAGGCTTGTGCTATGGTTACTAGGCAACGAATACATTAAAAAGATAAAATATATTTATTAAGTAAATAAGCCGCACGGGCACTTTTACACGTCAAAATCTACCAGCGCTTCCCAAGAGGAGACCACTGCTGAGAAGCGCCGCAAGAAACTCAACAGTTAGTAATTTTTTTTTAATAAAACTTAAGACAATAATATTACTTATTCTAGCATTATATAAAACTATAAAAATAATATATCTGCGTAGTTCTGCAGAAAAACATGTTAGAATTATTACAAAAAAAACCTTTAAATATATCTACACATAACATTAAACAAAAACAGTGAAACTTTTCATGGAAGGTTTATGTATAGAACCACACAAACACAGAAAGGCGCAGGGAGGGCTTCCATCCTCATGTAGTCCTCATCCTCATCAGTTCGGACGAAGCTGTTTGCTGCGTCATTTCTTATTCGCTCTGCCAAGGAGTGGAATGCTCTCCCTGCGTCTGTATTCCCGGAATCCTATAACCTTGGTGTTTTCAAGGCAAGAGTGAATAGGCATTTCTGGGTAAGCGTGTACCATCTTCGACCTCGTCGTCACTTAACATCAGGTGAGACTGAGGTCAAACGCAAACCTATTTGTGATAAAAAAAACCGGAACGAAGCGAGGGCGAGTCTCTAGTATTAGATATTTGGTAACTCAACTCAAGACAGTCTTGTTATATGGACGACACGAGACATAAATCCTCGCTGCTAACTTTAAAGCTATTCTCTCGTGAAGGATAAGTTAGCGAAGTAAAATCTTCTTTGAGGTAAAGATGCGGTCGCTGAGTTTTCTTATACATTGTATCCGGTTTCAGTGGAAATTTCACTAAAAACATTGTTTACTTAATCATTTTGTTGCTCAAAATTGTTTGAAAAATACTCGTCAATGGTTTTTTTAAACTGTGCTTTTTACTAACGACATTCAAAGAGAAAAATTGAGTGTTTCCTGAATTAAGTAAGGAAAGCCAACATAGTATTTTATAACTCGGCTGAATTGCTTTTAAAATAAGAACTACTTATGTCCGTACACTCAATATAAAAATTGGATACACACTTTTGTACTTTGTCGCTATACAGCCACGTTAGCAATGTCAAACAAGATTGTCAATTATGTGTACAAAAGTGAGTATTAACTTCTGACGTTGACTATACGTAAACGGGAAACAAAGGCATAGGATGCATGCCCGAGATAAAATTTGACAGGTGCTAGGGAAATAAATACATCTATTCCATATTGTAACGTAATAATTAACGCTTAAGGTTTAAAATAAAAGTGTCTCGTACAGAGTTTTATTACCTTTTATTACTAAGTGATTTTATTCGGTATTGCTAGAGTAATTAAATAAATCATTCAAATCTATTAAGAGCCCTGTTCACACCTAGCATTTTTGAACGGGGATGAAAGGGCTAAAACGCTAGTGTGCACAGGCTCTAAGCTAAGCATGATATTTAATTATTCTAGCAACTTTTTATTCGTGCTGTCACTTTATTCTTGTGATGCATGTTAGGCTCGTTAACGGTACAACTTATCTTAATAATAATAATAATCCATCAACGAACTAAAACAAGTAAAATTGTCTAAAAGAATCATATAGCACTTAAATCGTGCCCCCAAACTATAACCAAGAATAATTTGATTCCCCCACTCATTTTGCTGTCTTCACGGGGGAAATCTTTGTTTATAGTGCATTTGTTTTACGAGTGTGTCCGTCTGGCTCTATAACTGTAGCTCCTAAAAAACGTTACGGCGTAGTAAAATATGTTGTCGTCGTTTGCGAGCTTTACATAACAGTATACGTAAGTAATGTCTGTTTGTGAGTAATTTAAAAGTCAAAAACATTATTGTTCCATGAGATATTTGACAGGTGCTAGGGAAATGAATACATCTATTCCATATTCTAACGTAATGCTTAATTTGGTGACAAGGTCAATTGTGTAAGACTGTTTTCAGGTAGGTACCTATAATTTATTCCTTGTTTAACAACAAGACACGAAAATATTTTTTCATCTCACCAGCCTCGGAAAGGCTTTCTTTGCCTGTCAAAATCTGCGCGCAAAAGTCCATTTTAACCGCTAGCGTGGAAAGTAATGTTGGTGCTGTGCGCGGAGGAGGCGCTCCGCGACGACGGCCGGATTGTTTTTCCAACATCAAGTATTTTCCTTGTTAAGTTGAGGTGAAAAATTGTGTGTTTCGTACGGCAGCAAAGTTATTTAGGTCTCGAGGCCTTGAATCGCTCACGATTCTATTTTTGAACTCGCCAAGCTCGTGGTTCAATTTTAGAATCCTTCGCTAACTCGGGATTCAATACTGGCTCTCGCCAAATAACAACTTTGCAGCCTTGCATAACAAGTAACTATTGTCAGTCTAAAACCCCTGAAATTTGACATAATTCCAACATGGCGCCGTGTCCACGTTACCAAGGATTAACAGACCGAAAAATATAATAAGCTAGGGCATAAAATAGCCGGTCCGGCCGCGAAGCAGGGTGCTGGTTCAAATCCCCGCGCACTAAACAGTTTTTCAGGGTTTTGAGCTTTAGGGGATTTGGGGACGAAAATATTTTATTTTTGTAAGGCTGGTTTTTAGGGGTGGATTTCTTGTCTTAAGAGGAATGCTTTTTCTTTTGGTTAAGGGCCGTTTTCAAAAAAAAGTGTACATTTTTAAGGATCATCTGAACCTATTTAAAGCTAGGGTGAAGGCATCTTCTGGGTGAGCTCGCTACATCGTGGACTGAATCTTCGTGCTCCAAGGGCAAGAGTTAGTCAAGAGCAAACCCATTATCAATTAAAAAAAACTGTTCCAGTGCGTCACGAAATTCAGTCATACATTTATTAGTGTTAATTTTCGAAAAGTTACTGCTTCTTAATTTTTGTCTTTAACTATGTACAGTCAAGGTTATAAACATAGATACGTCCAAAGCCTCAAAAATATGTAACCACGATCTTATGTCGCCGTAATAAGGTCGTGGTTACATATTTTTGACACTCTGAACGTATCTACATATATTTTTAACCTTGACTGTACAATTTTTATGAAAACCATTCTCGTTATTTTGTGATTATTATTTAGGTACACACACAGTTCAAGTAATTTGAATGGAGATAAAGCAAATTAATGCTTTAAATTTTGTTTTAAATGTTAATGTGTTTATTGTGCTGGATATTTTGCTTGAAATTAAACGACAGTTCTGTTCAGTTGATAGCGATACATTTAAAACAGAACAAACTAAGCTTCCTCGTTGTGTTTAAATCCGTTTTCCAACAAAACTCCATAGTCCAAAAACTCCAAAGCTATCATAGAATTTGTAAAGGAAGTAAACACCCCTTGGAATTCATTAGATATGCTTTCGGAAAATTAACGAAGTTGGCCGAATCATTAATCTTTCGAGGAATATTTCCGTAAAAATATTCGACGGACGCCACTTGATTTATTCTTGTGAGTTTTTTATTGGAGTTTTGACGGGGAATTTGGGTTCAAATCGGATTATCATTAATCATGTACGTTTTACTATTAATTTAACGGTGTAATGTATGATTGTATGTAAAGGTAATTTTAATAATTTGCTAAAAGAAGCCGTGGTAAAACTTGGTGAACACAAAAACTTGATTGGAAAAAACAAGATTGTGTTGGTGTTTTTGGTTATATTAAAGTTTTTGCGTTCACCAAGTTTTATTTTATTCCTAAGTAGCACACAAGCTGTATAAGAGCTTATACATCCCTTAAAATGCTAAAGCTAGACTTATAATGGCTGTATAAGCTCTTATACAGCTTTTATGCTACTTGGGTCCTTCTTCGAAGTCGGTTAACCGACTCAGATTCAGTAGATTTACACAGCAATTGGCTACAAACGACCGACAAGCCAGGGGTACGACCAAATGGCACATTTCAAAGAAATATAACAGCAATAACAACTATACAGCCGAAATCTTTTGTAAAATTATGCCAGAGGTTTGCGGCCGCTGTTTAAAAAGTCCAACATAACTTGACCTGCACGCGCTTGCAAAGTTTCAACTAGCAAATGCCATACTAAATTGGTACTTTTGAACATAACCAGTTTATCATTGAGCTACGACGTGTGCACAATTTGCCTCGATTTCATCTGCGTTTCATACGATCGCAGAGGGCGGGGAGGGTCTCAGTAAGTTGGAAATTGTCTACATATTGAGTTAGCCGAATAATATTGCTCCCCTTGGAGTTTCTGGGGAAAAATGCACTTTCATTTTGCTTTCTTTTAAACGATTAGATGTTGTTTTTCGCGTTGGATCCTTTGGGTTTGAAAATAAATCCTTTCTAATACTATAAATCCTGAAAGTGCTTGTTCCCATTTTCATTATGAAGCAATAAATATATTAAGATTTAAAGAACCAGTAAAAAGGAGTTTGTCAGATAATTTCATAATTTATTTTGCTATCTCAGAGGGCCTAGTGTACGTTTTGCAACGTTTTTAGGGTTCCGTAGTCAAACTAGGAACCCTATAGTCTCGCCATGTCCGTCCGTCCGCAGCTTACTTCAGGTACTCTGAGTACTAAAAAGCTGTTATTTAGTACGAATATACATATTAGTCACGCTAACAAAGTGGTTAAATAAAATCTTCAACTATTTTTAGGGTACCTCCCATACACGTAGTGGGGATGGTTTTTTTTTTCTCGTCTACCCCATGGTGTGGGGTGTCGTTGGATAGGTCTTTTAAAAATATTGGGGGTTTGTGAAAATAATTTTTCGATTAAAGGATCCGTTTGTAAAATATTAAGCTTTAACGAGTCACTTTTATTTTAAACCTTAAGCATTAAATCTTACGTTAATATAGAATAGATGTATTCATTTCCTTAGCACCTGTAAAATTTTATCTCGTGCATGCATGTTAGGGGGCCAGATAGCTTATTGATGGGTACTAAAGCGAACTAATAGAGCAAGACAAAACTGGGCAAGAGCATTTTTGACCATTGCTCGATGTAGAGTTCCGTCGCCGTTCTTACAAACACAAATAACAATCTCCAAAAAACACATATATTAGCAGCTAAGTTATCTTAGCTGATTTTCAGTAGGTATAAACCTTTTAATTGTCTTTAACTCAACAACCAATAGTCTACTTATTTAGATACGATTGTTTTCATATTTTTATTATTGTCTAGGGAAAAGGTCTTATTTGATAAAATACTGTATTGTCGTATGATTATTTAACGCGGTCTTTAGTAAATAAAGCTAGCAAAAATACTGTAAGCTTTATGTATTTCAACTGCTACGGTCTATTTTTTTTTTTCGATACAATAAAAAATGTTTCTTAGTATTAAACTGAGTCGGTCTATTCTTGACTTAATTTTTTTTATTTATTAGAAAACCTAATAATACCTACTGGCAATTCTCATAACATCTGTAGTTTCGGATTTTATTAACTGTCTGTAAGTTTGGTTAGTAGGTATTATTATTAAAACTCTCATAATAGGTTAACCGGCCCAAATTAAGATTACCTATCTGCGTTAATGTAGCCGAATGTTATTTTTTCAATAAAATGTATTTTAATTACCAGCAAAATAAATCACTTTGGCGTTTTCGTATCGGCGCCCCTAAAACGTCAAATGTCCGGAAATGTGTTCCGGAACATTGACTTGTTAATTAATTACTTTAAACCCAAATCGTTTGCGGAAAAATACCTAAAAGAAAAACTCACGCAAGTTTCTTTGAAAACAATTTCAAAGGAAAATCAACTTTGACCCGTTGGAACAGGGAGTGTACGACGACATTAATAAGTTTGTACGTTAAAAACAACTGAAGAAGGTGCAAGTTCTATTTGCGTCCGGAACATTAGTATACAACTCTTATAGTTAAAAAAATAAGAACGGTTTTAGACTGGTTTGTTATTTTTGAGCTGTAAAAAGAAGGAAGGAAGGCAATTAGAAGAAAATATTGAAATACTTTGTTAGTTTTTTTTGAAGTTTTTCTTCGCGTGTTCTTGACTTTTAACCAAGTTTGGAAATAGGCGTTTTTAATTAGGACTTTTTTCCGGCTAATCTGCGGACTTCGAGTTTCTCTGAGGGACTTAAGAACTCGAAAAGTTTTTTTTAAATTCTTTCGTGACTATTTTAACAGTAATTTTAATTAGTTCTTTTTTTGCACGTAAATTGTAAAAACGCGGTTATTTAGTCTAGTTGGTAGTGGCCACAAATTCGAAAGGGCGGAGCGTGTAGCGGGGCGTTGTTGCGTGCACACTGGTTGCTAACTATAAAAGACTTCTATACTCCCAGTAGGTCAGCGACCAGTGTGCACGCAAACAACGCCCCGCTACACGCTGATTGATTTTGTGTTTGCCGATATAAAGAAATACATACAAATAGAAAACACATTTGTTTTTACTGTATTTTTTTTTTGGTTAACTAATGATTCGCAGCCACACGTTTCGCAAACTGTTTCATTTCGCAACAATTTGGACAAACGCTTTTTTTTTCTGAAACTGTAAATATTTCGGGATTTTTATAAAACTAACCTAACCTATAGGGTTCTACACGATGGTCCTGAAATAAATCCTAAAATATGTACAGTTTCGGAAAAAAAGCGTTTCGCCAAATGAAACGGTTGCGAAATGAAACAGTTTGCGAAACGTTTTTCGCCCGAATGGAAGGACACCTATTTTTTTATATACCAGAACTTTTCCGTACAAAAGGAGGCCAATTCAAACCTTTGTTTTATTATGGTTTTGACGGCCACGTCGTACCGGATAATGGAGTGTGGGTGTCCGTTGTCTTTAGACAAAAAACATACTTTTAAATCTAAAAGTATATTTTATTCAAGTTATAATAATAATGTTAGGTTTTCATCTCTAGATATTACACACGCGTCTTTATACGTTAAAAGCTCTTGAAATAACGCGAAAAAATACATTTTCTCTTATAAATATTGTATTTATTCGCAATTGTGAGCACATGACGAGTTCTTTGCATTTTTTCCGAAGCAAATCGGTCGCGTAAGTGCTTGGATGCTTGTCACACCGAAACGAATGTAATACCTACTATAAAAACTGTACCATCAAATTTCAAGGTAGTCCCCATTGTTCGTAATGTCTCACGAATTATATTTTTTTAGAAAAACTATTTATTTGCTAACGTCGTGGCTTACACGTTTACAAAACCAGACAAATTGGCTAACGCTGGTAACGCAAGGGATGATGTTTTCCCCAAGTTAAGTATGAAAAATGTGCATTTTCCCCTGAGTTACCAGGGTTTTTCGAAAATTAAGAAATATTTGAGGTGTTTAACATGTAGGATCTGTAAATTTGAAGGCCTGATTTTAATATTCATAAATTATTATTAATCATACGTCACCAGGAAAGTGTTAGTGCCGCAAAAGAATTTTAATTATTGCTTGTGACAGTTTGACATTTATTCGGATCAGTTTAAAGGATTTCCAATAATAGTTTAGGCCAGGATTGTAATATAAAAACTCTTAAAAGTCAAATAATTCAAAAATAAAAGCGCTATTTCGGACAAACAATGCGTTATGTAATAAAAAATAGAATATGTTATGACCCTAGACCTTGACGACTTCTTGCTACATGTACCTTGCCAGCAATAATAATAATAATTTTTAAGTAAAGTAAAGAAGAATCAAAACCTCAAGGTAGATAACGTTCGCTGGCTGCGAACAGTGTGTACTACAGCCAGTACTCAAGTGTTCTCACTTAGAATAATTCCGCGCAAGACAGCACTCACGCGCCTATGCTTCACACCCGGGTGTGCCTGCGCAAGCTAAGACGCACAACGCTAACTTAAGATTTTTTTTATTAGATCACAAAACGGTGAACCTAGTGTTTGTCTGCAACGTTTTTACGTCTCGATCGCGTTTTCGTAAAAGTGTCAGTTTGTATGGAACTGTCAAATGTTTCGAATACGCGCCGCTAGGGGCGCTGTCACATTTCCATACTAATTGAGAGTAAACGCAAACGCGATCGAGGCGGGTTAACCACTCACATGCTTTATGCAACTATAGTTGCCAGTAACAACCCTTATTTGCTTATCAATAAGGTCGATACAATTTGCACGAGCAATTGAATGGTAAGTGACGCACAACTTATATTAGGCTCTCTGAACGTTACACAAACTAACTATAAGTGTTGTACATTGTTACAGTGTGGTGTACGTTCTACTAGATGTGACCACAGCATGGTTATAAAAACTAACACAACACTATTATTGCACTACCATTACATTAAACGCAATATAATTTTCGTAATCAAAGAAATTGTATTGACATAGTTCAATCACGTCAGCTGCTTATGTGAATTCTTATACATTTTGACGGTGTTTAAGTGTAAAGCACTTGTCTCACCGCCAACGATGAGCAAGAAGCGAGTATAGTTAGAAACTAGATACGAGACACTCAAATCATAGAATGTTTTACTTCGCCGAATTTTCATTTCATCGACAGGCATTTCCACTAATTTTTTTGGTGGTCACAGGTCTCTAACCTAACCTACGTAATCCATGCTTAAGATAACCTGAAAACAATAAGGTTCCAGCAGAAAGTAGCTTTCGATGAAATGAAATTCGATGAAACGACACATTCGATGAAATGAGTCTGCAAAACAAGGGAACACGGTTATTAGATATTTTATCTACACACATATCATAAGTCCTCTATAATGCGTTCAGAATCCGTTGGCAGTGACCAGCATTACAACAATCAATTTTACTATGATAATTTTCTTATCTGTAGCAGTAACATAATGTTCTTATAACGATATAAGATTTGATAAAGTTATGAGTTTCAAATTTCGAACATCTTTGAAAAACAAAAGAATTTCATTTGACCTCAATTCTATATCACTCGAGATGACATTTAATTCGAAATGAAATGTCAATTGCATACAATTTTGACAAATCTCGTATGTTACTTGATAATTTGATATCGAACGATATGATAGTAGAGGCCGACTCTAGATTGTCTCTGAATTAAAAAAAAAACTACGGTTGCCGCCATTTTTGACGTTCTAATAATTGATCAATGCCGGCTATGCCGGTCGTAACTTGCGGTTCCTGAACACATCATAGAGAGCTTATAATATGTATGTAGATAAAATATTGTATGTAACTGTACATAATTAGGCATTATGCAGCAGTCACATAAACTACTATACGATGACAATGATAAAACATACTTTCGAGTATTTGTTAAACGTAAATACTTGTAAAATACTTACAGACGAACATCCTGTTGCAGTGGCGCAGGGCCCATATAACCCGATTCCCGCCGGGTTCCCTTGGAAATTCCTATGCATAATGTACTCAAACAAAACGCAAAACAATAAGTAACCCGATATACTATAGCCTTACCCGCCTGTTAACATAACACGCGTAGTATACATAAATTTTTCATAATAAGATGAATGAACAAAACGCAACGTCGCAATTTAAATTTACCACTAAGCGCGAAATCAAAAACTCCTTAATAAAGCCGATATCTACCGCATGACCGACCGCACGCACACATTCACTGTATTACTAGAAAGAAACGCATACAACAATATTAATTTACACATAAACACTCGGAGTTATATTTTTCTGGGCTATCTCCCTCAAAACTCCATACAAGCCGAGGTCTCAGCGCATGACTCAACACTAACACATTCAAACATTTAAACTCACGCACTAAAACAAAACGGCCTTGGACTTCATAACGTGATACTACGACATCGCATCTTGCCTCGCAACTCGCATTCCCAATTCCGCCAAAACTGTCCGGCTTATTTCATTCAATTTTAAACTTTAAGTGCATGTCGTAAGCTTTATTTTCACTAAATTCGGCCGATTATACGGTTCTACGGTTGTCCTTATCTATTTTTGCAAAGTTTATGGAGACAAAACATAATCTACCGATCTTTGCACGCCGCCGTTGCCCGCCAAATAATTTGCATTGCGTCATTTTTTCATTCATTACATTACCTACTTTACTTTCGCGTCCGCCAAAACACACGGTGTTTTTTTTTTTTAATATTGTTAGTTGGTGTTAATTTGTGTTTTATGATACTTTACTGGTGAAATTTAGCTTGCTACGCTTGCTAGTGTATATGTGATTATTATTGTGATTGTGATATTCTTAAGATTTCGGCATATTTATCGGCGGGCAACGGTTTGTTTTGTGTTTTCGTACCTACCTAACCTTAAACTTCTTATTGGGTTTGCGTGTATTTATTGAGGTTATTGACGTGTTTCGTTTTATATTTTTGTCTGTACTTAAAGTACAAATGGCCGCATTAGTTCAAATAGTGTTGTCTTACATATTACTTACCTTCTTAATGAACTAAAATGTTTTTCAAAGTTATCCTTTAAAAATAAGAAATGTTATATTTGGGGTTGGAACGTGCACGCTCGTAAATATAAATTGATTAAGGCGTAGGGAGAGATGGATTTTTCAATCACTTCCACTGTCCACAGCGCATTGTTATTAAATTATAAACATAAACTGGCTGATTAAAGTATCGGTTGTAAAGTTTTCTTCATTTCTTTGATTTTGTTATGTAGGTACTTGTAGGTACCTACTATTTTTGATTCGTAAGACACGAGCAAATTTTGATTTAGGCTTTGTTTTTATTGGTTTCTGTGTGCAGTGGATGTATTAATTTGGTTTATTTTGGTTTTGTTCTTAACAAAGGGCAGAGTTTTCGTTTATATTTTTTGCTAAATATTACTGGGTTGTGATTTCTTAACGAGTCCGAAACATTTGGGTCGTTCCAGCTTATAATCGTGAGTTTTAGCCGTTCATCCATTATATTTAATAATTTCTCACGTTAGGTACTCCAAATTCGCGTTATTACGGCGAATTTCCTAACAAACAAAAAAAATAAAGATATGTAGTTAAATAATAATCCTCCATACATTTTTTTTTTAACGTATTTTCATTTTTGTTGTCATCGTAAAAACGGTAAAACATACAAGTGCGCGGGTCCGACTCGCACTTGACCGGTTTTTTTGCTCCGAATTGCCTAGTGGCGAGGGACCACGCTTCGCCACTGTCCTGTTGAATATACATAGTACAGTCGAGGACAGAAAGATGTTTACACTTTTTCACCTTATTCCATTGTAATAAGGTCCAAAAGTGTACTCGTAAACATCTTTCTGTCCTCGACTGTACACTATTTAACTAACAAAATAACGTGATAAAAATTGCGACAAAAATGTTATATCACGTAGCTAGTTCTTTTTTTCATAAAATAAAACACACCCTATTTAATGAGAAATAAAGTCCCTAGTTGAAAATATTACTTAGCGAAATTACCTTTCCGATTCAAGTGAATTTGATAAAAGAAGTCGCGACAAGTCGGACAAAGGTGTTTGAACAAGCGTGTGTGTATGGGAATGTTATATATGTATGACACGGAGCGAGACAAAAGTCATGGTATAGCTTAAAACAGCGATAGCGGTGGGATGAAAATCCTACTAACATTATAAATGCAAAAGATTGTGTGTGTGTCCTCCTTCCTCCTTCCCCCATACGTACAATTCGGTGAGTAAGTCCTACAATGTAAGCCAACTTGGTCTTTCGAAGCTTAAACACGTTCTGAAGCAGTGGCTAGTTTCACTGAGCTATGGCGACACGGAAAAGCTCCTTTTTTAGGGTTCTGTACCTCAAATGAAAAAAAAACGGAACCCTTATAGGATCACTTTGTTGTCGGAACGCGTGAAGGCATCAAGTTGAAATTCATATCAAATACTTAAGTCCGCAATCCCTTGTATCAGTGAAAAAATAACGTCAAGTCAACGCAATCAAAAGATACGGGCGTTTATGCCGCATATTGAAGGGAATCTCAAGGGAATCAAAATCTATAGGGTACTTCCCGTTAACTTAGAATAAATTATTTGAAATTGAAAATAAAAAAAATTGAAATTGTGTGTTAGTTTGTTACTCTTTCACGCTGAAACGGCTGGACGGATCTGGATGAAATTTAGAACGAAGATAGCTTATACCCTATATTAACTTAAATAATACTTTTTATCCCGGAAAATTTGGTAGTTCCTAAGGGAAAACCGATAAACGACTTCTACGTGGACGGAGTCGCGCTTATGTTGAAAGATTGATAGCCCGCATAATTCATTTTGGCATATTATATTTTTTCAGAACCCATAGAGCCTTGCCTAGAGATTAGTAGCTAGGTCAATAGGGATGACTGGGTAAAGAAAACGAAATGCTATTTAGTCCGTCAGTTAGATTATCAAAAAATATTGGACACGTATTTTTTCTTTTGTCAATCAAACAAAAAATGACAAAGATAAAGCGCGTCAAAGTTCGGGAGTGGGGACTCGTGACGTCACTTCTAGGTAAAAATTGTACTGACACGTGACGTCATGCGATATTGCAACTCATAACCTCCGTAATTTTTTGATTAAGTGAAAAAAAATACGTGTCCAATACTTTTTGATATTTTAACTGATCGACAAAAAAAATACTCATCATCCCTATTTGTGTGAGATTGTCACATGATATAAATTTTTTAAATCATTTTCAGAATAAGTACAAAAACAGCAGAATACTGGTAAAAAGTGTGTATAGGTAATCTTACACGTGGAGTTACTAACTTGACCGAGATCTCGTTACAATAAAATAGCTTTTATTCTGTTTACAAATAAAGGTTTCCCTTTAAGAAAATTTACAATAAAGAGTGACATACTATATATATTGTTTTATAAGACATTGAGGCAAACGAGCATGCGGGTTACCTGATGGGAAGCAATCACCGCCGACCATGAACACCGGCAACTCAAGAAGAGTTGTCGGTACGTTGCCGGCCTTTTAGGGAGATGAACGCTCTTTTCTTGAAGGCCCCCATGTCATAACTGAGCCCTTAGCCAAGATGGCTATCGCTAACTAGCGTCTATTCGTTTAGTTTTTAAACCAATCGCGTCATTGGTAGATCACGTCATACGGAGAGTCACGTGATAGTGACGCGACTGGTTTAAAAACGAAACGAATAGAAACGCTATTTAGCGATGGGCATCTTGGCTAAGGGCTCTCTGGCTGGAAACACCGGAGAAGGAAGTTGGTTCCACAGTTTCACCATTCGAGGCAAAAAATCGTACCGTCCTTAATTTAAAAGTGTTCGTCATAATTATTTTAGTTTCACAATATAATCGCTTACGAATGAATACAAGGATGTTAGTTAGGTATTTTTATTATATTTGGAATTCTTTTGATCTTGAAAAAAATCTGAACTACACATCAGCGGTTTCTAGCCCTATTATCTTCGCTGTTCACCTAAGCTGTGCGCTAACAGATGAAATGGAGATGTAATACAAGCGTGCGCGCACCTGCCTACATATTCATGAATATGTACTCGAGCTGGAGTTTTACGGAAAAAATATTATCATTGCGAAGGAATTAAACAATGTGTTCTTGTAATTTGAAACCCTGTGCGGGTAGAGTGTTTAGCTTGATATTAAGTAATGTTTCATTTATTATTTCAAGCGAGATGTGGTTTTAATTTAAAAGTTCATGGTTGTTTCACATCGTCAGTACTTAATCGTTTTGGACTAGGCTACGGTTCACTGGTAGAGATCCTAATTGAGATAAGTTCTCGTCTGTACAATAACTGTATCAATAAAAAGGTTTCTTGTTTTACAGACACTCATATAATCTAATGTGTCGTTTCGCCGAATTTCATTTAATCGAAAGCTAATTTCTGCTGATACCTTTTTTTAGGTTATTTTAAGCATGGGTTACGTAGGTTTAGGTTAGGTTAGACCTGTAACTACCAAAAATGTATAAATCCTACACGATGAAATGCCTGTCGATGAAATGGAAATTCGGCGAAGTGAAACATTCTATGAAATGAGTGTTGATGATTCAAAGGTAAACCCAATGAAAAAATATCGTTTTTTATTTGTTTTAAATATGCAATAAGGACACATACATACATTACAGATGAAATCCATCGGAAAAATAGGTTGCCTGTGTCTCTAACAATGAAATTTGTCTACAGAATGATACATAGGTACATAACATTTTTAAATTAACTTCAGATAAACTTTTAAGAAGACTAGAGTTCAGACCTTGTTGGCAATAATTGTTAAAAAGAACAGTCTCGAGCTATCCTCAAATTTATTAAAATGTAGTCCTAAACTTATATGAATTTAATTCAATTATTAATTAGTCCATCTAACGTAACCGCAAACCTGCGTATTAGAGTTGAAAGCCTCTTCGACTGCACCGCAAAAACCGAAACCTAATCCGAATACCATTATAAACCGAATCAAATTAAAACCGAACGCATAATTGTTGCCCATTCATTCGAGAATCGGTTCCCCATCAAACATTCCGGCTACCTGCCTGAGTGAATGAGCGAATGAATGAGCGGACGATCTGTCATTGTTGGATTTAAACTTTTTTTATTTAAGCTAGAGCCTTTGGCAATTCCACAGAGCCAAATTCATCGACGAGTTACCAAACGGCGAGCCAGGGTTGACCTACGTGTCCAAAGCTGATTCGCTCGTAAGGAGTATTTTTGTACTTACCTGTCACTTTGTTGACGAAAACATTCGATCAAAGTCTAAATAAACTAGTTTTTACTTTAACTTAAGTACTACAAATATTTAAATCGTCTCAAACACTTACAAATGTTTACCTGAACTTAAAGCGTAACAATCCATTAAAGAGAAAGCCTTTTAAAGTAAATTCACTATGTATTTAACACTTCTCTTTCTTGTTCTTGCTGTATGTGGTGTTCAATAAAGAGTTATTGTATCGTATTGTATAGTAGTTTATGTGACTGGTGCATAAGGCCTAATTATGTACAGTTACATACACTTGTTTATCTACATACATATTATAAGCTCTCTATGATGTGTTCAGGAACCGCATGTTACGACCGGCATAGCCGGCATTGATCAATTTATTAGAACGTCAAAAATGGCGGCAACCGTAGTTTTTTTTTAATTCAGAGACAATCTAGAGTCGGCCTATCATATCGTTCGATATCAAATTATCAAGTAACATATGAGATTTGTCGAAATTGTATACAATTGACATTTCATTTCGAATTAAATGTCATCTCGAATTATATTAGAATTGAGGTCAAATAAAATTGTTTTGTTTTTAAAAGATGTTCGAAATTTGAAACTCATAACTTTATCAAATTTTATATCGTTATAAGAACATTATGTTACTGCTACAGATAAGAAAATTATCATAGTTTAATTGATTGTTGTAATGCTGGTCATTGCCTACGGATTCCGAACGCATTATAGAGGACTTATGATATATTATGTGTGTAGATAAAATTAATAATTTACGCCAGAGTCAGTATTCTGCCTACCGTTTAAATCATACACATTATTTTACACAATTATAACACTAAAGACCTTGCATAGTAATTAATTTGAAGAAACATTCAATTTATTTTCAGATAGTTTCAATAGACAATCATTTCCATCAATCGATTTTTACATCGAACAAGACAACTAATTTTCCCTCATATCTTAGCTCCGGCTTAAACGAAAAGTCGCATCTATACCTATACTGATCTTCAATAACCAATCTTATAATTAACAATATAAGATCAAATTTTCCCTGGCAATAATATTGCAAATGTTTCCTTATGCCTAAGTTAGTAAAGTTCTAAGCCTGGCCCCAATAATGGGCCATAAAGTGCGAAGACGCACAAAAAGCAAATCAGGCCACAATGGAGGCCGCAAGTAAATTTGTAATAGCGTGGCACAGTCGAATCAGCGCAGTGGCCTAACTTGGAACAATTAGACACGTTTAAGGGGATTTTTTTTTACTATAATTAGTCTCGCTGACCACATAGGTTACCGCACACGACTTTGTGTGATATAAAACGAAATGAAATAAAAATCTTTATTATGTAAGTAGACACTGTAGGCACTTGTACATGTCTGAGTCTACCAGCGCTCCCCGAGAGGACACCACTGTTGAGATGAAGCTCGCAAGAAACTCAACAGTAATTATTTTTTTCAAATAAATATCTTATTACAATAACTTACGAGTAAGCTACCGTTATAAAAAGCGATTATACAAAATAACAGTAAAAAAAGTAATAGGGTTCCGTTGGCACCCGTGTGTACGGAACCCTAAAATAGTAAAATTGTCTTAATTAAACCAACTAATTTTATTTTTTTATACTTAAAATGTCAAAACTTTAAAAGCCACAAAGGTTCACAAATGATATTAAAAATTGCAACAGGAGAACTTAAAACTCGAGTTTGTATTTTTGTAAAATAAAGATTAAATAAAAAATAAACTTTAAAATTTGGTGCCGCGACCAGGATCGTTATAGACACTTCAAACTTCGACTACGAATATTCCGTTATCATACTGTCACATTTCTACCATGCCCCTAGCCTTCATCTGTCAAACCAATCATCTGTTATTGAGCCCCGCCGTCATTTTAAATTCACCCCCACGGGCAGAATAATTGAAATTGACAGACTGAACGGAACAACCTGTCAAAATTAATTTGCAACGATTTAGGCATTGTTTTGATGTCAAGTTGGTAAATTGATGACGTGTGAGGTTGTTATTAGAGGAGAGTTTTTTAATTTAACGGGATTGTAAAACATGTCGGCCATATTAAGTAATTACCGTGAGTAACTGAATACTGTTGAATTTGTGTCGGGCTCATAAATTTAACATGTAAAAAAATATGATCGCAACTGAGGTCCAAATGTCACATACACAATGACATATACAAGACGTAAATTATGTTATGAATATGACTAGGTACCACAACAACCGAAACTTCATGTTTCAACTGATTTATCTACAAGACATAGAGTCATTTATAAAAACTGGACTTATGTATAAAAATGAAAATAATATTGACTGTATTGAAATGTTAGTTGACACTGTATTTTTTTAATCAGACTTAAAAAAACAGGAGTTTTTTTTAATTCGTTTTTGACTACATCAATATATTTTTCAATGGTAATACAAAACAGAAACTAATTTAAAACTTATACATAGCTGAAACCCTCAGCGCGCGAGCACCTCCAACTCCGACTTGGCTGGTTTTAATTGCTTCAGCTTCTCAAATGTAGATTGTTTACAGTATGCTTAAGTTCTCGGTTTAGCTCCCTAGGGAGCTAAGCGTTACGTTAATTGGCTTGGTAAGCTAAAATTACTTGTTTACTTTACACCTATCTTAAACATCATAATTATATGAAACACTACAAGGCTCATTAAACACTAGGTTATACACAATATGAAGTATATATGTATATATATTTAATATATGTATATGGTATATAATTATATTTTTACTACCGTTCTCTAAAACGGCTCTAACGATTTCGATGAAATTTGCAGTATAGGGGTGTACGGGGGCGAAAATTCGTTTACTCCGTATTTTCACGCAAAAAGATTTCCCGCGCATGGTTTATAATTTTGGGGCGGCTGCCGCCGTCTGAATGGACTGATGGTTAGAGCGTTGGCCTATTACGCAAACTGTGGGTTCAAATCCCAGCTGTGGATTGTTTTTTTGTTTTCTTTTTTTTAACCCGAGTGACGTCGCTCGGTCTCCCGGGTAATATTTCTAAATTGGGTTTTTTCGGGACAATAAGTCGAAAAGTAGATTTTACTTACTCTTCAACTAATATTTCCTGCAAAAATGTTTTCTAATGACTTAATCAGGATTCCTACTTTCAGAGGTCATAATCATGACTCTTAAATGGGTATTTCATCACTTTATCGAAACACCTTTCATCGAACGTATCATTTCATTTTCTGCTGAAACCTTATTGTTTTCAGATTATCTTAAGCATGGGTTACGTAGGTTAGGTTAGGTTAGACCTGTCAAGACCTGACCAAAAAATTATAACTCTTGCACGTGAAAATTAGCTTTCTATGAAATGAAATTCGATGAAATGATACGTTCGATGGAAGGTGTTTCGATAAAATGATAGCTACCCCTCTTAAATGACCTACTGATTTTCACCAATCTTAAGCTAAGAACACTCTCGATAAGCAGTTTTTTTTAAATTAATAACTTGGTACAGGATGCATATAGAATCTTGATTTTTTTTACTGCGTTAAGGTCATAGGTTTACTAAGTAATCTGTAATAAAATCATGTTCCAAGATGCACTGGGAAAAAAGCTATGAGTGTGGGAAATATGGCCTGAATGGGTTCTTGTAAATACACGCTGCAGTGTCGCTCGGCTTTTTCTTCGAACTTGGACGGATACACTGCCGTGTCAGATACAACAAAGATTTAACAACACTGACGCACACACGGCACATGTTTGTGTATGCCCGTGCACACACATATGGAGACGCAATGGTGAAGTGATTTAAAAGTAATGAATTGGAACACGCAAAATTTCAATTAAAACCGATTTTGGGAATACACTTTTATAAATGCTCCCCAGAAATTACTAATTCGATCCTATTTCAAACCAACAAGTTTTAAATTTGAATGAATTTCGGTTTGTGAAATACCTTTAACATTTTTGCTAATGACATTTGCCGTGTTTAAAAACTCATTTGACTACTAAATGTATGGACATAAAGATGATAATTATTGTGCTTCTGTTTTTAGATGTGTTATGAATATTATAATTATGGTAAAAGAACTAAGTGTAGAAAATATTTGAATATTATTAGAGCAATTAATACAAAAGTGATAAGAATTATGCGACGAAATTAAAACATGTATTAATTTAGTAATATAATAATATAATTTCCACGTTTAGTAATAAGAAAATTAGTAAAATGGTTAGAGCGTTGGCCTACTAAGCAGAGACTGCGGGTTCGAACCCCAGCTATGGATAGTTTTTTTTTTTTGTGATGTTTGTCTTTAAATCACGCCTAAACGGCTGAATGGATTTGAATGAATTTGGCACACAGATAGTGATTTTTGTTTGAAAAATACAATACTTATTATTTCGGAAAATTTGAAAATTCTCGAGGAAAAGCAACAAGTCAAAGTCAAAATATTTAATACAAGATGGTATACGTCAAAAATTACAAATAATGCAAAATTTATTTTTACAAAATGATATCATTCTTAACCTATATAAAATAAACGACTTCCACACAGACATAGTCGAGGGCAAAAGCTACTAGATTATAAGATAGCAAGAAAGTTACGAATAATAATAAAGAATCAAAGAAATTCCTAAATCAATACATTGGCAGTCCAATAAAAAGTGGCTTGGTCTTATCACATGAATACCCTTCACATATATACGTACATTTAAGGAAAAATATCACCTTTCTAAGGCGAGATATCGGTAGAAGGATATCAAGGAGTGACGGGTTCTATCCAACGTGATAAACGACCCAAACGAGGAATACCAACCTACACACAAAAAACAACCTTATAGCGAACAAAAATAAGCGTCTAGTTTTATTGGCTTCTACCTTGTTAAACACATACACTGAAAATTGAACTCTATGTGAATGACGTGAAAGTTCTAATTGGAATTTGAACAGTCTTTTTAATGTAGATAGAGTCGTTATTCAAATTTGAGTTTTATTATCATTAAAGCTCAGTCGGTTTTTGATTGGATGCTGTATTCTGTATTAGGGTAAAAGAGTGCGTAGTTGACACCAGATAATTTATATTAGGCAGGACAGTGGGGTTTTTTTTCGTTCACTTCGTTAGATATAAGATTCAGAAATTCGCTGCGTATTTCTTTTCTTTTTTTAATAAGTTTAAGAGCTGACAGGAGGGATAATTGAAAATGGCTGATGAATTTTAATGGAGTTTGAAATACACAGCGACAAGGAGTTTAGTCCAGTTAGCGAAGAAAGATGTTGGTTTTGCTTAACTTTGACCAACATTGTTTTTACAGAGGTTAACTATTGCTCTTACGATGCATCTACTTCTTGCTGAGCGACATTTTGCAACGTGACAAAATTATGTAACTTTCCGTACTTTTGTGGTAACTTTACTGTAAATTACCAACTTTTTGTTATCTCTCTGTGTCTCACTAACATTCGCAAACGTTGTTCCACAAAAAGTAATTCGGTGTGCATATAGTAAGTACCTTTAGTTTTCCATGGTGTGTATTTTGATGTGTTTTTTTTTTTAATATATAACGTGGATGATTGAATTAAATTAGCAAAAATTCATATCATTGTTATTCAATAATGAATCATAAATACTTTGACGATTAAAATGACATAATTTTCCGCGGTAAAACCTATTAGACAATTGCTTTTGAAATCCGATTCGTGTTTATTTTGCTGACCAAATATTCGTATCGTGAATACACTATATCATTACCATAAATATCGGAGTTCGCGATCTGTACACAAACGTAAAACAAATAATGAAAATTACACAAATCTGTCTGTTATTTTAGGTGCACAATGTGCCTCGTTTACATCTGGCTAGTATTTGATCAAGTTACTTGCAAACTACAGATGCCCGGCAAAATTGATTAAAATACTCAAGTGCTATAGAATTTACCGGAGCGGTTTTTTTCTGCTAGATAAATTTATAAATTATTCAGTATGCTCGTTCGTAAAGTGCTTTTGCAGTAGCTTTTGCCCTCGACTCCGTCCGCGTAGAAGTCGTTTATCGCTGCTCCCTCGGGAACTCCACAATTTTTCGGAATAAAAAGTATCCTATGTCCTTCCCCGGGAAAAAGCCGTGGTAGCCTAATGGTTTGACCTGCCGACTCTTAAGCACAGGGTCGTGGGTTCGAACCCGGGCTCGCACCTCTAAGTTTTTCGGAATTTATGTGCGAAATATAATTTGTAAATTTACCATGTGCTTTTCGGTGAAGGAAAACATCGTGAGGAAACCTGCACACACCTGCAAAGCAATTTGACGGTGTGTGCGAAGTTCCCAATCCGCGCTGGGCCCGCGTGGGAACTATAGCCCGAACCCTCTCATTGTGAGTGGAGGCCTGTGCCCAGCAGTGGGACGTATATAGGCTGGATTATTATTATGTCCTTCCCCGGGACTCAAACTAATATCTCCATTACAAAATTTCATCTTAATCGGTTCAGCGGTTTAAGCGTGAAAAGGTAACAGACAGACAGAGACATACAAAGTTACTTTTGCATTTATAATATTAGTAGGGATTGCGCAAAAAGATCGTTTACGAACAATACCTGAACTTTTCACTTTTCTCTCTTTTCTAGTAACCACTACTATTTCTATACTTGTAATTATCCATGTAAGTTAAATAAAACGTTGATTCCGATAACGAAAGCGCTAGTCAAGTAGTTTAGTTGGTTGAATCATTGTAATATTGTAAACGAGGCATTTTATAAATCAGGGTACACTCCAATAATTTGACCACAACCGCGCATACTGCGCCGGTTCGTATACTAATTACCCTTTATTATTACATATTTGTCCAACAATGTTATAAAGTACAGTCGAGGACAAAAATATGTATACACTTTTTCACCTTATTCCATTGTAATAAGGTCCAAAAGTGTAAACATCTTTCTGTCCTCGACTGTACTAGGGAGACCGAGCGTTGTCGCTGGATCGAATTTTCAGCGATTTTCTATACAAAAAAAAATATGTTTCATAGCTGGGGTTCTCTCTAAGCTCTAACCATCAGTCTATTTAGACGGCGGCAACCGCCCCAAAATTACGAAACATTGCGCGGGAAATTTTTTTGCGTCGAAATACGAGGAAAACGAATTTTCCCAGACATGAGGCCTAGCTAAATCGTTTTTTCGCCCGTTACTAATAACGGCCTAATAGCCTAAATTGCAAATTTCATCGAAATCGTTAAAGCAGTTTTCGAGAACGTGAGTACAAATGATATATATATATATATATATATATATATATATATATATATATATATATATATATATATATATATATATATATATATATATATATATATATATATATATATATATATATATATATATATATATATATATATATATATATATATATATATATATATATATATATATATTCGTGACAATTACATACATTGCATACATAGAACACAACAACAATTACCAGCAAACAACACACAACACCACCAGCAATTATCAGCAAAGGACAGAAAAATACACACAGAAAGACTGTAGTCACGAAACGATACGACTGTGTGTCGTTTAATAAGTAAGATCTTATTAAATCTAATTAAAAACCCCTGACAAAATCGGGATCTCTATTTACTTATAACATAACTAGACCTCGTACATTTGATGCCGCTGACGTAAAAGTGACGTCATGCTGCATAGGCTGATTCGACATATCAACCTCTTTATGTCCCGTTGCGTTCCTATATTCAAACCGCGGATAGATAAGGTTACTTTAAATCAAAACTTGACATATGTACGTGGCAAATGTCAAATTTTAACTCCAAATATCCTCCAAATATCCTAAACGGGACATTAGTTAACCGTTATCGTCATTTAAAATAAGCGAAGTTAAGATACAAAAACGTCTTTGATTGTCTTTGACCGATTGTCATTCACCTACACAGCATATAAAGTAATTTACGGTATTTCATCATTTTATCGAATTTCACTTCATCGAATGTATCATTTCATCGAATTTCATTTCATCGAAAGCTAATTTCTGCTGAAACTTTATTGCTTTAAGGTTATCTTAAGCATGGGTTACGTAGGTTAGGTTAGGTTAGACCTGTGACCACCAAGAATTATAACTCCTGCACGTGGAAATGCCTGTCGATGAAATGAAAATTCTGCGAAATGATGAAAGGCGCTTCGATAAAGTAATATAATATAAACTGAAATAGTTGTTTCCTGAATTATGATTTACGTTTGGCATTGTTGAAATAATCATAATTATTCACAATGTCATTAGAGGAATCACAATTCCGAAAATAACTATTTCAGTTTATAGCAACATGTTATTAATGGGCATCGACCCATGACCTTTTGGTTTTGTGAATTGCTTAAACAACTTTGTCAACCAGTCGTCCAACTAGTCATACAATTGTAAACCACCCTAGTTTAGACAATAGTTACAAACGGACCATGACTGCAGCTAATGAGCCCTGTCAACGTCTCTATTGTCTATGTAATACGGTTTATTTCCCTTTAGCCAGAGGTCGTAGCTGTACAAATAAATGCAACCGCAACGTGCGGACTGCATTTCCGCCCATACATTAATTGCGTTTGTGTTCAGTAATTTGCGTGTGTGTTACTAAAAGTAGGTAATGTATGTGTTCATTCTTTATTGCATATAAATATATAAAAAATGTATTAAATTAATTAACAAAAGCGAACTTATTCTTAGATCTATAGGATTTCTTCCGGCTAACCCTGACGTAGATTCATTTTTAATTTTATTAATTTTTAATTTTATTGGGAGTTCCTATCAATTTATTAGTTATTTGACAGAGATTTATTTCGGAATCTGCACTACCTACATGCGTATCGCACAAACCCTTGAGTGGTTTATGAGGTGTTTTTTTTAATTGTAATTTTATCTTTATTGTACAATAAAAATTAAAAAAAAAATGTGATTTTCCGATGGCTTATTTTAACCGTGTACTCGCGGTCAGTTCAGATTGATTTTAAATTTAATGAGTTATTGGTTTCAATTGACAATTTCCGCGTTTATTGGTCGGCTACTGGTTTTCGGTGAGGTGAGATATAAAAATAATAAAATAAAAATCATTTACATTATATAATTGGGATTTACCCAAATGGTGGTATTTCAGACAAAACTGTAGCAAGTGCAACCATATTACTAATGGGCGAGGATTGAATCTGCTTCGGTTATTGAATTTGAGATACCGCCTATTGGCGTATGAGAAATTTTCGTGACCTAATGGAAAAAATTGCCGTTGTTAATTTTAGTCCTTAAACTATGCGTATTTTTTGGAAAACGCCCTACATCATGTATTTAAAAATCAATGGCCGTGCATTAGTCTCGCCAAAACTCGAGAATGACTCGACTGATTTGAATTCTTTCTTATTTTGTTTGCCTCAGTACCATCTGTCCCTCTGTATGTACGCTTAGATATTTCAAACTACGCAACAGATTTTAATGCGGTTTTCACCATCGGTTAGATAATTTTTCACGGATGGTTTTTGTATATAATGGCACCCGGAGCGAAGC
This sequence comes from Tortrix viridana, assembly GCA_963241965.1. Classification (NCBI taxonomy): domain Eukaryota; kingdom Metazoa; phylum Arthropoda; class Insecta; order Lepidoptera; family Tortricidae; genus Tortrix; species Tortrix viridana. The sequence goes on from OY725197.1 coordinate 533,140, forward strand.
GAGGGCGGGTCGCTAGTATACATATAAATAAAAATTAATTGCCGTTTGTATATACGCGCATAACTTGAAAACGGCTCGACGGATTTGGCTAATTCTTTTTTTGTTATGTTTGTAATTGTCAAGGCAAGGTTTGTATGTATTTTTTTTAATTACACAGGCGAAGCCAGGGCGAGCTGCTTGTTTTTAGTAATTATGCTTCAAAACGTTAAAGCTGACAATAATAAGGTCATCTGTATTCCAGTGGCCCTGTTATTGCGATAACTTTTCGCATTTGGCAGAAGTTTTAGCACAATTAACCTTTTTAAATCCCGAAGTAGGTTAAATGCATCATGAGGACATTATCGTTGCAATGTGTGTCGTTTTGAACTGGAATAGAGCATGAAATGAGATGGGGCGGGTTTTTAACGAAATAAAATTGAAGATTTCCGTAATCTGTAATTTTTGGTGATTTTGGTTTATCTCAACGACTAGCTTTTAAGAGGTCGTTTATCGCTGCTCCCTCGGGAACTGTAAAATTTTTTCGAGATAAAAAGTAGCCATGTTCTATTCCAGACTAATCTATATCTGTGCCAAATTTCATCCAGATCCGTTCCAAACTTTCACATTTATAATAGTACTCACTACTGGTTTAAAACATTTCATTTTAAAGACATTATAATTGACAGAGCGAGCGAAGCGAGCGAAGCGTCTCCGTTTCATCTTGCAGACAAAAATGCTTTCGTATGTCCGTATGTCCGGCTGTTCTCCCCTACATGTCGCATTTCTCAACAGATTCTCGTGAAATTTTGTGAGCAGGTTCGATAATTATATGGATTTTTTTGTGGATTCAGTTTTTATTGAAATTTTTCAAAATGGCGGAGATATGGGGGTTGTTGCGATTACCAACTTATTTGCGGTGTTGGTGAACTGAGCGCGACCTATGTCGATATATGGGGATTATCCAACGGCAAAGTTAAGTTTGTCGCGATACAACTTACAGAGCCACTTGTTATTAAGGTATACGATAGGTTATTCAAAAGAATCCATAGGGCTTGCCGTAGAATTACCTAAGAGAGTACTTTTTACTAATATTTTAAATGTAAAAGTTGTTTTTGTTTCTTCCTCTTTCACGGTTCAACGGCTTAACCAATTGACGTAAAATTTGGCACAAAAATAGATTACAACCCGGAGTAAGACATGGGTAACTATTTATTTCGCAAAATAGGATATATTCTGATGGAAAACCGATCAATGAATTCTACGTGAACAGAGTTGAAGGCAAAAGCGAGTATCTACTAAACCAATATTTAATGAAGGGCCTTGGAAAATAAATGACTTGTTTATAAGGGACGCCATTTTGAAATGTTAGCAAGACGGTGAAAGGTTCCACGCCTACCTAAATATATCAGAAAGGTCAAGCTACTTAACTCAAGTTATTACTACTAGGCTTAGATGAAAACAAAAAGAGGAAGATACGTGACCGGCGCGCGGGCTTGAGCACCTAATTATAGGCGCTGAGCGCCTGTTTTAGGCAGTTGTCCGGCCGTCACCGATCTGTCAACACTTGCAACGTCGTGCGATTGTGAGACATATAGCTGTCTCACTTACGCGCACGACGTTAGTCCATCAGTTTATCTCTATTGCTCCTTAGTGCATGTGTGTGTGGTTTTTGTGAATGTAGGTGTCGCGGCACACATCATGTCAGTGTCTTGTACGGCGATAACGTGCCTTCCTCTTTTGGTTTCGTCTTAGCTACTAGGCATCTATTTTACAAATCTGACAATGACAGAGGTGACGGGCGGGTTCAGCCATATTTTGCCTTTGTCATACTGTATTACGATTTGTATTTGTATTAATAAACTATTTTTTATCGTTTCAGGTAAACAAAAACGGTCAAATAAAACGATCATAACAAATTAGCTACAAGTAAGTTGCATGCACAATATTATTAGTTTGGATTACAGAAGCCTTTAAATATATAGCTTGCGTAAAACTAACAAATTCAAGAAAGAGCAAAATGCACATTACAAAGTAACCAGTTGCAGTATCACCAATAAGTTAGTCGTCGCTCGGATATCTCTTTCTATAGCTGGTCTGTAATGATAGAGATGCAATGAGCGACAAGCGAAGTGCTAGCTGCTTAGGCCAAACTAGGTCGTGAATACCTTGAATAGACCAACTCTTACCGAGTTATGATGATGATGGTTGGTCCGACCGATCGCGGTCACGGCGACCGTTTTAAGAGGATTGTGAGGTGACAGTTTTCCATACAAACGGCGATAACGTTTTCCACCCCCTAAATGTTAACTGATTTCGACCAATTTTTGATACGGTTTCAGTCGGAACAAAAACTATGTCCGTACGTTTCGTTTTATTTCAATATTATTAATAAATTTCGATTTATTCCCGCTTTATTGTTTTCATATAAAAGTAATTTCGGCCATAATCTCTTTATAACTAATCAATATTTTCAAAAACGAAACGTACGGACATAGTTTTTGTCCCGACTGACCATAAGTACGAGTATAGCAAAAATTGGTCGAATTTGGTTAACGTTTAGGGGATGGAAAATGTTATCGCCGTTTGTATGAAAAGGCTAGATTTTGCAGTTGGTTCACAGTCATCTTAGAGAAGGCTGTGGTCGCTGGTGAGCTCGCTTGTGGCTTCTTTTTTCTTCTCCTTATTTAAGAGCTATTTATTTATTTATTTTTTATTTATTCATTTATTTCAACCATCTATGGGTCATATGATATTAGTAAAATACATTAACACTTAGGCCTGGGCCACACCGGATGCGTTGCGTAGACGTGCACGTGCACGTTCGCGTTCCACTGCGTTGTATAGCTGCGTCCTCAAGTGAGGATTCATACTATACAACCCAGTGGAACGCGAACGCGCACGTGCACGTCTACGCAACGCATCCGGTGTGGCCCAGGCATTAAACCTACTGTTAGTAATGTGGTCATGATTATAAATTACTGGGATCCGTTAGTCAGTACATGTACCATGCAACAGTGGTTCACATACTGACAATCGAACCTCTGTGCAAATGTCATCTGGATGCTGTTGGGGCTGGCCCGCACCCTGCGCACCAGGGATGCGCAGCGCTTTCGCATAATGGCGTAAAAACAGTCCATTCTTGCATCCGCGAACATACCTGACGCGCTGCAGAACTATGCTATGCTGTTGGTGTAGCTCAAAGCAAGCCCTCCATTTTGTTCGCTCCCAGGCCGCCTCTGATGTTTAGATACGACATGACCTTTACATTCTTTTTAATTTGTTCGATATAGTTTATTCTTGGTCTTCCTCTTCCACGCCTCCTCTCTTCTCTTTCCTTCAATTATATTTCTTAGAAAGTCATGTCGTATGAGGTGACCTATCATCTTCCCTCTTCTATTATCTATGTTGTCCATTAATTGTCTCTTCTCTTTCACTCTTTCCAGTACCTCCGTGTTTGTAACTCTCTGGGTCCAACTGATCCTCTCTATCCGCCTCCAACACATCTCAAAGGCCTCTAACATAACTATCCTTTTGGGTCATAGTCCACGTTTCGCAACTGTACAGTGCTATACTCCATACAAACGTTATGTGGCTTATGTAGCCAATTTTCTTGGTGAAAGTTCTCATGCATTGCGGGCATGTGAGCTCACCATTGACAATATTGTAAGAGATCGCCGCAGGTGGTCGGGCTTTCAGTACGTCGCGCTTGGCGTCATGCTCAGAGCCCCGTTTTTCAAAATCGTGGACTTTGGACTTGACTGAAGACAGTTTGGGCCTTCATAGACGGACTGCATGGAGCAGTCAGTGCCGAGCTTCAAGCGGTCGCTGTTGGGCGAGTTTCAATATAAAATTAAAAGTTAACCACGACACGACTTCTCTATCGGTCTCGACAGCTCCAAGCAATCCGTCTATGAAGGCCCTATGTAAAAATTGTGGGGCCACAAATTCGGAACAGCGGTGCGTGCAGCGGAGCGTTGTTTGCGTGCACACTGACTTAAAGAGTCCCAAAGCAATAAAGTGATAGCACGAATAAAAAGTTAATAGAGTATTTAAAATATCACGCTTAGCCTGAGCACCCTAGAAATTTTTGGTCTTAGACCCCCGGTCAAAAACACTAGTGTGCACAGGCTCTTAATAGATTTGAACGATTTATTTCATTACTCTAGCAATGCCGGATAAAATCGATAAGTGAAAAAAGGTAATAAAAGTATTTAAACCTTGAGCGTTAAGTCTTACGTTATATGGAATAGATGTATTAATTTCCCTAGCACCTGTCAAATTTTATCTCGTGCATGCACGCTAAGCCCGCTGGAGGTATAGACTGTACTTCCATCAGGTCAGCGACCAGAGTGCACGCTAACGACAACGCTCCGCTACTCGCGCCATCGTTCCAAATTCGTGGCCTCAATCGGACTAGACTCCACAAAACCATTCCGTAAAAACATTATCTATGTAACATTCAAAATTTAACATAAATCCTTGACAACTTTCGTACTACACGACAAAAATCCTTCATAACTTTCTACCTATTTTATTATATGTTCCACAAAGAAAAACTTTATTTATCAAACTGTTAAAGCATTAACATAATGTTTTCTGAAAATACCGTACGCGGGACTCGAACGCGGACAAAGACGAAACTTTTCCGAGCTCTTTTGAAACACGCAACAAACTGATATAAATCATCTGATTTCTGAATTTATCGACAAATAACACAATCCTTTGGGATGAGGCTGTCAATGGATAAAGGATGTTCACTGATGTATAATGTAATACAGGATGTGGACGGTACACTGAAAATTGAAACTTTAGTAACCATTTTACCCTGAAATTTAGCATTATTCTATTGAGAATAGGTTCATATTCCATTGGCAAATTTCCTTGTATGGTGGGTAGGGACTGTATATCGATAACCGAGATATATCGGTACAACAATATCGATATTTTCCTAATATATCGATAATTTTAACTTAATATATCGATAATTAACTTAAATATCGGTAAACAGATATCGATACTTTTATCAATACTTGATATTGCCACTTATGACGCGATGGGTGTATAGATATTAAGTGCCTTTGTCTGCACCTACGAGTTTCGTCGATTACTCATGAATTTCATCTAAATTTGAACCGGGTATTTCATACGGGTTTGTATGTATGTTACCGGACTGAATAAAAACAATAATTTCAAATCGGGTCATAAATGACGGAGTTCTGTCAAAATATCGATATTCATGTACCGAAAATTATTTATCGATACCTATATCGATAAAAAGATACCTATGAAATTATCGATATTTATATCGATAATTAGGCCTGACCTATGAAGCCGTGGTAGCCTAATGGTTTGACCTGCCGACTCTTAAGCAGAGGGTCATGGGTTCGAACCTCTCGCACCTCTAAGTTTTTCGGAATTTGTGTGCGAAATGTAATTTGTAAATTAACCATGAGCTTTTAGGTGAAGGAAAACATCGTGAGGAAACCTTGCACACACCTGAAAAGCAATTTGACGGTGTGAGCGAAGTTCCCAATCCGCACTGGGCCTGCGTGGGAACTATAGCCCAAACCCTCTCATTCTGAGTGGAGGCCTGTGCCCAGCAGTGGGACGTATATAGGCTGGATTATTATTATATTATTATATATCGATATCCGATATCGATATCTGAATTATACCGGTATTAAAGTCCCTGATGGTGGAACGTAGGAGGTTATATTGGCTGGCTTGCATTATGATAAACTTCTCACTAACTACTCGAACTTCAAACAAATAATATGAAACACGAAACTTTCCTGAAACTTTGCTGCAGATAAGCGCGGGCGCTCCATTGATGTTCCACTTTGACAGTCTGGTGCAGTATATCATATTACAAATACCGACATGCCATGTCTGCCTGTATGTTACGCTATCACATTTTTCGTAGTTTCCTACGATGTACTCATATGTTAAGATGTATTTCTAGATTAAGTACCAATTTCACCATACGATGTTAATCGACTGTTGTTCATCTTTTAACACTCTAATCGTCTGTTAAGTTGTTGGTATGACATAAGGTATGGCTAATTTTATTGATTAAGGTTTATTAATTACTTATACTAAAATAGTACAGACAGAATACATTTTAAAGGTTTTTAGAATTTTACTAGTCTGTCTGTGAACTTGTTTGCGAACTCCGCAAAAACTACTGGACAGAACTTGATGAAATTTGGTATGGTAATAGTTTATACCCCGGAGATATGTGATAATTTTTATCCCCAAAAATTTGATAGTTCCCTAAGGAAAAGTGATAAACGACTTCTACACGGGCAGAGTCGCGGGCAAAAACTAGTACTTAATAATATAATAGTATTTTGAATATTGCACAGTAATACCTACTTGAGTAGGTACTTAACTTAAGAACTAAGCACATCCTGTTTCACTAAGAACTGTCCGCATACCAGTTCTGGGTAATTCTTCGAGCGTTCCAACCGCCCTCATTCCTCTGGACGCATTCATGTCGAATTTCCTGTAGATCAGAATAGCATTTTCAGTTATTTTGTAGAATTCAGGGTAATCTACAAAATAACAGAAAATAGCATAAGGCCAGAGGAATAAGGGCTGTTGAAACGCTCGAAGGATTTTCTTATTCTTAGTGACACACAGACAGGGCGTGACACACACTCATAAACTTTGGCATTAATATTGGTGTGATATGTTTATGCATATTGTAGTCTGTGAACTGTCTGCACCCCCTTCAAATAACTCCAACTATGTACATTTTTCCCAAGTAAATAAGTTCAAAAACACGCAATATCGGCCCCAGATGTGTCGTGCCGCCTGACGAGGGTATACAGACGAACCCGCCGACTTTTTTGATATATTTATGGACTACTTAATATGTATTACTAGTTTTAGTCTTTGGGAAATATTGATAGAACATTATGACAGGAAAGGGGTGCGTTGTTTGTCAAAAATATGTCTGGGCCGGAGGGATTGTGTTTTTTATGTTAACTAGTGATGACTTACGGTACTGAGACGTGGGCGCTGGCGATAGGCGTTATAAGAAAACTCAAAGGTCACTCAAACTGCCGTCCTAAGCTAAAAGGCGATATCTCAAATTGAATAGCCAAAGCAGATTCAATCCTCGCCTGTTAGTAATGAGGTAGCAATTGCTTCAGTAGTTTTGTCTGAGATATCGCATTTTGGCTGAGCAGGGCAGCAAAGGGCAATGGGCTACGCTTGGAATATCTCTGCGTGATCGAATCAGGAATGAGGAGATCCGCACGAGAACCAAGGTCACCGGCATAGGCCTTAGAATTGCTAGACTTAAGTGGCAGTGGGCGGGGCACATCGCTCGCAGAACAGATGGCCGTTGGGGCCGAAGAGTTCTGGAGTGGCGTCCGCGTATCGGAAGACGCAGCGTGGGCAGACCTCTAACAAGGTGGAGCTACGACGTGGTTAAGATTGCGGGAAACCAATGGGTGCAAGCAGTGCAGGACCGGTCCTTGTGGCAAACCTTGGTGGAGGCATATGTCTTTCGGCTGAAATGATGATGATGATGGGTAGTTCTTCTTTGTGACCAGTTTTCTTTCCTTTTTGTAACAAAAAAAAAAACATGGATAATGATTATTTTATTTAAACATTGCAAAGTTTCGTGAACACCTATTTACCTGTTATTTTGTTTTAAATCGGGTAATGTTACTCACAGTAGACAAAAGTGGACAAAAATCGACAAAAAACGCTTAATTACCATTCTAAATAAGTTTTAATTTTAGACACTTGTTCCAAATATATTCTTTTAAACATTTACAAGTTTTGTTTTTGCAACAAATTACTCCTTTATAATATACGATGTAGTACGTATACATATATGGCACTATATGCTGTATTTCCTGTCCATTTATCACTGTCAGTGTCAGCATGGATAATTAGCCACATTGTTACGATCCTGTCTTGAGTCCGGATGTATTTTTACGCTGACTGACAACCAGAGTAAAGAAAGAAAATTGTCTAGACCCCCCAAGGGGCCTAGCCAAGACGTTACGCTATTTCAACGAATTTCGAAAATCGACATTTCTACATAGTATAAAACAAAGTCGCTTCCCGCCGTCTGTCCCTCTGTATGTACGCTTAGATCTTTCAAACTACGCAACGGATTTTAATGCGGTTATCATCATCAGTTAGATAATTTTTCACGGAACGCTTATGTATAATAATAGTACCCAAAGCGAAGCGAGGGCGGGTCGCTAGTAATGTATAGAATAAGCAGCTGACATGATTGATCGTTACATCTTACGTGAATTTTATACATTTTTTTTTTGAAAATCGTTACTTACCTATTACATATTGGAATGACAGTAACTCTTGCGCACGAAAAGTTTTCAACAGAAAATCAAACGTTTATGTCTAAACTTCTTAACAGCTTATCAAGTAATTTGACACCAATAACACTGTGTTTAAAGACTCAAAAGCAATTAAAAAAAAACAGTAGTTACGAATTTACAAACAATGTATTTTTTATTGCACTCAAGTGTTTACTGATGATTACTTTAACATCAGTGACATGTAATTATTTTTTTCTGATCGAATTTCCCCGACGGTACACTGCTGTCATCACACACCCCAAAAATCCTTAATTGATGCCTTTTGTGTCGTGACGCTCGTAATTTCGTATTAATTGGTGTGCCTTTATTTTGTCCAGGAGTGTATTGTCTCATTATTTTGATTGAACGAATGGAATCGGGTTTTTTAATTATTTGCTACTTAATTAACTGCTGCTTCATTTTGTATGATTAATGATTAATATTTTATTAAAGTAAGGATACATTATCACTACATAGTATAAAACAAAGTCGCTTCCCGCCGTCTGTCCCTCTTTATGTACCTACCTACACTTAAATCTTTCGAACTACGCAACGAATTTTAATGCGGTTTTCACCATCAGTCAGATATTTTATTCGGGTACGTATGTTACCTGACTGAACAAAAAAAAATTCAGGTCGGGTCATAAATGACGAAGTTCCGTCAAAATATCTATATTAATGGACCGAAGAATATTTATCTATAAAAAGATACCTAATTATCAATATTTATATCGATATCCAAATTAGACTCGAGAACTCTTCGGCCCCAACGGCCATCTGTTCTGCGAGCGATGTGCCCTGCCCACTGCCACTTAAGTCTAGCAATAATTAGGACTATGTCGGTGACTTTGGTTCTCGGGCGGATCTCCTCATTCCTGATTCGAAATTCTATACGTGAAGCTAATAAAAACAGATTAAAATGAGTGTTTACAAACTATACAAAATCCTTGTTAGTCCAAATTTCCAATTCATTAACTGAAACTAATATGGTTTTGGTGTTTTTTCACCCGCGCCATATATCATGCGACCCACACCTGCTGCAAATTAAACAACTTAGGACCAACTTCGAAACACCAATATATTATGGGGTAGGGGTGGGAACAAGGTGAGGATGAAGATGGTTTTAATGAGTGTGTGCTTGCGATTATATGGCAATAAGGATAGAATTTGGATTCAAAATGTGGTTAAAAAGAGCGTCGGCGGCTTAGTGGTTAGCGGTGTCGACTCGTGTTTGTGAGGTACCGAGTTCGAACCCCCAAGCGGTCGCCATGTACCAATGTACATAACATTACCTGGTAACCGATGCTCTTACGGTGAGGGAAAACATCGAGAGGAAACCTGCATATTTAGGTGGCAAAATGTGTACCCATGATTCAATTGGTTTGGTTGCCCTGTCACTAGGGTTACGGAGGTCAGATGGCAGTCGCTCCACTGTAATAACCAGACTGGCCAAATCTGGATCATGGTCAAGCGTAGCCCGACGAAGAACGGGAAAAAGGGTTAAGAGGATGATGATTATTATTTTGGTAAGTTATATAAACAAATAAATAAACAAATATCAGGTTCAATCTCACACAAATTGACCTAGTCCCAAACTAAGCTCTAGGCTTGTACTATGGGTACAAGACGATAAATATACTTATATAGAGAAATACATACTTAAATACATAGAAAACATCCATGACTCAGGAACAAATACTCGCGCTCATCACACAAATATATGCCTATACCGGGATTCGAACCCGGGACCGCTAGCTTCGTAGGCAGGGTCACTACCAACTAGACTAAGCACTAACTATACTAACTATACTTTAGATACGTTACGATTTATTATTGCTGACACGTGGTGAAAAAAAAATACAATTTAAATTAAGCATTTTTCGTGATTGTCCCGTGATATATCTTTAACGTAATGAAGTACACTATTTTTTATAAGGAATTTGTTATCTACCAATAAGTTTGATAATATTCTTACATTCATCTTTTTAGTTATTAAAATTCAATCATTCATTCAATCATTCACTCATATTCAACACTCAAATCCTTGATTATTTGTGACGCGAACTTTTGCCAGCCCTATTCGTAAGTACGGTCAGCGGAAGCGAGACGAGATTTCGCTAATGTTTCTTGTTTCGTCGAAGAGGTGCTAACGTCTTTTATTTCTGGCCAGGTTTAGATTAAGACTGGTTTATGGGGGTTGTACTGTTGATGTTTTTGCGGTGAGCTTTACAAATGTGAACAAGAATCCCTATCACTTATTATTATAAATGCAAAAGTGTGTGTGTTAGTTTTGTAGGAGCAGTGATAAACGATTTCTACGCGGAAGAAGTCGCGGGCAGAAGCTAGTGATAGATAAAATAATAAAAATTGTTTTTAAATAATTAGGGAGTAGAACGGTCTATTAAATAATCGTCGAATGAAATTATGAATAGTAAGCTAATGAAAATGTCGAACTCATTAGTGCTTTCTAAATTGAATCAAGTTAGTTTGAAGCTTAGACGATTTTTCTTCTTAAGCGCCTAATTTATTAACTTTTTTAACAAAATTTAAGGCGCTTTATACTGAATATAATTTTTATGTCTAAAATATATAGACTGTTGAACTTTTCACAGAGTGTGTATCTTTGTTTCCACTATGACAAAAAATAATAAAAAGTGCATAGTATTTATCTTGTACGATGGTACGGAACCCTTTGTGTGCAAGTCAAACTCGAACTTGGCTGGTTTTTTTTTTATTAAGTGAATATTTTCGGAAGTAATCGCTCCAAAAGTTGTATAAATTGTGCCCCCTAATCTTTTAAACTGTATGTCCAAAAAATATGAAAAAAATCTACAAAGTTAACGCTTAATAACTACTTTCAAGCAATATTATTTCAACATGATCGGATATATCGTTATTGCCAAAAAACTGCCCTTCTCAACAAAAGGACGTAACCGCCATGAAGATACGCTCTTTTGCTGGTGCACTTTTTCTTGTTTTTGTATTTGTAGTAATGGCAACGGAACCCTACACTGGCCCGACATGCCGATTTTTAGGGTTCCGTACCTCAAATGAAATAAACGGAACCCTTATAGGATCACTTTGTTATCCGTCTGTCTGTCTGTCTGTCTGTCTGTCTGTATGTCTGTCTATCTGTGTGTCTGTCAAGACCCCTTTTCTCAGGAACGCGTAAAGGTATCAAGTTGAAATTCATATCAAATACTTAAGTCTGCAATCCCTTGGATCAATGAAAAAATGAAACATCTAAGTCAACGCAATCAAAAGATACGGCCGTTTATGATGCATATTGAAGGTAATCTCATGGGAATCAAAACCTATAGGGTACTTCCCGTTGACTTAGAATCATGAAATTTGGCAACAGCACAAGCAAAGGAAAAAATCCGAAAACCGTTAATTTGTAGTTACATCACATAAAAAATAAGACCAGTATAAACTGACACTCACTAAGTACTAAAGTGCATACGTATTGCGTGTCAGTTTATACTGGATTTTGTTTATATTGTATTCCCGTGATTTACGAACTATTTACATGCCTACAAGTTTGTGCGGAACCCTCGGTGCGCGAGTCCGACTCGCACTTGACCGGCTTTTTTAAATTGTAGAACCTCATACACGTTTGTTCCAAAACCAGGCCAAACTCCTACGCAATATTCGACTAGCGTTCCTCCTGCTCGATGACAGCTGATATATCCCATCATTAGGTGAAACCACCGCCATTACTCTGCCGTTTTTGCTGACTGTACTTCAGGGTTGTCGACGCATTTGATAGATTGTTTTTGAAATAATTCAACCCTTTCTATCCTGATAATATAGTAGTGATTGCGAATAGATGTTTGTATGTTGTTTGTTTGCATGTTGTTTGTTTGTTTGATGTTTGTTTGTATTGGAGACACGAATTTTAAGTACTTTTACGCAATTATGAACCTAAATAAAGTAGTAATGTGTGTTTTCGTGAATTTAACACAATAAAAAACCCGGACAAAATTCCACCCCCCTTTTCACCCTCTCAAGGGATGATTTCCGGGATAAAAAGTATTCTATGTCCTTTACCGGGACTCAAACTATCTCTATACCAAATTTTATCTAAATCGGTTAAGCGGTTTAAGCTTGAAGGACAGACAGAGTTACTTTCACATTTATAATATAAGTAGGGATTATTAAGATATTTTTTTCTTCTGAGAAAGCAACAATCTCAAGTTAGAATCCTTTTGTTAGACAGTTAGTAATTTAATTTTTCACGTTGTATGACATTTATTTAAGCAGGTTCTTTCTCAGAAAAAGAATGAAATATATTACTTTTTCTAATAAAATAGAAGTTACAAAGTACATTAATATTGATATGAATCTTTGTAGTCTAATAAGTACTCATTTTTTATTTACTTAATTGGGATTATTTTGAACATCATTTTTATTACCTATTATTACTAAGCGACTATAGTGATTTTCATATTTTTATAGCGATTTTATCAAGACAGGACATTTTTATTTTAAACCTCAATCGTTAAGTCTTACGTTAGAATATGGAATAGATGTATTCATTTCCCTAGCACCTGTCAAATTTTATCTCGTGCATGCATACTAAGCCCGCTGGGGGTGCGAATTATTATAAATACCTCGACGTTTCTACACGGAGAAATAATCTTGTTTCCTTTTACAGAATATTTTGTAAATTTGACTTGATTTTTGTTGATTGCTAGAGTTATTAAATAAATCGTTCAAATCTGTTAAAAGCTTGTGCACATCTAGCGTTTTTGACCGGGGGTCTAAGGGCTAAAACGCTAGTGTGCCCAGGCTCTAAGCTAAGCATGATATTTAATTACTCTAGCAACTTATTATTCATGCTGTCACATTTTTTTTGTGATGCATGTTAGGTTCGCAGAACAATACAGTACCTATACCTATTACCTATATGTCGAAAAAACGCAAAAACAACTTTTTAAGTTGCAATAACATGAGATAACGGTTAGCCGTCGATTCTGAAAAATGCAGCGTTGTACTAGGGGTGCTATATATTTTAAGTATTTTCTATATTTTTAACACAGTCGAATTCAAAGATATATAAACACTTTTGCGCCTTATTCCATTCAAATAAGGTGCAAAAGTGTGCATATATTTTTTAACTTGATTTTACGTGAGAACATCGCAAACGTTTTTAAAAACAAAAGATAGTTTGCCTAAGCTTAGGCAAATTATTCAATACATTTCAATGACGTCATAAATTTTAGCGCCGGTACGTCAGAACCAGAAGACGGTCCGTGAAATTATTGAAGTCTTTGTGTTGCTTAGAATTAGCTTCAAGCTATGTCTTTGCGCGCAGTTTCGTTTGTATTATTTATTATAGTTAAGATTTACAATACTAAACACATTCGACTCCGGCGCCTTGTGCATGAACGATACCCAACGCGCCACCTTACGTCTTAGGGTAATTTGGACGCAGCGTTTGCGTCTTCGGCGCGTCTCGGGAGTGGTTCGAAGCATACGTTGCGTCTCCGGATTGAATGTATTACAAGATATTATAACGAATAAATCGAGTTTGTCTAAAGCTGTTATTTAATGCATATGTGACATTCTCAATATATAGGGACCTTATGGAGGCAGGCGGTTACGCCGTTTTTAGAACTGTTATTATAGTATTCGTATAGTTACAAGAATAAGAAGAGCGTAACTGCCTTCCTCCATAAGGTCCCTTTATATTGAGAACGTCACATATTTCGAAAAGTTACACAATATATCACTACATATGTCGCAAGTCATGACTATTCCTAAACGGCTGGACCGATTTTGATGATTTGTATGTGTTTGAGTGAGTCCCTGGATTAGATTCACAATTGGATCCGGTAGGTGGCGCTGCGGAGTCAAGGTTCAGGCAGGACATCGTCAGTCGGGTCAACTAGGTTTTTACATTAAAAAAATTAGGAATACTTTGTGAGTTTTGCGACGGATAAAATCAGCTTTTATCATAGTGGTTTTTAGGGTTCCGTACCCGAAGGGCACCCAACGGGACCCTATTAACATGCCTACGCTCTCCGTCCGTCCGTCTGTCTGTCTGTCATGTCATAACTATAAAGAGCTGTATCTTTTGAACCGTAATAGATAGCGGGTTGATTTTTTTTTAGAATACGTGGTTTTACGGCGGATTTACTATTAAATAAAAAAATAAAAATAAAGGGAAATAATAAAGTGAAATACAAGAAACGTTTTTTTTTTAACGTATTTTTATATATTTTTCTTGTATCGTAAAAACGGTAAAACATACAAGCGTCAAATTTAGTATGATTATAGAACAAACCGTATAGAATAACAACAAATGCTAAAAACCAGCCAAATGTGCACGGAACCCTCAGTGCGCGTGTCCGACTCGCACTTGCCCGGTTTTTTTTTTATCGTAGTCGCGTTTTAGTTGCAACTTTATCTTTAAGGGTCATAATAGTGTGGTTCGTCCGTGATTCGACAGGGAATTACACCACAGGTAGCAATTGATTTAGAGCTGCGGTCGGCCGCAAATCACTTGGCCCTGGGATGTGTCGTAAATCCGGGCGCGGGTTCGATTCCCGACGTTGAGATTATTGGCTGCTCTAAATTGGGTCTTCTGGTACCGTCTTTAAAAGGTCTTCTGAAGGTTTGATTCCGATTTGTGTCAGACATTTTCATTACAATGTTTGTATGTTTGATTGGTTTTTACGGTTTCGAGATAAATTAAAAAACGTTTTCTTAAAGTTTGGGGACACTAAAGGCCTATTAAATGTTTGTTGTAAGGTCAATTAAGTGATATTACGTGAATTTTTAGGGTTCCGTAGTCAATCTAGGAAACCTTATAGTTTCGCCATGTCCGTCCGTCTGTCCGTCCGTCCGCAGCTCAGCTCAGAGACTCTTAGTACTAGAAAACTGTTATTTGGCATGAATATACATATTAATCATGCCGACAAAGTGGTAAAATAAAATTTTGAAAAAAAAAAGTTTTTAGGGTATCCCCTCTACATGTAAAGTGGGGATGGTTTTTTTATCATCTACCCCATGTTGTGGGGTGTCTTTGGATTGGTATTTTAAAAATATTGCAGGTACAAACCTGACTTGTTTACACAAGTAAACAATTTTTCGATTAAGGGATTCGTTTGTGAAATATTAAGCTTTAAAGTGGTAATTTTTGTTAGAGTCAAGCCAAAACTACAAGAACCTAAGTAATAAAAATCTGAAAAATATCTTAAATGAAATCACATATAACGAGATTAAATGGAAAACTATCACGACTAAGTGGCAATTTATTGGTTCTTGAGTTAAAAACGATTAAAATATTTATACCTACCAAAAATCAGCTAAGATAACTTTAATTATTGTATTTTTTTGGAGATTGTTGTTTGTGTTTGTAAGAATGGCGACGGAACCCTACACTGATCATGATCTGATACGCTCTTGCCCCGTTTTTAATTGTAACTGTTCGATGTTTCAGTTCCAAGACCAATATTAGACTTTGGAAGCCAAGACTCTCTTCGGGTCAGTGAGCCTAGTTAGATATTTTAATTCAAACTTGTCGGTTAATCAACAAGATTCAAAATTAATTAGTTGCTTATGAACTTGACTGCATTTATCTTTCCAACTAACTTTAATTATTAGCAGAGGTCGGAATTTTCACGGCAAAACATAAGACTGTCACGATCTTGCTAGTGTTAAAAACTTATCGATATCGAGTACTATTATATAAAAAAGTCAAGCCGATATATTTGCATTGTTTTATAATCATTCGCGACAGTTAATTTAAAATATGTAAAAGAAATGGTAAGATACGGGACTGTTTTACATGTGTTATTCCACCTATACTTTAACTATAATTTATCATAATAACCCTTCATTTTGGCTTTGGCATTGTCGGGTAACAAAGAGGTAAATTAATGAAGTGACTATACCACCTCATTGAAAATAATAGACACTTCAGAAAATGAGTACTCCATAAGACATTTAATGCCATTTCATTACGTAAGACAGTGATAAAATATAAATTGCGTCTAAATAATATTTGTATCTAAAAACGCTTTGAAACGGACGAGGTTGATATATAATACCTTAGTATTTAAATGAGTAGGTATGTGCATCTGTCTCTTTATAATTTTATACAAACCTCACGTAAAATTTTGTATTCAATATTTTTTTGTATTTGGTGGACCGTTTTTTTCTATTACATACACAACTATCGATATCGATAAAAAAGTTTCTAACACTAGCAAGATAGCGACAGTCTTATGTTTTGCCGTGCAAATTCCGACCTCTGATTATAAATAAAAATGAAATAAATAAACCATCAAATTAAAGTTTGAAAATCAACATCAAATTCTAGTTGGACTTTGAAATATCAGGGGGTAATCGCACAGAAACTTACCTAAATTGAAACTAAGCTCTAGACTTGTACAGTCAGCATCAAATACAGGAGCAGCGAAAGTGGCCAAATATATCGCAATCTTTATTACTTATAAGAATGTGTTGCGATATTTTTGGCCATTTTAATGCTGCTTTAATGTATTTGATGCTGACTGTACTATCAGCACTACCCAAGTAGCACACAAGCTGTATAAGAGCTTATACAGCCTTTAAAATGCTGAAACTAGTGTCATAATGGCTGTATAAGCTCTTATACAGCCTTTGTGCTGCTTGGGTTGGCAAAGATAAACATACCTACCTACTTGAAAAGTCTTCATAAAAAACAAATTCCCGCACAAAATCGTTACATAACAAAAGAGCCTAACGATTATTTAAAAAAACACATGGACAAAAACAAAACATTTTTCATCCAATCAGAGCCGCTGTCCGAGCAGTACAATCATGCACAAAAGTGTTATCGCATCCCGAAATGGCGCGCATCCGTCCGCGTTATCGCGAATACATTTTTGCGCGAGTGTACTCTGTAAGGTTGGGGTTACATTGAGTTTATACGACGTTGCCTCCCAGCCGCGTCATTTTGGCCAAGCCGCGTCACTTTGCCCAAGCCTCGTCATCGACGGAATCCGTCATTATTCGAAACAAACGAACATGTTTGACGACAGCCTAGTTGGTAGTGACCCTGCCTACGAAGCTAGCGGTCCCGGATTTGAATCCCGGTATCTATACCATATTATTATACTCGTAATAAAGCTGTAAATCTGTTTATTTTAACGCGCATCACGTGATAACGGCTGAACGGATTTAGATGAAATTTGGTATCGAGATAGCTTGAGTCCTGGGAAAGGACATTGGCTGTATATAAAAGTACCCGGAGCGAAGCGAGGGCGAGTCGCTAGTGGGCAAATATTTGTGTGATGAGCGCGAGTATTAAAAAAAAAAGATAAAAGATATTTATTCAGTAAGTAGGCCGCACGGGCACTTTTACACGTCAAAATCTAATCTATCTATTTGTTTCTGAGTCATGGATGTTTTCTATATATTTAATTATGTATTTATATCGTATATCGTTACTCTATTTTAAACCTTAAGTGTTAACTCTTACGTTAGAATATGGAATAGATTCATTTCCCTAGCACCTGTCAAATTTTATCTCTTCCATGCATGTTAAGCCCACTGGCTTATTATGTTGAGGCTCGGTGTGTCCTCAGCGTTACTCGAACAATCAAATTTCATTGTTGTATGGCTGTTCGCCAATCCGACCGCGATGTCTGTAAAATATTATAAGGGGATTACCAATTTACATAAAAGTCTTATTTTTAGCCAGAATGTGGTGTGACAATGAAATTTCGTCGACGACTTTGACCCAGTTAACAATGACCATGATTTCAAAGCTGCTAATGTTATTCTGTTAACACATCGTCGTTCAGTTCTACTCGGTCGATGAATAGCCGGCGAATTTACGTCGTCCGTCAAGGTGGGTAAATGACATTTAACTGCCTGCACGTTCGTTTTGTCGCTGGTTTGACAGCTGGTCGTCTGTGAAACCAGCGACTAAATGAATGTGCAGGCAGTTGAATGTCATTTACCCACCTTGACGGACGACGTAAATTCGCCGGCTATTCATCGACTGAGTAGAACTGAACGACGATGTGTCAACAGAATAACATAGCAGATATTGTGTGCAATAAGCGAGATTATACAGGATGTTTTAGTTTTGTATGGAGCAGGGATTGAATACTGGTATTTACCACCGGTATCGTGACCTTGAAATCGGTATTAAACGCGGTACCGATACCGATTGACATGAAATCGGTACAGAGAGTACCCGGAAACGGACATAGGGTACTTTTTATCCTGCAAAAAAGGACAGTTCCCCAAGGTATAGCGACAAATGACCTTGGCACCGAAGCGGGTAAAAACTAGTCATTTACAAATATCAAGAAGTTTCAAGAATACAAAGAGCTACAACCACTAGGTTGCTACAATTTGAGCTTTGTTATGTATTAATTCTAAGTTGTATGAAGTGGCAAGTGTTGTACAACGTCACGGATTGAACCGGCTACCTCAACTGGTGTAACATTAGCATTGGTAATTGTTGGAATACATAAAATGCGAAGTTTCTTCAAGTTTTGTAGCGTAAGAGAGTCAAGTAGTTTAGGATAAGTCATAACTATATATATATATATATATATAGTTATGACTTATCCTAAACTAATATATAATATAAATGCTCAGTGTAGTGTTTAGACACCGTTTAGTACTATAAACATGAAAATGCTATTTTAAAAAACTAATAGTACTTATTAGCTAATTTTATTTTTAACGTTATTAAAATTTAATTATTTCCAGTAGGTACTTATACATTTTTTAGTCTTCTATAACTCAAGAACCAATGGAATCTTAGTTTTTAATATTATTATTGTACTAGACAACGCTAAATAATATTATAACAAAAATGTAACATTAATAAAGTTGTATTGTTAAAACCAAAACATTTTTCAGCTAAAGAACTTATCGCTCACTCGTTTAATCCAATAAAAACTAGCTCATAAATATCTACTCTACTACTATAAGAATCGAGAACGTCGCGACAGCATGAAAACACGACAAAATAAACCCCTGCAATAAAGTACCACCGACAATACAAACTGAAAGTGTAACTCACTTCAAATTTATTTTGCCAAAATAACATACAAATTTTCACGCCCGCCCCTCGGTCTAGAGCGAAATCCGGGAAAATATACAATAACAATATTACCAACTGCAACGGACCAAGTAATGCTATTCGAATCATATTTAAATATATGCAAGCCAAAACCTACCTAGAAACCACTACTAAAAGCCCACATTCCTTTGCATTCAATTTCGAAAATAAGCGCACTTTGAAATAAGTCCAAAGTTGCGCCATTTTAAGACTGAAATTTCAATGCACATGGCGCTTTTAAACTGCAGCGTAATGTTTCTATTCAAATTTAGATTCTATCTTTTGGTAGTTAAGGTGCAATTTGGCTTGAGTTGTCTAGTTATTAAGGCGGCAATGGACGCAAATTTCAGTGTAAAGTCGCAAAATGTACGTTTCGTACGAATTTGTTCGCTTGTGTTTAAATGCGAGAATTAAACTGAGACGAGAATATTTGCTTTGGTGATGTTGAATTTTTCAACGCAAAGTGGTCTGTCAACATTTACGACACGCGAATTTGGGCGTTTTTCAAAAAAAGTGTACATGGTCAAGGAAAAGTTAAGAAATGTTTACTTTTTCCGGTTCGTCACGAAAATTAACGATACTAAATGTATGACAAATTTTCGTGACGCACTGGAAAAAGTTAGAATTTCTTAATTTTTCCTTAACGATGTACCTACACTTTTTTTGAAAAACGCCCATTTACGAGAATTCGTGATTTGACGATTAAAATGTGAAATATTCACACGTTATAGAGAAATAATAGTTTTATGTTCTGCAAGCTGCAAAGTTATTTGATGTTATTGAATCCCGAGTTAGCGAAGGATTCTAAAATAGAACCACGAGCTAACGAGAGGTTCATAAATAGAATCCTGAGCGTAAAGCGGGATTCAAGGCCTCGAGACCAAAATAACATTGCTGCCGTGCGAAACACACAATTTTTCACCTCAATATAGCGAGGAAAATACTTGGTGTTGTAAAAACAATTGCACGAGAACAGTTATGGCGGTCCTCGTGCAGCGCCCTCCGCGCACAGCACCAACATTACTTTCCCACGCCAGCAGTTAAAGTGGACTTTTGCGCGCAAAATTAGACCAGCAAAGACAGACTTTGCGAGCTAGTAAATGTATCCTATCTTCGCTTATTTTAATTGACGATAACGGTTAACTAAACAGGTTGATATGTAATAATAAATGATTACGAAAACACTAATTTGAATCAGCCTATACAGCGTGACGTCACTTTTACGTCAGCGGCACCAAATGTACAGTCAGCATCAAATATAGGAGCAGCCACAATGGCCAAATATATCGCAACACATCTTTATTACTATAGGAATAAGGATGTGTTGCGATATATTTGGCCATTTTGGCTGCTCCTATATTTGATGCTGACTGCACGGGGTTCATTTATAACATACTCGTCTGTTAATATTAATAGTATATTATTTATTTATTTAAACTTTTTTGCACAATAAAAAAAAGGACAAATGGCGGACTTAATGCCTTAAGGCATTCTGTACCAGTCAACCAACAGGCCAAACAGAAACATGTCAAGGTTGCTGCTATTTTTAAAGAAACCAGTTCTTAAAATTCTATAAATAAAATATAAATGTCTATTATCTCCATGTCTATGTCTGTCTATGTATATGTGTATATCTCCTACGATAACCTTAACAACATCAGAATCTCCATTATTCTTAAACTGCTTTCTAAACTCGATATTACCTTTAAAATGCAAACAATATCCTCGCCTCCGGGTTTTTTTAACTTCATCTGCATCTTTTTTCCTACCAATCACCAAGACCCCTAACAGCTTATGCTCCAAGCGTCAAGTGCCGGCATTTGCTACTTTACCTGCGCTCGGAGAGGTCAGGTTAAAGTGGTATTAACTCGATACGTGAAGAGAAGCCGTAGAAGGTTTTTTCCACTTGGGTGGGTTTGGTTTGTACCCGACATGTATTTAAATAGCATATGGGCTGGGCTTGCATAATGGAGAGCAGAGCAGCAGATTGTCATTGATTTTTTTAAACCTTAAAAAAGAGGAGGTTCTTTGTTCTATGGCTGTATATTATGTTTTTTAAAATATCTATAATATTAACACATAATTTTGATAATGACGTTGTGACCCTGCTTACGAAGCTAGCGGTCCAGGGTTGACACACACACACTCTCACAAACTTTCGCATTATTAGTAAGATTATCGACAAATATAAATAAAAATATAAGAATTACGAAAAGAAGTCATTGTGTGAATGAATACTGATTAGTACAGGCAAGTACGTTCAATACATTATATTTGACTTTTCCCATTCATTATTACAGTCTTAAAACAATACTTAACAAAAACTCCACTTACGACATTACGAGGGTGCAATCGGCGGACGCAGGCGGACCGTGACGGAACCCGATACAATCCCGGATCGTGGGAAAGATGCGCGTGCGTTGCATCGGTGAATAAAAAAGGTGGAATTATTAGCAGGATTTAATAATAATATAATAATATTCTGCCTATATACGTCCCACTGCTGGGCACAGGCCTCCACTCACAATGAGATGGTTCGGGCTATAGTTCCCACGCGGGCCCAGTGCGGATTGGGAACGCACACACCGTCAAATTGCTTTACAGGTGTTTTCCTTCACCGAAAAGCTCATGGTAAATTTACAAGGTATATTTCGCACATAAATTCAGAAAAAATTAGAGGTGCGAGCCCGGGTTCGAACCCACGACCCTCTGCTTAAGAGTCGGCAGATCCAACTATTAGGCCCTGGCTACCACGGCTTTTTTAGCAGAATTTAAATAAAGTTAATTAATACTTATGTCATGTCATGTCGAACCCTTTGACTATGACAACAAATAATAAAAATTAAATTAAATTAAAAATAAAAGGGGGTCCCTAAATAAAGGGATGTAATGAATTTAGACAAATACCTACATTACACATTGTTATAACCTCTATCATGTTTCTTTTACGAAAGTATTTAAAAAATACATAGTATTAAACCTTGTACGATAGTACGGAACCCTTCGTGTGCGAGTCAGACTCGCACTTGGCCGGTTTTAAACCGTGACCCACTTTTTAAAAATAAAATCAGAAAAGTCTAGTACACGCTAGATTACTCGATTTGCAAATCTAGGTGCATATACGCTTTTACCACTAGGGGATAGAAGTGCTTCGTAGCTGGAAACATGCCTAGACAAGATCACACTCGTTTTTATGCAAAAACTATACCGTTCTTTGCAATAGGTTTTTACGTCGCGTTTTTTTTTAAACTAAAGGAATGATGTTTTTTTTCTTTGTCGATCAGATTATCAAAAAGTATTGGATACGTATTTTTTTCTTTTTTGACATAATCAAAAAAATACGGAGATAGGTATATTTAGTTGAAATGTCGCATGACGTCACGTCTTGGTAAATTTTTTACACAGAAGTGACACACGGAGCTCTCACTCTTGAACTTGGTACCTGCCATCGAACTTGTATGATGATATTTGATAATGATATTTTAGTTTGTAAGGTAATCTATGGGCCTTAATATAATAATTTAAATTACATAACTTTATTTCAGAAACAGGTTCCATAAAAAATACAAATAAATAAGAACAACAATCTAAACTAAGATACAAAAAAGGAGGAGGTTCTCAATTCGACTATGTTTTTTTTTTATGTCAATTGTGGACCGATTTTGAAAAGAATTGATTTGGTTTGTAGTCAAACTAAACACAAAGTAGTAAGAGGGTACTCCCTCTTACTACTCAGGTTCCTCACAATGTGCCTTCACCGTAAAAGGATGGGTAATGTTCTTAAGTTATAAAAACTAAAAGGTCACAAAAGCCACGAACAGCATACGAATAATACACAATACACACGCAACTTGTAACATGCAACATGAGCTAAGCCATCTAAAACCCCATCAATGAATAAACCACTTTCACCCCCACTAAATACAACAAAAGTAACAGGATAAATATATCATAAAAAAATAATATCTCCATCGACGGCTACAGAACCTTTTTATGACAAAAATCAATCCCACCAAATCAACCGTGAAACTAAATTGATTATGACATTTCGCCGGCCACAAAAAAATGATATCATTAAGTTCAATATCTTAAAAACTAACCAACTCATTTCTTTCAAATTTGGCAGTGTTGTGTAGAATATATTTGGCTATGTTGTGTGTAAATTTGGTGTTTGTGAGTGTTGAGGGAGAGGAGTAATTAGGTAAAAAGTAGGGGTCGTTAAAAAACACAAAGGAGCAGTCGAGCGGGTATCCTTGACGTGGTTAGCCGCCCCCGTACGTCCGTTTTATAAGGACTTTTACAGCTCACGATTTTTATATATTTATTTTAACTACATAAAATATCAAAAATACCGTAGCCCAAGCAGAAAAGTGTTCAGCAAATGGGTCCCACGCAATAGTATCCGGCGTCGCGGCAGACCACGGCGACGTTGGCGAGATGAGCTTGATGCGTTTGATGAACGCTGGTGGGAGACTGCCCAAAGTAGGGTTACGTGGGAGGAAAAGGGGGAGGCCTTTGGCAGTGGGACATTGCAGGCAATTAAATAAATAAATAACATAACATATGTAACATGGTAAAAGCTGAAAGCAAACAGGCAAAGACTGGGCTGAGTGACGTGTAATAAGAGAGGTGGAAGGACGCGAATGATGATTCCATTTGATGAATGAGTTTGTCATTTTGTACTTTTCTGTGTGGTATGCAATAAAGTTTAAATAAATGATTATGAAGACGTGATTATAAGTAATTAAAAAAGTAAGTAAAAAGAAAACATCGTATAATAAACCATCTACTCTGCACTATTACGCTTTTTAATATTCTTATAACCTTTCAAATTATTTGAAAAAACCTATTCCTCTTTTGTTTCTAAAAAATATACAATCCAAACAAACGAAAACTTCAACTGGACCTAAGCCAAGATGCATTACGCTAACTAGCGTTTTTATTCGTTTCGTTTTTAAACCAATCACGTCACTGGTAGATCACGTGATATGAAGAGTCACGTGATCTACTAGTGACGCGATTGGTTTAAAAACTAAACGAATAGAAACGCTAGTTAGCGTAATGCATCTTAGCTAAGGGCCCATCGTCTATCACAATCGTTTCGTCTCCGTATCGTGACACACAAAAGTGCGTAAGGAACGCCCAGCCAACCGTGAATCCTGCGGCTCAAGGTTGCTTGTATCGCGCCCTCGGGGATCCCGGGCTCACCATAAAAAGGTGTAACACTTTTGTATCGCTATCTTGTATTATTTTTAACGGTTCTGTATACTTCAATTTGCCATTTGCTGTCATCATCACTTCACATAGTATAACACAAAGTCGCTTCCCGCCGTCTGTCCCTCTGTATGTACGCTTAGATCTTTCAAACTACGCATCGGATTTTAATGCGGTTTTCACCATCAGTTAGATAATTTTTCACGGAAGGTTTATGTATTTAAAAATATCAGCTATGTTATTCTGTTGACACATCGTCGTTCAGTTCTACTCAGTCGATGAATAGCCGGCGAATTTACGTCGTCCGTCAAGGTGGGTAAATGACATTTAACTGCCTGCACATTCATTTAGCCGCTGGTTTCACAGACGACCAGCTGTCAAACCAGTGCAGGCAGTTGAATGTCATTTACCCACCTTGACGGACGACGTAAATTCGCCGGCTATTCATCGACTGAGTAAAACTGAACGACGATGCGTTAACAGAATAACATAGCTGAACACGGTCTAATTATGATACTTCGAGTACTTCGACTTTAGATTTTGAGCCCTTTGAGTTTGATCTACTAGATTATTTAAATGAAAGAAATAAAACCGATTATCAAGAGCCGTGCAGTGAAGAGATAATTTGATCGCCGCCGCTACTGTCGTTCAAAAACGTGACGTAGTAACTCTTATTTAATCTGTGGTCGAGGTCAGGCCGTTAGCCCTTTATTATTGCCAACGTAACGTCTTCTAAAACCGACGAAGCGAGACGACACCTTCATACTGTCCCCTAGGGTGTAGGGACCACGACAGGAACTAAGCTCCAACACACTATGCAACTGGTGCATAAAAAACCGGGCAAGCGCATGTCAGGCCGTGCTCAGTGCAGGGTTCCGTCGCCATTACTACAAATACAAATAAAGTGCACCGGCAAAAGAGCGTATATGCATGGCACTTACGTCCTTTTGTTGATAAGCGCAGTTTTTTGGCAATAATTTAAAAACGGTATATCCGATCATGTTGGAGATAATTTTGGTTGAAATTATTTATTAAGAGTTACATTTGTCATTTTTTTTATATTTTTGGACGTACAGTTGTACAATTAAATTTAAGATACTAACTGTAGACCTGTTTTATTATCACTGAATCATCGACCAAGTAAATAAATAGTAGTTTATGTGATCGCTGCGTAATGTCAGGCATTACAAGTTAGTGTTGTCATGCCAATTACGCAGTCACGTACAATATTATATCTACACTCAATATTTAAATCGTCTTGATTCATTTTGAGTGACATAAGAAATTGTCGCCGAATCAAATTGTATCGTGATTCGAATAAATTCGAAATTCAAAAACCATAACCGTATCGGCAGCGAACACGTAAAGTGAACTTTACATTACAACCACAGAAAAGATTTGATACCGCACAGCAACACTACTGACTGACGTAAAGCTAGTTATAACGTAGTTTCTGAACGCGTTGTAGACGTTTTACGGTATAGGTGTAAATAAAATAATAAACAAATTCCACGTGGATAAAAATACATTCAAAAGTACGAGTATAAAAGGTTTGAAATGACAGGACAACCGTCATCATCTCAAACCTCATGACAATGGTTCTAATTTTCAAAGATTCTTACGGACAGACCGTAATCCAATTTGCTTGAAAGCTTTTCGAGGCTATGGAAATGTGCAGATGCTCCTTTCCTTCAAATTTAGATCTGAAGTTTACATCTGTTTTGTTACAAGACCAATCTGAAGGTTAGTTTAGATTAGAAAGATTTTCATTCTCGTTTTCATATTTTTTGACCACGCGGTTAGCCTAGTTGGTAGTGACCCTGCCTACGAAGCTATTGCGGTCCCGGGTTCGAATCCCGGTATGGACAAGTATGTATGTGATAAGAGCAAGTATTTGTTCCCGAGAGAAGTGTATGTTTTCAATATATTTATGTATGTATTTCTCTATATACATAAGTATGAATATCGTTGCCTAGTACCCATACTACAAGCCTAGAGTTTCGTTTGGGACTAGGTCAATTAGTGTGAGATTGTCCCTTGTTATTTATTATTATTTATCACCTGATTTCTCCTGTGGTGAAGGAAAAGTATCGTGAGAAGACGTAAGAGGAATAATTACAAAAAGGATTCTACAGGATTCATTGTATCCAAAAGAAGCCATCTACATAAGATAAGATACCGAAGATTGAGGTCAAGGTTGTTAAAGTGGAGATACTATATTATTTACTAGCGACCCGCCCTCGCTTCGCTCCGGGTACTGTTATATACATAATCTTCTGTGAAAAATTATCTAACTGACGGTGAAAACTGCATTAAAATCCGTTTCGTAGTTTGAAAGATCTAAGCGTACATACAGAGGGACAGACGCACGGCGGGAAGCCGTTTTATAGAAATGTAGTGACACGTCACCTAATATTTTCCTTGTATTCAAAACAAGTGCCTCTCGTTTCACATAATATTGAAAGTTCTAAAATGTTATGGCCGAGAACTCGCATTTTGCATTTTGACACCTTTTGGTCGTTCAGACATCTGTACTTATTGACTAATGATTTTTAGCGGGAGCTCGTTGTTGACGTAATGTATTGTTTGGTCGAATTTTATTTTGCCTCACACCCTTTTAAGCTGAAATTGCAGGACTTAATAAATATCTGTGGTGTGAAGATTATTTAAGTTAGGTTAGGTTAGTTTTATAATCATTCTGAAAAAAACACCTTTCGACCAAACGATTTTCAACCGAGTAGCACAAAAGCTGTATAAGAGCTTATACAGCCATTATAACTCTAGTTTTAGCATTTTAAGGGCTGTATAAGCTCTTATACAGTCTGTTGGCTGCTTGGGTGGGTCAAACAATGGTTACGCCACCCGGTATAGACCCCTTTTTAGTATCCTAATATAAATTGTAACACCTTAGTCGTTCTGACACTTGGACCAACATGTCCCGAAGAGATATTTTTGCGTATGTAATATCTTTTCTTTTAAAGCATTCCAGTCCTAAATTTGGGCTCTAATCAAAGCATACGCAATATGTGATATCGTAGTCCCTTAATTACATAAGAACGTCCCTTATAAATTGAGAACCTATCCCACAAACCTACATATTTATCATGCAAGGAATCCCATGCTTAGCAGTGTAAAGTAAAATGTTCAAGTTTAAAACATTAACCTTATTCCCTTGGTACAGTCGGCTAATACAAGAATTACCCAAGCCAGCACATATATCGTCGCCGGCAAAACCGCCCATCTACATAATTGCACTTTATATCAAGACTACGCTTGCCAAAACAACGCTTTCGTACTTACGTAGTTATGCAACAACTTGTGTGTAACCTACGCTATATGGTTAGTTAAATCATTTTGAACCTTGGCGCCATGGCGCTGATAATTAAAGCTCAAGATAACTAATCAGAGAAATTATATTAGCTGTGTTAATACTTTCATACGACAAAGAAAATGAAAGCGATAACTTTTAACTGTCAGATATAAATTTAATCAAATAATACTTTCATTACTAAAAACCTAGATTTAGCATCTAATTTTAATGAAAATAAGCTATACAGCTTTTATATTGCACTCAAGTGTTATAAAAATCGGTCACAGTATATGTAATTTTGTACGTAAATTGACCCGTTTTCATTGACCGTAGGTGTAATTTTAGAAACAATAGCGCCCAGCCTTACAACCATTATAAAGGAGCCATTAAAACGGTCGTATGTTATAAAACTGCTAATCAATATGATATCTTATTTATAAGTAGCGAAGATTGTATTTGCTTTGGTTATAATGTTGCAGGTATGATCTTTTGAGTTGAAATGTTTTGTGAATAGAGCACTTCAAGTTCTCTTGTTAGGGGTTGGGCTGAAAATTTCAATTAAATTTAGTTGTTTTATTAGTTAATTAAAAACTAATGTTTTTTGTTTGATATAATTAAGAGGGTAAGCAAAACAATCTCTAATAGTTCACTTGCACGAAAAAGATAATCAAATTTCACTACATTCGTACAGTGAGCATCAAATAGATAGGAGCAGCGAAAGTGGCCAAATATATCGCAACACATCTTTATTACTATAGGAATAAGGATGTGTTGCGATATATTTGGCCATTTTGACTCTATTTGATTCCTCTTGGCTACTCCTATCTATTTGACGCTGACTGTACATTTATGGCCACTTGTAGCAAAAAGATAAATCGAGATTTAAGACAGTTTCTCAATGCGCGAGTCCGATCGCACTTGACCGGTTTTTAAATGTGACGTTCTCAATATAAAGGGACCTTATGGAGGAAGGCAGTTGCGCTCTTCTTATTCTTGTAACTATACGAATGCTATGGTAACAGTTCTAAAAATGGCGTAACCACCTGCCTCCATAAGGTCCCTTTATGGTGAGAACGTCACAAATAAACTTTAGCTATTTTAGTTTTATTTTTAGTAGGTAATTGATAAGTAACATAAACTCCCTTTTTATATATACCTAAGCTAAAATGGATTGCCAAAATTCCCCGCAATCAAATTATAAAACCGTGCTAATCACCTGCCATTCATATTAAAAAAAAACAAGAACGGGAAAGCATATCCATTGTTCGCCCATATCCGACCCACTCGCGAAAATTACCCCACCGCGTTGAAAAACCGCATGAAAATTCCTTATTTTTCTCAAGACTTGAAATTGTAAAACCTCTTTTAAAATAATAGAAAGGGGGAGTAAGAGCCCACTTACACTGGAGTACTATTCAGGCCGTTGAATGTAAAGTACTCTTTAAATGCGGGATATCTATCCAGCCTGAGTGGCCGCCATGTTGGAAAATAACTGTCATTTTAAATCATGAAATTGGGACGGACATGGTTAACATTTTGTTGAAAAATCATCAGAATACTGCCTGTAAAAGGCAGTATTTTACACAGAACTACTGTAGAAATTGCGACCTTATTACTCAGTAATGAGGTTGCAATTATTACAGTAGTTTTGTGTAAAATACTGCTTTTTATTCATATTCATTTATTCATAATAGTTTTTTATATTACACGTCAACGGGGTATTTATAATTTAAAAAAATAAAGTATAATATAGGTACATAGTTCAATCAACAATTACAAATAATTATTACATCTATAGTAACTTAGTAGGTACGAGTAGAAAATAATAATAATAAAAAAAAAAATAACAACCATTTGAATGAATTAAGTACAAAGCTTGTACTCGGTAAATTCGTTATAGCTGTAGAAAGTGTTCTCGATTAGCAAGGCAGAATAAATGTAGTTGAAAATTGAATTGGTTTTGTTATACCCTGGAAACAAGAACCTGATATTTATATCTTATACTATATTAAACGAGAAACATTTGTATATTATATGTATATATTTGTACTCACGTTCTCGAAAACGGCTCCAACAACACCAATTTGTTCTGTACTTATGTCCTTTTTTATTAATTAATCCTCATAGGTACATTAAATTTGTCATATCATTTTTATTTTTCTCTTTTGCTACAATACGTTGTGTGATGTCCAATGATTTAGGGGCAAGTAATTGGAGGTCAATGAAACAACAAACATTGCATTTGCCAACCCGCTAACGCGCCACACCTGCCGTGACAGCTCATTGACACATGCAGTTGACGGCAAGGTAGTGTTGCCAACGGCATGGCGTTTATTCAGTCCGCCACACGTTGCCTTAACACTTGTTATGTAACCTGTCCAAATATAACCTGCTCTAGCTTTACTCGATGGTCCCAGTGGAATACCAGCGCTGGCTTCTATGCCAGCATCATGCTGAACTGGAATCATTTCGTGACATAACGCCTTTACTAATTTTTTTTTCATGTCTTCTTTTTTGTATTGTTTTCATATGTCACGAATAAATATTTTTCTTCTTCTTCTTCTCCAATGATTTCGATGAAAATTGCGACATGAGGGTTTACGGGGGCGAAAATTCGATCTAGCTAGGTCTCATATCTGGGAAAATTCGTTTTTCCCATATTTTCAAGCTGAAAGATATCCCGCGCAATACGGTTCGTAATTACGCGGCGGCTGCCGCCGTCTGAATAGATTGATGGTTAGAGCGTTGGCTTACTACGCCAAGACTGCGGGTTCAAACCTCAGCTATGGACAGGGCTTTTTTTTGTTTTCTTTTTGTTCTTTTTTTGCTATTGTTTTTTTTTTTTGTTTTTGTATAGAAATCGATGAAAATTCTATTTCGACCCGAGCAACGACGCTCGGTCTCCCAGGTACAGTCAGCATCAAATAGAGTCAAAATGGCCAAATATATCGCAACACATCCTTATTCCTATAGTAATAAAGATGTGTTGCGATTTATTTGGCCACTTTCGCTGCTCCTATCTATTTGATGCTGACTGTACTACATAATTATATATAGCGCATAACTTTGCTTCCCATTAAAAATTTCCAGTTACTTTCAATTTCATAAAAAAATTATTCATTATTTTTTTTTTTTAAATAATGTTTCGTTCAATTTTACAATTTTCGTACTTTACGCCCTTTCACTTTTGGAGTAATAAAGTAGTATTTGTCTCGTATTTTTGTCTTGTTCCAAAAAACATGCTTAAAACGTGCTGATGTCAACTCCATGAAGATTAAAAAAATAAATTGCGACAAGCAACGACCCAAATAAAAATGAACGTGGCCGTGAATACATATTTTGAATTCCATGTAGCATTAAAATTTGCATTAAAGTGATATTTTCTACTACGTTAGCACTTTATGCTCAATATTTTCGCACTTTATTTAACTTTTTAAACTTAGTAAGCTTTCAAAGAGCTCTATTCAGAGAATATACTAGATGTAAATTGAATTTCTTCTTGAACCGCGATTTAGGGATGTTGTGAGAAAGACTATGAGGATGAACAATGACTAAATAAGCAAAGTAATCATTTTTTTTAAAGTAATGTAATTTTTACACGTCATATTTTATACTACTAGTAACAGTACGATTATATTTCATATACCGGATTATAGTTGATTTTATTTAAAATGTCGGAATCCACTTGAGACCTTATCTTCCAATGAATGGCTTTGTTATCTATTGTGAAGCCCGACCGCTAATTAGCAGTGCAAAATGAAACGCACAAATAACAAAAGATTTCATATGAATAGCAACTTTACCGCTTAAAGAAGAAGGTTCAAATTGCAATGGCAACGCATTCGAGATAGTACTGTTTGTACTGTTGTTTGTACTGTTACACAAACAAACTTCCTGGCTGCCGCTTTCAATTTGAAACAGTACTATCTCGAATGCGTTGCCATTGCAATTTGAACCTTCTTCTTTAAGCGGTAAAGTTGCTATTCATATGAAATCTTTTGTTATTTGTGCGTTTCATTTTGCACTGCTAATTAGCGGTCGGGCTTCACAATAGATAACAAAGCCATTCATTGGAAGATAAGCTCTCAAGTGGATTCCGACATTTTAAATAAAATCAACTATAATCCGGTATATGAAATATAATCGTACTGTAACTAGTAGTATAAAATATGACGTGTAAGAATTACATTACTTTAAAAAAAATGATTACTTTGCTTATTTAGTCATTGTTCATCCTCATAGTCTTTCTCACAACATCTCTAAATACAGTTTCACCTATTGAGTTATTTACTTATTTTTTAATTGAGTAAGGCCGCGGAGCCGAACCGTTTATGTCACGAAAAAATTACATGTATTATAATAAACAGCGTTTAATTTCAATGAAAATAGGTAGTCGTGCTTAAATTCTCACATAATATCTCGAAAGTAAAAGCTGTTTGTAATGTTACACGTAATTTTTTTCGTTACTTAATTAATAGTGGGGCGGTTCGAACGCAAACTTAACAATTGGGCCAGCGATTTGAACTGATCAAAGAATTCGTCGACACTATAGCAAGATTAGCAAGCCATGTTGGGCAACGTTGATTTTAGTTTAGCTTCGAAAATTGTGACGTTCTCAATATAAAGGGACCTTATGGAGGAAGGCAGTTACGCTCTTCTTATTCTTGTAACTATACGAATACTATGGTAACAGTTCTAAAAACGGCGTAACCGCCTGCCTCCATAAGGTCCCTTTATGTTGAGAACGTCACAATTGTATCACTAGCAAATATTAAGTCGTCATTTAGTGTGTTGTATAGTTTTATTCCCACGATGGGCAAGGACTGTGGGTGGTGATTTATGTTCAGAGACAAATTATGATAAGGACAAAAAAGGTTATGGCAAAATAAATTAGGTTTAGAAACGATTCGGTAAAAAAAATTAGCCCAAGAAGCGCTATCTAAGAAGTACGTAACATTTTAACATTGAAATTCTGCTAAAAAGTAAATTATTATATATTTTATCTACACACATATCTTAAGTCCTCTAAAATGCTTTCAGAATCCGTTGGCAATGACCAACATTACAACAATAAATTTTACAATGATAATTTTCTTATCTGTAGCAGTAACGTAATGTTCTGTTCTAACGATATAAAATGTGATAAAGTTATGAGTTTCAAATTTGGAACATCTTCCAAAACCAACATAATTTAAACAGGCCCCAATTCTAGTGTCAATTGAAACGTATATTTTGAGTAAAATATCGTACGGCATTTTGATTTCGAACGACATTAGAATAGGGACTTCATTAGTTCGTCTATAATTAAACAAAAAAATCATATTCGTGACACAGGTATGTTTTGCCGCCATTTTTGCCTGTTACCTATTTTGAATTTGAGGTATGCAGGTCATTTGCCTGCACTAAAAATGTTTTGACTTATTCATGGAGAATGAAGATGAGTATGAAGATGCCCGTTCATCACTACCGCCAGGATTTATAGATACATCTTGAAGTTGTTTTCAATTTCGTAAAAGGAAAGTTACGGAGTTCTCCAGTTTAAATCGAGATTTTAAACTTCGTCTCGGTTTTTTGTGTCGGTGAGTGTTTTACTCGATTGTCAGTTTTGTTATCATATAAATTGATGGTTGTATTGATAGGATTACTTATATTAACCCCCGACGCAAAAAAGAGGGGTGTTATAAGTTTGACGTGTGTGTGTGTGTGTATCTGTGTATCTGTCTGTGGCATTGTAACTCCTAAACGGATGGACCGATTTTAATTATTTTTTTACTAGAAAGGTGACTTAATCCAGAGTGTTCTTAGCTTGGTTTGATGAAAATCCGTTAAGCCGTTTAAAAGTTATGAGCTCCGATCACGATTTTGTCGGAAGTTTTTGAATACTTGACATCTTCTAGTGACGAAGTCCCGCCAGTGAAAATGTACGTGCTCGGAGCCCGTTGAAGTTTTTGCTCATTGCTCAGAGGTTTTGTTAGGCGCTAATGGGCAATTCTTCAAGCGTTTCAACCGCCGTCATTCCCGTGACCGCATTTATGACAAAATGCTTGTAGCTTTAGAAGCATTTTCAGTTAAATTTTGTAGAAGTCAGGGCACTCTACAAGACAACCGAAAATAGCATCCAAAGCTACAGGAATTTCGACGTTAATGCGGCCACGGGAAGGCCGGCGGTTGAAACGCTCGAAGAATTACCCATGTCGGGGATTTTAACTTGGTTAAGTTACTTTGCTGAAATTACTTAAATACTTACTAAATATGTTCCTGATTCTTGCATGTTTTCTTCGTAGGTATTTAAGTATATACATATATGTCTCATACTCAAATCATAGTACTTACCTGCAAGCCTAGAGCTTTATTTCAGACCGTATCAGTGTGAAGGAATATCCCTTGAAATTTAGTTTGGTTTTTGTTTTTTCTATTTTATATTCTATCCTATATTTATTTGTCACTAGATTTTCACCCGCGACTTTGTCTGCGGTGAGTCAGTACCTTCGTAAAATAAAGTATAGCCTATGTCCACCCTGGAAGTCCATTCTAAATGTCGGTGAAAGAATTTTTGAAATAGGTCCAGTAGTTTTTGAGTATATTCGTTACAAACATACAAAACTACAAATCTTTCCTCTTTATAATATTAGTGTAGATAGAAAAAATATATCTCGACGTATTTAAGAATTATGCGTTTATATTATCTTTTTTTTGATAGATTTGGTAATATTACCTTAATATAGGTAGATTTCACCAAGGCAATAAATATACTATTAAAGCTGTCAAGGCTGGATTCGAACCCATTACGTAAGTCTCAAGTAGAGTCATCTATTCCTAATGAACACTATACAGTACCTATTCGTCTTGTTACGTAACCTAACGAAGTAGTACACGAAGGTATACTATATATTCCAAGAATTACTTTTACAAACACGTATCTAACTTAAACGCGACGTTGAAAAAACAACTTTTACGTGATAAGAATAAGGTTTAAATTGCGACTCACGGTTTCAGTTAGATACGACCTTTTGAAAGTTTGTAGTTGGTATATGGAAGTATATGTGTACCTTTCTAGATTATTCACGGAAACGCGTTGAAGCTTAGTTTGAGCTTAGAAAGCTCGTTCCCCGAACGTAGCATGTGCTTAGTTTGCAAGAATAGTGTAATTGGAGTTTGTGGAGATTTTTAAAGTTTACTTTACTGTTAAGGCTGTATTCAGTACTTTATTTTTAATATTACGAATGGGTTATTATGTTAATTTTTTTTAATACTATGGATGCATTAAATTAATATGATAAATATCATCAAAAAAGTCTTTCTGAAAGCTTTTTTCAATCTACTAGTAATTTTTTCGCTAACTTAAAATTCAATACTGGCTTTCGGGTGAATATTCGGGCGTTTCAACCGCCTCATTACCATTCGCAATATATTGACGAAATCAATGTCACCTACCAGCAACTTCTGATGTAAACAGAAGCAGAACCGGGGGGCGGGGGGTAGTTTCTATTAGTATCAGAAGTTGCTGGTAGGTGTCATTGATTTCGTCAATATATTGCGAATGGTAATGAGGCAGTTGAAACGCTCAAATATTCACCCTTTCGCGCCAAATAACAACTTAAAAGCCTTGCATAACACATAACTATTGTCCTATAAAGGCAATATAAGAGTACGAAGTTCATACTTATACTACCTTTTGATATTGAATACTGCACGATATTGATTTTACCAGCAATCATCACAAGAATAGTCAGTTCAAACGGAATCTATTTTGTTTTAAACGCCCACATCTAGTTGTTAAAAATCAATCAAACTCATTTGCAGCGCTTAGCGCTTAATAATTAAAGCGCTTTGTAGACACGCCTTGCTAATAAGATAATAAATACGCTGAGTTCTCAAAAGCACGACTTTCCAATCCGCTATTTTAAGCTGTGTTCAAATAGCGTTAAGGTTTGTTATTGGGGAAGTGGAAACAGTTTTTACTTCGTTTTAAATGTTGGTATAAGGTCACCCCTCATTGACAATTCTTTTGTTTTTATATTTAACGGCGTTTGCTTGCTGCCAATTGGCTACTTGACTGACTGGTCAAATCAGCAACTATTATTGAAACGTCAGAACGATCCGGTAGTGTGAAGTTAGTATGCAAATAGTATAATGTGACGTTACAATGTTTAGTGTTCCTTTTTAAAGGTTTTGTTGAATTAAAAATTGGTTCAATTCCAAAAATAACTAGGTTTTCCGTGTTATTTTCGAAAGCTAGTATAGTGTTAGTGTAAAAATAATTTAATTTGACTTTAGTCATATTGTCAACTAGAAACAGTTTTGTACAGTATTTAAACTCCGACGCAAAGAAAAAGAGGGGTGTTATACATTCAGTCAACAAAGTATCGGGAATGGATGATTTGTTTATGGTTCCAAATTCAAATTTTTGTTTTTTTTGTTGTTGTTAGATTGGCACAACTGTTTTCTATTTTGGCGCGGAGTTTGAGTTGCATCTGTTATTTATATTAAATACAGTGCTGTTTTTAGTTATATCATATCTAGTGTGTATTGCGAATTTCATAATGGACAAAAACATTGAACAAAGAGTTTGTCTTAAATTTTGCATCGCCAATGGAATTTCGTGTTCGGAGTCACTGAAAATGTTACAGAAGGCTTACGGTGATTCGACTTTATCAAAAACACGTGTTTATGAGTGGTACAAAGCGTTCAAAAGCGGTCGAGATGTGATGGAAGATTTGCCTCGCTCTGGTAGGCCATCAACGTCTGCAACTGAAGTTAACATCGCAAAAGTGAAGGAAATAGTGACTGAAAATCCTCATTCAACTTTGAGAGAGATAGCCGCCGAACTTTCTGTATCTCACGAGTCGATCCGTACTATTTTAACTAATCATTTGGGTATGAAACATGTTACCGCTCGGCTAGTCCCAAAAGACCTGAATTTTCTCCAAGAACTCAATCGCATGAGAGTCGCTGAGGACATGCTAGAACGAGTCAATTCCGACCCAACATTCATGAAACGCATTGTTACTGGTGACGAGACGTGGGTTTACGAGTTTGACATGCAAACTAGTCAACAAGCTTCGGAGTGGCGCCTTCCAACTGAACCGAAACCGAAGAAACCACGCCAAAGTCGATCAAAAGTCAAAGTCATGTTGACTGTTTTCTTTGACTATCGCGGTGTTGTGCACTCGGAATTCTTGCCGGAAGGTCAAACGGTAAATAAAGAATATTATTTGAGCGTTATGCGGCATTTAAGAGAGCAAATTCGACGAAAAAGGCCAGATTTGTGGAATGAAAATTCTTGGATTTTGCACCACGATAATGCGCCTTCGCACAAGGCCATCATTGTGAAAGAATTTTTGACCAAACACTCAACAAATACCATCGAGCAACCACCATATTCACCAGATATGGCTCCTGCCGACTTCTTTCTTTTTCCTAAACTCAAATTACCACTTCGTGGCACCCGTTTTCAATCGGTAGAAGACATAAAGGAGAATTCGCGCCGAGAACTGAATTCAATTCCGGAAACAGCGTTTAAAAAATGTTTTGATGATTGGATTATTCGTTGGCGTAAGTGTATCGTTTCTGAAGGAGCATACTTTGAAGGTGATAAAATAAATTTGGATGATTAACAAACAGTTTGTGTATTATTGATCTTTTCCCGGTACTTTCTTGACAGAGTAGTAAGTTTGACGTGTGCATCCGTATAACAAAAAAAAAAACAAAATTTACCCCCAAAAAAAAAAAAAAAAAACAGGTCCATAGCTGGAGTTCGAACCCGCAGTCATCGCGTAGTAGGCCAACGCTAGCCATTAGTCTAATCAGACGGCGGTGCCCGCATCGAAATTACGAACCATATTGCGAGGGCAAATCTTTTTGCATGAAAATACGGGGAAAACGAATTTCCCCAGATATGAGACCTAGCTAGATTGATTAAAACCCCCATATTAATAAATATAAATAAAATAAATAAATAAATATCAGGGGACAATCTCACACAAATTGACCTAGTCCCAAACTAAGCTCTAGGCTTGTACTATGGGTACTAGACAACGATAAACATACTTATATATACATACACACACACCAACATACTTATTTAAATATATAGAAAACATCCATGACTCAGGAACAAATACTCACGCTCATCACACAAATATTTGTCCATACCGGGATTCGAACCCAGGACCGCTAGCTTCGTAGGCATGGTCACTACCAACTAGGCTAACTGCGTCAATGTGTACGGAACCCTCAGTGCGCGAGTCCGACTCGCTCTTGCCCGGTTTATATACCGTTGAATCGTTAAATAATTCTGAACATCTTTTATTTAAGGCGAATAAAACGTTAAGTCATTTAAAAGCTCAGAAAATAAAATGGAAGAAATAAATATCACTCATTGTCTCTCTTAAAATACCCGAGACCACATTCGTTGTTTTTAAAGCTGACGTATCTTAAATTACAAAATGCTTTTTCATTTTAAATTCTATTAAGAAAGTATTAAGATTGTTTATTCAAAGTTCAACGTATTTATTATTGGATTCACGTCAATTTTAGTTTAATCATGTTGAAGTAACAAATGGTTTTGATACTTGCGTTCTAGAAAAAGGCTGAATTATGTTTTCGCTGAGCGATCAATCTTGGAAACTAGTTTCTTTTTCGTCCTTTGAGGTTAGGTCTAATAAATTGATTGATGTGTCTACGTAGTTAATTGGAAATAATTGAGATATAACATTAACAGAAAGTATAATCATTATTATCCTAAGTTTAGGATTTGTTTTTTTTTTTATTGGTAATTGTAAATAATTATAGTTTAAAAAAAAATTACCATCACGCTGGGCAGAGTTTTTTTTTTGCTGTCACTGATTCACTCACTTTATTTAATTTAGTTCTTTCTTATGAAAATTATTTTAAAAATTTAGTATTATTATTAAATATATAAAACAAAGTTGAGTTAGTTACACCATTTATAACTCAAGAACGGCTCTAACGATTTTGATACAATTTCGCACACTAATATTTTGTTACCTGGATTAACACAAAATATACTTTTTATCTCAGAAATGTTGTTAGTTCCCGAGGGATAAGCTAAAAACAATTACTTCGCGGACGGAGTCGCGGGGAAATGATAGTCTTATAATATAATACTATTAGTCATGCTGTAGCTTCCCTTGTCGTGGTAAATATCTTGACGGGTACTTTAATCCCGTGATAAGGGTGTGGCAAATATAATGTACAGTCAGCATCAAATAGATAGGAGCAGCGAAAGTGGCCAAATATATCGCAACACACCTTTATTACTATAGGAATAAGGATGTGTCGCGATATATTTGGCCATTTTGACTGCTCCTATCTATTTGACGCTGACTGTACAGTTTAATAGCAAAATGTTTACTAACACAAAAATCGCACCTATAATATAATATAATCCACTAATAGTATTTTAAAGTCAAAATCAGTATTAAAAAAAAAATATAAATTAAGTTAATTCAGATGACTTGATTTTTTTTAATGAAAAGTATTCAATTAATTGTTTTTAGTTTGTTATGGACTAAGGTACAATCAATGTCATAAGTAGCTGTACATTTTAGTACTTTGTCGCAGCTATTGACGAACTAAATTCAAACTATTGACTACGTAACTGCAACATTTCCCCATCGGCACATAAACCTTCTCTAGGTTTCGCATTGATGGGCTTGAAATAAGTCTTTTGTATCTTCTCTTTTTAGTCAATAAATAAAAATTAAAAAAAACCATGGTACTAAAATGTACAGCTATTTATTAGTTCGACTGTACTTGAGAGGTTAGTCATTCAGTAATCATGCGTTATATTAATTTAAGTGTTTACTATAGCCCGTGAGTTCGTCCTCGTAGAAGTCGTTTATCACTGCTCCTTCAGGCACTGTTAAATTTTCCGGAATAAAAAGTATTTCATGTCCTTCCTCAGGACTCAAACTATCTCCATACCGAATTTCATCGAAATCGATTCAGTAGTTTAGCCGTGAAAGCTTAACAAACAAACATACTTTCGCAAAAATGTTAGTAAGGATTTGTAAGGGGAAGGATCGGGCTAGTTTACTCAACTCCGGGGTAAGTCCGCCATTATGCGCCTATTTTATTAACCGACTTCAAAAAAAAGGAGGTTCTCAGTTTGACCCGTATGTTTGTATGTATGTATGTATGTATGTATGTATGTTTGTCCGTGATTATCTCGCATTTGGCTGAACCGTTTTAGAAGCGGTTTTCAGAAAAGTATTTGTTACATTCTGGAGAAGGTTTTGGTATACAACAAATGGATACCCCGTGACGTCATCCGCATGAATCCGTTATTAAGCGATACCTATATAAGTTCAACTCGACGATTTTTGTGCTGATGCGATTTATTTTTTTTAGTTATCACTAACAAGAGAGTTGCCTAGGAATTGTCTATGTGATGGGTGCGTAATACGTAGGTACATGACTGTGTGAGACACAATTTGTGTGAGATTGTCCCTGATATTTATTTATTTATTATTATTTATTAATAAATCGAAGTGGGTAAAGGTATTAATAAATATCTACTTAATGCGAAGCTAAGTACAAACAAAGGAAACTTTTAAGTCATTAATAAGTAAACAAAACAACGGTTACCTAACTTTACACTTATATTTATTACAAATGTTCCAACTGTAATGAATTTTACGTTAAAAACTGCTTCAGTCAAGTTTGCACAAGTATTTTTCTGTTCAAAACTAACGGGTGAACTTGCAAAAACATTAACTCTGAGCCGTGGCCAAGTAGAAAAATACGCACATTTTTCTGAATGCCAAGTCGTCTTGCACTGTTCCACATAGCTCGAAGCACTTTAGCGAGCGAGCATACCACTTCCAAACACAAAAGTACCACTTCGGCGTTGAGTTCGCGACTGTTCTTGGAACGTTGGCATTTAAAAATTCCGTTTCGAAATTTGAATTTCACCGTTTATTTTATTAATTAGAATTTTTTTAAGATGCGTTTGAGGGTGTGCAGGGTTTTGGAAAAAATTATGTAGGTATTTCGTTGTTTAAAACAAAAAGGTTGTAAGTAAAATTGAAACGTTTTTATTTTAAACTTTAGTTAAGGTTCAACTTAGAATGTTTTAGGACTGACGTTGTTATGAAGAACGAATTAAAATGACTTGTTATATTTTTTATTTTAATATTGTTTTTAAACAAATGTTTAAGTGACAAGCACACCTTATTTAAATTTATGGATTTAAACCCGAAGTAAAACTCCATTCGGTTTTGTTTTTCGTTATAAATTCATACATTTTAAAACTCTATATTCGTATTTTTAAGTCTTAATTTTATTATTAAATATAAGCTACGGATTAATCCTAAAAGGGTATTAAGCCGGTAAAATAAAAGTGTATAATGATTGTGTTTTTTTAGTATATTTAAATATTTAAAAGTTTTCTGTTATCGGTCAGGATATTCTTTTTATTTGCATACTAGCTTTCCGCCCTCGCCTCGCTTCAGTTAATATAAATTAAAATATGTCCACTGAAGGTCTATCTTAAATATTGGTGAAATATTTTTTGAATTTTTATGAGTAGTTAGTTAATTACCTCCCACAACTAAAAAAAACAAATTTACAAACTTTACATCTTTATAATGTTAGTGTCGTACTAACCATTAAGAAAATCAATGATATAAAAAAGAGATGCAAATTGCAAAACAGTTTTAGAAAGTAATCGTTACTTTATAGAAAGTAAAATACACTTCTTACCTACTTCAATGTAGGCGCAGTTTCTCGTTTAGAACTTGTCACATGAATTTCAAAAGAAATTTGTGACGTTCTCAATATAAAGGGACCTTATGGAGGAAGGCAGTTACGCTCTTCTTATTCTTGTAACTATACGAATACTATGGTAACAGTTTTAAAAATGGCGTAACCGCCTGCCTCCATAAGTTCCCTTTATATTGAGAACGTCACATTTACTGTAATGAAATGAAAATATGTGATATTTTCCAATCTAATTTGGTCGCGTAATATAAAATTGTATTAACATAATATACAGCACATTTTCGCGAGTACATCGAATAAAACAAGCTTTATACATTATAAATACAACCACAACTTAACCGGTTCTACAGCTTATATAAAAAAAATAATTAAAAAATCAAGAAACTCGACTGCTTTAAAAAATATCAACTGAAAAGCTAAAAACAAGCCATAATTCATTCATACATACTGGCTGCGCCACATTATTTTATTGTGTTTTACTTAATTATACTTTTATATTATCTACACACAATTCATACGCATCTCGAACGCATCCATTACATATCTATTACACATGGCAACACTTCCTTTCTTCCCTTCCCCCCGCATACCACACCTCAGTAGTCGAAAAAAAGTTCAAATCGACTCATACGCGCGCGAACGAAATTCCATAAGTAATTAAATAAGAACCGCTTAACAAGACTATCGAACTACAATAACATTATATGAAGTGTCAGGAAATAAGTGTTGTGCGAATTAAGTGTTTTCATAACAATTTCAACGCAAAATTGGAGAAGGCCGATTGCCTTCACGAGGTATGTCCCAGCCCCTCCACATACATACATACATAAATACGCTCGAAAAACATAACCCTCCTTCGGACAGTCGGGTAAAAACGTAACTGCAAAAAGAAAATGTCCACAAACACGACAAAAGTTGAAACATTGACAATTCAGCTCTTGATGAATGGAAAATAAAATAACCAACCGTGGCCTTTGAACACTAAATCTTGTCTTCACAAAAGTTCATAACGAGTGCACGAATGGAACGAACGGAATGACCGAATGAATGAGAAACACCGGTCCATGTTTTAATTCAGATGTAAATCGGTACATTTACATTCAGATGAAGGCACGCTAGAATTAATAGCGTTTTTTCTTTTTACAAATTAAAGAGGCATTTTGTACACAGAGCATTATATGTTTAAATTTATGTACGCTGTGATCCAAATTTAATGGTTTTCAGTGTCATTTAGAATGTATTATTAAATGTTGATTGTTTTTTTTTTCAGGTATGGCAGTGATGTCGGCGGCGTATGTTATTATTGTATTAGCCGTTAAATATTTGAGGTAATTGTTCAACTGTTTTCGCAATTTGTCTCCTTTGTGCTCAGGGGGGGGAAAAATAATAATTTAAGGTGATGTTTAAAAGTTTTTTTTTTTTTAAATTCAATACATAAATATTAATATCAGAGGACAATCGCACATAGTCTTTGTTTTTTTTTCTTTTTACAGTATTTGATACGCATTAATTATTAGAGTAATACTTCGAAAGATGCAAAATATTAATATCTGTTTTCTGTCATAGAATTTATTTTTATTTAAAATATCGTTAACAAATACTACAAAACTGGCAACGAGGTTATATCTCAGCTTTTTAAAAACAAGATAAATAATAATAAACCTTAAAACTTAAAAAAAATAAAAATTGTCACAATACCTAGATTTTATTTGAAAAAACAAAGCATATCACAGCCATTAAAATACAGTCATGAAGGTGTTGTAGGGTAAAGCCACTAGTAATGGACAAGGACCAATGATGGACACATGATTATTATTTTGAAGAAGTTAAGGGTTATTTATTTATTTTTCAACCAACAATTTAAAGATAAAGATAAATGTTATTTATTCAGTAAGTAGGCCGCACTGGCACTTTTACACGTCAAAATCTACCAGCGCTTCCCAAAAGGAGACCACTGCTGAGAAGAAACGCCGCAAGAAACTCAACTGCTAGTAATTTTTAAAAAAAGCTTGTGAGTCTTTTGACAATAATACTACTTATTCTAATTAAATCCTGTCCAACATAAAAACTACATTAACTACGTTTCAAACTCGTTAAATTAACTTTTAATTATAGTTTTCCCCAGAGATCGGGTTTTGCGGACGGACGGTCGTTAAGAGGTATCTGGCATATATTATAATATATTAAAACATTAGCTGCCCGTGACGCCAAGAGGCGTCGTAAATCTATACAAACGATGGTTATGCGCGTTGAGTTTATCCACGTGTTCAGAGCCGAAGGCTACATTTTGCATGTTGTTTCGTGTTCAAATTGTTAAGTTTGGCACGGTATGGTAAGCAGTGAAGAGGTTTGCCGGAACTGAGGAATTTGATTTGGGTATAGAGGGGTCGAGTGCCCAACGTATAATGTACCTCTAGTACTTAATATAATTAATAGTACAGTCAAGGCATAAATATATATACGTTCCCAAGACCTCAAAAATATCTATACGCCTTTATGCCATGCTAGCAATAAAGTCTATGTATACATAAATTTGACGCGATGGCTGTATAGATATTAATGCCCTTGACTGTACCTAGGAGACCGAGCGTCGTCGCTCGAGTCAAAACTGAATTTTCATCGATTAAAAAAAAAGAAAATAAAAATAACACGATCTGGGGTTCGAACTCGTAGTCTTTGCGTAGTAGGCCAACGCTGTAACCATCGGTCTATTCAGACGGCGGCGGCAGACGCAAAATTACGAACCGTATTGCACGAGAAATCTTTTTGCGTGAAAATACAGGAAAAACGAATTTTCTCAGATATAAGACCTAGCTAGAACGATTTTTTGCTCCGTAAACTTCTATATTGCAAATTTCATCGAAATCGTTAGAGCTGTTTTCGAGAATGCGATTACAAGTTGTCTTTTAATAGTATAGGATTTGCTAGTGAATACAGCGAAGCGCATTTGACTCAATAGTGTAACTAGCCTAGTTGGTAGTGACCCTGCCTACTAAGCTAGCGGTCCCGGATTCTATTTCCGACAAGGGCAAATATTTATGTGGCGGGTGTTTGTTTTTTGAACAACGACAACATTACTCCACAAAACTTCACAAAATAAATATTTATAAAGCCCTATATTGAATATATCTCAAGCCACATACTCACTTAACATCCTATATTTAAGTCGTAAAGCCGTAAAACT
Organism: Tortrix viridana; assembly: GCA_963241965.1. Taxonomy (NCBI): domain Eukaryota; kingdom Metazoa; phylum Arthropoda; class Insecta; order Lepidoptera; family Tortricidae; genus Tortrix; species Tortrix viridana. The sequence continues at coordinate 577,989 of OY725197.1, forward strand.
ATATAAACGTACATTATACGTTTATACTATCGTTTTCTAATGTTTTACCACAAAGCGATTGGCCCATCAGAGCTATCTGAAGTCTCCATCAAATTATTTAAAGTGTTACTCTTGTTTAACATTGTTCTGTCCAAGATTTATTAGTCCTGATCACGAAGGTTTAACGCCTGTACTAACCATTATATTTTGAACCCTTGAATATTGGTAATCGAGTTAAATTGGAGAGCATTGTATGGTGGTGAATAGATGAATAAGCCGGTGTATTTAAGTGTCTATTTACGGATAGTTACTTTAGTCCTAATAATGTATGGTTTCACTTAAAAAACGGGGCAAGAGCATATCGGACCATGCTTAGTGTAGGGTTCCGTTGCCATTCTTACAAACACAAACAATAATCTCCAAAAAAACACAAATATTGGCAAATTTTCTAGCTGATTTTCGGTAGGTATAAACATTATAATACTCTAAATCGAGAACCAATAAAGTACTTAGTGGTGATAGTTTTCATTTTAAACTCGTTATATGTGCTTACATTTAAGATATTATTCAGACTTTTATTACTGCGAAAATGATAATTTTCGTCTTCAATATTAAATATCCTAAACCCAAATCTATTTTTTTTTTGTATCTCTATTTTACTTCCTGATTTTTTTATTATTTTACAGGAAATCCGCCGCTGTATTTATTACGGCTCTTCAAAATTATGATAGATTGACGGACGAACAGCCATTGTTTAGGTCAACGCTGAAACAATAAATGATAAAAATATGAAACCTAAAAACAGGTCAATGCAGAATTTTTTACAGTTTCAAAATATGCTAAAAAGTAAAAATTTACAAAATGTGACTTTGGGGTCTTTTAGCATAGCACGGCAGCGCAGGCTTAGTACTAAGGGTTCCATTTGACAGGTTTTGGGTATGAAATCCCAAAAATATTATTTACGAGTGTGTGTGGGGAACTCACGTGTCACACATAAATTGTTATTTATTTATTAAAAACCTTTATGTCCTTAACAGTGTTTCACTAAATGTATTAGTGCTCTAAAACTTAGCTAAAAGTTTTTCTGTTGTGTTCGAGTTCAATTAGAGAAAACTTGTTCGTGTACAATTAAAAAAGTTAGTTGTTTTCTGTCTCGAATAGCTCCCGAGTCTTCTTTCACGTTTTAATTCATTTGATGGTGAACATTTTTGTGACAAAGAAAATGTAACAGACTTTCGTATTCAGGCTTTAATAGTCACTACATCAAAATCCATTGGGGATTTTACCTATTTAGTAACAAACCTACTAAAGTATTAATATTTCAAACAAAATACGTGCCAAATAGTTTGCTAAACAATAACACTGGAAATTTTAACATAACAAAAACAACGGCATATTTCAAATCTTATCTCTCGCCATGCTCAAATTAAAACAAATACAGATCAAAAACCAAAATACATTTGAATAAATCCGTTATGTTTTTAAAAGTTCCTATTTCAAACAATCGAACTGTCACCAGTTCGATTTCGGAATTCCATTCCATTTTCAAATTTTCATGGAAGTTTAAAATTCGCGTGAAATGTGAATGCAGCAAACAATTTCGGGTTGTAAAAAAATAGAAGCCTGTTCGAGCTATCTTTTATTCTGTCTAATAGCCGAAACAGGCTTTTGAAACGTTTAACTATTTTTGCCAGGGTTGAAATAAATTAAACTTTTAGGCGTAAACTTTTTTTAAAGCTACGTTTTTTATTTACTAACTTCAAATTCTAGGTTATTTTAGCTGGTGTGTTAATATAGACAAGCAACTGTTATATTATAACCTCACACCGGTGGGGCCTATTATAGTCGTGTAGAAAAAGCCGTGGTAGCCTAATGGTTTGACCTGCCGACACTTAAGCAGAAGGTTGTGGGTTCGAACCCGGGCTTGCACCAAGTTTTTCGGAATTTATGTGCGAAATATAATTTGTGCAACCGTGAGTTTTTCGGTGAAGGAAAACATCGTGAGGAATAACCTGAAAAGCAATTTGACGGTGTGTGCGAAGTTCCCAATCCGCACTGGGCCCGCGTGGGAACCCAAACCCCTCTTATTGTGAGTGGAGGCCTGTGCCCAGCAGCGGGACGTATATGGGCTGGATTATTATTATTATTTTATATTTTATTGATATGGATAAACATAGATAAAACAACCGTCACTTTCTGACCAGTATGCAAGTGCAAGGGAACCAGATGCTTTATCCTCGTTTATCCACCGAGATAAAGGCAACCATAATACGGGGGCAGCCCTGTGACGTGCGTGCGTCAATTTTGTTCGGAATGATTGTTTTCTATTCACAAACACTGCAATTCGCAAGTAATATTTTATACGCGACTATATTTTTTTAATCCAGTTTAGTCCGAGTGCAATCACCTTGGAGTTTAAACAGAAATTGTCCTTTACAACCTTTTTTGTTCCAAAACAAACGCCATTTTGCAACATTAATTCTGACCAATAAAATCTAACGTCAAAAATAATTTCCTCCTAAAAGCGCACTCGAGTTGTTAATTTTTAACATTGCTATGCTAATGCTGGGCGTAGAATTAATGACAGCGTTTGTTATAAGTTGGCAACCCCGAACCGTTAAATTTGAATATTAATGGCAACACTGGTTCTATTCAAACGTAACGGTTGCGTGCAAACGGTTATTTATGTAACATTTAAAACGTTGTCTGAGAAAAAGCTATTTGATTTTAATTTTAATGCTCAATGCTAATTTGATTATGGTTTGTGAAATATTAAAACGTTTAATGATATTAAAATTATTTGTATAATTGTTGAAGAGCTTTATGATTGTTATTGTTTTGTTTGCGTAAGTAATGAAAAACATTTTTTGGTTGAATAACAAACAGCAATGGTTTTCTCACGATGTTTTCCTTCACCGAAAAGCTCATGGTAAATTTACAAATTGTATTTTCGCACATAAATTCCGAATAACTTAGAGATGCGAGCCCGGGTCCGAACCCACGACCCTCTGCTTAAGAGTCTGCAGGTCAACCATTAGGCTACCACGGCTTTATTTAGTATTTAATTAAATGAAATAAATAAAATGATACATGACAAGCAGTAAAAAAGAGAAAGATTACTTTGCAAATTCTCAACTGGCAGTTAACAACAAATATTTTATTTCCGGCCAAAACCAATTCGAATTTTAAATCCTTAAATTAGATTTGTTTGAAAAGTTTGGCGATCACCAGCTGTGTTTCGAACGGTTCGATTGTTCTAAATTTAAATAATGGTGTAAAAATACGTGACACGTGTTGGTGTTTCGATTTGACAAAATTTCGGATGTGCAAATACTTTTAGCATTTTATTATATGGAAACGTTAATTTACTTCAGAACATTTTTTTTATAATTTGCGGATGATAGTATCTTGTACAGGTCCATTCCGATCGGTACCACCATCTTTATTCGCTAGCATTTCGCCAAGCAGCTGTGTTGTGTCCGGTGTGTTCCGGTGTAGAATGGTAGACAGAAGGTGTAATGTCTCTTATTATTCAGTGATAGCAAAGATGCATTTGGGCCATTCTATTTTTCGATGCCTAAAATATGAGTAGAAATGGAAATTAAAAACCAATTTTACAAATTTGCAGATATTTTAAAATAATTATATAGCAGTCCCATGTTAATTCTCAACCGTCTCACTTTCTATCTATTATGAATGTAACCACTATTTATGCGTTTTTGTATAAACCATTCCAGTCCCCACGTCTTCTTGCAAATAACATCCACTGCGTTACTACGAGTATACCAGTTTTTGTATTCCCAGTTTTATATAATTCGCTACACAACTTATTCGAGTATATCGATCAGAATCTTTAAATTGTGTTTTTCTAAGATTATCCGCTTCTGTACGAAAATAATGCTTTAAGGAGCATCCTCACTGAGAGCATTCTTACCCGAGCATTTGTAAACGAGCAATAATTTCAATAATTTGTAAGCTTTGTACGCTCGGCTCAACGTCCACACCACTCGAATATTCGACGCCGAATGCTCATTACATGCGAATGCTCTCAGTGGGGATGCTCCTTTAAAAAAAAGTATAAGCATCAAAAAGTAGAACGGCCCATTTGCAACCATGTGACTCTGTAACGGTTTTGACAGTATCTAATGGAATTACGATAGACAAATTCTACGCTGACAAAGTAGCAATCATGAGTTTGTATTTCTTAAAGATTCTTTGCTTTTTGACGTAACTTTAGCTTTTCTAGTCACAGCCAAAGTTCGCTTGTAAAAGCTTACAAAGTTCTTATAAAACGTACAAGCTCACGAGCCAGCTTTAATAAGCTCGAACACGGTTTTTAACTAACAGAGCCAATAGCTAAGAATCGCAAGTTTCGCGAGCTTTTGTTGCTCCGTGCATGCTAAGTGATGTTGGGAACTTTAACTTGACTGTAGAGTAAAAGAGCAGAGCTTTTTAAAAAAAAACGCAAAGTTTTTTTATGCTTGAATTTCTTGCTTGGATCAACAATTACTCAACTAGATAACTGGTCACAGAAAAAAAAAACGGCCGCGCGAATAAGACCTTACGTCAAAATGGGATCTTATTTTAATGAAGTAAAATTAAGTAAAATGAAGCCTTGCGTTTCATCATCATTATCATCATCATTATATCAGCCAAAAGATGTCCACTGCTAGACATAGGCTATCACGATAGGGACAGCAAGGGACGGTAGGAAAATAGAGTCTCCAGGGCAGGAACGTTTATTTGATTTTCTTCATTAATTTTATAAGTATAAAATAAGGCACCTGCGTACAACGCAGATAGAAAACTTAGAATATATCTAATTTATATGAAATAAAGGTAAGGACTAAGTTAACATTATATAAAACTTACGGTTGGAATCAATAAATCAGAGTTATCCTTTCAAAGTCAAAGTCAAAGTCAAATATTTATTGCATGCCACATTACACAAAACAACAGATGGAGCAAATACAGAGGTATACATGTGACGCCCCGTAAGGGCACAGCAAAATGCGAGAGGACGACTACGAGTATTATACTGTATTGTACTGTACTGTTTGGTATTATACTGTTCACTATTAATTATGACACTGTTTTAATAAATTATACGACACGTTTAGATTATTTCAGACATAGTAAGCCCTGTCGTGCGCAGCAGTGTCTCAAATTTAGAATAAAATAGCCAAAAATAAAAGGCCAGATTGATTTTATTCAACGAGCCGTAATACATACATACATAAATCTCGTTACAAGCCTTTCCCCAAGGATCTCCACGACGGCCGGTTTTGTGCTACTCGCATCCATCGGCTTCCCGCGATCTACCAGATCCTCGGTCCACCTTGTGGAAGGCTTTGCGTTTATATGATTGAAATTAAAATGTTTTAGTTTGACAATGACTCTGACAAGTTTAGTATCTAAGTTTGTATTGGTTGCCTATTGAAAAGAGATGGTTGAGAGAATCACCTAATGGTATTAATATTCTGTAGATATGACCAGTGGTCGGAATAGGTAGAGCTAATTTACCTAAACTTGACGCATGTTCATTCATGCGCGAGTGAGATGGGAACACATTATTGAATGAACATTAGTGGTCGGAATAGGTAGAGCTAATTTATCTTACTTGACGCATGTTCATTCATGCGTGAGTGAGATGGGAACACATTATTGAACATTAGTGGTCGGAATAGGTAGAGCTAATTTACCTAAACTTGACGCATGTTCATTCATGCGTGAGTGAGATGGGAACACATTATTGAATGAACATTAGTGGTCGGAATAGGTAGAGCTAATTTAAATTAATTTGATGCATGTTGACCACTGATGAACATGCATCAAGTTTAGGTAAAGTAAATTAGCTCTACCTATTCCGACCACTCACTGGATATGACGCAATCATGAGTAGTTCATCACAAATTGGAAAAATTACGAAAACAAAATTAAATAAAACTCAAGGCCGATGTGAAATCGCAGCGTTTTTTCTCGCACTGCCCACGCTGTTTGAAGCTGTTTTCTTCAGTTTAACTAGATGCGGATCGCGCGGGAAAATTGAGGTGTTTAACGCAAAGTTTAAAACTCACTTGAACCCTGTTTACTTTGAACCGGTTCAAACAAGCTGAGGGCAAATAAGGTTACGGCTCAAGTTAGTAAAGCAAATGGAACTGAATGTTTCATTTCGATCTTTAGGATGTTTTTGGATGTGAATGTGGAACGTTTTTTAGAAGAAATAAAAAGCCCGCCGGGAAAAAATAAAATGCGAGTCGGAGTCGCACACTGAGGGTTCCGTACCTATTTAATAATCCTACTAATATTAAAAATGTGAAAGTTTGGATGGATGGTTTATTACTCAATCACGCAAGAACGGCTGAACGGATCTGGATGAAATTTGACACAGAGACAGAATAAAGTCTAGAATAGCACATAGACTACTTTGTATCCTGAAAAAATTGTCAGTTCCCGAAGGAGCAGCGATAAAAGACTTCTACGCGGACGGAGTCGCGGGCAAGTTTGGCACAGAGATAGAGTATAGTCTGGAATAGCACATAGGTTACTTTTATCCCGAATAAATGGACAGTTCCCGAGAGAGCAGCGACAAATGACTTCTATGCGGACGGAGTCGGGGGTTAATGCTAGTAAATAATAAATTATTTAATTTCACAATTGTTTTCCATATGTGTAAGTAGCAATTATCTAGACACGCGGTAGCGTGTCAAGCCAAGTTCAAGCTAACAGAACTGGCGAGCAGCACCGTGCGTAATATTACACGAACCATTTGGAGCCACTTTTGAACCCTCATAACTCAAAAACTGTTTCACATAAACATGTAAAATTTGGCTCATATATTGAGACTTGCGAGATACATATGTGCCCCAAATTGCATAAACACACCTCAAACGGTTATTTAGATATTAACGTCCAAAAATCGTCGTTTTTATCACTGACTGACCTATAGATCAACACTAACCCAGTTCCAGATGACCTAGAAAGTTCAAATTTGGCAATTGGATTTTTTTATTATTTGTAAGAAAATCCGCCGTCGTAATCACGTCATTTAAAAAAGAGTTATCTTTTACGCTTCAAAGTTAGACGTTCTGACGGACAGGGTAGGCTTAGTAGTAGGGTTTCGTTAGCCACCTTTCCAGCACGGGACCCTAAAGGACATAATCCTTCAAAAAATAAGCGAGACATTCCACATCTCAATAAGGAAATATTTCGGGCGATATAAAAACTCATATATAAGGAATCTAACGTTATAGGGAGGCAGACGCGGATGGCCTATAAACGGTTTATTGCTTCTGCGCGTTATTGTCGGAATGAGACGATAACCTGCAAACATATATATATATATATATAACTTACTTTAGTATTAAACGAGAAACATTTGTATATATATGTATATATATTTGAACTCACGTTCTCGAAAACGGCTCTAACGATTTCGATGAAATTTGCTATATAGGGGTTTACGGGGGCGAAAAATCGATCTGCTAAGTCTCATAGCTGAGAAAATTCGTTTTCCTCGCAATTTCACGCAAAAAAAATCCCATGCGATATGGTTCGTAATTTCGGGGCGGCTGCCGCCGTCTGGATAGACTGATGGTTAGAGCGTTGGCGTACTACGCCAAGACTGCAGTTTTTGTTTTTGTATAGAAAATCGATGAAAATTCGGTTTCGACCCGAGCGAAGACGCTCGGTCTCCCAGGTACTCTACATATACAACATCAAGTTAAAACTGACGCCGTTAGCCTAGTTGGTAGTGACCTTGCCTACGAAGCTAGTGGTCCCGGGTTCGAATCCCGGTATGGGAAAATATTCGTGTGATGAGCGCGAGTTGTTCCTGAGTCATGGATGTTTTCTATGTATTTCTATAACAAAGTATGCTTATCATTGTCTAATACCCATAGTACAAGCTTTGAGTTTAGTTTGGGACTAGCTGCCGCACTCAGAGACATGGATAGTTGTTTTCTATATATTTAAGTATGTATTTCTCTATATAAGTATGTTTATCGTCACCTGGTACCCATAGTACAAGTCTAGAGCTTAGTTTGGGACAAGGTCAATTTGTGTGAGATTGTCCCTGAAAAAAAAACTACGATACTACAAAAAAAATACTTTACCTTCTATGCTATTTTTTTTTTTAGGCAAGCTTTAAAAGCCTTCGAAAAGCTACCTCGGTATTTCTATTAAAGCCCCAACTTTGTCCTAGTTTTTCCTTAAAAGGAAATTTAGGTAAAAATCGGTGTGCAAACCGACTGGTCAATATAACATTGGTTTTCGTTTGTACATATTCTAGTTCCCATTTAAGTCAGGTTACTTCGCAATAGGAAAGAAAGAGACAGAAAGAAAGAAAAATATTTATTCGTGATCAATATCAGCAAAGGACAGAAAAATACACACAGTAAGAATGTAGTCACGAAATGGTCCCAACTCAGCGTGATGCCGGCATTAAAGTCGGCGCTGGTCTTCCGTTGGAACCATCAGGTGAAACCACGGAAGGCAATAGGCTCCCGGTCCAACGGTTACTGCGCGCTCACCCCACTAGTTGTGCCATGAAGTTTTTACTAAACAAAATTTCTGGTTTTATCTGAAATCGTAAACTTTACGGCAGTTTGAAATGGTGTATCTTGGCTTAAATTTAGGATGTTTTTATGTGCCTCATACGGTCGAAGTTTTAGTAATATACGTTGGTTTTTAGGGTTCCGTAGACCAAATACCAAAAACGGAACCCTTACAGTTTCGTCATGTCCGTCCGTCCGTGTGTCACAGGCGTTTTACTCAAAAACTACAAGATGTATATTAATGAAATTTGGAGTATAGGTGTCGTAAGCCGCTATGTAGTTTGGTAGTTAAATAACAAAAATAAATATTTCTAGGGGGGCATTAAGTGAATATTTTCGGAAATAATCGCTCCGAAAGTTGCATAAATTTGTTTCCCCCCGTTTATCTCTACAACTCTCTCTCTCTTAATTTAAGAGCTCTGCTCTCTGCTCTTGTCGGTGGAGCAATTTCCATTCCTCTCTCCTCTCTGCCAGCTCCTTGACCTCTTTATACGACACGACCTGCACCTTCTCCATAATTTGGTCCATGTAGCTTCTTCTAGGTCTTCCTCTCCCTCTCCTGCCTTCAATCTTTCCCTCTATAATGTTTTTGATAAGCTTATCTCTACAACTGTATGACCAAAAAATATAAAAAAAAAATCAAAGATAACGGTTAATAAATACTTCTAATCAAAATTATTTTCAACATGAACGGATATACCGTTTTTGAGTTATTGCCGAAAAACTGCGCTTCTCAACAAAAGGACGTAAGTGCCATGAAGATACGCTCTTTTGCTGGTGCTTTATTTGTGTTTGTAGTAATGGCGACGGAACCCTACACTGAGCACGGCCCGACATGCTCTTGCCCAGTTTTTATTTCTGAGGAAAGGCTGGCCTTGCCTTCCTTCAATTCTTCAGTTGAATTCCAGAGTTTATTTGTGACGTTCTCAGTATAAAGGGACCTTATGGAGGAAGGCAGTTATGATCTTGTTCTTGTAACTATACGAATACTACGGTAACAGTTTTAAAAACGGCGTAAACGCCTGCCTCTATAAGGTCCCTTTATCTTTAGAAAGTCACATTTACGCCGTGAGAAAACCAAAAAACATCCGCAAAGAAAATTGTGTTTACTAACTGACTGGGGCTCAAGTACAAGTTCAGATGAATTTAATTAAGAAAATGTATATATACAAATATATATTTGTACTAATGTTCTCGAAAATGGCTGTAATGATTTCGATGAAATTTGCAATATGAGGGTTTATAGGAGCGATATTATTTTCACGCAAAAAGATTTCCCGCGCTATGGTTTGTGTTTTCGCGGCTGCCGCCGCCGTCTGAGTAGACTAATAGTTAAAGGGGCCTACTATGGACCGGTTTTTTTTGTTTTCTTTTTTCTTTTTTTTGGTGAATTTTGTTTTTTCTTGTTTTTGTATAAAAATCGAAAAAAAATCGGATTCGGCCCGAGCGACGGTCTCCCAGGTTCTGTTATAATTAATATACGAAAACGTGTAGTACCTACCTATATACGAATTTTAGGCACGAGTAAGCAATTAAAATGGTATTCTGCAACACTTTATCGCGTCACGTATAGGTTGTACTTTCAAGTACATTAATGTCTTTTAAGATACATCTCCCCCCCACCCCCCAAACCTAACTTCCCACCTGTTTCCCAAATAAATAACTCACAATATTACTCGGTGCTATGATACCCAACCCTTAACACAAATATCCCCAAAACGATATTAGTATGCAATAAAAATAATAATATAAACCCTATTCATCCCTTATGGTCCAAGAGCTAGCGTTCAATTTAAACATTTTTTTAAAGGAGAAATTTTATTCTTATTATTTATTATTTTTAATATTGGCTAATGACCATACCATAAAATACCCTATAAAAATCGGGGGCCCGTTCTAACTTGAAAACTGTCTCGGATTTTTGGTTTAGCATCAATAAATATTACCATCTACTAACAGCCCTAAGATACTAGATGAAGTACCATTAATATTGCGAAACAGATCAGCCTATACTGTTGGATATTTTATAAGATACTTCCCCTTTAATAATAAATATCAGGGACAATCTCACACAAATTGATCCAGTCCCAAACTAAGCTCTAGGCTTGTACTATGAGTAGGTACTAGACAACGATATACATACTTATAAAGAGAAATACATACTTAAATACAAAGAGAAAATTCACGGCTCAGGAACTGTTCCTGAGCCGAGTATGTATTTCTCTTTATAAGTATGTATATCGTTGTCTAGTACCTACTAGTATTTAATACTCGCGCTCATCACACGAATATTTGACCATACCGGGATTCGAACCCAGGACCGCTAGCTTCGTACCAACTAGGCTAAACGCGTCGTCAAATCCTATCATGACACTCCACCATATTAAAAATAACTAAAATACGTCACCAGCTCTCCAGTTATAAAGCAAACGGACGAAGCGATATGATGTTAGCTCGCAAGATTATAAATTGTTGCTTTTACCAAAATTAAATTCGGAACGTTCTTAATGTAGAGCAGGACGCGCATACCAAACGTTACGAGAAAGACGATGACAGTTATACATCGTCCGCTCTGACTCTAAATCTTATATGTAGAGGGCGCTGTAATGGGTTGTTTATTGTACGCTGTTTAGAATGATGTCTTTTAATAACGCTCCTGGTGTGTAATAAAAGGTTCTTTTTCGTACACAGTTGGGTGTCGAGCGTGTTTTGTATTGTGAAATGAGGTTCATGATGGATTTTTTTGTGAATTGTAGCATATAAGGATGGAATTTTTACTTGGCGTGTGCTATCAATTATCTTTTTTTTCTTTTAATTGTGAATACGTGTTTTGTTGACAGCCAGGAAGTTTAATTAAAATGAAAGGTTATTTTTTCACGAATTTATTTTTGTTTATTGTCCAAAAAATAAAATTAGTCGACTTAATGACTAACGGCATTCTCTACCAGTCGACCAAATGAATCAATCAGGAATTTAATTTTTTTTAAGTCCTCAATACCTTTACCGCCTTTTGTTATTTCCAAATAAACCAAAAACTGACTATAATTTCAAACGTAACGTAACGGGAGGTACCATTGCTGACATTAGTCATCTATTCCAGTTTCCTATTCCAATTTTTCGTCTATAATGATTCCGTCCGATATAACCCAGGGGTCCCATCTGCAAAAGTGTTGAATCCACTCGCAGCATTACAAATCGTTGCTTTTAGTCAAATCGTACTTGTGGTTTCACCTCATTTGTTGCGGAATTCCCCTCCAAGCGGGCCAGCGATAACAAAACCCCTCAAGTTGAAAAAAGACAGCTATATTTCTGGCAGGGTGTTTCCGCAAATAGATTGAGCGTTTTTGTCAAGCGGAGCGCGTTTGTAATTTTTTTTATCAGAAAATGGGATGTCTGTATTTTTGATGGGCGTAGAAGTGCTGAAATAATGGTGGTCGTTTGCAGTTTTGTTTTTGCGAATTTGTGAAAATGTCGGTTAGTTTTTTTGTTGTTTTTTGAGTCATGAACAATGGGCAGTAATCAGTGGCACAATAAACATGAATTTGTGGTACATTAGACAAAGTAATCAAAATGTAATCGTTACATAAACACTCATTACACTGACTGATTAATGTTTCTTAATTTAGAGATAATATAACCGAATAAAACATTTTTTGTGTAATTATTATAAAATTGCTTAAAAAAGAAATAAAAATGTTAGTATTGCATGAAGTCGTTATATTCTCGGTTTGAAACACAATGTATATCGTGCTACGGAAACTTGAACCGTAAAACCAGCCCAAAGTTATAAAAGTCACAACAAAGTTGGTCGTAATAAAACTGATAGTTTATTACTTGAAAGATACAAATATGCTAGAATCCATGTTAAATGGTTATTTTTACATCAATGTAATGTTACAATTCAAAATATATGAAATGACATTGAGATCGTCAATATAAATAAAATAAAATTATAATTAACTTTAGTTCTATTTGGCGATGCGATTGGCCCAGTTCGTAGCGACCCTGCCTACGAAGCTAGCGGTCAAGAGTTCTATGCTCGGACTCGAAGAATAAATATTTAGGTACGTGATGACCGCGAATATTTGTTGCTGAGTCTTGGATATAAATATGTTTATCATGGCGGGATTATTGAGCCACTTGCTAACATTCTTAAATCGGTCGGGTTGTCAAATCACATCACATCATCACATGTAACATACCGTGTACGATTTGACAACCCGACTGAATTAAGAATGTTAGCAAGTGGCGTGGTGGACTGTACCGATAGTCCAATCATGTTTTTTTTTATTGATAATGGGTTTGCTCTTGACTAACTCCCGCCCTTGGAGGACGAAGATTCAGTCTACGATGTAGCGAGCTCACCCAGAAGATGCCTTCACCCTAGCTGTAAATAGGTAATGTAACTTAGTTTGGGAAGTCCCAAAGGATAAAGTGTGAGATTGTCTCCTGATATTTATTTATTTATTTACTAACAGAAAGTCATTTATATTTCGCATTTAAATTATTAGACAAAGAATTTTTTTATTTATGAAAAATAGTAATTCTAGTCCTAATAATAATAATTGCAATGCACTTAAGTTATTGAGTGACGCGGGAGTCGTTTCAATTGTTAAGTAAAATGCAACCACGCTCAGGCTTATCCAGTTAAAACCAGTTTCGCGAAAACTATTCTAGTACATATGCCATATTTACGATTCCCGTCAACGTTTAAAGATGGAGGCACGCCGCGAAACGCTGCGGTCTGTCACAAACTTTGGAATTAAATCATGTGGCGTTTCACACAATACGCCTTAAGTTTATATTTCGCTTGTTGAATGCTTGTACAAATGTTATGAGAATCAAAATGCGCAAATTTGTTGAAATAAAGGAGATGGAATACCAGCTGTTTTCTATACTGATATTATAAAGAGGAAAGATTTGTTTGTTTGTAATGGATAAACTCAAAAATGACTTAACTGATTAAAACAAATATTTCTCCCATAGAAAGCTACATTATCAGCAAGTATTTGATGATATATAAAATAATGTACTAAAGTTTACAGTACTCATCATTAACCACAAAAATATCGGAGTTATAATTCTAACTATTATAGTTAAGTCATAATAACTGTTTTTTTGTAAATGATAATCTCAAACTAATACTGATTTTAATAATTATTTCACCATTAGAAAGCTATCTCCAGAAGTAACATAGGCTATGTTTTAACTTATTTTACGGAAGGGAAGTGAGGGCGGTAAACTTGTATTTTATACAATGTTAAACTTTGTGTTAAACTTTTTACAATGTTTGGATGTAATGTTGTTTGCGAGTAAATGTGTGTCCATTTATGATCGGTTGACCAGATTTGGAAAAAAATAGTCCGTAATACTTTTAGTAAACCAGGGACCGGTCCGCTAACCGCTTCAAGGGGTTTTTGAAGGGGTTTTGATAAATAATTTTAGTAACCAAACCCGTTCAGCGTTAAAAACCATTTAATTTGCTTTTTAAGCGCTATCCCGAAAGAATGACCCATTTGTATAAATAAGCCTTATGAAGGGGTTTTCAGCTTTTAAGCAAAATTAAGTATTATCTCTGTCATATAACGCATAAAGTAGCTTTTCGTTCGTTGGCGCGCGGTGGATTTGACGTATCCGCGCCGCCATCAATGCTTACGATATATTGCGGGCTAATTGATGCCTTAACATAAACTCATAGGTTCAAAATTATATGGCATGTGTTCAAGAGTGGAGTGGGCGCTTACAAGGATACATGTGTACTGTAATGTAATGAACCGATAATAAATACAATTACCGGCTGATCACATTATTTGGCATTTTTCCGATATGAAATGCAAACGTACAAATTTAGAGGAGATTAAAAGGGGTTTTAAAAGGGTACGAATTATAATCTCAAATACTTTAAAAAACAACAAAATCAGTTAATACACTATGAGATGGTATACGCAAAGAAATATAAAAAAAGGTATCATTTTCCTGATCGTTGAGTAAAAAAGGCTATAAATTTAGAGGTCTTAAAATAAAAAAAATCAACCGATTAGAATATACCAAAACTTGGTTAATTGACCGCTAAAGGGAATTCTAACCTGGGATTAGGAAAAATTTGTATTTAAATATTAGTGTAGTCTAGGTACCTATGAAGGAAAGTACTTTCGCTCACGTAAAACCCTGACCAAATAAATATCACTAATGTCGTGCTACAGGCTTAAAGGTACGGTAGAATTCAATTTTGTTATTATGAAGCGATTATTGTAAAAAAATAATTGAAAAAGGTTATCTTAAAGAATCCAGGAAGGGCGTAGTGTAGAATTTCCACTCGTGGCACCGCTGACGACGACGCGCTACTTGCGCCTTGATGTTAATCGTAGATAGAACTCATTCCATTCCATTCAATTTTTCAAGAGGAAGAATAAATAGTTAGCTGGTACGGTACGCTGCAAATAAAAAAAACACACCCTATACATACTGAACCCTACGCGACCCTAAACAGAAAAAGAGAATAACCACCAAACTTACCCGATTTAGCTGGATAATCGGCAAAATAAACCACACTGGTTTATTAAACACTTACTGACAACAATCATAATAAATTTATCGTTGTTGAGATATTTTCAAACAAGATTTTGGACTTTTATATCGATATCACTCCACATTCGATTGCGATCAGGAAAATAATGACACAACTTCAATATACTCGCGAACCCATCAAGAAATTTGAAATTCAAATTAAAAGAAAATAATTAACCTGCCATGTATTAAACAGGCAAAACGGTCAAGGATAAGTTGCAACCATAAAAAGGAGGTTGTCAATGGCTAAGAATTAACATAAGCATAGAAGTGACGCTTCATGTAGCTATAATGCTACAGTACTTATGTTTACACTGTGCGCGTGTGATTCGCAAGAAAGAGTTAAATGAACAGGAAAGCAGTTGAAAGGGAAAGCCATATAGGCTAATTGCTAATATAAGGGCTAGTCAAGGGATACCAGTTGAATCAGCAACCAGATACACAATGTACGAGGAACGCCGTTCAAAGGCTTAAGCCGAGGAACAAAATAGTTTGTGATGTCTGCATGACAGACGTACCTACATGGTGAAACTAAAGTTTGACTACGGAACACTAAAAATGGCCGGTTCTCTAGGTAATCACATACATAAGTGCTCACATACATAAGTATACATACTCTGTTAAGTTTTCTATTCATATATCATAGTCGTAATAGAAACGATTAATCATAGTAATGACGGCATGATGAGGCGTGGAATTATCATCATAATGGAGTGACGAGGCACATACAACGCGGTTAGCCTAGTTGGTAGTGACCCTGCCTACGAAGCTAGCGGTCCCGGGTTCGAATCCCGGTATGGGCAAATATTTGTGTGGTGAGGGCGAGTTGTTCCTGAGTCATGGATGTTTTCTATGTATTTAAGTATGTATTTTATAACAAAGTATGCTTATCGTTGTATCTTAGAGCTTAGTTTGGGACTAGGTCATTTTGTGTGAGATTGTCCCTGTTATTTTATTTATTAAAGTTTTTCCTGCTAACTGCGGTTTCACTTGCCATCCCACATATATTTCTGAACAAGCTCACAAACTTATACATTAATGATATTATACAAAAAAATCTACCTTTAGATTCATCAGAAGCTTGCAAATGATATTATATTTACTTTTAAATAAATTTGATCTGCATTCATCATAATGATCATGTGAGGTTATGATATTCATAAATAAAAAAGTAGATTTTTATTCATTGAATTCGAAAGTTGAAAGGGGGAAAAAGGATAAGAAAAGCAAACTTAAACTCACAATTAATGTATACTTTATATAACAATAATCAAATAAAATATAAATCTAAGTACGTAAAAGTAAAGTGGCTACGTATGCGCCGGAAAAACAAGACTTTGTGAAAGTTTCCCAAAGTTCGCGTCTTTCCAGAAATCTCTCTCGAGCTTTTTGTGAATCCTTTAAGTGTGGAAGTTAAATTTGTACTTTGTAGCGAGAATTGTATGTGAAGGTAGAGCAATGTAAACACAATTGTGAACGAACATTATTATATTATTAAAAGTTTTACTATAGGTAGTGCATTTGACACATGTTTATCTCGCATGTATGACTTCATTTTCAATGGCTTTTTTAAATATTATTGTTTCAAACACGCATAAATTGATTCTGCGTGTAGTATAAAATGTTTATATTCAAAATAGTAGAGAAGAAAAACATTGTTACATAAACGGATGATGATGTCTTTTAAAGAGATTATTTGGAGGAAGAAAAAGGTCTAGGCGGTGCTATTTTCTACTTCGAATCTTGTGTAACAAAATCGTTAAACCAATATAATTAAAAACATACCTTTTTATTGAAAGAAACCAACTGCATACATTTTATATTGACATTTTGGTATGTACTTATTAGTAAAGCAAATAACAGGTTTCTACGTAACTATATATATATTAAATTTTATCGACGAAAAAAAGGTTTTTCTTTCTTTTTTAGGGTTCCGTACCCGAAGGGTGCCAAACGGGATATTACTAAGCCTCCGCTGTCTGTCCGTCCGTCCGTCTGTCTGTCGCCGGGCTGTATCTCATGACCCAAAATAGGTAGACAGCTGAAATTTTCACAGAGTGTGTATGTCTATTGCCGCTATAGCAACAAAAAATAAAAATTAAATTAAATTGAAAATTAATGAGGGGCCGTGATTTATTTGTTATATCCGGCTGTATCTCATGAACCGTAACAGGTAGACAGTTGAAATTTTCACGGAGTGTTTACTTTAATTGCCACTATAACAGCAAAAAAAAAAAAAAATTAAGACGGGCTCCCATACAAAAACGTGATTTTTTAAATTTTGTCACTCCGCGGGCTGTATCTCATGAACCGTAATAGATAGACTGTTAAACTTTTCACAGGATGTGTATCTCTGTTGCCACTATGACAACACATAATGAAAAGTTCATAGTATTAAATCTTGTACGATGGTACGGAACCCTTCGTGTGCGAGTCAGACTCGCAATTGGCCGGTTTTTTTATTACTCTTATAAAAAAAAACAGCCTATATACGTCTCACTGCTGGGCACAGGCCTCCACTCATAATGAGAGGGTTTGAGCTATAGGTAGAAAAATGAAATAAAAAAAAAATGTTTTTCGTCGGTAAAATTTTATTTAATGTCCCTCATTTTAATATGTGCACTTTATACATACACACCCTGTATAGAACTGACACTATATTTTAACTGATCTTCGATAGTATAGTGATAAGTATCCCCGCCTGTCACGCGGGAGACCGGGGTTCGATTCCCCGCCGGAGAGCCATTTCTGACAGTATGGGTAAGTATCACCATGTCCAGGACGACGAGATGGTGGTGGTGGTGGTGATGGAATAAATAAATCTCTTAAACTTTTACTTGAATTTTAATTATTTTTATATATCAATAGGTTAATACTCTAATACATCAATCTCATTTTTAATAAAATATAATATTAAATTAATATATATTCTAGATTTTGTATGTCTTTAATTCAATCAGCTCAAACACTGAATCCCTTATCGATCCGCGAATCGATCATAATAATTTTGAATTTTGAAGAATTTAAATCAATAAAAGAAACGTAAGAGTGGCCAGAAATAAAATCAATAGATAAAGGAGGTTGTAACCACCTTGTTACAAGCCCTATATCTCACCGGGGCACCATAGCGGCGCAACCAGTTGCCACCACCAATAAAATGTATGATTGGTTGCGCAACCAAGCAGTCGCCAGGTGAGATACCCTCCATAGACCTGTATACATTTTGTTGGTGGCGGCGACCGGGTGGCGCGACCATGGTGTCCCGGTGAAATAGGGCCCTAAAGGATGTTCCTCTTCTCGATTTGATAAAGGATGTTCCTCTTCTCGATTGTGACAGCAAAAAAAAACAATTAACTTGACTCCTAAATATCATGACATAACTCCATCAAATCCCCGGTCATGCGATCTGGGTGCGTAGCCAATAATCCAGTACATCCTGAGGTGAAGTCATAAATCGTTAACTGGGAGTCATTTTCGCTGATGCCTTTGGTGGTTGTCTGAGTCATGAGCGGCAGCGGTAGAGAGAACGGGGAGAAACGCTTATGGATTTTGCATTTATCTGCACGACATTTGACAAATAATTTTGTTTGACATATTTCCCTAAAATTTGTATTGTTATTATTTTGTTATTAAGACAAAAAAAACCGGTCAAGTGCGAGTCGGACTCGCGCACCGAGGGTTCCGTATTTAAGTTCGTACTTCAAAAATATACCTTTTTCATGTAGTATAATTGTATGTAATAAGGTCCATTTTGACTCGCCTAAATTTTACTACAGATCTTTAAAGTTTTTGGTCAATTTCTCGCAAACTATAAATTTTTTACACTTTGTTTTATTTTTCCCGTAAAATATATTTAACTATAAGTTAGAAATTTTTAGGACTTTTCGGTTAAAAAACTTCGGAGGGGGAAAACGGAATTTTTTAAAATTTTTGGTTAGAAATAATTAAAGAAGTCCGTCACGGAATATTAAAAAAAAATATTTTTGAAATGTGCAGATTGAGCCCTTTCATATGACACCTCATTTGCTGTAATCAAATCACTTTCATTTTCCAACTCTCCATTCTAGACCCCTTTTCAATTATTTTTAACAATAATTACTGTGCCAACTATGCCAAATTTCAAGTTGATAGCTTGTGTTTTTGCTGAGAAAAACTGCTGTGACATACAGACAGACAGACAACGAAGTCTCCCTATAAAGGTTCCTTCTTTACCATTTTGGTGCGGAACCCTAAAAAATTATGTAATAATACTTTAATCTACTATTGTGGTAAGTAAAACATGATTTTTAGTTGTAATTGAGTCTTGTCACGTTTCTTCTAGACTTCAAGGCTTTATATTAAAATAAGTTTTGTCTTTCAATTACTTAACTTGTTATGACTTAGGAATTTTCAGGCTTTAATCGGAAGGCTAAGTTTTCTGATCGCCTAGATAACTAATTTTAGATGTATTTATTGTTTTTCAAACGCGTACGTCTTTACACTTGCGCCAGCGCACCCACTCGCGCATTCCTACGTCAAGTTAATTGAAGAATTATTGCGAGCGCCTACAAATTTGATTACGCAGCAGTTTGGGAGAAAGCAATATGCTCTGGAGTGTTTGTTGTGGCAACATTGACGCGAATTGGGTTGTGTAATGTTGCCAGGAAGTTAGCAAAACCAGGGGTAGGGGTAACTTACTTGTTTAGTAGTTGGTAGTGGGTCTACAAAACTAAAAGTCGCGGATATGGTTTCTGGTAAGGCCGAACATTAAAAAAATCTGGTGACAATCTCTAGGCTTGTACTATGGTTACAAGGCAATGATATACATACTTATTTAGAGAAATACAAACGTAAATCTATAGAAAACATACACATGACTCAGGAACAAATACTCGCGCGCATCACACACAAATATTTGCCCATACCGAGATATGAACCTGGGACCGCTAGCTTCGTAGGCAGGGTCACTACCAACTAGGCTAACCGCGGTGTATGTGCCTCGTCACTCCATTATGATGATAATTCCACGCCTCATCATGCCGTCATTACTATGATTAATGGTTTCTATTGCGACTATGATATATGAATACAAAATTTAACGATTTGATTATATGAATAGAAAAAATTAACGAACTTGACGATTGTGAAGCAGGCGGTAAATACGATAATAAAGGGTGCGGTAGATAATATAGTAATTTACAGGAACGTCTAAGACCGAGGTTTAGAAACAAAGATTAGAACGATAAATCTGCCATCACAAAGCGCGTCGGCAGATAACGCAAAGGCAGATAGTTCACTTTTAATTATTTATGTTATTTGTTAACAAAGCACAAAACTACATTAAACATGTCAAACAGTAAAGTTCTACTCTTTATAAACGTACAAAAAACCTATTTTAGTAAAAGTATGCTTTGTCACTATCTGTCAGATTCAAATGTCACAAGGAAAGATAAAGACAAACCACATAAGCAGCACACAAGCTGTATAAGAGCTTATATAGCCCTTAAAATGAAACTAGAGTTATAATGGCTTTTGACGACGCGGTTAGCCTAGTTGGTAGTGACCCTGCCTACGAAGCTAGCGGTCCCGGGTTCGAATCCCGGTATGGACAAATATTTGTGTGATGAGCGGGAGTATTTGTTTCTGAGTCATGGATGTTTTCTATGTATTTAAGTATATATTTCTCTATATAAGTATGTTTATCGTTGTCTAGTACCCATAGTACAAGCCTAGAGCTTAGTTTGGGACTAGGTCAATTTGTGTGAGATTGTCCCCTGATATTTATTATTATTATTTATTATTTATTAATGGCTGTATAAGGTCTTATACAGCTTTTGGGCTAGTACTTGGGCAATACTTCAAGCATACTAAAGTTGTTGTGTATTTATAAATAAGAATGAATATTTTACTATTAAACAAAACAATTTTGTTATTTTTGACAGTACACATTATATTTTAAAACCTGCTTTGGCAACAAATTCAAATAATTATTTGATTAAAAAACTTGAACACTTCATACACTTTTTAAATAACTTTGAAAACCGTTTAAGTAATACTTTGTAGCAATTAGCTACATATCACTTAACTTGTCTTATCTCTCCACAGGGGATTTATGACTGTAATTTTTTTTTGCAATTATTTATCCATTTTACACATTCAAATTACACAACATGCAGGTTTTCTCACGATGTTTTTCTTACACTGCTACACAGTATGAGTCGCCACAACCGAGCGAACCAACCAGAACTTGGTACCTTACGATCACGAGTCAAATGCTCAAGCCACTAGGCCATCGACTGTAAACCACCATCTTTACATTAGGACAGTCGAGGACAGACGGAGAGATGCGGAAAGATGTATACACTTTTGGACCTTATTACAATGGAATAACGTGAAAAAGTGTAAACATCTCTCTGTCCTCGACTGTACACTGTGATGTACAATTTGCTTAGTATTCCGGGGCCGAGAGTCATTTTATTTATAGTCAACTGTACAACTCCACCAGCCTTGTATACAGCCTGCAGCAATAGAGGTGTAGACGATTTTGTTTAATATTTTTATTTTATAGACATACATGAAATATATCTAAAAAAATATTTGAAAAAAAAACACTCGTATATTAATTTAAAATGCCTTAAAATGTTCATTTAAAAATTTCTTGCTAAAACAATAACTTTTGTCATGGCGTCGCTATGATGATATGACACTACTAGAAGAAATATAATATTTAGGTATTTATTTTCGTTTAGCGTGTACACCCCTATTTAGAGGGACGCTGGTAGAGAGCCTTGTCGAGTCGATGATAGCTATGGTACTTCGTTTCCTTGTATAATTTTCAATCCTTGAAAAGCTAGTCAAATTTAATAGGTTTTCTGAAGTCATCACATCACTAGTACATATTATAAACTAAAAACCGTCCTTGCTTCGCTCTGGTTACTATTATATACATAAACCTTCCGTGAAAATTTATCTAACTGATGGTGAAACATACAGACGGCAGGAAGCGACTTTGTATGGTTTTGAGATGAAGCGTGCAAAATAAGTACAATCGGAAACAAAAAGTTGTTGTACAAATGAAATTTAAGACTGAAACTTTTATTATGACGCTCGTGGGCACTTAGGCTCATAGACATTAGTAATCTCTAGTCGCATTTTATCTGTCTTCTTACACCGGAGTACAACAATGCGAACACTGTTGGCGGCAGGTTAAATGCTAAGATTGGTAGCACTTCGGACGGACCCTAAAGAAAGTCCTACAATGATTAAAAATAACTTGTTCTTAGTTTGATGTTTGAGTTATGATCTGATGAAATGTACTTTAAAAAAAACCGGGCAAGTGCATGTCGGACCGTGTTCAGTGTAAGGTTCCGTAGATTACTACAAAAACCAAAAATGTTCTGCGAAAACCATACTTAAGTATTTAAAGTTACCTTAGCCGATTTTCGGTAGGTATAAACATTTTAGTCACCTGTAACTCAAGAACCAATGGTGTCTTCTTCGTTGTGATAGTTTTACTTTTAAATTGGTTATATGCGCTTTAATTAAAGATATTTTTCAGATTTTTAGTATTTGTATAGTTTTGGCTGTAAACGGTGCTACTTTTAAGGCTTCCCCTCTGACATATTAATTCCTATAATAATAATACATAATAATAAATCCAGCCTATACGCGCGGTCTCACTGCGGGCCACAGGCCACCACTCACAATGTGAGGGTTTGGGCTATAGTTCCCACGCGGGCCCAGTGCGGATTAGGAACTTCGCACACACCGTCAAATTGCTTTGCAGGTGTGTTGCAGGTTTTCTCACTATGTTTTCCTTTACCGAAGAGCTCATGGTAATTTTACAAATTATATTTCTCATATAAATTCCGAAGAACTTAGCGGCGTGAGCCCGGGTTCGAACCCACGACCCTCTTAAGAGTCGGCAGGTCAAACCATTAGGCTACCACGGCTTCTTTATTAATTCCTAATCTTATCTATTCTAGTTACACCATACACCCATCGCGTCTGCATCTCCGCCGCATTGTCATGCCCTCTCCTTTCATTCTTCTTATTTGTGAGACAAAAAAAAAGCGTTTTTCCAACGACAAAAGCTCTTAGAAAACAGGAATTAAAACAGCTCTAGAAAGCTAAGAAATTAATCGTAAGTCAAATAAAAATAAAAGCAAACGGCAAAACAAAGGTTGTATTTAATCGCAAGCTCGTAGCACAAAGACGCGTAGCAAGTGCTACGCCGTAGTAGTGCTACGAACAAAAGACGTAGCAAGATAAGGAAATTCCTTGTTTGGAGTTTAGTAAAAAGATTTGTATTTTCTACAACGTAAAGGTCTGGTGCAGCTTTTTAATAGAAGAAGTGTATTTTAGCTTAAGTAATGCCTTTGGTTTGGTTTTTACCATGAAATATTAATTTCTTAGCTTTGTCAAACAATTTATGTCTAGTTGATTAAAAGATTTCGTCTAGCAAGGGTAAAAGTCACTAGTTTGACAACACGGTTAGCTTAGTTAGTAGTAACCCTGCCTACGGAGCTAGCAATCCCTGGTTCGAATCCTGGTTTGGGTAAATATTTTTGTGATGATTCCTGAGCCATGGATGTTTTCTATATATTTAAGTATGTAGTTCTCTATATAAGTATGTATATCGTTGAATAGAACCCATAATAGTACAAGCCTAGAGCTTAGTTTGGGACTAGGTCAGTTTGTGTGGGATATTTATCTATATATTTGGTAGGTCCCTCGTGGTAAGTATAACAATAATTAACTTGTATAAGGAGGTCTCGCTCGCACAAGTTTGTGCGGTAAATACGTCTTGCGAGAATTTAAATTAATTAAGGATTTTTTCATAAAATAACTCTCTTATACTTTAGTTAAAGGATTAACAGTAATATAAAGTTTAATAGAAACATTTTTTCTAAGTTAGATAAGGTTTGGTTACGTTAATGCAAGGAACCGTGTTTCCTTGTTTTGCAGACACCCATTTCATCGAATGTGTCGTTTCACCGAATTTCATTTCATCGAAAGCTAATTTCTGCTGAAATTATTAAAATTATTGTTTTCAGGTTATCTTAAGCATGGGTTACGTAGGTTAGGTTAGACCTGTGATCACCAAATCATAACTCCTGCACGTGGAAATGGCTGTCGATGAAATGAAGATTCGGCGAAGTAAAACATTCTATGAAATGAGTGTCGGTGATTTAAGAGTAAACCTTAACAAAGTGCAAATAAAGACTGAAGTAGTCTGTGCATCATCTTATCATTGGGACACACAGATCTACACATTAAATGGTTTCATATATGTACTGAAATGAGCGGTGGGGATATTAACACCGCATGCGGTGAAATACTTTTGGTCGAATGTATAATTTTACAGTCGATGTTTTATGTAATTTTAACATACTTATACTTGTCATGTTGACTGTACAGTCAGCGTCAAATAGATAGGAGCAGTGAAAGTGGCCAAATATAACGCAACACATCTTTATTACTATAGGAATAAGGATGTGTTGCGATATATTTGGTCATTTTGACTGCTCCTATCTATTTGATGCTGTAATAAAATAATTTTTGAACTTCTTCTGTCGGTTTGACTTGAAATTAATCATACTTATCTAATTCATATGTCCGATGAAAATACAATAATTTTCTTATCATCAAAGCATCGGCGTTCAGTTCTACTCAGTCGATGAATAGCCGGCGAATTTACGTCGTCCGTGAAGGTGGGTAAATGACATTCAACTGCCTGCATATTCATTTAGTCGCTGGTTTCACAGACGACCAGAATGTCCCTGTGTTCATTGGAACTTAATCAATGGTTTATAACAGATCCGTCTAATTTGAACTTGTATCTTTTTACAGCGAGTTCATCATCAGTGACAGTAAATAAAGTGAACTTATTTAGGTGTGTACCAATTCCGCAGCACCCGTATATTTCAGATTGCCACAGAGGCTCGTCTGTCGTGCACTTATCTCCAGTTTTACTGCAAACGCCCGCGGGCGGTGCTTTCTTTTGAAATAACATTTTTGATAGTGTCATTCCTTACTCCCTCGCACCCTTTGGGACTCACTTGTCTTTTCTTTACTGGGAAATTTAGGGGTCCGCGTGCCATTTGCGATATTCAAAGTTTATGTGTTTTCTAGTCCTTTTTTACCTAACTTCTGAAAAAGGAGGGAACAGTCGAGGACAAAGATGTATACAATTTTGGATCTTATTACAATGGAATAAGGTGAAAAAGTGAAAACATATTTCTGTCCTCGACTGTACAATACAAAACACATCATCATCATTTCAGCCGAAAGACGTCCACTGCTGGACATAGGCCTCCCTCTAGGTTTGTCACAAGGACCGGTCCGGTTTCCCGCAATTTTAACCCCGTCGTCGGTCTACCGGTTCATCTTCTGTTACGCGGACACCACTCGAGAACACTTCGGCCCCAACGGCCTTCTGTTCTGCGAGCGATGTGCCCCGCCCACTGCCACTTAAGTCTTGCAAAAGAGCTATGTCGGTGACTTTGGTTCTCGTGCGGATCTCCTCATTCCTGATTCGATCACGCAGAGATATTCCGAGCATAGCTCTCTCCATTGCCGTTTGAGAATACAATTAAAAATACTCAGCAATGACAATACAATACAAATACTCAGCAATGTTGCTCTTGTCCGAAGCGCTAGTAGAATCAAGCCATATTACTGACGACACCTACGTGTAAAAGAGCCCTTATATTGGCCAATTTATTGAATAAATTATTTGAATAATAATATGTAAAACTTCTCAGTGTTACATATCTTTTTACAAAATCTAGTATTGAAAACCCCTTTGCCCTGAGGAAAGTCGCACTTGACATCTCTAGACAGTAAAGTTCTCGAAAGATATATTATTATGTTTCAGTCTGTAGTATCAGGATCTTTATCAGTAAATAAATAAGAAAAAGCACCACTGTATTTAGGTTTTCTGTCTAACCTTTTTCTATTGTAGTTGAAAAATTAAAAACATTAACTTTTTCATAACTTTCACGTAATAAAATAAAATTGTATATAGAAAAATAAAAAATAAAATTTTTTCTTTGTCGATCAGGTTAGATAAAAAATTATTGGACATTAATTGTATATTTTTTCTTTATTATATTGAGCTGGAATGTCGCATGACGTCACGTCTCATTAAAATTTTTACACAGAAGTGACGTCACGAGCCCCCACTTCCGAACTTTGACGCGCTTGATCTTTGTAATTTTTTGTTTGATTGACAAAAGAAAAAATATGTGTGCAATATTTTTTGATAATCTCACTGATGGACTAAATAGAATTTCGTTTTCTTTACGTTTATTTTGCCATAATATCACTGGTATATAGTCCATGATCCCCTTGATTATTTAATGAGCTCCCGATGTGTATAATGTCGCATGGTAATCAACTGTGAATCATAAAAATTGTTAAGTTAACTTATGATGATGATGACGATAAATAAAGATAAATGAACACACACAAAAACAGACGATTAATTTATGATTAATAATAGTTAGTATTTGATATATTCATTGCCGCAAAATCATCAATACAAATATTATGTATATGTATATAAAACAAAGTCGGGTTAGTTACACCATTTATTAACTCAAGAACGGCTTGATTTTTATAAAATTTGGCACACGGATAGTTTATTACTTGGATTAACACAAAATTTACTTTTGATCCCGGAACATTTTATTGTTCCCAAGGGATAAACGTAAATTTACTACGCGGACGGAGTCGCGGGTTAAAGCTAGTTTGAAATAAAATTTAAGGCTCTACTTCCTAAATAAGTGAGACCGAGTGTTTATTATAAGTATAAGCTTTCGGTCCATAGCTGGGGTTCGAAACCGCGGTCTTAGCGTAGTAGGCCAACGCTTTAACCATCACGCTAGTCAGACGGCGGCAGCCACAGCGACATTAAACCATATTGCGCGGGAAATCTTTTTGCGTGAAAATATGGGAAAACGAATTTTCTCAGACTACTACTAGATCGAATTCCCGCCCCCGTAAACCCCCATGTCGCAATTTGCATCGAAATCGTTAGAGCCGTTTTCGAGAACGCGAGTAATATACATATATTATATACAAATAATTATGGTTTCACATTTCTCCACCGCGACAAAAACTTATTATAATATTTTATAATATGTTGTACACAGTACATTTGTCTCAAGCAGAAGCTAGTGAAACATAATTATTTTCCATTAGATAAACAATCCTCTACAGCAATAAACAGCGAAGACAATGGCTGACAACTCAATTCACTGAAATTCAAGTGCAAAACTAACTCTTACTATTTCTACCTAGGGAAACAAAAGGTCGTATCTGTTTTTATCATTGGTTGCATTGACAACTTTATTTTTTAGTTGAAACGATTCATTTTCTTTTGACTTTTAAATTTAATTAGCTCTTTTGACTTAAATAAAATTACTTGTTTGAAACCAAGAAAAACTCTGTTACTTTTTTATTATTAAATCCAATTTTCTACCATTTATAAGGCAACTGCTGTCTAGCTTCCCTCATCTTTATTTGTGATACCATTACTCGTTTTGACGTTGCAATATCTAGTTTCATCGTAATGAACAATAATGACTTTTTTATTTTTATTAGAATTCTGTAAACATTTATTGCGTCTTGTACCTTTTTAATATATTGTCTTTTATAGACATGTTTTAGGGTAACTCTTCGAGCGTTTCAACCGCTCTCTTTCCCATGGTCGCATTATTGTCGAAATTCCATTGGATGCTATTTTCGGTTTTGGGCAATTCTTCGAGCGTTTCAACCGCCCTGATTCCCGTGGCCGCATTAATGTCTAAATTCCTGTAGCTTTGGATGCTATTTTCGGTTATCTTGTAGTGTCCTGACTTCTACAAAGCTTAACTGAAAATGCTTCCAAAGCTACAGGAATTTAGACATTAATGCGACCAGGGGTATGAGAGCGGTTGAAACGCTGAAGAATTACCCTTTAAAGGTCCGTAGCTTAGCAAAGGCCTAACTTACCCTTTAATTTTGTCATGTCCGTACTATGGGGACGATGTTACGTATTGTTATAAATTTTAGATACTAAACATAAAATTAAGCACAATCGTGTTTTTCTGAATAATGTCATCATGTATGTAGTGCTTAACCAATTTTTATATATTTGCAAAAGAAAACCGTTTCGTGGTGCAGAAATAAACACCAACGTGTATTTTCTAAATAAAAGAAGGTTTAGCACCATGTAGGTACATACGTGTTATAAACGTATGAGCATTTTTAACTACTTATTGATATCGTTTCCTAAAAATATAATAATAATAAAATATTTAAGTTAAACAAGTTTCTAAAATAAAATGAAATTACTTGAGATAATTACTTCATAAGCGGAAGTTAGAAGTTCCAACTGCTTCCAACCGGTTCGAACCGGTTTGAACGGTCGCCAACAGACGTTTTCACGAGTAAGTTATTATCTCAAACTTGTAATTCACTTTATTTTAGTTAAGTTTTAGTGAATTAATTAACAATATAGTACTTAGATTATAATTAAATATACGTATACAATTCAGGGACTGTAATACCGATATAATCTGGATATCGATATAAATATCTACAATACAATTACCGATGAGTTTATTCGGGAAGAATCGATATTGTTATCGATATTTTCTTAAAAGTACCGATATTTCTCGGTTATCGATATACAGTCCCTGGTAATCACTAAAGGGACCTCACTTCTTTCGGTTGAATACTCCATACTCAATACTTTATTGCTTGTGTCAATCAACTTTTTGATGTACCTCGTTGCCATGGTTACGTCTACTGGGTCACTCTTTAAAACTATAAATTTAAAGGATATAAATCTACATTACATTACTTTTTGTGGCAATTATAAGCCCATTCTTCTGTGGGCTTTCTTCTAAGCATATTAGTAGTATATATTATAAACATCTTTCTAAGAAACACTATCACTGTTGTCTCCTGGCTTACGGGCCAGAATAACAACAACAAAAAGTTGATCGACCCACTTAACTACAATGTAAATAACAGATGTTAACTGAAGATTATGAGATCATCATGGGCAATTTTTTTTTTAATACTTGTATTTATGTAGTTTCTTCTTTATTATAATCCATTTTAAAATATTGTTCTATTTTGTTACAGGTACTTTAAGGCGGCTGACACAAGAGCTGGATTAAATTACTATAGTTTACTTGATACTGGTTAAGATATATTTTTGTAGCTATGTAGTGTGTGTTTTTTTTTGTTTTTGTATAGAACGAACGACAACGCTCGGCTCCAGGTACTTTTTTTACATATTACGCAGATAAATATATGACGCAGGCACCAAAAAGGTCCGGACGTTTCCCGGCAATAATAATTGACGAAATTATCGGTGGACAAATATAAAAAACTAAACAAAACATACACACAGTCGAACATAATATCTCCTTTTTTTAAGTCGGTTAGAAATATCTTTGATTGCTTACACAAGTTACCTATATGCATGATGAACTAATATTTTTCCTACAACTGGTTCAACTAAAACACAACTCAAAACACCTAGCATCTTAAAAGCTAAGGCAAGAAATACCAGTGCAAAATTCACTATGATAAAATGTTGCCATCATTTCAATTTTTAAAACCAGCCTCGCTAAAGTGGCTCCTCCTTTGTATCCGTTTACTTTTTAAAAATGGCCGCTGCATTAAGTAAAGTACATTCAGCCAGTATTTGCATCGAGTTCTTGGTCTTTAGTTTTCTTGACTTATACGTTTATTGTTTTTTTTTTATTGTGTTTGTTTATGGTTGTTTTAATATTTTGGTTTTAAACGCCAGCTTTTTTAGTGTTTAGTGAATAAATAACTTCATGTTAGACAGGAAAATGATTTAGTAAAAAGCCATTATTATGTAAAAATCAAGTTTTCTTTTATTATTTTCTATCTGTATTTACATTATGTTAGTTATATTTATAAAATTTATGAAATGCACATTTACTCGAGTCACCTTAAAAACCACGCCACTGTCACAAAATAAAAGATAAAAGATATTTATTCAGTAAGCGGCCTGCGCGGGCACTTTTACACGACAAAATCTTCCAGCGCCTCCCAAGGGGAGACCATTGCTGAGAAAGATAATGCCATCATTATCATCACCATTTCAGCCGAAAGACGTCCACTGCTGGACATAGGCCTCCCCCAAGGTTTGCCACAAGGGCCGGTCCTGCGCCGCTTGCATCCATCGGTTTCCCGCAATCTTAACCACGTCGTCGGTCCACCTTGTTGGAGATTTGCCAACGCTGCGTCTTCCGGTACGCGGATGCCACTTGGGAACTCTTCAGCCCTAACGGCCATTTGTTCTGCGAGCGATGTGCCGCGCCCACTGCCTGCAAAATAATGTAAATACATATATAATATAACTACAGATTTAAGTGCAAGATGCTTTACACATCGCTGCTATGCCATATGTCAACCAAACTGGAATTTAAGTACCAATTTCACTATATCTTAAATGTTAATCGACTGTTAGTTCATACATTTTGACAGCTGTTAACGCTCTAATCGTCTGTTAAGTTGGTGAAATCCGACATAAACATTATATTTTAAAATAGACATTGATTTAAGAAAATCTCATTATAATAATGTTTTTAAAGTGTACATAAATTAAAAATATTTGACTAAATCTAACCATGTATTTAAAAAACTCGTTTAGGTAAACTTCCTTGCGGTACTTCTACATGAAAGCCGAGTGTTGTCGGTTGGCTGGTTTTCGCAGGGCGTGTGTGGCCGCCCTTATGCCTCAAGTGCGACTTGAAACGGAATTAAAAATGAAAAAATATGTGTACATTTTTAAATGATGTTTACACGTTTCGTGCCAGTGACACTAATAGGGTATGAAGTTACGTATATTTGGCATTTTGAGGCAGTGAATGTATTAAGGTGTCACATCAATGAAAGGAGTACTTAAGGGAGCCTGTAAAGTTAAGATTCTGTACTCTTTGTACTAGTTATTTACACAAAACTACTGTAGAAATTGCAACCCTATTACCCAGTAATAAAGGTGCTTTTCTATCAGCGGGCTCAACATGCATGAACGATATAAAATTTGACAGGTGCTAGGGAAATGAATACATCTATTCCATATTCTAACTTAAGACTTAACGCTTAAGGTTTAAAATAAAAGTGTCTAGTCCTGACTTTTATTACCTTTTAAAACTAAGCAACTATAACGATTTTTACTTTTTTTATAGCGATTTTATCAAGACGGGACACTTATTTTAAACCTTAAGCGTTAAGCCTTACGTTAGAATATGGAATAGATGTATTCATTTCCCTAGCACCTGTCAAATTTTATCTCGTGTATGCTTAAGCCCGCTGATTTGTGCGAGACAGGTAAACATCTCCACCAGCGCTAAGCTAAGCTATGAAAATTGATACTAATTGGTGGGTACACACCCTTACCTATAGATTAGTACATCTTTGGTGGAAAAGAAGCCTAATGCGGGTCCAGGCTTTAGAGTTATACAACGCGTTTAAGTTCTAGAGTACGGCGCGGTGCGGCTGACATCCGCGTGCTCTCAACGAGTTTAATTCGATTTTTAATGAGATTTCAAGTATTTGAAGTTTTTATTAGAGTTAGGAAGTAAATAAAATCTGTGCAAAGTTTTTACGACGCCGACAAATGTATTTGTTTGTGTCTTTAACTCTTTTATTTTAACCGACATCAATAATAAAAAAGCCGGTCAAGTGCGAGTCGGACTCGCGCACCGAGGGTTCCGCACAAACTTGTAGGCACCCATGTAAATAGGTCGTAAATCACGGGAATACAATATAAACAAAGTCCAGTATAAACTGACACGTCAGTTTTCCATGACTTGACGTTTACTTTGACGTATCTTGAGACGGGGATCACAGTTGAGATGAGTTTATTACGGCTCTAAGATGGAATGGGAGGGAATACCGGAAGTAACTATACACAACAAATCCAACACTGTTGGTGGTAGGTTAGGTAGTTGTTGCTTCTTGCCAAATTTCATGATTCTACTCGTAAGTCAACGGGAAGTACCCTATAGGTTTTGATTCCCTTGAGATTCCCTTCAATATGCGGCATAAACGGTCGTATCTTTTGATTGCGCTGACTTAGATGTTTGAGTTTTTCACTGATCCAAGGGTTAACGTACTGAAGTATTTGATGTGAATTTATACTTCATACCTTCGCGCGTTCCTGAGAAAAAGGGTCTTGACAGACACACAGACAGACACACAGACAGACAGACAGACAGACGGACAACAAAGTGATCCTATAAGGGTTCCGTTTTTTTCATTTGAGGTACGGAACCCTAAAAATGGAGGAAGTTTTATGCGTAAAGCTAGCCTATGTGTTAAGCCATGATATAAGCTATATTTATTCCGAATTTCAGCCAAATCCGTTCAGCCGTTTCGGTGTGAAAGAGTGACAAGCATACACAAACATTTTCGACGACTTAAAAATTTTATTTGAAATTTAAAAATTAAACATGTATACAATTTTTACCAGTTTTTTACATTTGTTACCACATCTTATAGACATTTTCGTCATAGACTCAATTGATGAAACATTTAAGTAACAATCTTTATTTAAATAACAAACCTAACCTAACCTAACCGAGTTAAAAACCACCGAAATCAGCGCCTAAAAAAACCTCTGAGCAATGAGCAAAAACTTCAACGGGCTCCGAGCACGTACATTTTCACTGGAGGGGCTTCGTCACTAGAAGATTTCAAGTATTAAATAACTCCCGACAAAATCGGGATCAGAGCTCATAACTTTTCAACGACTTAACGGATTTTCATCAAACCAAGCTAAGAACACTCTCGATTAAGGCACTTTTCTAACAAAAAAAATATATCAAGATTAGTTCATCCGTTTAGGAGCTACGATGCCACAGACACATACACAGATACACACGTCAAACTTATAAACACGTCGAGGTTTAAAAAATGGAATTTTCAATTCAAGATGGCGGCTTGCCTCAAATAAAAATGTAATGTCTGATCGATCGATGTTGTCTCAATACAAAATACTAGTCATGAAATTAAAAATAACTGAGCAAATTCTGTCTGAAAAGGCTTCAGATCGCGTATTACATTTAGAACTTTTCTGAAGACGATGAATTTTTGATATCGCTCTCAAGTAACGTTCTATTGTTTCTGAAAGAGTGTCAGTTCTATATTGAGGATGACGTTGGGTATCAATAAAGTAACAAGAATAAATAAAATACTGCTGCATTTTAAATTTTATAGTGAAATGTTACGGTTTCAAATAAAATGGCGTCGTTTACTGTTGATTTACTTATAAAGGGTGTCCCAAAATTTACGCAAGATTTGTAGAAAACACATTTTTTTAGTGTATTTTTTTTTATTTACCGGACAAAAGGAGGCCAATTCAAATCTTGCATAAATTTTGGGACACCCTATATACAGGTTGTCCGAAAAGTTTTTTTTTTTTACATAAGACAACAGTGATTGACCCCGATCTCACCTGATGGAAAGTGCAGATGAGGCCAAAGATGTAGATGAAGTAATCAAATAAAAATGAATAATTTTACAGCTGTTGAAAAAGAATGGATGAATTTTAAAGAGAATACCGTATATAGACTAAAATAAAAGTAACCAATGACATGTACGAATCTAAGGACACCTGGGAACAAAGGAAAAAACTGACCTGTGTATGTAAGGTCAATAATAGGAGGATAATTATTATCCTCCTTTTTAGAAAATCGGTTAAAAAAGAGACTCAACTCAAGTTTGAACTCACAATGCTGCCTAAGACGCCCACGCCTTTACCACAAGACTACGAGACTTAAGTGATAACAACGCTATATCCATATTATCCATACAGCGGGCATGACATGCATGGACGAGCTAAAATTTGACAGGTGCCAGGGAAATTAATAACATCTACTGGGTGTTTTTTTATTCGTCTTGAACTTTTTGGGGTTTAAATCAGTAAGTCATACTGATCAACTTTCACTATGGGACCAACCCCGAAATAGCGAAAAAAAATTGACCATCCCATACATTTTGGCTAGTCAGCTGATGATGTTTTGTATGGGAGGGTCAACATTTTTTTTGCGCGATTTCGGGGTTGGTCCCATAGTGAAAGTTGGTCAGTATGACTTACTGATTTAACCCCCAAAATGTTTAAGACGAATAATAAAACACCCAGTATTCCATATTGTAACGTAAGACTTTTATTACCTTTTATTACTAAGTGACTAAAGTGATTTTCACTTTTTATAGCGATTTTATCAAGACGGAACACTTTTATTTTAAACCTAAAGCGTTAAGTCTTAAGTTAGAATATGGAACTTCTTTTTGGTCACTTCAAGTCATATTTAGCTCTCTGTCGCCGCTAAGTCGCAACACTGAGCGTCGTATAACGTTATTAAATCTAAGGTATCCCCTTTTGTACGCGTCTTATGTGAACGAGTTGTGCTAGTTGAATGAGTTACAACGCTCAGCGGGCTTAGCATGCATACACGAGCTAAAATTTGACAGGTGCTAGGGAAATGAATACATAATATGTATTCATTCAACTAGCACAACTCGTTCACATAAGACGCGTACAAAAGGGGATAACTTAGATTTAATAACGTTATACGACGCTCAGTGTTGCGACTTAGCGGCGACAGAGAGCTAAATATGACTTGAAGTGACCAAAAAGTTCAGGAATTCATCAATAAAAAGTTTTTATTACTACATAGTATACAGGGTGTCCCAATATCAGTAACCCACATTGACACCGGAGGTAGACCAGCCTAAGACGGACCGAACCCGTGGCAAATCATGAAAACCATGCGATTTTTACTAAGATCATGTTAGGCTGGTTCGGTGTGGGGACAATGCGTAACGCATTTCCACTCCGTTAAAAAAAAAAAAACAAAAGTAAAAAAAAAAAAAAAAAAAGAGAAAAAAAAACAAAAATTGTCTGGTTCGGTCCGTCTTAGGCTGGTCTACCTCCGGTGTCAATGTCGGTTACTGATATTGGGACACCCTGTATACGTAAAACAAAGTCGCTTCCCGCCGTCTGTCCCTCGGTAGGTATATACGCTTAGATCTTTCAAACTACGCAACGAATTTTAATGCGGTTTTCACCATCAGTTAGATAATTTTTCACAAAAGGTTTATGTATATAATAGTAGCAGGAGCGAAGCGAGGGCGGGTCGCTAATTGAATAATATTTACAGTTTTAGGAACATTCTAGGAACATTTTGAATTAAAATGATGACCTGAACGTCAAATATTAAATGAATATCTGCACAAAACCGGCCGTCGTGGAGATCCTTGGGGAAGGCCTGTGTCCAGCAGTGGACGTCTTTCGGCTGATATGATGATGATGATTTTTTCAGTATTTTCATGCCACATCTTGTATCTATAGCCCCCTGTGATTCGTCGCTGTATTCGCCCCTAATCCAGTAACCAAGCTGGATTATATCAGTTTAATCCTCAAAACGGTTTTATTGACGCAGTCGTTTGCGTGTGTGCGTGCGCAGATTAACACGAAGTATAAGTACGAAGTAAACAACCTTATTAATATTTACATACGTTACAGTGCAAGAGATATTAGAGACTTTTTGGTTTAAGTAAAGGCCGTATTAAAAATCGGGCAAGAGCATGTCGGGCCAGGCTCAGTGAAGGGTTCCGTAGCTATTATAACAAATACAAAAAAGTACACCGGCAATAGAGCGTATATTAATGGCCTTTATGTCCTTTTGTTGAGAAGCGCAGTTTTTTGGCAATAACTCAAAAACAGTCATGTACGTCCTCCATCCTTCTTCTTCCTTCCTCGTTCTGTTTCCTTTTGTACGTCAATGAAAGAAAAGGAGAGCTAAACATTATCTGACAGATAGTGTTGTCTGGAGATTCAAAAATCCTGCGTAAAACTATATATGTGACGTTCTCAATATAAAGGGACCTTATGGAGGAAGGCAGTTACGCTCTTCTTGTTCTTGTAACTATACGAATACTATGGTAACAGTTCTAAAAACGGCGTAACCGCCTGCCTCCATAAGGTCCCTTTATACTGAGAACGTCACATATTTGTTCGTAAATAGACAGCAAGAGTAAATCCAGGACCCACGTACAACTCCTATAACTCGTAATTACGAATTTTCCTTATTTTGCCGAAAGGGCCCAAGTAAATAAAGTGAGTTTACTATCTTTATAATATATAGAGATAATATCGCAACTGCAGCAAATTCTGGTGAAATCTAAGTTCGCACCATCACTACATAGTATAAAACAAACTCGCTTCCCGCCGTCTGTCCCTGTATGTACGCTTAGATCTTCCAAACTACGCAACGGATTTTAATGCGGTTTTCACCATCAGTTAGATAATTTTTCACGGAAGGTTTATGTATAAAATAGTATACGGAGCGAAGCGAGGGCGGGTCGCTAGTACTTATTTAACCTATAAGTCGTCACTCACACGCCAATGACAGCTAAAAACCAGAGCTAATTTCAACCTTACGTCATAGACACTCGAGTCTATTTTTCGCTGTCAACCGTGACGGATATATCCGTCGTTGGCGTTGAACCAGTGGTGCGTATATATCCGTCAATGGCGTTGAAAAGGTTAAAAGATTAAAATGTCGCTTTGCTTAAGTTAAAATATTATGTCCACCAAGTCCATACTAAATATTGATACAACAATTTTGGAAATCGGTTCAGCAGTTTCGGAGGTTACCTACAACATACTGACAAACATTATCTATTTATAATATTAGTATAGATGCAGAGACTATTGCTTTTTAGGGTTCCGTACCCGAAGGGCGCCCAACGGGACCCTATTAATATGCCTGTAATATGTCTGTCCTAACTATAAAGAGCTGTATCTTTTGAACCGTAATGTATAGCGGGTTGATTTTTTTCAGAATATGTGTTATTACAACGAATTTCCTAACAAATAAAAAATAAAAAGTTTTATAATCAAGGGGGTCCCCATGCAAGAAACGTTTTTTTTTTTCAAAGTAGTTTTATTTTTGTTGTATCGTAAAAACGGTAAAACATACAAGCGTCTTTGGTATGAATTTTGAACAAGCCCTATAGAATAACAACAAATACTAAAAACCAGCCAAATGTGTACGGAACCCTCAGTGCGCGAGTCCGACTCGCACCTACCCGGTTTTTTTTTTGGTAGTTTTATTTTATTTTTTTCATTAGCTCTATTATAACTGGAGCAAATTATTAATAGAAGACATAGAAGATTTTGCTTTTTTCTTGAATTTTTTTTTTATATTTTTTTAATGGGTACGAAATTAGATGCTGGTATGTAAAACTAATAAAAAATTACTCATACAAAAACTTTCCTAAGTACCAAATCTTTGAAAAAGTCGTTACCAAACTTTAACTCTAAGCACAAACAAATAAAGTTAAGACTCCTTTGTTCCTATCCCCAACACTTAATACCAAACGATATTAACTCTAACCTTACGGTATTAAGCTACAAATTGGCTTGTAAAGTTTTCTTTCTACAAATCCTACAATTGTCATGTCTGTCACGCGCTAACATGTTACGTGACATATCGGACGTGACAAAAAAGGTTTAACTATGAAGTTATGACAAGGTGGTAATAACTTTGACGTGTTGCGAAAACCAAATGGATTCTCTATGACTTTATTTGGGTAAGTGCTTGTATGGGGGTTTATTTAGACGGGTTAAGTTAGGTTAGAGGGGTTATTATTGAATTACGTACAAATTTCACCATACCATGTTAATCCATTGTTCATACATTAGGAGATCGAATTTTCATCGATTTTCTGTACAAAAACAAAAGAAAGATAAAAAAAAAACGATCCATAGCTGGAGTTCACACCCGCAGCCTTTGCGTAGTAGGCCGACGCTCTAACCATCAGTCTATTCAGACGGCGTCAGCCGCCCCGCGCAATATGGTTAGTAATTTCATATATATAAATATATAAATGTTTCTCGTTTAATAGTATCAGATAGAACTACCACACAAAAATCATCATTTCCGTACTTACACGGCTATACATATTTTATCGCCCGTCCAATAAGCGTCGAAAGCCGAGAGCTAAAAGCACTCATGTCCGAACGTGTCA
Source organism: Tortrix viridana (assembly GCA_963241965.1). Classification (NCBI taxonomy): domain Eukaryota; kingdom Metazoa; phylum Arthropoda; class Insecta; order Lepidoptera; family Tortricidae; genus Tortrix; species Tortrix viridana. Next base: position 616,145 of record OY725197.1, read on the forward strand.
AAACGCGACATGTCAAGTGACACTTGTCAGTTTTTATCTACGGACCCACTGCAATTACTGTCAAACTGAGCTGTGCTATTTTCAATGTTATTGCAGGTGGATATGGTTGGAAATTAAAGCAAATGTATTTTGAGAATGGTTTGGATTTTTGATCAAGCGCTATTTGCGATTTGTCAGACGACGCGGTTAGTCTAGTTGGTAGTGGCCCTGCCTACGAAGTTAGCGGTCCCGGGTTCGAATCCTGGTATGGGCAAATATTTGTGTGATGAGCGCGAGTATTTGTTCCTGAGTCATGGATGTTTTCTATATTATGTAAGTATGTATTTCTCTGTACGTATGTATATTGTTGCTTACAGCGGACTTTGGAACTGGGTCGATTTTTGTGAGATTGTCCCTGTTATTTATTTATTTATTATTATTATACTTTTAGTTGACACTATCGGTCTGTTTAATTGTAATTCTGCCCATTTCTATTTTATGACAAATAAAGGGAAAGTGATAAATTTAACTGTCAGATATTTTTTTTCGGGGATTAAATAAAAATCGACCTTTACCGCCTATATATGAGATCATAATGGTCAAATAAAATTTCAAAGATAAATTTAGCCCTTTTCTTTTCTTACTCTTGAAAATATACAAAAAATTGGCGAACTTTAACTGGCAGATAAATTTACCTGTGTGAAACAGGCCGTAAATAATTTGTAATACAGGGTCGTTTCAATTTAATTTTGTTATTAGTTCCCGAAATTAGTTTTCACGCTTCGTCGGCACCGATAGGATTAGTTATCAATTTGAAGATTCAATTAACAGCATTACGATCATGTTGTATGTATGTTTGTTTGTGTTTAGATGCCGGAAACTTTGCTGTGAGCAAATATGTATGTTTGATTGATTTAGTTGTGGTATAAGGGAATTGATTGCTTTTCAATGATTGTATACAGATTGAAATTATAATAACCCGCTTAAGGCTTCGACACACCAAACGCGTGTCGTCAGCGTCGCGTTGCGTGGCGTGAGCGACGCGGCACCCGGCACACCGCAGGCGGGCAGCAGCTTCAATATATTTATCAAAAAAAAAACACTTGTAGACACAGTATAAATATAGCTTAAGCACTAAAGAAACTACGAACGAACGTTCGAAACGTCGCATGTCTCAACCTTCCGTCTCGACGCGACACCCGCCACTGACAGCACTGCTACGTCCGCTTAGGGGTCTCGTTGAGAGGTGTGTCTGTGCGAGTGCGACGTTTCGAATGTTTGTTCGTAGTTTCTTTAGTGCTTTAGCTATATTTATACTGTGCCTGCGGGATGTTTTATTTATTTATTTATTTATTTATTTATTTATAAAATAAGGTACACCAACAACAAACATATTAACACAATTACAATAGCTAAGATAATAAGAGAAGAGTCTGATATGCATGTCAATAACAGGCGTACACGACATTCACAATAAAATATAAAATAATTAAAAAGTACAATTTTTTTTTTTTTTATATTACAACGTACATAATTGTTTGATAAATAAAAGTAAGCAGAACTTTTGATGAGTTTATTCATAGAATAAACTTATTTTAAACCATAACAACGTTTTTAAGGCGTGGCACGCATATCTGAGCCCTTTTTAGCAAAAAAGGTGTTCCAGGTGGCAGCACTACATAGTATAAAACAAAGTCGCTTCCCGCCGTCTGTCCCTCTGTATGTACGCTTAGATCTTTCAAACTACGCAACGGATTTTAATGCGGTTTTCACCATCAGTTAGATAATTTGTCACGAAAAGTTCATGTATATAAAAGTACCCGGAGCGAAGCGACAGCGCTTCGCTAGTGCTTTATAAAATAAATATTAACAGTTTGGCGAATTTTTTTGTTTACCTACTACCTTTTTTGAAATAAATAAATAAATAATAAATATCAGGGACAATCTCACACAAATTGACCTAGTCCCAAACTAAGCTCTAGGATTTTACTGTAGGTACTAAACAACGATATACATACTTACTGGTATATAGAAAAATTCATACTTGAATATTTAAGTAAAACATCCATGACTCAGGAACAAACACTCGCGCTCATCACACAAATATTTGCCCATACCGGGATTCAAACCCGGGACCGCTACCTTCGTAGGCAGGGTCACTATCAACTAGGCTAACCGCGTCGATGTATTGACAAAACTACTGAATTACTTCTAAATCTCAAATCAGAAGACATAGTAGGTATCCGGCACAAAATAAAGCATTACCTATTTGTTTCTTCCAAAAATAACAAAACTAAAATTGTGACGTTCTCAGTATAAAGGGACCTTATGGAGGCAGGCGGTTACGCCGTTTTTAGAATTGTTACCATAGTATTCGTATAGTCACAAGAACAAGAAGAGCGTAACTGCCTTCCTCCATAAGGTCCCTTTATATTGAGAACGAAATTCTTTACACAAGGCAGATACACAATTTTTCTAATAAAACTCATTTTTTCTAAATCGCCGTAATATTTCCCGTCGGGCATATCCACACGTGACAGAATCGCCACTCTTATGGCGCGCCATTACTCACAAGGATGGGTCTTTATAAATATACATGGGGCGAGTGGGGGGAATGGGTGCACTTGAATTTTGATACGCTTGGGTTTCTAGTTTCAAAATGGCGGGTTGTCCTTCACCTAGTTTTTATGGTTCCGTGGCCAAAACGGAACCCTTATTGTTTCATCATGTCCATCCGTCCGACCGTGTGTCACATGCATTTTACTCAAAAACTACAAGATTGTTTATTGAAATTTGGAGTAAAGGGTGTCTTGTAGAAGCCGCTACTTAGTTTGGTAGTTAAATAACAAAAAAAAATCTAGTGGGGACTCTGGAAACTGATTTTTTTTTCAGCACACTTTTTTTCTTTTAAAAACACTAAACACTTTCGAAAATAATCGCTCCGACAGTTGCATAAATTGTGTGCCCCCCTTTATCTTTTAAACTATATATCCAAAAAATATGAAAAAAATTACAAAGGTAACTCTTAATAAATACTTTGAGCCAAAATTATTTTCAACATGATCGGATATACAGTTTTTGAGTTATTGCCAAAAAACTGCGCTTCTCAACAAATGGGTGTAAGTACCATGAAGATACGCTCTTTTGCTGGTGCACTTTTTCTAGATTGTTTTTTTGTATTTCTAGTAATGGCAACGGAACCTTACACTAAGCATGGCCCGACATGGTCTTGCTGATTATAATGAAAATACATACAAGGCAACAAAAGCATGGAATCTGTGGTAGAAGCCATAGTTTATGCGTATGATATCCTCTCGAATATTTCAGCCGAGTTGCGACGGTCACAAAACAGTCGACCTACTTCTATCTGATTTGATGGACGGCGCTAGGGTTGCCACTTTACAAATATTTTTGAATTTATTTTTAGGGTTCCGAACTTTACTCTAAAATATGTTTGAATTAATTTTTAGGGTTACGTACTATATTCTAATACTAATAATACTAGTTACGCCTGTTCGTTTGTCTGAACTTTAATTGGCTTTTTTACCTTAATTTACCTACGTCTTAAGTGCGTAGGTAGTACTTAAGATGAAGTTTTCACAAAATATGGGTTGTCGTTATAGTGGATATTCTATCAAATAATCGGCACAAGCATAGAATCGATTCAAAAATGTTGGTTCGATGTAGATTACTTACAGATTAAGTAGAAAATAAGGAATATTAATGGTGATACTATATTTTTATAATTTTATTTTCCCCATCTTTCGCGCGTCTAAAGCTATGTGACGTCATATTGAATCCAAAATGGTGTGTAAATCGGTAACTCGAAAAAAATTACAAAAGTATGATTTATTAGGTGAAAAATAACTAAACTCTATGACAGAAAAAACAGCACGAAAGACGACGTGATAACGTTTATTTTTTTCCGTAGTCGGATTTTTTTTTACTTTATCTTGTACTTACAATGTGAGATGATGTCAGCGTGCCAGCCCTGGACACTGGTTAGTAAATCAATCACATTACTCGCGGAAACAGAACGTCATGTATCATACTGATTGGCTGGTTTGAATGGACTGCGCGATAATCAATGGCCGGCTTTAGCTTTAGCTGGACTGTGAATAATAACTATGTCAATGTAAATCATACGAGAAACTTCAATTAAACTATAGAAGAATTTTGCGACTTCCGTTAGCGTAGAAATCGTTTATCGGCATTCCCTCGTTAACTGGTCCAATTTTCCGGGATAAAAAATATCTAAGACTTAAAAGCATGTCAACGCAAAAAAAAATCCGGTCAAGTGCGAGTCGGACTCGCGCACCGAGGGTTCTGCATAAACTTGTAGGTATGTAAATAGTTCGTTAATCACGGAATACAATATAAACAAGTCCAGTATAAACTGACATGCAATAATTTTGCAGTTTCGTACTTAGTATGTGTCAGTTTATATTGGACTTATTTTTTATGTGATGTAACTACAAATTAACGGTTTTCGGATTTTTTCCTTTACTTGTGCTATAAGACATTGCTTCTTGCCAAATTTCATGATTCTAAGTCAACGTGAAGTGCCCTATAGGTTTTGATTCCCTTGAGATTCCCTTAAATATGCGGCATAAATAGCCGTATCTTTTGATTGCGTTAGCTTAGAACATTGAGTTTTTCACTGATCCAAGGGATTGCAGACCTTAGTATTTGATATGAATTTCAACTTGATACCTCCCACGCGTTCCTGAGAAAAAGGGTCTTTACAGACACACAGACAGACAGACAGACAGACGACAGACGGACAACAATGTGATCCTATAAGGGTTCCGTTTTTTTTCTTTTGAGGTACGGAACCCTAAAAACACCAATCGGAAAAAGCATATTTCCTCAGTATGAAAACTGACAAACTAAAAGGAAATTGAATTACACTGCACCCTTTAGTCTCTTGGACCACCCTTTATTCTTTCATTTCATTCCCAAGTCTCCAAATGACTTATTTCCACTCCGCTAAGCAATCCAATTTGAACTTAACCCACTTGTACATTAACTTGGAATCAGACTGGCCCTTGAAATTTCAAATACGGGGTGACGTAGATTTGTCACTTGATTTGAAATATGGCCTTTTCTAAGCTGTTTGCGGAACCCTGCTAAGCTGGGAGGGTCCTGCATATATGAATATATAGCTAAAAGCGAATATATAGCTTTTGGCCGTGGATTTACCCGTGCTGTTTCCAGAATGTTCCTTTTATATTAATCCTTTGAGAACTTAGTATTTACTTAGTACCTATTTAATTTATGATACTTGACTATTCGTCTTATATATAAGGTGGAGTTTTAGTTAAAAGGGAATATGCATGATTTAGTTTTTGCTTTAATAAAAAGTTATTCTTGTAACAAACATGAGAGAAAAATATTTTTCGAATAACTACAAAAATAACCAAGATATTAGATATTAAAAAAGATAAGATAAAAGATAGTTTATTAAGTAAGTAGGTAGGCCGCACGGGCACACTACACGTCAAAAAGATAGTTTCTTATATGGGCACAGTGCCCGCTGACGTCACTCTCTAATTCGTAATTTTTAAATGAATGAATGAATGAATGAATGAACACAAAACATGCTTATATTATCCGTATTTTTGGTCGATTTTATTTGCAATTTCACTTTTTGCCATCTCTTTTACGTTATTTCATTTTTTTTTTTTAAGAAATGCGATAAAAATTTAATGCATATTACAGTCATAGAACTAACACTGGAAAACTACATCAATAAAATTAAGATATATACAAGAAATTATAATGGTCCGCCTGTCATCTATCGCGTTGCAGAATCTCAAGCATTCCGAGCACGCCAGCAGGTCACACGGTGCTGATGCCGGGAGAGCATACAGCAGCCCCAGGGCACGAAGCAGTGGCGAGTTTTGCGAGCTGGCCAGTTTCAGAGTTATCCTGTGTAAATCAGGGACAGTCTTGCTAGTTACTCCACAAGTTCCTGAGAACCTCACCTCGCAAGATATAATCCTAATCATTTTAATAGTAAGCCTTAAAAAAAATTCAATCGATTTTGGAAATTACTTTTTTCTAACTACCTACGATGTAATTATATGTAACAAACCTGTCAAATTAAATCTAACATCATTTAAGATCACCACAGGGCTGGGTAGTTCAATTACTTGTATTTCAAATACTACCTAATAAAGTATTTTGTATTTAGTATTTCAAATACCTCACTTACATGTATTTTGTAATTTATATTTCAAATACTTTTAAAATACATTTGCATAAAAATACTTTTCTTTTCAATTCTCTTGTGTAATAATATAAGCGTAATTTATTTTAAATAAAGAAAAAAAACATAAGCATAAAACAGAAGTGCTATCAGACAAGTTTCTGCTTGTTATAAAATAGATATCCAGCTAATGAAAGTAATCTCTTTTTATTTAGCCTCTCTAAAGAAATAGATTTGAAAATCTCTAATTTGTATTTTGTTTCAAATACATGGTCTTGTATTTTAAAAACTCGTCATGATTTTTTTTTGTATTTAGTATTTCAAATACCTCATTCAAATGTATTTTTAATACTATGTAGCAGGTATTATTCCCGGCTCTGTTTCACTATAACCCTACTTGACAAAAAATCCATATTCGTATAATGTAGGTAAGTATTAAATTCACATTTTCCTGATAAAATTTCCCTTTTTTGTGTCCACTAAGTGTAGTGCTGTGTTTACGGCTCGAGGAGAATGCGCTAGTGTGACCCCGCATTAATGTTGCATGTGTTAAGTGACCGCATTGTGACCCTTGCTTTATCCCCTAAAAAATGAATATATAGGTCAGGGGGACAGTTGGAATTGGGATATATACTTGGAAAAATATTTGAATTATATGTAAAAAAATATCGGCACGGGCTTTACTTACTTAATAGGTATATAAAAAAATTGAAAATAAAGAAAATTAATGACTACTTTGATGCTAGTAAATAACCCTAAAATAACAATCCTTTTGATCTTTTTACAGTCTACGTACAGTCAAGGTTATAAATATAGATACGATCAGAGTGTCAAAAATATATAACCACGACCTTATTACAGCGACATAAGATCGCGGTAATATTTTGTGTGATGAGCGCGAGTATTCGTTCCTGAGTCATGGATGTTTTCTATATATTTAAGTATGTATTTCTCTACATAGGTGGGTGAATCAACTTTTAAGGTACTCCTCATTTTTCGAAATGTTTCGCAAATTATATTATTTTAGGAAAACTATTTATTTGCTAGCGTCGTGGCTTATACGGTTATAAAATCAGACAAATAGGCTAACATTAAAAAAAATAGTTTTAAAAAATAGTACAATTTTAAATAATAATATAGTTAATAACGCAGGGGATGATGTTGTCCCAAGGTTTTGTATGAATAATGAGCATTTTCCCCTGAGTTACCAGGGTTCTTCGAAAATTAAGAAATATGTGAGGTGTCTAACATGTGGGATCTGTAAATATGATGGTCTGATTTTAATATTCATAAATTATTATTAATCATAAGTCACCAAGGAAAGTTTTAGTGCCTCAAAAGAAAAGGAATACCTTAAAAGTTGATACACCCAGTTATGTGTAGCGTTGCCTGGCCCATAGTACAAGCCTAGAGCTTAGTTTGGGACTAGGTCAATTTGTGTGAGATTGTCCCTGATATTTTTTTTTATTATTTACCCATCAGTCCTACTCGCACTTGACCGCTTTTTATTGTTTATTCCAAACACTTTATTTTTACTGACCATAAACTATTTACCAACCGCAATTTCCATAAAAATCTGCCATTCACAACACCATCTAGAACCCCACTGAAACCCACAAATAATCTCTCCCCAAACACTCTTTATCAACTTACCCTCTTAACAAGTTAAAAAAAAACATTTGGCCTTTCACGATTTTATGGACACTTTCCAAGAGCGAAAGGGTGAGCGAATAGCGTGACGAAATGGATGCAAGGTCCACTTATCAGGCCTTTTATCCTACTTAAAGCTTTATATTGAAACCAGCGACTAAATGAATGTGCAGGCAGTTGAATGTCATTTACCCACCTTGACGGACGACGTAAATTTGCCGGCTATTCATCGACTGAGTAGAGCTGAACGACGATGCGTTAACAGAATAACATAGCAGGTTGTCTTAAGCATGGGTTAGACCTGTGACCACCAAAAAATTATAACTCTTGCACGTCGAAATGCCTTTCGATGAAATGAAAATTCTGCGAAATAATACGTTCGATGAAAGGTGTTTCGATAAAGTAATGAAGAGCTACCCCATGGCTACATTATGCCGTAAGTGTTTTTATAAAGCCATAGTATTAATTTCGAACACGGATTTTCAAATTAAAATTTGAAATGTGTAATGAAAATTGAAGTGGTACTAATAATAAATTACCAAAAACTGTCTTAAAACTACAAGCTATTCGCTATTTAAAAATAATTGTTTACGTTTTTAGTTGATAATCCTTTTTTTTTCATACAAGAATATTTAAATAATGAGATGTAAGAAAAATAATGAAAATATTAAGTAAGAACTTAAAATGTATAATATACTAATGTAAGTACTATTATAGCTATTTGAATGCCTAACGGCAAAACATAGTGATTCTAATTGGCTATTTGACTAATGTCAAAATAAATTATTTTTACACTACCACTAAATCAAGCTTTCGAAAGTCACACGGAAAAACCAGCAATCGTTTATTTTTGGAATCTAAACGATTTTTAATTCAACAAAAACTTTATAAAGGAACACTGAAAATTTTATTGTGACGTTACGTTTTACTATTTTCATACTAACTTCATTCTAACCGGGTCGTTTTGTCGTTTCAATAAGAATTGATGATTTAGCCTTATTGGCTAGTTGACTAGACAGTCAACTAGCCAATAAGGCCAAAACATCAGATCTGTTACACCTAAGTAGGTAGAATAACTAATCCAGCCTATAATGTCCCACTACTAGACACAGGCCTCCACTCACAATGAATGTGTTCGGGCTATAGTTCCCACGCGGGCCCAGTGCGGATTGGGAACTTCGCACACACCGTCAAATTGCTTTGCAGGTGTGTGCAGGTTACCTTACGATGTTTTCCTTCACCGAAAACCTCATGGCAAATTTACAAATTAAGTATATTTCGCAAATAAATTCCGAAAAACTTAGAGGTGCGAGCCCGGGTTCGAACCAATGATCCTCTACACCTAGGTAATGTTTCACAATTAATTGTTTGTATTTGAACTTTTACCACGTATTTATACGGCCATTCTTGCTTGCACATGCCCATATAGGCTGTTCATTTACCACCAGGGGCCGGCATGTTTTTTCTCCGCTCCATAAAAAAAAGTTGGACTGCGTCTTGAGTCCGTGACGTCACTCCGGCGCATCTTAAAAGCTAAATCATGCGCCAAGTTTGACAGTAACGTTCGGCAGTTACTGCCAAGTTGGGGAATTAGTTCAAGTTATGTAGCGGTAAAGATGTTAATGTGGCGTGTAATATCGCCGACGTTTGGGAATCCGGAAAGTTTTGTTATGAGTTACCCCTTTTTATGGGATTTAGTGGTGTAGTTCGACCTTTGAATGGTTTGAATAGAAGAATTGAATAGAAGTAGAAATATTTTTTTTTTAACCAACATCAACGTATGGCACATATTTCGGCAGTTCTTTTAAAAACACTTTAAAGTTTGTAGGCATTTTTTTTGAATTAGTGAATATTTTCGGAAATAATCGCTCCGAAAAAATACATTGTGTCCCATCCTTTATCTTTAAAACGGTATGTCCAAAAATATGAAAAAAAAATTACAAATGTAACTCTTAATAAATACTTTCAACCAAAATTATTTTCAACATGATCGGATATACGGTTTTTGAGTTATTGCCGAAAAACTGCGCTTCTCAACAAAAGGACGTAAGTGCCATGAAGATACGCTCTTTTGCTCTTGCACTTTATTTGTATTTGTAGTAATGGCGACGGAACCCTCCACTGAGCACGGCCCGACACGCTCTTGCTCGGTTTTTTTCAAACTTGTACACAATGTATTCTAACATACAAACAAAGCTATAACTATATCTATTTGTTTATCAGGAACGTCCAGAGAGCAAAGCTGTAAAATACACTGTAGCTGCTTGTTTAGGAGTTCGGAGCGGACGCCTAACAAACACGTAACAAAACTTTTGTAATAAAAACTCCGGAGGTGTAGCGACACGTATTAAAAATAAAATTGAGTTTTAGATTACATGGAAGTAAAATGTTAGTGTGTGTATTCGGCTGAACCTTCATTCGGTACATCTCTTAACCTTTACCAATATAAACTTACTAAGTCTATGTAAAGGTTAATTATTTGACCAAATTTTAAATTTGATATTTATTTAGTAAACGTGATGAGTGAAGTGTTGAGTGGTATTTAGTGTTCTTGATATCATACTAAAAGTAGATTTTTTGTTACTAATTTCACTCAGTAAGTCAGCTTTACAAAAATAAACATAAATCAATTTTCCGTACGTGTATTTTAATGTCATTTTAAGTTATAAATTATACTTACACCTGTCAATTATAATCAAGTTTATAGTGTAAATACTTCAAATAAAATTGTATAGAATTTTTAAACTGTATCAAATTATCTTTTCTATTCCTAACAGACAACTAAATTGTGACGTTCTCACTATAAAGGGACCTTATGTAGGCAGGCGGTTACGCCGTTTTTGGAACTGTTACCTTAATATTAGTATAGTTACAAGAATAAGAAGAGCGTAACTGCCTTACTCCATAAGGTCCTTTTATATTGAGAACGTCACAATTATATCCTTCTAAAATTATTTCATTTTAGCACCTGAAACACAGACTTCGAACTTATGAAACTAAAAGTTGGATTATAAATTCAAAAGGGGCTTATTATTGAAGCTGTCGATATTTTCATGGATGATTAATATCGAATGTCAGATTTCAGATGAAGCGTATAAAATTATGAAAATACGCACGTTGTAATTTGATAAATTTTGATAAAATTTCAAGTTATTTTAGTAGATTATTTTTGTTCAGGTTTTTACTTTTTGTGTGGGATTTTTTTCACTTAATTTTGACTGTTGAGATCTATATTCAGTGATAAAACTGATCCGTACCTCAAAAGGTAAAATGGAACTCTTATAGGATCACTTCGTTGTCCGCCTGTGGGTCTGTCAAGACCCTTGTTCTAAGAAACGCATGGAGATATCAAGTTGAAATTTATACCAAATACTAATGTCTGCAATCCTTTGGACCTGTAAAAAAACCAAACTTCTAAGTCAACGCAATCAAAAGATACGACCGTTAATGCCGTTTTTGGATTTTTCCCTTTACTTGTGCTATAAAGTATTGCTTCTTGCCAAATTTCATGATTCTAAGTCAACGGGTGGGGGGAGTCACTATAGGTTTTGATTCCCTTGAGATTCCCTTGAGTATGCGGCATAAACGGCCGTATCTTTTGATTGCGTTAGCTTAGAAGTTTGATTTTTTCACAGCTCCAAGTGAAAACTCGGGAAAAGAGGGAAAATTCTTTAATTGTTTACATACCTCCAAGTTTATGCGGAACCCTCGGTGTGCGAGTCTAAATCGCACTTGACTGGCTTTAGTTTGATAAAGGGTATTAATTTAAATGCCCCTTTAGTTTTTTATACCAGCCATGGCCAAATGTCCCGTTAAGATAAAAAAATATAATGTAAAAATTATAATGAATAATAAAATAAAAATAAAAAAATATCAGGGACAATCTCAGGAACTCACACACACAAATATTTGCACATACTGGGATTCGAACCCGGGTCCACTAGCTTCGTAGGCAGGATCACTACGAACTGGGTTCACCGCGTCGTCGTAATAATGTAATAATATTGTCAAGAAATTATAACGGGGCAGTTTACAGTAAATTGGGTAAGAAATTTTAACAACGACCACAAAATTAAATTAGTATACTGTTTTTATATTAACTAAATAAAATAAACCATACCAATACTCATGGCGCTACGTCAATTCATATTTAAACGTATTGACAGTTATGGCAAAAACCGGAAAACGTCGCGAAATACGGAGAAGTGTCGAACGACAATGTCACTCACGAATGTCTATGACCTTAATAATAACTCCCTCGACTGTCACTCTCTATTATATTAAGCAGTTTGCTTGTCAGCTTATTCGATATTTCGCTTCAGGAAAACAATTGAAGTTTTAAGGCGTGAATTTCAGTTGTTTTTGCGGGTGGTAAAATACTAATACCCCTTCTGCACGATCGGGCGGTTGGGCCAACCGAGGACGCAGCTATCTGTAAGAACGAGACGTATATATTACTATCTTATTTTGACAGATAGCTGCATCCCTCTAGGTTGGCCAACCGCCCGATCGTGTGGAAGTGCTTTGAGCCTGCCGCAAAGGCGCCTTTAGACGAGCAAGTTCTTGAGCAATATTTCCTTCAACAGTAATGGATCAATTAGTGGAAGGATCTGGAGCAACAACAATTGCGGCAATTGTGTCGCCAGTATTGCATTTAGTTATTGACGAAGCAGTTAGCTTAGTTGGTAGTGACCCTGCCTACGAAGCTAGCGGTCCCGGGTTCGAATCCCGGTGTGGGCAAATATTTGTGTGATGAGCGCGAGTATTTGTCCATGAGTCATGGATGTTTTCTATATATTTAAGTATGTATTTCTCTATATAAGTATGTATATCGTTGCCTGGTACCCATAGTACAAGCCTAGAGCTTAGTTTGGGACTAGGTCAATTTGTGTGAGATTGTCCCCTGATATATTTTTTTTTACATATTTCTCAAAGTTGATAATTACAGGGGCAACTATTCTCGGCAATTTTTGGCCGGCAATTTATGGGCGTCTTGTTCTAGCTCACGAAATTAGAGTATGACAGCTACTGTCGACCTAACGGTATGGCCAAGTTGCTCTACATTGATCCATGTCTCTCAATAAGATCTGGCGCTATATGGGGGAACATTGCCGTAGACAGGTATCACAGTAAATTGCTTGGTGACACTTGGTATGGTCATCATCCTCCTAGCGCTTTTTCCCGTTCTTCGTCGGGGCACGCTTGACCATGATCCAGATTTGGCCAGTCTGGTTATTACAGTGGAGCGACTGCCATCTGACCTCCGTAACCCTTGTGGCAGGGGAACCAAACCAATTGAATCATGGTTGCACATTTTGCCACCTAAATGTGCAGGTTTTCCTCATGTTTTCTCTCACCGTAAGAGCATCGTGCCGTGCAGGTAATGTACATAAATTAGAAAAACTCATTGGTGCATGGCGACCGCTTGGGGATTAGAACTCGGTACCTCACAAACACGAGTCGACACCGCTAACCACTAGGCCACCGACGCTCTCGTTCGTGTCAACGTAAAACTGCTTACTATTTCTGGGGTACTGTACCGCCAGTAATTTCTGCGAGCAACTAAATCTTCACAAATTTCATGCACATTAGATCCAACTATCGGCGAGTAGCCTCATAAATAAAAGTTTTAACCTTTTAAAACTATGGCAATAAAAAAGAAATATTCGGGAAAACTTGGGCGATAAATGTGCAGTTCTGTAATTGGCCAACAATTTATGTAGCGGAGGTAAGGGCGTTTACACTAGACCAGTACTAGAATGGCTAGTACTAAATCACTAGCTAAGGAAGTGAAAATAACAAAGAAAATCTATATTTTATGTAAAGGGTAATGGAAAGGATTATGCTCGGCGTATCTCTGCGAGATCGATTTAGGAATGAGGAAATCCGCAGGAGAACCAAAATCACCAACATAACCCAGCGAATTGTAAACCTTAAGTGGCAGTGGGCCATTACTCGTAGAATTGATGGCCGTTGGGGCGGAAAGAGAAGCCGATGGATGCTAGAAGCACAAAACCGGCTGCCGTAGAGATCCTTTGGGAAGGCCTATGTCCAGCAGTGGACGTCTTTTGGCTGATGTGATGATGATGAAGATATTTTATGTAAGCTCTGTAGGAGAAGACCGTTGATAAGAAACGCCTCATGAAACTCAACAACCTTTTTTATGCGTTTGAGTAACAACAATATGTTTATCGCAAATTAACAACAAAAACAAACACCAAGCGTGGGTGCTTTAATTTAATTGTGATTAGTTTACTAGTTTTGTAGTTAATGCTATCATCCTGCTTAGTCTTTTTCTCTAGTTTCACTAAAAGCCAGCGAGAAGAAACATATCCCAACGTTTTGATTCATAAAGCTGAGTGGGAACCATTTCAGTCGATTATAAATAAATAAGCCATATATACTTATTTTACCTTTATGTTATAAAATGCCTGAAACTGACTAAGACAGGGATTACTAATGATTCGCAACCGCACGTTTCGCAAACTGTTTCATTTCGCAACCATTTCATTTGGCAAAACGCTTTTTTATCTGAAACTAAATATTTCAGGTTTTTTATAAAACAAACCTAACCTAACCTATAGGGTTCTACACAATGGTCCTGAAACAAATCCTGAAATATTTGTTTCGGAAAAAAGCGTTTGACCAAATAAAACGGTTGCGAAATGAAACAATTTGCCAAACGTTTTTCGGCCAAATGGAAAGACACCCTAAGACAGTAACTTGTACAAGTAACTCGCCCCTATCGAACCCACTAGCTCCTCAGGCGAGCTGAAAAAACTTTCAGTTTTTATGTCTCAGTCAGAAGTTTCAGATCGGGTCGTCGTTACTTGCAAGCTTTATGGCTCGACGTTTGGGGGTTTGGGAGCGATAGACAAACTTATGTACAGTTTCGGAGGTTGCGAGATCATCGGGGCAGTGTAAAAGATATTGGAACGCTGTTGGCTCGTATATGTATGTGAAATAGATATTTTTGGTTATTTTGGTGTAGTATCTTAAAAATAACCTTTGCCGACTTATTCGTGTGTGCTGTTAAGGTATTTTTACCCGACTACGGCGAAGCAAAAAGGAGAGTGATGATTTTGACCGGTATGTATGTATGTTCATCTGTTCCCACATAACTAAACTACTTATCATTAATCTGACAAGTGGGGTGTCGTTGGAAACGTTTTATCATCATTATATCATCATGCCAGCTATTCAAAATAGTCGTACTAGTTTGTAGTCGAAGGACACACTACGATACACGTTTGCTATAATAATTCCTAGCCTTCGACTACGAACAATATTTTGAATAGCATCCTAGCAGATAGGATGACGATCGCAATGGATGGAGTTCCACTCACAGGTGATGCCTGCTGCCAATGTCTTGGATTATCCTTTTGGACTATACGTCATCATACGAGGACTAGGATTGTTTCTATTGTAAAACATTAGGTACAAAGGTCCAAACTTGTTTCGTTCTTTTTGCAGTCGAGTTTTAGTTTTTAAAATTATTAAAAAAAAATTAAAATAAATATAACAAAAAATAAACAGTGCAGTTGTTTGGAGAAAATATTCAAAAAAGCCAAGCCTAGGCCAAACAAGCAGCTTATCCTTTATCCTCCAACACAAACATGTTTTTTTTTTTTTTGACGGACTTATACTGTTGGTGCAATGCACCGTCACAGCTTCGCAGGACGAGGGTGGCGTGTTCCCGTGTGGGGCACAGCCGAACCCGGTTGGTTGTGCGGCTATAATAATAAATAAATAAATATCAGGGGACAATCTCACACAAATTGACCTAGTCCCAAACTAAGCTCTAGGCTTGTACTATGGGTACTAGACAACGATAAACATACTTATACAGAGAAATACATACTTAAATATATAGAAAACATCCATGACTCAGGAACAAATACTCGCGCTCATCACACAAATATTTGTCCATACCGGGATTCGAACCCAGGACCGCTAGCTTCGTAGGCAGGGTCACTACCAACTAGGCTAACTGCGTCGTCAAATGGCCGCACTGACTCTCAGTCAGTCTGGAGTAAGGCCGGGTTGTCCCGGACGTCGAAGCGGGCGGTGGGACTAAGATCCCTCAGTTGGATTTATTGGCTTCGGGGGCTTCTCGGTGGCCTTCCTCGACGTCTGGGAGCAGCTGTTGTTCGCCGGGGCCAGTTGGCTGCCTCGTCAACTGCGGCTTGGATGGGGTCGGTGGGGTCGGAGAGGAAATGCCTGGGACGCCTGACGGGAGTCCCCAAGGCGGCAAGGACGTCGGGATCGGTGGAAGGAAATTTGGGGATGTATTCGGAGGCGGAGCGGATGAGGTTGTTGGGATTGTGGGGGGAGCCGTCAAAGAAACGTCTTGACGCCTCTTTGACGACGTGGGTTATCGACGGGAGGTTGAGGTCCCGATGTAGCACCGTGTTACGGACGTACCAGGGGGCCCCAACCACCCGTCGGAGGAATTTATTTTGGATGGTTTGTAACGGCTTTAACGAGTTGGATATGGCTTTGTGGCCAAACACCGTGCCCGCATAGGTGAGAATGGGTCGGACGCAACAAACATGTTTATATACTTGTAGTTCATTTAATCGCTTAATCCCCAAAAATTAACCTGTGGGATAAGCAAAGGTTGTTCATAAATATTAAAGTATGTCGACGTAACCTCTGAGGCACACGTTGGTATAAATCCCTCGCGCTGTTTTGTACTGTTTAATACTTTGTCTATTTTTAGTACAATGGTTTATTATTCAGTGGAAAATAAGACACAACGTCGTAGACTAAAGCAAAAGGGGAAGACACGTTATCGCCGTACAAGACACTGAAATGCGTGCCGCGACACCTACATTCGCAAATTCCACACAGCTATAAACATGCACTAAGGAGCAATAGAGATAAATTGATGGACTAACGTCGTGCGCGTAAGTGAGACAGCCATATGTCTCACAATAATGACGACGTCACACGTGTTGACAGATCGGTGACGGCCGGACAACTGACTCAAACATAGGCGCTCAGCGCCTCCACTCGAAAACTCTTCGGCCCCAACGGCCATCTGTTCTGCGAGCGATGTGCCCCGCCCACTGCCACTAATAAATACACTTGATTGAGTTACTTTAAAGCACTATCAGGAGAAACATATTAATATTTGGGTGCATCATATTTGCTCACATCTAAGGGACACTAATTAACTTCTGCTTACCCTTAGTAATTAGTAAGGCTGCCCAACTCATTTATAATTTATTCATATAAATGTCCCATTTACTGCGAATATTCATTTTAATTAAGCATTAATTTATGAACGAAGATTAATTAAGGTGATAAAAGTTTTAGGTAATCTGTGTAAAAGAAGGTTTAGGGGGTTAGAAATGGATTAAGGTTTAAATTGTTAAAATTTGGTAAGGTAAAGTTATTAAGCTAATGCCTTGATAGCAAATAATGATGTCAGAAATCTTATGCTTATGCATTATGCGCGCAAATAAATTTAAGTTTGAATTATTATGATAAAAAAATGTTTTGTAAAAATGCCAGCTAAAAAATATTTGATTCTTTTTCAATTCAGTTTTGCCTGTGATATTGTTAATCAAATCTGCAACTGACTCCTGTTTTTCTCAAAACCAAAATCCATTAAATACTTTTCCACTTTCACTTGACTCTTCTTTCTTTAATTTTCACTTTTTTATACTCTTTTATTTTTTGTGTACAACTAAAGGTTCAGAACCAGGTTTTGTAAATGAATACGGAAAAGTTTTCAATGGATTAGATTCTTCCCTTCTCATGGAGGGACAAAGCTATATGAGTGCTATTACTCTGTCCTTTGCCTTTAACTTGTCATATTGACAATCGTGTCCCCTTGTTTTGCAGACACCCATTTCATCGAATGTGTCGTTACACCGAATTTAATTTCATAGAAAACTAATTTCTGCTGAAACCTTATTGTTTTCGGGTTATCTTAAGCATGGGTTACGTAGGCTAGGTTAGACCTGTGACCCCCAAAAAATTGTAACTCAATTAAATGAAAATTCGGCGAAGTAAAACATTGTATGAAATGAGTGTCGGTGATTCAAGGGTAAACCTTTGACAGTAGTTACATAATACGGCATTATTATTATTATTATTAGCCTGGAATGTCCCACTGCTGGGCAAAGGCCTCCTTCCCATCCTTCCACGTATCTCGATTATGGCATCTGATCAGAATTGAAGCCTATGAACAATTTCAACGCTCAAATTTTCCAAAAACCAATTGAAAAGTCAATAGGTCTTTGATCTCCGGGACCATTAATAACCCCATCGCCAATCAATTTTTAATCAACTTGCATAGGGTCTCCCCGGGGGAAGTGGGGGGGGGGGGGGGGGGGGGTAATGCGCTGGCCGTTTCCATCACGAATTACGCCGGTTGACCTGAGTAATTGTGCCAGCGATCAACGTAGATTAGATTCAAGACGATATTACAGTTTGGTGTAAAAAAAACGCTGAATCTTGAGTGGGTTTGATAACAAAATGGTTGTTTGGAAGGTGTTATTATTTGTATTATATTAAAATAAATAAAATATAAATATCAGGGACAATCTCACACAAATGGACCTAGTCCCAAACTAAGCTCTAGGCTTGTACTATGGGTAGGTACTTGTATCGAGAGATACATACTTAAATACATAGAAAACATCCATGACTCAGGAAAAAAAGAGCAAACTAGTTCTTGATCAATATTAATTAGTTTAATAAATTTTGGAGTAATTAGCCAATGAAAGTAATTTATATGGTCTATTTTGTGTAGAAATCGAAATAAAAACAAACAAACTAAAAAGTCGAATACTGAACAGCGGAAATTATCTTTGAAATGTACTTGATTAAACTTCTGTAGCTACTTCCCAGCTAATACTGCCCTGCTAAGGTAAAAGGCAGTTTTTGCACAAAACTACTGTTGCAATTGCAACCTCATTACTGGGTTATAAGGTTATAATTGCTACAGTAGTTTTGTGTAAAAAACTGCCTTTTACCTTAGCAGGGCAGAATATACCAGTCCCGATATCTCGTTTATTCAAAATGTTTAGTCTGAAATTTTATTTATGACTAGCGACCCGCCCTCGCTTCGCTTTGGTTAAAGTTCCCCCTCCCATTCCCACCCTTAAAGTTGAAAAATCCAATTTTTCTTTTCATAAGAACCTTACTGGAACTTCAAGGAATATTTGAAAAAAAAATTAGCCGAATTGGCTAAGCCGTTCTCAAGTTATGGCGTGACCAAGGGAAATCCAAACGTTCAAAAGCCCTAGTGAACCATCTCCGCCTTCCATCCTCTGTCTCCAGAGAAGGGACGGATTGCAGATTACGGTTGTAATTTTGTTAAACGGCCTTTTACAATTAGGACCGGCTTTATAACTTTTTTCGGGATCAAGGGTTTAGGGTTCTTCGATATTTATTTAAATTGTTGAAATGGGTCAAGAGGCAGGTAAAGGGGGAAGATTGTAACGATATTGATTGGCGAAGCAGACAGTACGATTATTAGGGAGTTGAAGTAAATGTGCAGATAAAACACTGGATACAGATTGTCTTAATAGATTTTCGTGTCTTTTGGAAAAGAAAAAATAAAATCATTTATTCGTGACAAATATAAACAAAGGGCAGAGAAATACACACAAAAAGAATAGAAGTGACGAAATGGTACAACTCAGCGTAATGCTGGCTGATGTCAGCGCTGGTCTTCCGTTGGTACCGTCAGGTGAAACCACTAATGGCTTATGGCCTGTGGCTACTTGACAAAAAACGGAAAGTTACACAGATATTATGCATGACTTGAATACAAACGTTCAACAGGCACAGTGTACCCCTATTGAGATTCGAATTCAAGACCTTCGGCCAAGCAGTCAGGTAGCATCACTTACTCCCTCTCTCTCTCTCTCTTTATTTAAGAGCCAAGCTCTTGTCGGTGGAGTAATCGCCAACCGTTCCAGTCTTCTGTCAACTGCTTGACTTTCTGGTACGACACGACTTTAACCTTCTCTTTTATTTGCTCAAAGTAATTTCTCCTTGGTCTTCCCCTGCCTCTTCTTCCTTCTATCTTTCCTTATATGATGTTTTTAAGGAAAAGGTCGTGTCGTAGCACGTGTCCTATCTTAATTCTTCTTCTATTTTCTATTGTTGACAGCAAATTCCTCTTTTCTTTTATTCTGTTCAGCACTTGTTCTTTCGATATTCTTTCCGTCCAACTTTACTACTGGACCAAAAAGAAAGATATTAGAATAGAACATGAAGGACATAGAAGCTTAAAATGACTTATAAATACGTTAATAATTTTAGAGTTCTGTATGAACTACAGCTATTTCAGTCTAAAATAGTGTTGCTTAAGTGAAAAATATTTGTACTTTATACAATGTTTCTAGATTAAAATTGTGAGCTCGGACTCTTAAGCGCCATTACATTTTAATGCCTTCATTAAAGTTCAAAACTAAAATAACTTCAACAATATAACAGTCAGTAAATTAAGTTGACTTGTCTTTGCATTGATAATTTCAAGAAATTCATTTAGCCCGCTGAAAATAATTATTTTTTAATGGCAAATTATTGTCTTGATCTGACTTTTGTCTTTCGTTCATTTTCTGTGCATTTTAAATTAAATATTAGCTCAGAAGTGTAAAAGATAACGGACCGACGGACTTGTATCTAGAAATGGAAATATTAAAGTAAAAAGTACAATTCAATTATTTCTGTCCATTTCAAGCAGCCATTTCTTAAAAGTCATTTATTTTAAAATTCGTTTGCATTCTTGATTTATCTTACTCATTATTTCTAGAAAATGCTTTTGAATTCAACACTGACTTTTTCTTTGCTTACAGATCTTTTTTCGCACTTACTATAATATCTGAGTAAATAAATGGTAAAAAAAGAGTACCACAATCTAACACGAATTGACCTACGCAAACACGATGATATGAAATATACACAGAATTAAATATCCAAATATCCCCCAAATGCAACTATCGAAGGCAGGTATCCAGGAAATTTTCTTAATTATACTTAAGAAATACTCTAAGCTATGAAAGATTGAAGTTTGTAGAGTTTATCTTCAGTAAAAGCCGCGAGCTAAAGTACTGCACTAAACGTCGCCCGCAGAATTCGGCACGCCGTAGTATGTGGAGCGAAAAACTAGTTCGGGAACTGTCCAAGAAGAATGCGGAGTAAAACTGTCAGTACAGTGAAAAACATTACAGCTAATGACTTTTGCCAACAATTATTGCCAAGTTGTTAGCGCTTATTTATTTATTTAATCATACAAAATTTCACAGCATTATAGTAATAAGACATTACATCCATCCTCTCACAGAACCTAAGACACTGAAAACACACATCCGACCATCGACTTGCAAATACATCAAAATGCTCAGGTGCTGATACCAGGAGCGAGTTGAGAGCCGCAAGAGCCCGTACAATGGGAGAGTTCCGGTGGGCCACAGTACGCGTCCTAGATGTTGCGAGAAGATTGTCATGGCCTGAGGCAAATTTTAAATATAAGAGGCACCGACAGTTTTACTAATTGCGCAACTATATCAGGACAGTCCACACCACAAGCCGTCACCAAAAGATTGCAGTTGCTTACCTCTAGGGAGTTCAGGCCAAGCGAGCCCAGTAATAATTGAGTCGGTTACAAGAAAGGATAATACCCATACAGCTTTTTATACATGAACCTTAGCTTTTTGCACTTTTTCTAAAATCAAGGCGTAAGTAGTATCATGAGGGTTCCATATCATAGCTGCCGCTTCAAGCTTACTACGAACAAGGGCCGGGTACAAAAGTTTGATGGCATTAACATTCAATTATCAAGTTCAAGTTTTGTTTTTAATATTTCAAACTTACAAGCGTAAAGTTTTACTACTTTTTGCAAATTACGAAGCTAGCGGTCCCAGGTTCGAGTCTCAACATGGGCAGATATTTGCGTGAGCGCGAGTATTTTGTTCCTGAGTCAATGGATGTTTTCTATGTACATATATATTTTATATAAGTTTGGGACTAGGTCAATTCGCGTGAGATTGTCCCCTAGTATTTATTTATTTATTAATTTTAGATATTGCTCACTCTTAATATTTGTGTTGTAAGATTATTATTATAATAATTTTCCTCCAATATAGAGCAGAGATATCTACTATCCAATATTACCTATTTGGGCGGGACAGGGTGAAGGACAAGGTTCAAATATTATTTTTATTGACCGACTGTATCTATATAGTCTGTGGTTGCGGACGTCTTTACAAGCTCGAGTGGAAGGCACGAGGTGCCCGAAGCTTACAACTTCACTTATTAGAGGCGAGAAACTTGCGAAGGAATTCCGCCTCACAGGTGGAAAATTCTGGATCGCCTCTCTACAGCACCTACTATGTTAGTTGGTAAAAGTATCTGTCTATTACATAAACGGAATGGGTAAATATATTTACTAATTTAGCAAAACGTTTATGTAGCATGTAAAGTTATGAATTCTTAATTTAACTGAATGTTTCTTTTGAGATGTTTAAACTTTGGTCAAACGACGCTTATTGAGAAAAACGCGAGAAGCACACCATCTTTTAATTTACTTTTCAAACCATAACAGAACGGAAAATCGGGTTTTCTGTCCAATGTGTCATTTTTTATTATATTATATTACCAGGATACCACAACCGCTAATTACATAGGTACAACAAAATGGTAACATGTGGCTTTTTTGATAAATAAATAAATTAATTAAAAAAATCAATTGAAAAGCTAAAAATAAGCCCTATAACCTAAAGTATATAACGTAAATGTTTTAAAAGGTATGGCAGGTGGGAACAAGCAAATAATTGGATTTTTTTTTTTTTATAAAAGTTCAAGTAATATCTTAAAACCGCAAGTAAATTCAAAGCAGGCATTCGCGAGATATAGTTCTGAAACAAATTAGTTATTGCCCGAGAGACTAGACAAAAAGCCTCTTGTCTTGCTAAGACAGTTTCATTTCGACCTTTTTTCACATTCCGTTTCTAATTCGAGTCCAGCAGGCTGTCAACGTGTCAGAGGCAAAGAAATGGTGTTTCTCCTACATTTGTTTTAGAAACTTTTTTATTTATTTATACTGGTTAGAAATTATTCTGTTATATGTTTAAAATACAAAATTGGGAAATGAATATGATAACCCCGTATACTAAAGCGAAGTATATAATTTAAATGTAGTTACGTGAGTATTTATTTAAATTAAACTCACTTTATTATTTTAATGTAAACTTGTACTTCGTATGCAGTTCTTAAATACTTTCAAGCTTTTTTATTAAAATTTTAATAATTTGTATCCTGGTCACGGCACCATTCTTAACGGGGTTATTTTCACATAATACTAAAAGGTTTTCTTGGTAATTTTGCTGCATGTTATTTCATTAAATGAATATTTGCAACATGCATTTAATAATACGACTGAATGACACGCGTTCTGTCGAATAATTTGTTTATTAATAAGTCACGATTCAAAGCTTTATAAAAATTACAGGATAATGTGTGTCAAAGGAATCAGCAAAAACACATTGGTTAAAACGCAATCACCCAATTATTGCTGTCATTAATCAAGTTAAATTACTTATTGCTTTCATGGCACTTTTCAATGTGTTTTAACTCCTATTAGTAATTTGGAAAACGAATAAAGGTTCAAAAACCATAATATACAAAAGTCTGTCCTTAAATCAAAAGTTACACAAACGTTTCATTTAGAACTAATGTCTCATTAGAACACCTTCTGTCACTTTCTAAATCGCAAAAGTAAAAAGTGACAGCACGCGATTAATAACGACATTGAATTTAATAACCATTTGTGCAACTAGGTAAAAAATAATATTTCAATAACCTTTAAATAAAATTGTCTGTGCCCGATTGAAATGTGCTTTTTGAAGCTTCCTTATCTCGGCGAAATATTATAAATTAATTAAACCTCTCCCAGAAACCTCTCACCGGCTCATCACTAGATTAATTAGGGTAGTAGTCGGCAATTAATCAACGGTTAATCTCTAGTTAATGGGCTGCTGGATGATTAGGAAAATAAAGCGTCCTTGAATTTGCAGAGGTTTGAGTCTTATGGTGGCATGAGTTGAAGGTTGTACAAAACGATTCCACAAAAAGATTAAATATTAAAAAAACATATTAAAATTATGCCTTAAGTCTTTATGGTAGTCGATGTAAAGAAAGTTAATAAAATACAAGGTATATAAAAATAAATACGTAGACAAATGAATACACAGTAAGAGGAAATGGGTCAGTCAGGGTGGCTACTGGAAATCTGGTCGCCGCGCAAAAATGACGTTAATAGACTGTGCTATTTTTTCAATTTACTTCAGTCAACAATGACATATATTTGGGAAAATGTAGGTTGCGAAAGAAACGACAATTTTGGGAAAAAAAGTTAATAAATTCCATTTCGGGTAAAATTAAGACTTTTTGAGACCAACCAAGCTTAATAAAGAACTAGAAGAGTCACTAATAAAAAAAATACAATTTATAGAATCGTTATAACACATATTTTTCAGTTTAAGGTTACACTGTTATATTATTACAGCTGTCAGAACTGACAACAGTACGATAATAGTACTTTAACTGCTGCGTAACATTAGAACAGATTACAACACGCGTGTGGTTTATGAAACGAGCCGCAAGGTGATTTTCATAATAGCATCACGCGAGTAAAGTAATGCTAATTACGCACAGTCGCATACAATACTTTATCTACACACATAATCATAAGTCCTCTATAATGCGTTCAGAATCCGTTGGCAATGACCAGCATTACAACAATCAATTTTACTATGATAATTTTCTTATCTGTAGCAGTAACATAATGTTCTTATAACGATTTAAGATTTGATAAAGTTATGAGTTTCAAATTTCGAACATCTTTGAAAAACAAAACCATTTTATTTGACCTCAATTCTAATATCACTCGAGATGACATTTAATTCGAAATGAAATGTGAATTGCATACAATTTTGACAAATCTCGTGTGTTACTTGATAATTTGATATCGAACGATATGATAGTAGAGGCCGGCTTTAGATTGTCTCTGAATTTAAAAAAAAACTACGGTTGCCGCCATTTTTGACGTTCTAATAATTGATCAATGCCGGCTATGCCGGTCGTAACATGCGGTTCCTGAACACATCATAGAGAGCTTATAATATGTATGTAAATAAAATATCGTATGTAACTGTACATAATTAGGCATTAAAACACTCGTGTGATGCTATTATGCTCGTTTCATAAACACACACTCGTGTTTTAATGCCTCTCATTATGCAGCAGTCACATAAACTACTATTAGCAAAATTCATATTAAAAAAATACATATATACCTAGATAAATATGTTGTTGACATTTCATCTTAATTGATGCTTCTTCTTGAGTGACGAGAAATTATCGCCGAATCAAATTGTATCGTGATTCGAATACATTCGAAATTTGAAAACCATAACAGGATTGACAGCGAACACGTAAAGTTAACTTTACATTACAACCAGAGATAAGAATTGACATCGCGAAAGCAACACCACTGTCTGACGTAAAGCTAGTTATAACTTACTTTCTACTGAACGTGTTATAGAGGTTTTACGAGATCGGTGTAGTTAAAGCAGTTTTTGTCTACAGAGCATGCAGCAGCGTTGGTGGGCGAGACTGCCAGAATCCGTTGTCGCATCGACGGAGCATCATGCGGAGAGATGCACAGCGTCAAATGGTATAAAGATGACGTTCGAATATACGTGTTCTCAGCGTCGAAGACCTCTGCTATCAACAGGCCGGAGGGCGATATGATGGAAAGGTTAGTGATACTTTTGTATTTAGTAGTATTATAAAGTGTCAAGACTTGCCCCGGTTCCAGGTAAAGGGACAACGCTTATAGCAGTCTCATATCTCCGTCCCGTTCAGTGTGTTCCAACTTGATACTTCATATTGTGGCCTTAAAAAATGTATCGGTTTTTCACAATATCTTAAAAAATATAAAATTGACATTATTTAATTTACCGAATAATGTCATCTTACATAAGTATATCTCAATTCAATCTATCTCAAAAGATTTTGCCGTTAGGCAAGGAATATCAAAATAAGAATAAATAAATAAATATCGGGCAATCTCACATTAATTGTCTTAGTCCCAAACATAGCTCAAGCTTGTATCTTAGACATTCTTAAGTAAATCGACAAATAAAAGGCCAAACACTAAGCAAACATTACTTTCCGAACACAGAAATACTTTCCCCCAACGCCCAAAGTATTTTAAATACAAGAGGCTTTTAAATAATTAATAAAGGCACAAATTACTTTGGACGGTATCAAAAACTTTCCATTTATTTCTTCAAATTATATAAAAGAGAAAATAAAGACATTATCAATGCGGTAATATCTAATTTTAACAAAGAAAATCACCCCAACAAAGCATGTAATAGACACCCTTGTAAAATGTCTAGACACTCAATCAATATTTCAACCTGATTCAAGTTTAAAATGATCCCCTCATTCAAATTTCACCTTTGCGGACGTAGAAATAAAGTTCACGTAGAGGAAAGAGCTTAGTCGACACTCGACTGAAACTAATAGAATGTGTAATGATGTTCGAGGGGCGAAATACGTATCAAGTTATGCACTGATGCATCGAGTTTTGGATAGGGATTCGACTTTATGCAAAGGTTTATCGTTTGACATTGAAAACGTAGAAGTCTTGTAATGTTTTAAAATCCGTTATTATAAGATAAGAATTAAAATCACGAACTTTTAACAATTATTTTATGACATTGTAAAATGTTTTGTCAATTTGGAAGCAATGGAGTTTGATTTTGATAAACCATGCTTTAAAACTATATATAACTGTCGAAGAAGAATGGTTATGAGTTTGAATGGATCGGATAGTCCGAGTTCGACAATCAACGTCAGCGTCACTAGGATCACTAAATACTTTAATTAAAATAAATGGCGAATTAAGAAGGCAAATTAACTTAATTAGACGACAATACCCGTATCATAAAATGCAAGTTGGCTTTGGATAAGTTTAGTTTTTCGTTAGAGCTGTATCGACTAATGCCTGATCATCACATTGAAACAGCGGATAGATAAGAACACCATTTATTTGAAGTAACCTTATTTACCCGTGATTTTGGAATGGACATTAATTGCTATCATAATTAAATAAAAACCACTCATTTCCTTCATTTGATTAGTTGTATACGTAATAAGGAACCGTGGGATTCTGGTAATAAGCTCCATAGGATTTATTAACAAGTGATAATGGACTGCCCGTCCGATTTAGCCGAATTTACCCTACTTTAAATTACATTTTAGTTGTTTGCCGTATTTGTTAACAATTCTGTTTACGGGGATTAGTGTTTAAAACCTTTTTTGATTCACGTTTTGTACTTAGTAGGTATTTGCTGAATAATGTTTTGATGCAGTGTTCTGCTTAGATATTTAAATTAGATTACATGTTCAAAGTTATTTTTATCGTACAGACACAGAAATGTATAATTTAAAAGAAAATATGGATGGATACCCACGCTTCTTGGGCCGACTGTGAAATGTGGAGAGGAACGATTGTCATAGATGCGTTGTCAGCTTTAAAAAAAGTGACTTCGTCTGCGGAGAGTACTTTCGTAAGTTAAAATAGAGCCTATGCCCAGTCTGAAAGTCCATTATAAAATGTTGGTGAAACAATTTCCGAAATCAGATGAGTTGTTCCAGAAATTACCGCTACATCCAAACAACACAAAATAATATAAATATAATAAGTGTTGATAAGTAAAGATATACTTAACCAGAATAATGCCAAGAGATATTGTCCTGAAACAGTATAGCTTCCCAAGAAATAACAACAAAATGTATTTAAAGGTAAAACGAATGCTAGTTAATCCCTACTAATATGATAAACGCGAAAGTAACTCTGTCTGTTACCTTTTAAGCTTAAACCGCTGAATCGATTTAGATGAAATTTGGTATGGAGATAGTTTAAGTCCCGAGGAAGGACATAGCATACTTTTTATCCCGGTAATCATCCCTTAAGGCGGAGAAAAGGGGGGCGGAATTTTGTAAGGGGAATCAATTATTTCTTAAGTAAGGTATTTACAATTTAGTATGGAGATACTTTGAGTACCGGGGAAGAACATAGGATACTTTTTATTCCGGAAAATTGGAGTTCCCGAGGGAGCAGCGATAAACGACTTCAACGCGGACGGAGTCGAGGGTAAAAGCTAGTCGTAAATAAAACTCTCCGTTTGGTAGTTAAAGAACCAAATCTGCAAGTTATCGCGCAAAGGCTAAACTTCTGATTTTGCTTTGAGGTATTTTCTCTGCGTTGCAGTAAATTGCAGTTGCACGAAGTTTAGTTTCGCGATGTTACAAAGTAACTTGAAACGGGCACCAACGCTAGATTTGGGGAGCTTTTTAAGTTTTATACACGAAAACTTACGAAAGTAAAGTCGTAAATAAAGTCACAAATGACGTGACGAGGAGTACCTATACTTTTATACTTTTTGACGACGCAGTTGGTAGTGACCCTGCCTACGAAGCTAGCGGTCCCGGGTTTGAAATCCGCTATGGGCAAATATTTGTGTTATGAACGCGAGTATTTGTTCCTGAGTCATGGATGTTTTCTATAAATTTAAGCATGTGTGTCTCTTTATAAGTATGTATATCGTTGCCTAGTACCCATAGTACAAGCGTAGAGCTTACTTTGGGACTAGGTCAGTTTGTGTGAGATTGTCCCTGATATTTTTATTTATTTTATTTATGTTTGAAAATCCGCTGAGCTGTTGTTTATAAGTGGGGGTCCCGATTTTGGCGGGGGTTTTTATCAAATTAATAGAAAGAAAAGAAAAAAAATATTCACTACAACGAACACAGTAAGATATTAAAATAACAAAGGTACACATCAAAGTTGTCGCGAAACGGTCGCAACTCCGCTTGTGCTGGCTGTAAAGCCAACGCTGGTCTTCCGTTGAGACCGCTCGATGAGGACACGGAAGGTGACACAAACAATACAATAATAGTTAATAACTTCACCTGTTATTATAGTATTTCTGTTTTTTTGCCGCATCTTTTTAAGGAGAGAAATGCGATGAAGCCGACCAAAACAGCTATGTTATTCTGTTGACACATCGTCGTTCAGTTCTACTCAGTCGATGAATAGCCGGCGAAATTTACGTCGTCCGTTAAGGTGGGTAAATGACATTCAACTGCCGCCTGCATATTCATTTAGTCGCTGGTTTCACAGACGACCAGCTGTCAAACCAGCGACTAAATGAATGAAACGATGTGTCAACAGAATAACATAGCAGAAATATCAATATTCATTTTTACAACTCATTGTTAGATAGAACTCTGATAAAAAATAACGATCCGTTCTACCAGTAACCTAGTCTTAATCCTACTAATATTAAAAATGCGACAGTTTGTATGTATGTTAGTTTGTTACTCTTTCACCCTGCAACGGCTAGAAGGATTTGGATGTTGAAATGGAGATAGCTTATACCCTGGATTAACATATAGGATACTTTTAATCCCGGTAAATGTGATAGTTCCCGTGGGAAACGCGATAAACGTACTTCTGCGCGGACGGAGTCGCGGGCAGAAGCTAGTTTAATTAGCATTATATAAAATAAACATTTTTATGCAAGACCTGAAAATTTTATTTAAACATTTTCTTTAACCGAATCTGCTTGACAAGATATTTGGTAATTTAATACGTGTTCTAAATATGTGACGTTCTCAGTATAAAGGGACCTTATGGAGGAAGGCAGTTACGCTCTTCTTATTCTTGTAACTATACGAATACTATGGTATCAGTTCTAAAAACGACGTAACCGCCTGCCTCCATAAGGTCCCTTTATATTGAGAACGTCACATATCTTATCTGAAACATTGTTTCACAAATACATGGCTCAACATTGTATCTGAAACATTGTTATTGTGTTTCTCATCTCATCTCATCCATATCGTTGTTTCTCAGACAGACCACGTGTAGGCTGAAACATAGTTTCTGCAAACATTTTGTTGCATTTTTGGTGCAGTGCTAGGGTTGGCAGTAGTGCCAGATATTAAATTGTTTGAACCAAGAATCAAATAAAATTGAAATTAAAGTTATTAGGACTAACTGCCGCACTCAGAGACGTCAATTAAGTTTTAAGTTTCATTAAAGTTGCTGCGTCTTATTCTATTGCTATAGCAAAGAAAGTGACAGCAGCTACTTTAATGAAACTTAAAACTTAATTGACGTCTCTGAGTGCGGCAGTTAGTAATAATGTAGGGATGGTTGGTAATTAATTAACAATTTCACAAAAAAAAACCGATTCCTCGTCTTGAAGACCACCTGTTGTCTACCTCTACTTTGTTTTTTGTTCTGTATTGTTTGTCTTTTTTGAGGTATGCAGTATTTGTATTGTATTTGTCGTGCATTAAATACTTTAAACAAATCGAAAATACAAAAAATATACATAGAAGATATTATAGCCGCAGTAATAAATATTATACAAAATTATTATAACTGATTAAGTAAAAAGTGTAGTTTAATTTTCAACAACATAATATTACTTTATTTTAAACGTCAATCATAATTATACACCTCAACAACCCTGTCACTGTCATATGTCACTGTGACGTCATTGCACCAGTTCTGCTACAAAATCTACGATCACTGGACTGAGCCCTTAGCCAAGATGCCCATCGCTAACTAGCGTTTCTATTCGTTTCATTTTTAAACCAATCGCGTCACTGGTAGATCACGTGACTCTTCGTATGACGTGATCTACCCAGATCAGACAGTGTATCCAAAATATTGTTTCCAGTGAATAATTGGCTTAATTGGTTTGTACTGGAATCAAAAATAAATCGAGTCTCTCTCATATGATATCAGAACTATAACTTTTGGAAAGTTGTCGTAAATTATTAACAATCAGATCAGCATTAGTATCAAATTGCTAATTACTAGTTATTCAGTATCGGTACGTGACGATCGACTCGTGAATCCAATATTGATCGAAAACCAATACCCCGTCCATAATTATTGTAAGTTAGGAACTTATAGCGATCGTACTGTAAGGACGTGTAATGAGCATTCGGCGTCGAATATTCGAGTGGTGTGGACGTTGAGCCGAGCATACAAAGCTTACAAATTATTGCTCGTTTACAAATGCTTGGGTGAGAATGCTCTCAGTGAGGACGCTCCTTAATGCGTATGTGTCATTTGAATCCCTTAAGCGCGTTAATATCTAAGTATAGTCTGTACGTATGTTTGCTTAGCAAAATGTGGAAAATGAACGGTTTTGATAATAATTTGCTTTTACGGTATGGTATTATTCAAATCCAAGTTTTCAACCTAGGACGAAGGGGGAATGTTAAAGCCGCCATCTTGAATTGAAGGTGGCAAAATTTCTGTAGATACCAAATTTCACATCAATCGGCTTAGACGTTGAGCTGTGATGACAGAACCACCAAACAAGCTTACTTTTTCCATAGAATCAATCGTTGAGGCGTTATTTAAAAAACCGGGCATGTGGGAGTCGGACTCACACACTGAGGGTTCCGTACACATTTAGCTGGTTTTAAGTATTTGTTGTTATTCTATAGGGTTTGTTCTATAATCATACCAAATTTGACGCTTGTATGTTTTACCGTTTTTACAATACGACAAAAATAAAAATACGTTGAAAAAAACGATTCTTGTATGGGGACCCCCTTTATTATTTCATTTTTTTATTTTATTTGTCAGTATATCCGCCATAATAACACATTCTGAAAAAAAAATCAACCCGCTCTCTATTACAGTTCAAAAGATACAGCTCTTTATAGTTAGGACAGACAGACAGACAGACGGACGGATAGCGTAGGCATATTAATAGGGTCCCGTTGGGCGCCCTTCGGGTACGGAACCCTAAAAAAAGACAATTTTCTCACTTTTAATTCAAGATGGCGGCTCGAGCCTATCAAAACCGTTCATTTTCCATTTTTGCATTGCAAATACTTGCTTGTCCCTACATATGACAATACGGGGTTTATTTTTACCTTCTTATTCATAAAAATGCACCATAGCGAAAGTATGATTCAAACATGCTTTGGCCTTATCTTTGTGATATTTCAATCTGATAGACAGTGACAACACATACTTTAACTAACATTGGTTTATAGTGCTTTTATAATCAAAATCGTTAATCGCTCCCTCCTTTTCCTTAACCCTCCTTCCCTACGTGCCTTCTCTGTCCTCACGTTTCAACATTATCAGTGAGTTACTTAATCAACTTATTGTAGTTCGGCCATTCTCGGCCGCGGTCGGGTACGCTCGGAAGCGCTCGTGTCACATCGGCTAATCGAGTTAGGAACCTAATGAGTAAGTGTCGCATAAATACGGATTTTCTTATGTTATTGTAGCAAAATGTCATTTTTCTTTCACTTATTTGGCAAAAAGGCATTGTTTCTTTCAAATACTCAAGGGATGAAAAGAAGTAGTCTATTACGATTTTGACTCGTAAGTTTTTTTCTATAGATATATCCCGTACTATTAAACAAGAAACATTTGTATAAATATATTATATATACATGTATATATATTTCTACTCACGTTATCGAAAACGGCTGTAATTATTTCGATGAAAATTGCGACATGGGGATTTACGGGGGAGAAAATTCATTCTAGCTAGGTCTCATATCTGGGAAAATTCGTTGCCCCGTATTTTCACGCAATAAGATTTCCCGCGTAATATGGTTCGTAATTTCGAGGTGGCTGCCGCCATCTGAATGTACTGATAGAGCGTTGGCCTACCACGCAAAGACTGCGGGTTCGAACCTTAGCTATGGAACGGTTTTTTTTTTCTTTTTTTTGTATAGAAAATCGATGAAAATCCGGTCTCCCAGGTTCTGTATGTAAACTCTTAAAAAATACAGGCATTAAAAGAAAACATATTCTGATTATTTATTGATAAGTGATTCAACTTCATTATTTATAAACAAATTTTAAGATTCAATAGTATTTTTGTCATTTATTTATTGAATTAGTGTCGTTTATAATCTTTTATTTAATGTCGCTTGTATCATTTCAAATGTAATACGTTAACTTTGTCTATCTGATATATTTTAATCTTAGTAATATTTTGTCATGACGTGGCTCGTAATCGATTTTTTTCGTAATAATAACAACATTTGAACTTTATTCGATAAGAACCTATACACGACCAAGTATTAAATACACCAGAAAGTTAATACATTTAAGGCTTTTATTAATTTAATGGCCACCTGTTCTTTTGAGAAGAATAAATAAATAAATATCAAGGGACAATCTCACACAAATTGACCTAGTCCCAAACTTAGTTCTAGGCTTATGCTATGGGTACTAGACAACGATAAGCATACTTGAGATATACATACTTAAATACATAGAAAACATCACACTCATACTCGCGCTCTTCATACAAATATTTGCCTATACCGGGATTCAAACCCGGGACCGCTAGCTTCGTAGGCAGGGTCACTACAAACTAGGCTAACCGCGTCGTCAATAATTATAACTCAAAGGATTATATTAATCCTCGACAAACCTTAAGGAAACCTTAAACACCATTAAGACATTAATATCAACAATTATGCCCAAGAATAAAATAAACATGGCGGCCCTAACCGGCGTTTAAGCCGAGTTTTAACGGGCAGTTAGTGTTAATTAGACCAGTTCCCGAAGTACCATTTGCACCGGATATAGTTATTGCCGTAGTTAAAGCTTCATTTGGGTATTGGTCTGGTAATGCTGTTAAAATAATTACTGACAAATTTACTGTTAAATTATTGTAACTGTATTTTAACGAAACAAGAATTTTCTCGTGACTGCAAAGTCAAAGTTTCAGTCGCTCTCATTCTCTTGGTCGTATTAATGTCGAATTTCCTGTAGATTAGAATAGCATTTTTAGTTATTTTGTTGAAGTCAGGGCACTCGACAAGATAATCGAAAATAGCATCCAAAGCTACAGGAATTTCGACCTTAATGCGGCCAGGAGAATTACCCGACAGTGCTTGCTTATAAAGCTAGCGGCCGGTGTTGAATTTTTTTGATATCTAATATTAAATAAGACGAATTTACGACGTGTTATGCAAAATGAAAATTTGTATATTTTCTGTCATGCAAAATTTTACATTCCTCTAAATATATTATTTTATGACTTATAATCATAATGAATTCACAAAAAGATCGTTTGTATAAAAATAGTAAAACAAAATAAAAATAAGACAATAGAAAACTTGGCAATCTCAAAATGTAAAAAGTAATTCTTATAAAAAAACTAAAAAATAGAATAAAACACGTGCATGTTGTTTAGAATAATAATAATAATAATATTAAAATCAGACCTTTAAATTTACACATCCACATGTTAGACACCGCAAATATTTCTTAATTTTCGAAAAACCCTGGTAACTCAGGGGAAATTGCAAATTTTTCATACAAAACCTGGGGACAACAACATCCCCTGCGTTACCAACTACATTATCATTTATAATTGTACTATTTTAGAACATTTTTTTTAATGTTAGCCTATTTGTTCGATTTTATAAACGTGTAAGCCACGTTAGCAAATAAATGTTTTTTCTAAAAAAATATAATTTGTGAAAAATTTCGAAAAATGGGAACTACCTTAAAAGTTTATTCACCCGTTTATACTGTGTCTATGGGCGTCATTTGAGCGCATATATTATACTGGAAGCCGGTATACTCACAAACAAGAAGATAATATTGCTTTTAAGGCCCGGTTGAACCAGTATATAACCCATTAACCGCGGAGTAATTAGTTAGCTTTGAATTCCCTCTATCGGCCTCTACTAAACGTGCTAATTTCGGTGCCCGTTCCAAATAGGGGTGTCCTTTCGGTGTTTTGCTGGAAACTTACCGTCGGTGATACTGCGCGGTGTAACTAACAATTTCAATAGGGTGTAAAATGCACCTTAGTAGTCAGTATGGTGTCAAGTAGGTTTACACAATAGCAATGTCACATGATTCTTACCACCGACTTCTAGGCACCTATCAAATAGGCAATTCCTAGGAAACCGGTCATTATTTAGTCTTGTTTAGTGGGTTTTTTGAAGACGGTTTAATTTTTTATAAAAAAATTTTTTTTCGCTTTTTTTTTATTAAACATTTTTTTTTTTGCATTTGTGATACGAGTATACCGTCGGTCGAGTTGAACTAATATATCGCTTAATAGCGGATCCGTGCGGATGACGTCACGGGGTATCCATTTGTTGTATACCAAAACCTTCTCCAGAATGTAACAAATACTTTTCTGAAAACCGCTTCTAAATCGGTTCCGCCAAACGCGAGATAATCGCGACATACATATATACAAACATACGGGTAAAAATGTGAACCTCCTTTTTTTTTTGAAGATGGTAAAATTGTTGACATATTTGTGACAGCCCTGTCCTTTGTCCCCCAGAGGACGGCTAGTCGTTACAGAAAACAAAACACAGTGTAACGCGTTTAGCCTTGTTTTGTGCCGGAACGTGATGGACCTGCACGATCAACAGTGCCGTTGATCGCCGATTAAACACGGCAGATAGGTTTGCAATTTTGTGCATGGCTTAAATTTTTATGTAAAGTTGAATATTGGAAAACTTATTCGTAGTTAAAGCAATGAAAATAAACTTTAAGACAAAGATGAAACACACAATTTTTTTTAAGTAACAAAATCGCAATGTTGCTTTTTAAAAATAGATCGTTAAATACTTATTGAATTAGTTAGATGGCAGGACGTTTTGAACGCGTTTAAATGCAATTGGGAGAATGCACTTAATACTGCTGCAGAATTTAAAAAGCAGTAACAGTATATCGGCCACTATAGATTTATGTCTATAGATTGATTTTGAACGCAAAAAAGGAAAAAGGAACCCTCATAGGATCACTTCATTGTCCGTCTGTCTGTCTGTCTGTTAATACTTTTCTCTCAGGAGCACGTGCAGATATCAAGTTGAAATTCATATCAAATACTCAAGTCTGCAATCCCTTTATTGGAGCTGTGAAAAAATCAAACTTCTAAGGCAACGCAATCAAAAGATACGGCCGTTTATGCCGCATATTCAAGGGAATCTCAAGGGAATCAAAACCTATAGTGTACTTCCCGTTGACTTAGTATCGTGAAATTTGGCAATAAGCAATGTGTTTTATTCTAGCTCAAGTAAAGGGAAAATCCGAAAACAGTTAATTTATAGTTACATCACATAAAAAATAAAGTCCAGTATAAACTGACACTCACTAAATCTGGGGTCCTAGTGAATAAGGGTATAAGTCAACTTACCTCTTAATAAAAAAGGCTTTAAGTCTACTTAGACTTACACCCTTTTTCACTAGGACCCCAGAAATATGCACTCCCATACTCCTACTAGACTGATAAAAAGCATACTTTTTTCACCTAGAACATTTGATAGGTCAAAACAATAAAGGACTTACGCGGACGGAGTCACGGGCAAAAGCGAGTACTTAGGCTGCCTTTCCATAGAAACGGAGACGAACAGTGCGTGTAGGATTCGACCAATCACATTGGCTGTAATCCACATCTTCTCCGCTCCGCTTCAATGGAAACAGTCAAGCGGAGACGAAATGTGGATTACAACCAATGTTATTGGTCGATTCCTTCACAGCTCCTGTCCGCTCCGCTCGTTTTCGCTTCTATGGAAAGGCAGCCTTATATACGTGTGGAAACAAAAACAAAAGTAATTATTTCAAAGCATTAGTCTCGTACTCGTAATGTAGGTTAGAAAAAATCTCATTATTTAGATGGACTCGCCGTCCCTCTCATCGCATTAGCGTTAAACAGAGCAACCAGCATTGACGTTGACAAGGCACATTCGAATTTAAGGAGAATCCACTTGCGTAAAATGAGTTCGTGAGTACTTTGCTCGTATTACTGATGGCGGTTGGGGCGGAGAGGTTCTAGAGTGGCGGCTGTGGACCGGAAAGCGAAGTGTTGGCAGCCCTTCCACAAGGTGGACCGAGGATCTGGTGAAGATCCCGGGAAGCCGATGGGTGTGAGTAGCACAAAACCAGCAGTGGAGGTCTTTCGGCTGATATGATGAAAATGGGTTTTACGAGTTTGTATGATAAATTAGCTAATGCCCGCGGCTTTGTCCGCGTTGAACTCGTTCATCGCTATTTCCTCGGAAATTATCCAATATTTGTTTTTGAATATAACATAATATGTTGTATTCATGAAAGGCGAGATATTATCTTGCCTTTCATGAAGTTTTTGACGTGAAACGTATTTCGATTCGGTCAGTACTTAGGTCACACCAACAAATTGTAACGAAATATGTTATGGCAAGATCGCTTATAACTTTGAAAGTATAGCTGCTACCGGCAATATCTTATTATCATTATTTAGAAGAAAGAAGCCATTACTCGGTGTGCATGTCGCTGGCGTTAATGACACTGTAATTAAGCACAATACGTCATACGGAGAGTCACGTGATCTACCAGTGACGCCATTGATTTAAAAACGAAACGAATAGAAACGCTAGTTAGCGATGGGCATCTTGGCTAAGGGCTCAATTAGTCATTTTTTAAATAAAAACTTATTAGAGTGATACTACTTATTCAAGCGTTTTTTTTTCCATCCCTACCTGTTTTTTTTTTGTTACCCGCTTGTTTTTTGATCCGTTTTGTCGTGGAAAGAAAACAAACAAACGAACAGAAATCTTAGTATTTTATAGCTACTCCTTAATAACTTAAGAATTAAAACACCACCGACAAAATTGGAACCTTTACTTTCAGAGCTCATAACTCTTAAACGGCTTAACGGATTTTCATCAAACTAATTTAAGAACACTCTCGATTAAGTCACCTTTCTAACAAAAAAAAAACTAAATCAAAATCGGTTCATCTGTTTAGGAGCTACGATACTACAGACATATACACACGTCAACATTAAAACACTTCTCCGCGTCAAGGGTTAAAAACATAGAAAACTGTAAGTATTATTCCTGACCTACTTTTTGTGTGAACAGCCGCCTGAAACTACCTTAAGTACATAAATCAGTCCGATTCCAGCAAATCCTGGGCCATTAAAGCTACCTGACTTTGATTTGTGGCAGCCATTAGAGCAAAACGACACTTATTTGATACGAATTACAGACTAAATTACCTTGAAGTGAGATTTCGCTGAGGTTTTTGATCCTTGCTTGTTGATTTGTGGGTTTTCGGGTCATTAGGATTAGTTAATCTGTTTTATTTATGTAATGTAATATTATAAAAGTAATAGTTTCGTTTTATCTTACCGATTTAAGTTTTCCAATATAATTAATGAGAAAATTTTGTTAGGTATGTCTGTATTTCAATCACGCATAAACGGCTATATGGGTTTTAAAGAAATTTGGCCCATAGACTAGGTATGGACAATAGGATATTTTCATCACAGATTCGATAAATCTCAAAAGAAAAGTGATAAAACGGTTTTTATCGCGGGGTTAAAGTACTTGTACTAGTTTAAAATAAATAAATGAATTTATCAGGGACCATCATTTACATATTGACCTAGTCCCAAACTAAGCTCTGGGTTTGTACTATGGGTACTAGGCAAAAAACATACTTAAGTACATAATTCAGGAACAAAATATGCGTGCTCATCACATAAAATCTTCATTCTAACATCTCAAAATCTACTTTCTAACATTTCATTACGATGCCCTGATCACAGAACGCGTTCTTTAAATGTTTTTGCAGTCCCTACTACTCGCACAGTGTATGTAAAGAATAGATTTATTGTAAGAGCATGTAAGAATCATAACGTCAAGTTTGTACACACTGACATATTCCACATGTCGTTAAACAGATTTATCTCCACCATAAAAAATAAATTAAAAATAGAAATAAATAAATGAAAAAAAAGTTAATAAATAATAAAGATAAAAAGGATTTTATATAGCAAATAGATTACTTAAGAACGCATTTATTTTAAAAAATTAGGTAGAATAGGAATAAAAAACATTTATATATAATTGTTAATTGTTATCCAGTCTCATTGTTAACTAAAAGATGTGATGTTACTCCAATTTTAACAACAAATGTAATGTAAACCAGCGGTGGAAACTTCCTTGGCCTATGTTATTTCTATAATGTATTATCTTGACATTACTTATTTTGTGCCGTTTATTTCCCTTAATAAATAACCCCCTTACTAATAAACGTTGAGTAACCGCTGAATAGTTATACAATGCTTTGTCCTTATCTGTCGAATTCAAAATAAAATGTCACAATGACATATAAGGACAAAGCATTGTATAACTACTCAGCCGTTACTCAACGTTTATTAGTAAGGGGGTTAATAAATAAAAAAAGTCGAGTGGGTACCATTTAAAAAGTGATCATAAATATATTGATAATATCGAAATAAATAAATCAAGCCGTTCCAATTCGCATTTAGTTAAAAAATAATTCGATCATGAATCATTGAGCCTACATTACACACGGCAGCCAAAAATTGCTCACACGATGGAGTTGGGGTCCAGAGATGACAGACTCTGCACTTTGAAGGAAAACGGACGCTTCCAGATTTAAAAACAAAACCGGTAAAGTAAACGTGTTTATATTGAGTCAGTAGCAGAGGTCAGTCCACTGCCAAGTCAGTGCTGATTTGGTGTAAAGGCGGTACAGCGCTTTCGTGTCAGTGCAGACTCAGCTGACTTCAATAAACACAGCTACTATGTAAATAGTGCAAGTAATTTCTCGGCGCCAGCACTGACAGCAGTTACCGCAATGTAAGTAAACGTGCCTTAGAGTGATAATTTAATAATAATCCAGCCTATATACGTCCCATATACGTACCTCTATATACGTACGTCCATTGCTGGGCACAGGCCTCCACTCATAATAAGAGGGTTTGGGCTATAGTTCCCGCGCGGGCCGAGTGCGGATTGGGAACTTCGCACACACCGTTAAATTGCTTTTGCAGGTGTGTGCAGGTTTCCTCACGATGTTTTCCTTCACCGAAAAGCTCATGGTAAATTTACAAATTATATTTCGAACATAAATTCCGAAAAACTTAGAGGTGCGAGCCCGGGTTCGAACCCACGACCCTCTGCTTAAGAGTCGGCATGTCAAACCATTAGGCTACCACGGCATTAGAGTGATAAAAAACCGAAACTGGATTAAAATCCAAAACTGGGTTAAAACTAAAACTAAAAGTTAAAACTGAGTTATTTACCCGTTTGGAACCTGGGAATTTTACCTAAAGGTTGAGTATTTACCAACTCATGTACCCGATAGGTTATTGCTTATTTTAATAAGT
The DNA here is from genome assembly GCA_963241965.1 of Tortrix viridana. Lineage (NCBI taxonomy): Eukaryota > Metazoa > Arthropoda > Insecta > Lepidoptera > Tortricidae > Tortrix > Tortrix viridana. The sequence goes on from OY725197.1 coordinate 656,243, forward strand.
AATACGAGTTATCGGTGGATTAACCTTCAAAGGAGCAATTCAGTGTCCAAGGATATATCTAACCTTTGACCCTCTACCGTTGCTCCCTATGTGAAAACAGTGGTTCAAATAATTGTGAATTTAATTTCGTGTACGCGGTCAAGCAAAAACTTTTCCAGTAACTGCCGCACTCAGAGACGTCCATTTATTTTTAAGTTTCATCAAAGTTGCTGCGTCTTATTCTATTGCCATAGAAACGAAAGTGACAGCAGCAACTTTAATCAAACTAAAAAGTTAAGTGACGTCTCTGAGTGCGGCAGTAAATGTGGCATTCTTATTTCTCAGTCCTGATGCCGCTCATTCTATAAAAAAACCGACTTTTCAAAACCTGTTTATTGTAAGACTTACTGAAGTTCATATAATATTTCACATAAAAAAGCCATGTAACTGCAAATTAACGGTTTTCAGATTTTTTCCTTTACTTGTGCTATAAGACATTGCTTCTTGCCAAATTTCATGATTCTAAGTCAACGGGAAGTACTATATAGGTGTTGATTCCCTTGAGATTATCTTGAATATGCGGCATAAACGTCCGTATCTTTTGTTTGCGTTGACTTAGATGTTTGATTTTTTCACTGATCCAAGGGATTGCATTCCGGGTTTGCAAAGTTCCGTTTTTTCATTTGAGGTACGGAACCCTAAAAACGAGCGTTTATCTACTGGATAATGTTGGTGCATATCTACGTTGCGGCGTCATATGACCGCATAAATAATGCAATGAGAGCGCAGCGCAAATGTTGCATTTGGGGCAGCGGAGTAATTGCACTTTTTGATGCGCCAATCTGGCAATAAAAGGGGGGAGGTTATCTTAACTACTTAACCCCATTCTTTATGGAGTCTTGATAGACCTTCACCGTATGTAAACTTAAGTTTAGTCTTTTTTTTATGTTTAGCTATTTTCAGCCAAAGGAAGGCAGTACCGCAAAGGGTCTTTAGAACTATCATTCGCTTTAATAACTTCTTAACTAACAGTTTGAATTGTTAAAAATACATTTTTATGATATATATTAACGTCAAGTTTTGGGACACCCTGTATATCAACATCATCAATATTTTTACTGTAATTGCGTTGACCAATAGACGCGTGCTAATTTCTAATTCTGTTTAACTTAAATATGAATATTTTACCTTTTAAACTTAAGATATTTTCTGTAAAGGGCGGAATACATATTATATAAAAAAACTTAACATATAATGCCAGAGAACGTCGAGCTCAATTCCAAAAAAAGATCGTGACTAATTATTACAGTCTTATTTACCTGATGAAACCTGCGACCTTTTTTTCGAACCATTAAATTTCCGGTCCGGAACCAGCTAAATCCGGAACTAACCGGTGTCCACGCGAACAAAACAATGTTCTCTTTCCGCTTAATCTGAACTGGCTTTACGAAAATCGATAGATTCGAATTCAGCAGGGTTGTCGGAAAACGAAAAAAAAACTTTTTAAATTAGAATAAGTACATAATATCACTGAAACTACTGCATGGCTAAAAGTATTCGTATGCTTATGAGATAAATTATAAAACATTAAAAAGCGCAGTATGAAGTTACACTATGGGTATCCTTCTCTTTTTTCCAATATAGTCACGACTCAAGAATAAAAGCGATGGAGCTTTCAGGCCTAAAATTCTGCATTTCGAGAGAATCGGCTATTCTTTATATTACACACTGCAAGTTAAATACGTTTAATAATGATGACGCGGTTCACCTAGTTGGTAGTGACCCTGCCTATGAAGCTAGCGGTCCCGGGTTCGAATCCCGGTATGAGCAAATTTGTGTGATGAGTGCGAGTATTTGTTTCTGAGCCATGGATGTTTTCTATGTTTTGTATGTATTTCTCTATAGTATACATAGTACAAGCTCATAGCTTAGTTTGGGACTAGATAAATTTGTGTAAGATTGTCCTCTGGTATAAATTTTATGATATGTAAACTCTTTATTGCACAAAATAATTAGCAAATATGTACGTAAGTACATAAACTTAGGATTAACAATGGCAAACTTATCCCTGTAAAGGATCTCTTCCAGTTAACCAGACCATGATCCAGGAGAATGTGCAAGATATACAAAGTAAGTGTTCACGGAAAAATTATAAACTTAGCTAAAAAAAACATTATATACAATTGAGTTAAATATTTATACATATAAAAATATGTATAAATAAATATTAAGTTATTTTACGTGGCATCCTTATATACGGCGTCCGGATAGTATTGTCCGAAATTCCGGTCCGGTAATACTCAATTTGCCGGGACCAATTCTCGTGAATCAGGCTGCATGGTCTTTTAGGTTTTAGGATCTGCTAGATTCTCTTAAATAACTCACTTTTCTATTCGTTGTCGAATTTCTAACGGGCGACAAATCAGGATGTACAGTAACATCATGTTCAAACAACTAAAAAGCTTCTACATTTAGGGCCTGTTCGACAAGTAAATTCATCTGTCAATAAGATAGCCCTCTCCTTGTCTATTTTTAAGTGCAAGAAGGGTAAGGCCTAAATTTATTTGGATATTTCCTCCAATAGCGTTGAAAAGGTCAGTAAGGTAAGGTAGGTTGGTAAGATAGAGGTCGGTATATACAGGTTGATTGTGGATCTATAAATATAGGACATCCTGTATTATCATGAGTAAAACTGACCAAAACTTATCACCTACTAATGACGTTTACTATACCTGTATAGTATACCTGAAAACAAATCCTGTGCTAACTAATTTCTGCATATATTAACAATTATAACGAATATAAATTATCATCATCATCGTATCAGTCGAAAGTCGTCCGCTGCTGGACATATGCCATCCCCAAGGATCTCCACGACAGCTGGTGAGGCTTCCCGCGATCTTCACCAGATCGTTGGTCCACCTTGTGGAAGGCCTGCCACTTCGCTTTCCGGCCCGCGGCCGCCTCTTTCCGCCCCAACGGCCATCAGTTCTACGAGCAATGTCCGCCCACTTCCACTTAAGGTTGACAATTTGCTGGGCTATGTCGGTGATTTTGGTTCTCCTGCGGATCCTCATTACTGATTCGATCTCGCTGAGATACGCCGAGCATAGCCCTTTCCATTGCCCTTTGGGTGACCTTGAGCTTTCTTATGAGGCCCGTTGTAAAGGACCACGTCTCTGTTCCATAAGTTAGTCATCACTGGCAACACACACTGGTCAAAGACTTTTGACTTTAGATACTGCTAAATTATATCCCAAATGAATTCCTTGAAGTTATGTTCTTGTGAAATTTAATCAGTATCGTGTACAAATTCATAGTGCTATAATCGTTGGTTTCCAGATCTGGTTATATTCGATTCCATTTTAGTAGCAAATATCATGAATAAGCGTCCGATGCATTTAAAATTTACTGGAGACTAAACAGCTAGTGCAAAATGTAGTTTAGATGCATATTTTATTATAATTAATTAAGTTTCAAAAACGACCCGTTTTTAGGGTTCCGTAGTCAAACTAGGAACCCTTATTTATAGTCTCGCCGTGTCCGTCCGTCTGTCCGTCCGTCCGAAGCCTAGCTCAGATACTCTCAGTACTAGAAAGCCGTTATTTGGCATGAATATACATATTAGTCACGCCGACGAAGTGGTAAAATAAAATGTTGAACAAAAATATAATTAGGGTAGGGGAGGTCCCCTACACGTAAAAAAAACCATCCCCACGGATTTCTTTTTCTCGTCTACCCCATAGTGTGGGTGTCTGACAGAGACAAGTGTCTAAATACAAGTAATAAAAAAAAAATTACAAAAAAATAAACCGTCTTCAAAAATCGACTAAAAAGGGTTAAATAAAGATCAGCCTCCTAAGAGTCCTAGGAATTGCCTAATTTAGTGCCTAAAGGTACATGAAATATATCCAAGCCGGTGTCAAGTAGATACACAATAGCAATGACACCATGATTCTTGCCACTGACTTCGATATATTTCATGTACCTTTAGGCACTAAATTAGGCAATTCCTAGGACTCTTAGGAGGCTGATCTTTATTTAACCCTTTTTAGTCGGTTTTTGAAGACGGTTTATTTTTTTGTAAAATTTTTTTTTTTCGCTTTTTAGTGATGCACCTAATATTATTAAGTACCTATGTGATAAAGCACATAAATATCACATTAAGAAACAATAGCCTAATACCAATTTCTCATCACCCTTATCAAAATGTCGCTGTCCAAGATGCAGGGCCGTTAATCATTGAGGAGTTCTCCCGGTATTTCACCATCAGTTGCACTTCACCACATGCATTATAATCAGTGTAAGAGTAGCTTCATGTTCTTAATAAAGAAATCTCATTGCTGGCGTCAATTACTTACGACTAAAAAGTTCCGGTGGTCATCTCTGGTCTTCATCATCAGTTCCTCTTCACCAAGAGGTGCTTTTGTAATGTAATTTCTTAAGGTCTTGCAGGTAATACCAAAATTGCTGTATGTGTGCCTATAACTTTTGAGGAGTTCCCTCGATTCCTCATGGATCCCATCATCAGATTCTGATTTCGTGACAATGGGACCACCTCGGAGGTATACCCTTTCAAACAAAAAACGAATTTTCAAAATCGGTCCTCAATTGACGGAGTATTCGGGTAACAAACATACAAAAAAAAAAAAAAAATCTGAAAAAAATCTTACATGAAAGTACATATTAACGAATTTAAAAGGAAAATTATCACGATCAAGTAGACTTTATTGGTAAAACTAGTCATTGGCAGAATGGTTGCATACTAAAGCGACCGATTGTCATTAATCAAAACAATTGAAAATGAATTGAACAAGACACCTTTGTTTCAAGTATTCTACGTATCCTGTACAAGTCTGAACTCGGTCACCAATTAATTTGAAATGGTGCTCCACGGGACGGCTTTCATTATGTGCAGGTTCAAATACAGAAAGTTTATAACTTTGCCACTAGTCGCATCAAATTAGCTTAACCTGGACATAATTAAAAAACCTGTTGTTTTTATTATTTTATCGGATATTAATGTTAAGTATCAAATATAATTTAGCTATATTAATTAAAAAATCCGCGGTCGTAACCGTATATTATAAAAATCATGAGATATAGTAAACTACCTAACTTTTTGCTAAAAGCAAAATAGATAACCAAATACCTTGTTAGTATAATTTTGAGGTGCATTCTAATGCGATCAATTAATAGCAAAATTAAACTGAAACCAAATCTGCATGTACGTTTTTTTTCACAGTTTTCATCTGATCTCAATATCTAGATAAGCATAAATGGTAACTATGATGATTGTATCTATTTAAACTATATTGCGTCTTATAAGACATTTAAGACAAAAATTAAACATTTATTTTTAACGTTTTAATAATAATGAATTACTCAGTAGCTAAAAATTGTAACTGTGAAATTTTTGTTTATTAATAGGTTTTTGTGTACTATAATCATGTTTTCATCAAAATTAAACATGTTAATGTCACGCTTAAGAAATTGAAAATTTAATTAAAAATACGCGCGAACTTGTCGTGGAGCGGGATGCATGCGGCGGGTGCGGGGCGGGGAGAGAGCGGGGCGCCAGCCAGCGGCGAGCGAGATACGGCGGACGGGGGGCGATTTTTGACTTTCAAGCGCTCGAAAGTTTCACTCGAAAGTAAGCAAAAACAGTGAAACTGTATTTTTGAAGCACGAGAGGTAAAAAAATTAAAAACGAGTGGTCCACACCATTCGTTTTCATTTCTATCATTAGAAGTATGTTTTGACATTTTGTCTGCCAAATTAATCAAAACGTCTTTATTAGGTATGTACTCTTTGGACGGAAGTTGACGGAACAAACCTCTAATATCATAGACAAAGAACCATCTAAACTTTTCTTTTATTCCCCCCTGTCATAACGAGTTTATTTCATTTCAATTATGTACTATCGCCTGCGTTCGCGGTGTTCCACCTTTAGGGCGATAATCGTCTGAACATAACCTTGGGCCCAAAAGCGATAACTTCTAAATATGTTTGTTTGTGTGCAACCAAAAGGGTTCGTTCACGTAAAAAAATGTTTATTGTTCGGATTACCCACTCCTGCGTCCACCCAGTATAGACAGTAAACATAGCAAAAACTGTTTGGCCACTTTCAATTGTTTGGCCACTTAAACAATCACATAATCATTTCGATAGCATAATTAATTTAGCGAAAGTTTGCGATTTTATGACAAAAGCAGGTTTTCCTATAAAATTAAACGTTTAATCATGTAATTATATATCATTTATGCGCTCCCACTCGATATTAGACGAGCCCCTAGCAGGCTTTCTTTCAAGCGAATACTTCGTAAGTATTTGCACGAACAAGACCTTAAGTAAAAGGTATATATAGGTCCCATCATATTCTGTCAGTATCTCTGTTGTTCTATAGTTATGTTATGTTATTTATATTTATATTATATATATATATATATATATACATATATATATATATATATATGTGTGTGTATGTATTTATTTATGTATATTTATATTTATTTATAATATGTTATAAGGTAATTATGTTATGTTGTAAGTTTAGTTCTGTTGTACTGTGCACCTACTACCTATATACATTTCCGATTGGACACGTGGTTGACTGGTAGCGAATGCCATTAGGCATTAAGTCCGCCATTTGTACTTGTTTTTGTGCAATAAAGATTAAATAAATAAATAAATAAATAAATTTAATATCATCAATCATATAATTTTTCAGAGCTCAATTTTTGAAGTAAATTGTAGAATTTGCATAGAGCCCGAACAATAAATAATTAGTGAGCGCATTTTTTTTAAGTACATTCATTTAGAGGATGTGAGTTCAAATAAGTTCAAAAGTTCCAATTGCTGTCAATAAACGGTTGCAAGCCGATGCCGGTATCAAAACAAACAATAAATATTAATTTATAATTATTAATAGTATTAGTTTAAACTGGAACAAACTTAACCCATTCAGCGCCACCCACCACACGTTGTCGTGATCGCAGAGCGTGCGCGAGACGCCGGTCACGACAACGTGTCGTTAATACTCATTTGCTAATAGCTCCCCGAGAGATGATTTTATTCAAAAATATTTCTTATTTTTGTGTACAAATGCCATGTGTTATTAATTCTGTATATTCAGTTTAACATAATTTTACGAATGTATGTGTCATTTTAGAGCTAAAGTTGCAATAGCCATAAAAACTTCTTAGTCAATATTTTTATCACGACATCGTGTTGTGATGTGACGGGCCACGTAACGTAAATCTTGTTCAATATGTCAATGTAGTTACTTCATAATTTGTAAGTGCGAATTTTAATCCTTAATGCTTGCGCATTAGGTTAATTCCTATTTGCATTCAATTTAAGTTATGCTTTCTTTCCACGTGGTAATGGATAGTATTATGCAGGGTTTTGGGTAAACAATATTATATTTGTATAACAAAAATATACAGGGTAATTTTTTAATCAGTGCACAAATTGTAATATTTGGTACCGTTAATATAATACATTACAATAAAAAAAAACAGATATACAGGGTGACTGGATATTCGATACAATCCTTTTAAGGAGGCATAGTAGAGCAATATATTTATATATATTATATTTATGTATATTATATTTTCTTCTTAAAAATGTAACGAACCTTTTTTTCTGACTGTAGAATGAAATTAAAATTTTAGGATCCCTGTAAATATACAAATACTACTACAAATGCAAAAACGTCTCGAAAGTAATTTACCTATAGTACCCTGGCCGAAAATTATTAGTTTCGGAGATATTTAAGATCTTAGTTTTTTTCGGAATTGCGGAACATATTCGAAAAAAAAGATATAAAAAAATAATTTGCCGTTTTTAATGTACTATATGTAATATATTTTCTGAAAGCTAAAATGTCAGCGGTAATAATAATATTAATATTTCTTGTTGTGATAATTTTGGGTTTTCTGTTCTTTTATGTTTTTATTTTTTATTTGTGTTGGCTGTGTGGCCTGCCGTGGTGTCACAAAATGGTTCCGGCGTAAGACCAGCTGTGGCCTCAAAACCAGTACCACGCTGAGCCGGAACCGTTTTGCGTCATCTGGCATTAGTGCAGTGTTTATTATTTTTGTCCATTTGTGTTTTTTATGTTCTGTACTTTTGTTAGATGTATGTAAATAAACGTTTTTTCTTTCTTTTTTTCTTTAATGACAAAAACCTAATCACATAATGCTACATGTCATGTTATTTAATAAAACTCCAATAAAAAGACACAAAAAAGTAATTACTTCATTAAAAGACAGTGTTTTTTTTTAAATAAATGTATGACATGCAGCGTACAAATCACTGGAAAAACTTCCTTGGTGGTACTAGCTATCTAATGAGGTACAATAGTTATCAAAAAATATTAAATATTCAAAATTAGCAAGTACTAACTAAAACGAAGAAGTACATTTCTTATGAATTTCCATTACTCTTGTACCTGGTACGAACTATTCAGAAATCAGTATTTATCTTCAGATGCATACTTCAATGGCCGATATTATTGCAAAAGAGAACTGAACTTAATTAATTAAAAGGTAATTAAGAAAGAGTAAGTAATTATTCGCCGTCAAAAATGGATGCTTGTAGATTAACTCATGTTTAGGGAATCAACCTACTGATTTTCAACCGTCACGGTCAACCAACCAACCGTCACGGTTGAGGTGTTTTTTTTTTAGTTTTTAATTTATTGTGGCTAAATAGAAAAGTATTTACATAAAGTCGAGCTATACGCGACAGGCAGACACTATCCCTTATGCCTCTGTATTATTGACTTTCATTATTAAACAAGTTAATGAGAAAATCATTGAATTTAAGTTTTCAACTGACTTTACGTTCAAGTTAATGCTTTTTCGGAATCAGTATTTATTATTATATGTCTAGCAGTGGACTAATATAGGCTGATGATGATGATGATGATGATGACGGAGTTTTAGTACTTTAGCGAAAGAATACTCTAGGTATCGCAGTGGAAAATACTTTAAATATGTATTTGTCACTCTATTGTTAAAAAAACAGAAGGTGCGAACAACGGCTGCCGCAATTACAAAAGACAATGTGAAATTCGCTGATAATCCTTATCTTCGGTTTCGAGTCTTACCTCGCCAACCTTTTGTACAAAATCTTAACGTAGCACGTGCAAATGCATGGAGATAAGTTTATTATGCTTAGTTTCCGGGATATTTATGACTTGCACTGATAATAATCATAACTATTATTTTATTTTTCCTGAATTCAAATTTAGAACTAAAGTCACCATCTATAGAACTTGTGAACGATGCAAACAAAGCGCCATATTGATATTGTCTATAGTTTGATGAGTTTACTAGTGATGGGAAAAGTAGATTAAGATTAAAAATCATTTAAAATGTAGTTTTTAATCATAATCACTATAACCGATTGAGTATGACGTGTGACCAATATGTATTATACAACGTAACGTACTGTACTGTAATATTTAATCGTAATTGTTTTTTTGGAGATTATCAACTTTTCTAGTTAAAGTTATCTTACCTGATTTCCGGTAGGTATAAACATTTAATAAGCATCAATTTCCTCTAATGGTATATTTAAAGCTAAGTATCGTAAAGTAAAATTTTGAAAAAATATTTAATGTTGTAAAAAAATTTTTGCTTGGTTTAAAAAAGTTTGCATGACACCATCCTTTACCTGTGTCGTCGCATGCGGCAAAAAATTGAGCACCGCTGCGGCACCGTTTCACGACACGTCGTCGTGACTCCTAACATGTTTTTATTTAAATCATTCTGTACAGAAAACTGAGAGCTTATAAATAGGTAAACGTGATTTCACGACAATCATTTATCTCATCCTGAACAATTTAGTTATTATCGATCTAATGAACACAATATGTCAAAACATCTCCGCCGCCCTAGCCGAACCGTGGTGCACCCCACGTGTTTATAAAAGTTTGACAATCATTGACTTAGCCTACGAGTATAATAAATGAATGCACGAGACGACTGGGCCATTCTTCGAGCGTTTCAACCGCCCTGATTCCCGTGCCCGCATTAATTTTTAAATTCCTGTAGCTTTGGAAGCATTTTCAGTTAAACTTTGTAGAAGTCAGGACACTCTACAAGATAACCGAAAATAGCATCCAAAGCTACAGGAATTTAGACATTAATGCGGCCACGGGAATCAGGGCGGTTGAAACGCTCAAAGAATTGCCCGACTACTAATATAAATAATAATTAATTTTTTATTAATATTAATTGTAAATCTATTATTTGTGCAATAAAGAGTTTACATACATACATACTAGACGAGAATGGCTTGCGACTCGCGATAGCACGGTCGGGAGTTGAGGCACAAAGAAATGAAGACCTTATTCTGCAATAAATAACGTTCATATTAAAACGTAAATAAGGAAACATATCAATTAATTAATAACCGTGGATATTTTTTGTTTAATTTGTTTCTTACAGTACTAATAATATGTTGACGGCATAAATTAAACACTTTGGAAGTAGTTATGTATTTGGTTTTCCAAAAATTACCAATATTTTAGACTTTGGAGATCCGCAAAGAGAATCTGTTTAATTTTTAATCATTTATCAACACACATAATATACTATTCAGAATAAATTGTCGAATTACAGTTATCTATAATTTCTGGTAAGATAAGCCAGAAAATGTGTAACTTACTGAATCTTCTTTATTAATGATAGTCCCGATTGATTAATTAGTTTAATTTTGATTTCTTTAACTGGAATGCAAGTGTCATAACATAATAGAGGTACTTTTACAAAGTGAACTATTATGCTGTACTTATGAAATCAAAATGTGTTTAAAATTTAGTTTTTTGTTTTTTTTACATTGACGCGGAGACTTAAAATGTTTAATTCTTTTTATTTTAACTATAACTAACAATACTTTATATCATAGAAAAAGAAAATTACAGTTATAGAATTATGTCCAGGTTTTTCTTATTCTCTGCGCCTACACTGTCTCATTTTATATTAGATCCATATTTATGAATTAGGATAGACTGTATTTGGATTGAAGTATGTTGTGACTTCGTAGTATTTTTCTTTTTTTAACCTTCGACGCTAAAAGAGTTTAAATATAGAAATAGAAACATTTATTCGACGATCACAACAAAATAAAACAAAGATTACAGATTATAAAGAAATCTGTTATTTGTTATTTGGCATGAATATACATATTAGTCACGCCGACAAAGTGGTAAAATAAAATCTTGACTTTTTTTCCCGTCTAACCCACGGTGTGGGGTGTCGTTAGAGTCAAGTCCGTCCCCCCCCCCCCCTCTCCCCGCGAATTAAAAAGAAAAACTATCACAAATAAGTAGACATAATTGGTTCTTGAGTTACAGGCGACTAAAATGTTACTATCTACTGAAAATCACCTATGATAACTTTAAATAGAAAATTAGTTATTAATATGTGAAAAAATTCACTGTATTTGGGTATTGTTGTTTGTTTGTAAGAATGGCGACGGAACCCTACGCATACCATGGTCCGACATGCTCTTTACCGGTTTTTTTTCATCGATAAAAATACGTGTACACTAATATGTGTATATCTATGTAGTTTTTACTCAAAGCTCCAACCTTCAGTGCCAAAGGACTCCAAATCGTGTCACTTTTAAACAAGAATCAGTCACGTTGGCCTAGAATGTTTTAATGAATCAACGATTGTAACCAGTTCCGACTGGAATTTTCCGGTTTACTGAGTTTCCCTTTGCTTATATACTTTCCAGGTGAAATGTTTTCAGTGTTTTTTAACTCTGACCTTTAAGAGTAATTGGGTGTGGTTCCTTGTTTTCTCAATTAGCAGTAAAGATTTAAATTTTAATTGGACATTTCTCGTACAGTTTAAGTATTTCAGACAATTCTCTTTATAATTCTGACATGTTTTCCTGCATTCTGAACTACGCAGATATTTTATATTATTTTTACAGTTTTAAATTGTCATTGTCATAACTAGTAGTAAGTTAACTATGTTTAAAAATGACTAACTGTCGAGTTTCTTGCGGCGCTTCTTCTCAGCAGTGGTCTCTTGGGAAGCGCTGGTAGATTTTGACGTGTAAAAGTGACCGTGCGGCCTACTTACCAATAAATATATTTTTCTTTTATTTCTATGAAAATAATTCAGGTACCGAAAAAAAAAATTGCGGTATCGAAACATAACCAAAACGAAACGGTATGACGTCATACCGTTTTAAAACGGTACCTTTATTCTACGGTTATGCAGCTACTGCATACCCATAGCATAGTTTTGGTTTAGGTGAATTGTGTGAGATTGTCCCCTATTTTAAATTTAACTGGCGAAATTAGCTGTGTAAGTTAGAGTTGCATTTGTGAACTATTTTCATATCACGAACGAGACGCAATATGACCTTTTTTATTTGCCGTTTCATATTGCAACTGTATGAAGCACGGGTAATGGAAGGCAGTGGAGATGTTATCGTAATAAATCGTTGGGATTTGAATCCCCACTTTTGCGCTGAGCACCCCTCAGGAGCTTGCCCAGCCTCTGGTGAAGTAGTCAAAGCCGTCAGAGGCTAACTACGTAGGTCATTTCATTAAAAAAACCCACAGTCTTAGCGTAGTAGGCTAACGCTCTAATCATCAGTCTACTTAGACGGCGGCAGCCGCCCCGAAATTTATTAATAAATATTGCGCGGGAAATCTTTTTGCGATAAAATACGGTGAAAACATTATTATAATAGGTAATGTGTTTGCTCTTACGTCCTTTTGTTCAGAAGCGCAGTTTTTCAGCAATTACTCAAAAACGGTATATCCGATCATGTTGACAATAATTTTGGTTGGAAGAATTTATTAAGCGTTACATTTGTAATATTTTTCATATTTTTGGACATACAGTTTGAAAAATAAAGGAAGGGGACAATTTATGCAACTTCTGGGGCGATTATATCCAAAAATATAATCTTAATCCAAATATTGCTTAAAAACCTTTTTTTTTTTTTAAAGAACCGTTGAAATATGTGCCACACGATGATGTTGTCTTAAAAAAATTCAACTTCTGTTACGTGTATGGAGTGCCCCGCCTAGAAATATTTATTTTTGTTATTTAACTACCAAACTAAGTAGCGGCTTATACAAGACACCACTCCAAATTTCATCAATATACACCTTATAGTTTTTGTGTAAAATGCCTGTGACACACGCACGGATAATATAGAAACTATAAGGATTCCGTTTTTGCCATTTTGGCTACGGAACCTTAAAAAAACTAAAGTATAAAGGCTTTTCCTGTCTGTCCGTTTCGGAGCTTCTTTCCTCCCTAGTGCATCATGATTGTTTGCCCGCTTTGAGCGGGAAACAATGAGATACTTTGGCCCACTTTGCTGCCCGAGGCGTTACGAAATGAAAAATGGAGATATTAACTACAGCTATTAAATATATTTATATTTTATACGTGAAATTTGGTGTATTCAATTGTAGACCTTTACGTTGTTATTCTTTTCTACGATGTAAATGTACTTTGCTATTATTATTAAAAATAATTATCAAGGAACAATCTCATACAAAATCTCTCTAGACTTGTACTGTGGGTACTAGGCAACGATATACATACTTATATAAAAAATACTTTATTACATAGAAAACATCCACGACTCAGGAAAAAAACTACTCGCCTTCACAGTATTTGCCTATACGGGGATTCAAACCCGGGACTGCTAGCTTCGTAGGCAACTAACAAACCAACTAGGCTAACCATGTCGTCATTGTTGTTTTGACTTTACTATTAGGTACAAAAGTCTCATACTCAAGTATTTAACATACACCTGCTAATATTTAGAATAGGCTAGTTGACTGACTGGTCAAATCAGCAACTTGTATTGAAACGTCAAAACGATCCGGTAGATGGAGTTAGTATGAAAATAGTAAAATGTGACGACACAATGTTCAGTGTTCCTTTATAAAGTTTTTGTTGAATTAAAAATCGTTTAAATTCCAAAAATAAGCGATAGCTTGGTTTTTCCGTGTTATTTTCAAAAGCTTGATTTAGTAGGTGTAAAAATAATTTATTTTGACATTAGCCAAGTAGCCTAATGACTAGTACAAGGACGTATGGGCTCTTATTGCTTTCTACAGCTAAAACTACAAATAGGGTGACATATTAAAAATCGCATCGAACCGCTTGGATATTCCGGTAGCGTTGACCACACAGTTTGGTTAGGCGGGACAGTCCTGTTTATTGTCACCCTCAGGGCGTACCTAAATAAATGGCCTCGTGGGACAGACCCGGCATTGGAATGGGCTTGGACGAGTTAAGAGGCAGAACGAAATAGAAGAATATCCGAGTATCGTGGTTTAGTGGTAGCCTGACTTTTATGTGGGTTGTGAGTTTGAATCACGCTAGTAAGTTTTTTTACCCGACTACGGCGAAGCAAAGGAAGGGTAATTTTGACACGCTATGTATATATGTATGTAAGTATGTTCCACTAGCGTCGTTCCTAATGAACCGATTTTGACAATTGGGGTATCGTTGGAAGCGTTTTGTTGGTCCGCTGGTTATAGGCTATGTACGTCATATTAATTAGAGAGGGAATGTGTGTATTGGAAAATACATCGAACCGCCGCGTGCGCATGCATCATTTTGTTTGAAGCGATGAAAACGTAACAGTAACAAAGACAAGCTTACTTAAAAAAATATAACGTAGGTAACCATTTTAAACTGTAGACAGTTAAATCATTGATCTAAATCCTTTATGTGAAAGAAACACGTGGCGAGTTTGGCAGAAGCAACTTTAAGAATGGATACGATCAAGGAAATCGAAGCATAAACAACTTATATTCTATAAGTAGAGTTTGTTTCTATCTAGCTCAAGTTGTGTTTTGATCAATATCGATAGGACTAGCGACGTGTAGTACCAACATAACCGATAAACTAACAATTTCTAGTTTATAAAAATTACATAATACAAAAAAAAATGGTTTATTTAAAAGTGTACGCCATAATTACAGGTTATTTGGTACACTAACTTAAAAAGAACACACGCGTAGTTTGACTCTGTCTTGGAAGACCTTAGACAAATGTAAATAACTACCTACTCAAAATGGTACTTAAGTAGTTAAGTACCTAGAACATAATTACTTTGTACAAATATTTTATGTTTCTTGAAATCGAACCCTGATTAGATATGTAGGCAGGAACACTGCAATTTGAGGTATGTATAAAAAAGAGAAAAAGCTAAATAATTATTTGATTATTTATTGACATAATAAACTTAGCTTAATAATATTACTTAGTTAAAAAATAATATACTCCTAACACTCTTATTCCTTGCACCACGCCGTCGATCCTAAACAAATACCTTCCCTGTTGTGAAATACGGCTTTTTACATAAATACGTGTCCGCTTATGCCGCCTTCAGTAGCTTCATGGTATAAGGGCATAAGTCTTCTGAAATTCAAGTGAAAAAGGACATAAGCGTGTACTCGATATATATGATTTATACCTTTTCTATTTCGAGCCGAGTCGAGTAATACCTTTTTTAACTGGAGCCACAGATAAATATTGTGGATATCAGCTATTTGCTCGTTCTGGGGGTAATGGTTTCATTGTGGGGATTTCAAGGGGGTATTTTTGCTGTAAAGAAAGCATTGCGAATGATGGTAAATGTGAATGTATTGATAAATTCAAATATACTAACACAAACAAAGAGAAGCGATAGCTAGATTTTTTATGATTTAACGCAGCGTTTCGTTTTATTTTTATGTTTTATGGCACACTAGTGTTTCTCTTGACTCCGACAGCGTAAAGTTTTTTTTCGCTATTCCTTCAGAAACTGTGGGACATCAGTTGGCTTGTATGCTTTTTTGTCTTTTCCTTGCCATAAAGAAACTACAAAAAAATTATGTAACTATGTTTGTTTTAGTAACTCGATATTTGTTAAAATTATGGCACTAAACATTTTTTTTAAGTGCTTACTTATTAAAAATCTTTAACAAAAACTCTAGCCTTCGACATCAACTGATCTGATAAAAAGTTAAATTCAAAGCTGTATTGACTAGTGCTTTACTTATCTATAAGTTCTAAAATCCTATGCACCTTTCCCCTCATTGCATGTAAAATCAAGCTGCAAAATTAATTTCCTTCAGACGGAACTAGCCTTTCTGGCTATCTGTTAAACTTGTAAGTTATGTATGGCTTTCGTTTGAGAAGTTTTTCAATTTAGCACATTATAACTTTTTATTAGCCGAGTGAATATTTCAGGAGCTGAGCTTTGAAAAACGTCCCTGAAAGGCTTCCCTGATTAAAGTTTATATTGGTCTTTAGAAATGTCAGTAGTTTGTAATCCGAGTGTATTTCGTTTACCTGGACTTACTATTTTTTTAAGAAAATGCATATTTTTACGCTAAAATAAGTAAAAATATAGTCTTAGTTACTTCAAAATAATGGAGCTTTCTAACAGTAAAAGAATTATTAAAATCAGTTAAGTAGTTTCAGAGTTTATCGATTAGGCACAAACAAACAAACAAATATTTTCTATATAAGTATTTATGGGGTATTTATTTGTATTAGGATTGAAACTACGACGGTGTTTTTTATGTTTTTATAAACCTGAATTAAAAAAAAATCTGTAAAAACATTTTTTTTAAAAGCCTCTGAGCTCACTCATTCCGATTTACCTTTTATACTTAAGTAATCACTGTTTTTAGGGTTCCGTAGTTATAGTTTCGCCATGTCCGTCTGTCCGTCCGTCAGTCCGTCTGTCTGTCTGTCCAAGGTTTAACTCAGGGACTCGTAGGAATACAACGCTGTAATTTGGCGTAGTTATACATTTAAATTACGCCGAAAAAGTTGTAAAATAAAATTTTGAAAAAAGTTTTTTCCGTACCTCCATAACATTGAATGAGGTATCATTCAATGTTATAATAAAAAAAATACCTTCGCTTTACATTGAATGAGGTAACATTGGATAGCTCCTAAAAATATAATGGATATGTTAGTATATTTTTTAAATGGGGGACCGTTTAATTTTGAAATCGAACAAGACAAGCACAGACCAGACTACAAGTAATAAAAATCTGAAGAATATCTTTAATGAAAGCACTTATAACAAATTTAAAGGGGAAAGTATCACGACTAAGTAGGCTTTATTAGTTCTCGAGTTAAACAATATTAAAATGTTTATACCTACCAAAAATCATCTAACTAGAAAATTTGCTGAAATTTATGTTTTTTTGGAGATTCTTTGCGTTTGTAAGAATGGCAACGGAACCCTACACTGAGTGTGGTCCGACATGCTCTTTGCCAGTAATTGTTTTATATTACCAAACCAACAGATTAAATTTTCTTAAGCTTATTGCCAGAAAATATACGGATTTGCGCCAAAAAAATAAATCCTATCTATCCACGTAAAAAGCCATAAGTGCGTTTACTAGGCTATTCATTGGACACAATAAGGGCAAACAATGAAACCCCTAAATCTGAGCCGTTCACCTGCCCCTTCCGGTCACGTAGTGTTTTTATGTACTTCCGGTCGCCAGTATACGCCAACGTTTGGGCCATTATTCGAGCCAACGTTAGTTAGAAGATTTATGATAGCTTTAATATTTGTCTAAGAAATACTGTTTAATAGGAGTATTTGAAATTATAGAATAGAATAGAAAATGTTTATAACGCTCACAGAGTATAAATAGAACAAACAAAAAGAAAAACTATAATAAAACATAAAAAGCGGTCATCATCATTGCGTATGGCAATCATCCTGCATGAATCAAACATCAATGTCCAAGTGTTTCAGCCAGTTTACTGCGGCGGGCGTAAATTTATGCAGCTCCCGCATGCCTCCAGGAAAACAGCGAAGTGGGCAAGCATTTACCACGTGGGAGAGGGTCTGATCAGGTGCTCCGCAGTCGCATTGTGGTGACTCCCTCAATCCCCACTTGTGCAGGTGGTGATTTGTCTTCCCGTGGTTAGACCAAACCGATTTAAGCGAGTCCAGGGTTTTCGGTCGGCACAGAAGCCGGCAGTTTGTTCGTGGGGTCCGTTACGAGGGCAGCATTTGCTCCAGCAAATAGGCCCCACTCCTCTCGCCACGCCTCATTCAGGTGGAACTGGTGTTTAAGCCCCTCGTCAGTCCACATTGGGGACCTGGAAGTTAGACGGGAGGGAGGCAGATCGTCCAGAGTGGACCTAATGGGCATGGGCTTGGAGCCGTTCAGCTGGAACCATTTTTTCGACTCGATGGCAATAAAAAGCGGTGAAAAGGGCCCTACTCAGCATTGTGCCGCCACCCTGGTTTTCAGAGGGACTCTACCTTAAAAACTAAAAACAAAAATAGGCAACGGCACAAACATCAGCGACAAATTAGTCATATTATATGCCAGTGTTTTTGAAAATGGTGGCATAAGAACTTTTTTCTAATAATTATTTTTTTTGATTGAATAGTGATGATACGAGTAATAACTCTTTGCCTTTTATGCTGCCCAAGTTAAAAATAATCTCTAAATATTTACAAAAATACTTGTATTCAAACTACATAGTACTAAGACCGTGTTCGTTCAAATGTTCGAAACTTTGATCAAATATTGGCCCAATATAAAAACCCAAAATATAGCCCATTATTATAAGGAAAGGGATAAATGTATATACGAGTGGTATATGATCGTTTTGTACGTGCTGAGCACGAATCAAAATAACTATTCTAAAGGAAAAAAGGCGTTATGTGGCTGAAATATCAATGATCTTACGACATTCAGAGAATAAATCCTAAGAGAAAAAATTTAGCTTCGTAGATCGTAAAGGATCTAAGTGTATTTGAAACGTCAATATATTCATGCCCTTTTGATATCGAATCACAAATAGGGTTATAGCAGTGTAAACGTAAAAGGGTGTAAGTGCTGTTAGACCTTTATACCGTTAGGTCGTTATAGATTTGGGTCGGATTGAGGTGTGGGATCGCTGTTTGGTTATTATTGTCACATAAAATGTTAGGTTTATTGTGTTTTAGTAAGTAGATGGTATTTTATTATATTGATATTTATTTTATCTTGGTTAGGCTCTTTTACTGGTATTATTATTAAAGTCATCAGAATAGCATAAGTATGCTTTTCAAATTAATTTGACGATTAATTGCGGTTGAATTTTACGTTAATCTACCTCATTGTAAGAATGATGAAGGAAAACTAATCTTCACGGTTTAAAAGATATAATAGTTAAAAAAAACAGGTAACTATTTACAGCACACGTATTCGTTGATTTTTTCATACCCAAATCTGTCCTTTACTTAACCTCTAACTAAAACTTCAAGTCAGTCATGCTATCTCTTTCACACTCGTTCAAACCGTCTTTATACCGTCGCTACCACTCGTCATACGTCATTCATGCGTTTAATAATATAAATGCTAAGTTGGTAGCTGTGTCTGTTTGCTACCTTTTTACAAGAAAAAGGCTAAACTTATCTTCCCGTGTGTTTTGCAGACACTCATTTCATCGAATGTGTCGTGTCACTGAATTTCATTTCATCGAAAGCTACTTTCTGCTGGAACCTTATTGTTTTCAGGTTATCTTAAGCATGGGTTACGTAGGTTGGACCTGTGACCACCAAAAAGTTGTAACTTCTGCACGTTGAAATACCTGTCTATTAAATGAAATTCGGCGAAGTAAAACATTCTTTGAATTGATTGTCAGTGATTCAAGTGTAAACCGTAATGTAGCATAATAAATATAGTATCCACTATTTTATATTTTTTGTAACCATTTTATTAAGCTGTTTTAAATCTAAAGAGTTTTGAATTTTCGACTTTTTTAATTATTTACATTATAAGTTAATAAAATTAAGCAAGGAGATTTTATGTAAGGGAAGGATATTACGATATTTTTCATCCAACAAAGTTTGTTAGTTGGGGGATTAGCGATAAACATACACATATATATAGATAGTTACATAAATATAGATTCAAATCTTTTATCGCCTTCAGCATTCAGATTTTAATGCGGTTTTCACCATCAGTTAGGTAATTTTTCACGGAAGGTTTATGTATATAATAAAACGGAGCGGAGCGAGGGGGGTCGAGTTAAAATTAAATAAATAAGTATTTTACAAACACAAACTAAATAAACACTTTCCTCCCTAAGAATATAAAATGGCTGCCTAACTCAAATATTTAGCCTTTATTCCCCTAAAGGGAAGAACGCTAAGATTTATTCCTTTTCTCTTATCTTCCCTTAAAAGATATAAATATGAGTAATGTAGCGGAAGAAATGACGCCATTTTGTTTGACAATATATTATGGCCAATTGATAAAATGATTATTTATGTTCAGAGTCCCTGAGAGAAGGTGTTTTCTAAATTGTGTTTACATTTCTTGTATGAATTACATGTGACTGTGCATACCTACTAATAAAAGTTTACCTTAAGGTGTTTCTTTAATTGTTCAACACTTTTTTGGTAAATAAACGATTTTATTATTATTCGTGCTATGTAGTTAAAATGTCAGGTCTTAGTAGTTCATACCTGATCATTGATTTGTACTTGTGCAAGTACCGAGGCTAATATATAATGTGGGCGTTAGTATATAAAGACGATAGTAATGTCCAGACCCCGTACATTTGGTGCCGCTGACGTAAAAGTGACGTCACGCTGCATATGAGCCCAGAATGCGACGGGCCCAGAATGCTCCCACCAATAGAGCACTCGCTCTGCTGAACGACCTGTCCGGTGTCCACTATGACGCTGACCTATTCACCGACGGTGATGGTACATTTTTAAGGAAATGCGTATATTTTCTGAATATGAATCTGTCTACGTAACTAATTGTTTTTAATTTATTTTTTCTATTTGTGACATATAATAGTTCCAATACTTCTAATTATTTGCATTTTTAATTAATTTAGTAGTAGGTAATAGTATATTTTTATATTGTAATTCTAATTTTATTAATTGTATTTGTGCCTTGGCTTTTTTAGCTGTAAGCTTATGTGACTTTTTGAAATAAAGAAATAAATAAATATATTTGTTTTTCCGTAGAAATTTATTGCGTACATATCAACATCTTTAGTTAACTGTTATCGTCATTTAAAATAAGCGAAGAAAATATACAAAACATCATTGATTAACTTTGACCGTTTGTCATTCACACACAAAGCATTTTTAGTAATATATAAACAGAAATAGTTATTTTTGGAATTGTGATTTATATTTAGTGTTGTTGAAATAATCATAGTTATTCACAATGTCATCTTTAGAGGAATTACCAAATGTACGGGGTCTGGTAATATCAAATCATATCAAAGGTTTTCAAACCTTGCTTTTTGTTAGTCTCGTCTATGTTACTTTGGTTATTTCTTACAAATTAATAATAGTATTACCAGACTCTCTCGTTAATTATTACTAACCGTTGATAAGTAAACCAAAGCAATCTAGCAAGAACTATATAGTTTTGGTACAAGAAGGTTGAATTTCATACATTTAATTAATTTAGAAGTTTAGTGTATCAGAGAGAGGATTAAATCATAAAGCCGACCAACGCGGTCCATCTTAATGAGAATCTGACTGTACTGTGGGAGATACAGTAGGCATTAATTGTAGCATTCACCCGCTATTCCTTTGGAAGTTATCCTAATTTCCAGGATAAAAATACCCTAAGCCGGCCGCCAGCTATCTTACTACTTACTATTATAAATGCGAAAGTTTGGATGGATGTTTGTTACTCAATCAGACCAGAACGGCTGAACGGATCAGGATGAAATTTGATGGGATAGATTTTAGTCTGGAAGCTATACATAGGCTACTTTTTATCCCGAAATAATGGACAGTTCCCGAGGCGCAGCGATGAAGCGCCGATGAAGTCGCGGGCAAAAACGATTATTTTAAACCTTAAGCGTTAAGTTTTACGTTAGAATACGGAATAGATGTATTAATTTCCCAAGCACCTGTCAAATTTTATATCCTGCATCTTAAACGAAAGCACATAGTTAACGAATTAAAAAAACTAAATCTTTCACGACAGCATATCTATCAAATAAATTGGGGAATTTCAAAAAAATAGCACACCTTTCACTTTTTCTTCAGATTTGGGAAAAAATTGCACGTTGGTCGGGACCACCATTCTGAACAAGGAAAATAGAATGCCTGATATGTCCCCAAAAAGATGTATGGAATTGTCCGTTTTGTTACCTAAATTCAATACATTTCTTGGTAACAAAACAGACAATTCCATACATCTTTTTGGGGACATAGGTATCGGGAATTTCTATTTTTCTTGTTCAGAATAGTGGTCCCAACAAACGTGCAATTTTTTTCCTAAATCTGAAGAAAAAGTGAAAGGCGTGCTAATTTTTTTAAACTCCCCAATTTAGTCTTTTCCCTTTCTTACACTTGAAAGTCGACAAGGAGAGGGCTATCTTTATTTGACAGATGAATTTACTAGTCGATTGTGAAACAGGCCCTAAGTAGACTTTATTGGTTCTTGAGTTAAAGACGATTAAAATGTTTATACATACCGAAAACCAGCTAAGATAACTTTAATTAGAAAATTTGCTAATATTTTTGTTTTTTTGGAGATTGCTGTTTGTTTGTACGAATGCCGACGGAACCCTAAATTGAGCAATTAATGGTCCGACATGCTCTTGCTCGGTTTTATTGGGAAATGGGTAAGAAAAGTTCGAATATGTAGAGGTTTAGAGTTCCGTTTGTACGGAACCTTTAAAAATTGGATTTCTAATGTAGAACCGATATGTGACGTTCTCAATATAAAGGGACCTTATGTAGGAAGGCAGTTAAGCTCTTCTTATTCTTGTAACTATACGAATACTATGGTAACAGTTATAAAAATGGCGTAACCACCTGCCTCCATAAGGTCCCTTTATATTGAGAACGTCACATATATAAATATTTACATTCCCTGCTGTAATGTATCAACTATAAAGCACTATCAGCTTTCTCAGCGAGTGCGGTTGCCTTGATTCTGTCTAGATTTAGGTTTCAGTACTTCTATCCTATTATGCACGCACGTCTTAAATTTCAGGTATATACTGTTGAAATTATTTGATTAATATATATTTGTCTCTTATAAATATTGTTAATTTTTTTTTAATTTAAAAATAAAATGAGTACGTTCAGAGATTACCTCCTAGATTCAAACTTACTAACTTTTTTTTGTCGTAATAATTCTGACATGACATAATTCACACATCATTTTTTTTTAGTAATAATTCTGACATGTTTTCCTGCAGAACTTCGCAGATATTTTATATTATATTTATAGTTTTATATAATGCTAGAATAAGAAGTATTGTCTTAAGTTTTATTTTGAAAAATGACTAACTGTTGAGTTCCTTGCGGCGCTTCTTCTCAGCAGTGGTCTCCTCTTGGGAAGCGCTGGTAGAGTTTGACGTGTAAAAGTGCCCGTGCGGCCTATTTACAGAATAAATATATTTTATCTTTATCTTTTATGTGGCATAAACGGCCGCATCTTTTGATTGCGTTGACTTTGAAGTTTGATTTTTTAAAACGCCAAGGGATTGCAGACTCATGACGGTAAAATGATCATAAAGACGGATGGAGCTCACTGTTTAAGTAGAAACCCCCTTATGTTTACACTAGGCTTGGATACCGGTTAAATTTCCAAACCGTTATCATGTACCGGTTTTTTAAACCGGTTTTTGGAGGAACCTTTATATAAAGTTCTTTTCCAAATAACCGGTTTCAAGCAAAAAACCGGTTAATTCTGACGCACGATTAACAAGCGCCTTCACATCACAAGTCAAAAACTGATTGCAACGCGTTTGTTTACCGACTACCGCTCGTGGATTAAACCGGTTAATTTAAGTTAAAATAAAGTAAAGTTCTCAAAACGTTCGCGTTTCATTAAAAAAGTTGAGCATAACCGGTATTAACCGGTTTTAAACCGGTTCCGAGCCTTGGCTCTACAATAGATACGTCACTGTCGAAAGCAGAAGAATACTTTCAAATCCAGCTGTGACAAATCGAAAAGCTAATAGATGCATCCGGCCGCGTGCGACGGAGCCTCCAGAGCCACGGAGGAGGAAAGAGCGGAGATGACTGATTATTTACTAGCCTGTGAACAAGTTAATATAAAAAAAAAAATTAGTAGACAATCCTTACATGGTATAAAATCCGCTTACTCCTAATCCACGCAATGGATTTAGATTCGGTTTTCACCATCAGTTAGATAATTTTTCGCGGAAGGTTTATGTTTATAATAGAACCCGGAGCAAAGCGAGGGCGGGTCGCAGGTTTCACATAAATTGATCAAGTCCCAAACTAAGCTCTAGGGTATGGGTACTAGACATTAATGAACATACTTATATAGAGAAATACATACTTAAATACATATAAAACATCCATGACTCAGGAACAAATACTCGCGCAAATGCACAAATATTTGCCCGTACTGGGATGCGAACCCGGGATCGCTAGCTTTGTAGGCAAGGTCACTAACAACTACGCTAACCGCGTCATCAAATTATAAAATATGAAATATTATAATATTATATCTCATATTGGGAGACTTGTTACTTGATAATTATTTTACTAACGGATGAAGTCCTACCAATACTATTAATATTTTAAATATAAGGTTTTTATATACATTTGTGTGTCAATCACACTTGAACTGGTTAACGGATTTAAAATCACACATATAGTACGTAATTATCGTAAATGTTATCTTACGATAATATTATACAGTATGATTGTAGTAATTATATGGTCGTAAAATTTTCGAGCTAAACATTTTAAATAATGA
Organism: Tortrix viridana; assembly: GCA_963241965.1. Taxonomy (NCBI): domain Eukaryota; kingdom Metazoa; phylum Arthropoda; class Insecta; order Lepidoptera; family Tortricidae; genus Tortrix; species Tortrix viridana. The sequence continues at coordinate 680,967 of OY725197.1, forward strand.
TGTTTTAATATTAAAAAGTTAGCCAGAGCAAAAGCCATCTCCGTTTTTACGTACCTCATGTACAGAAAGCATATTGGTTGTCTAGAATGGGTAGATTGTGTGACCCATTCAAAATGACATGTACCTATTCTTCGAAGCGTACTGACAACAAAAAAGGGATTTTGCATTTTTTTCTTTGGTTTGGTTCGAATTAAACTTTGACATTTAAAAAAAAATGGCAGCTGTAAAAATACAAAAAAAAAACAGGGACAATCTCACACAAATTGATCTAGTCCCAAACTAAGCTCTAGGCTTGTATTATGGGTACTAGGTGATGATATACATACTGATATATGAAAATACATACTTAAATATAGGAAACATCCATGACTCAGGAACAAATACTCGCGCTCATCATACAAATATTTGCCAATACCGGGATTCGAACCCGGGACCGATAGTTTTGTAGCCAGGGTCACAAACAACTAGTCTAACCGCGTCGTCGATATAAAGCTATATAGAGCGATTAAGAGTTACTAGTTTTTTCCTGCGACTTCGTCCGCGTAGAAGTCGTTTATCGTTTTTACCCCGGACACTATCAAATCCGGAAAAAGGGGCAATCCAGGATAAAAATTTCATCTGAATCCGTTTAACCTTTTAGGCATCATCAACATCCCAACAAACATACAAACTTTATTTATAAGTACCTGGGAGACGCTGCGTCGTCGCTAGGTTCGAAACCGAATGTTCATCGATATTCTATACAAAAAAACCGATCAATAGCTGAGGTTCGAACCCGCAGTCTGCGTAGTAGGCCAACGCTCTAACCATTAGTTTATTCAGACGGCGGCAGCCGCCCCAAAATTACGAACCATTGCACGGGAAATCTTTTTGCGTGAAAATACGGGGAAAATGAATTTTCCCAGATATGAGACCTAGCTAAATCGAATATTCGCCCCCGTAAACCGCCATATCAACCTTTTAGCCCCTTAGGGGGTGAATTTTGAAAAACCCTTTCTTAGTGCACCCCTAGACCTCATAAAAACCTGCTTGCCAAATTTGGAATCTCTAGACCCAGCGGTTAAGGCTGTGCGTTGATATATCAGTCAGTCAGGACTATGAACTTTATTTATAGAGATATATAGCTGTAAAAAATACTAAACAATAAATGTGACGTTCTCAATATAAAGGGACCTTATGGAGGAAGGCAGTTACGCTCTTCTTATTCTTGTAACTATACGAATACTATGGTAACGGTTCTAAAAACGGCGTAACCGCCTTCCTCCATAAGGTGCCTTTATATTGAACGACACAAATAGTAAACTAAATATCGCTCGTTTTATTTAGTTCACTGGTTTGTAAAACTATTAGTTTCTCACAATCTTGAATAACACGTGAAAAGGAATGCTTATTCGTTCGTTAGATTGAACATTACGCTCGAGCTGTTATCTTTATGTACATTGATATGTAAATATAAGAAGAAGAAGAAGAAAAACATTTATTCGTGACAAATATCAGCAAACGACAGAAAAATACACACAGAAAGAATGTAGTCGGGCATATTTCAGAAAGATTGTCGCAGTTAAGAACCTAATTAAAAAACGCTAACTTTATTCCATTACGTAACGAAATTTAGTCATACACTTATATGGTTAATATAATAACGTAACGTAATGGAAAAAGTTAGCGTTTCTTAAATCAGGTTCTTAACTGCGACAACCTTTCTGAAATATGCCCACTCACGAAATGGTCCCAACTCAGCGTAATGCCGGCATTAAAGTCGGCGCTGGTCTTCCGTTGGAACCATCAGGTATCATATATCATATACGAGTATTCCATCATATATTTAATACATATTTCCAATATGTCACGGCACTGTTCTCTAAAAGCAATATCTTTCTTTTTGTATTTTAATGGCGGGCTGGTTTCCGCAACTCGACGTCTAGCGCCTATTTTGCGTGTGGGTGGGATTTCTATACTTAGTCTAGCCATCCCAACTCCTCGAGGAAGCCCACCCGACCTTTGATGTTACAACGGTTACCTCGGGGAGACACCTCATCGGACCGAGGTGCTTTAGCCCTGTATTGCGTCAACTCGGTGCAGTGTAGTACGACGTGGGCGGCTGTTTCTTCTGTCTCCATGCACGCACGGCACAGAGGACTGTCTGTAACACCTAAATTAAAAAGATGTTTGTTAAATGGTACATGACCACTAGTTATGAACACTAGTTACCGTCGTCAGTCGAAAGCAATATCTTGTTCTATATGATATTTCTAGATTTTTTTATTGTACTAAACACCGTTGGAGCCGTCGTGTTCTGGAGTGGAGACCGCGTCTCGGCAAACGTCGTGTGGGACCTGTGGGAAGATGGAGCGACGATATGCGCAGATTGGCCGGTGTCGGTTGGATGAGAGAAGCTGAAGGTCGGGAGCAGTGGCGCGCATTGGGAGAGGCCTTTGTCCAGCAGGGACTAATACGGGCTGATAATGATGATGATTTCAGAAAACACTTAATGATATTCCATATTTCATTCACTTGGCCGATTTTCCAAATGACGAAATAAAACTATATGACAGTTACAGTTATAGTTTCCTCTTTTCTTTGTCATAAGGGACAAAGCTAAAAAATATCTAACAGATATTGTTATCTATACAATAAAAGTTAGCTCTTAATTCCATATCTTAATCAACCGATAAAACTACTGGCATACATTCCATCTTGAAGAATAAACCTAATAATTACTAGACGTGGCTGTGGGCGAGGCACATCGCTCGCAGAACAGATGGCTGTTGGGGCCGAAGAGTTTTCTAGTGGCTTTTGCGTACCGGAAGACGCAGCGTGGGCAGACCTCCAACAAGGTGGACCGACGACGTGGTTAGGATTGCGCGAAACCGATGGAAGCAAGCGGCGCAGGACCAGACCTAAACCTTGGGGGAGGCCTATGTCCAACAGTGGACGTCTTTTGGCTAAAATTATAGATGATTCCAACAATCCTCAGGCATTGAATATGCAATTTTGATATTAATTATGTATTAAATCACATTTCTAATAAAAGAAACTAAATCCAAATCGGTCCATCCGTTTAAGAGCTAAATGCCACAGACAGATACCACACAGATCCACACGTCAAACTTATAATACCGTTTTTTTGCGTCGGAGTTTAAAAATACGATGTCGTCCGATGCACTTCGTCTGTACCGTAATTTCGTCACTTTAAAAATAAATCTCATTAAATTGAACATCTGATTGACACAGTGGTCTTTCGGAATCCGGTAACCTTTTTCGATTTGCATGGACGCTCGCTGGAATATTCTATTCGCGAGCGAGCGTTCATTAGGCGAACATTCGTTTCTGCAATTAGTAATGTGTCAGTCGAATGGGATTAGGTTTTAAGTAAGGTTTGAAAATCAAGTTCCTGTTTATTGTTTTATATAGAGAAGTTTGCGTAAAATGAAAGATTAGGCACTTTTAATGTTAAGAACAGTCTTTATTTCAAATTAATTATAGTTCTTATTACAATGACACATTTTACTTAAAGTAGCGTTACATTAACAGAACTGACAAGATAACTAGAAGAAAGCAACAGGTGATAACCATTTTTTTTGTCTTTGTCGATCAGGTAGGTAGATTATCAAAAAGTATTGGACACATATTTTCTCTTTTTTCACATAATCAAAAAATTACGGAGATATTATTGAGTTGAAATGTCGCATGACGTTACGTGTTGGTACAATTTGGTACAATTTTTACACAGAAGTGACATCACGAGACCCCATTTTCGAACTTTGACGCGCTTTATCTTTGTCATTATTTGTTTGTTTGACAAAATAAAAAATACGTGTCCAACATGTTTTGATAATCTAACTTTAACAAAAAAATTTTTGTATGAAAATATGGGAAAACGAATTTTCCCAGATATGAGACCTAGCTAGATCGAGTTTTCACCCCCGTAAACCCCTATGTCGCAATTTTTATCGAAATCGTTAGAGCCGTTTTCGAGAATGTGAGTATAAATATATATATATGTATACATAAATGTTTCTAGTTTAATAATATAAGATACCTACATAATATGGAGAGGTATAAGAAGTCCCAGTCAACTTAACCTAATCAATACATAGTATAAAATGAAGTCGCCCTCCGCGTCTGTCTGTCCCTATGTGCTTAGATCTTTAAAATTACGCAACGGATTTTGATGCGGCTTTTACCATCAGTTAGATCATTCTTCACGAAAGGTTCGTGTATATAATAGAACCCCGAGGAAAGCGAGGGCGGGTCGCTAGTAAAAAATAAATGTCACAGGGTACCAAGTCCCAGGAGCAATTTATGAAAATGTCTTAATTTTATTATTAGAGATATAAGACTCCAGAGGCCAAAGCAAATTGAAATTAAATTATCGAAGTTGTAAAAAATAATCGTCGTTGTATTTTTTTTATCTCCACTTTTAAAATTATTACGATTATTCAGATAAGAGCCATGTGATTTTGTTAAACGTCATTTTTTCCGATCATGATCATTAACCGACAAATTTACGTCGTCCGTCAAGGTGTGTAGATGACATCCAACTGCCTGCACTTTCATTTAGTCGGGTTCCAAATGTCATTTACATCTTGATGGACGACGCAAATATGGACTTTGCAATAAACTCTGATTTTATTTTATTTTATTTTATTTATTTTTATTTAAATTCGCCGGTACCAGAATTATGCTGCAGATCGCTATTAAGCGGTAAGATTGACTGTTGCATACCTTTTTTTTAATTATATTTTCCATGTTTTTGATTTTGTGGTGACCAATAAAGAGCAACATTAATAGTACCTATGCAAATGTCAGTTTAAGGTTGTTTATTATTTATTTATTAAATACCTAGCCTCATACGGCCATAGGAATAAAGACCCATTGTATAGGAGATAAAGTGGAATTTCCATTGGTTTTATGACTGAAAATTAAATTAGAAAATTGACTTTATTCTATTCACAATAGGTTCATATTCCCTTTAACATTTTTTTTGCATGGTGAGCCTCAGGAGGCTAGGGGATCGAACCGAATATTCATCAATTTCTGTACAAAAAAAAAACAATAACAAAAGATTTACCCAAAAATAACAAAAAAATCGATCCATAGCTGGAGTTCGAACCCGCAGTTTGCGCAGTAGGCCAACGCTCTAACCAGTCTAATCAGACGGCAGGCATCGAAATTACTAACCAAATTGCGTAGGAAATCTATTTGCGTGAAAATACGGGGAAAACGAATATTCCCAGATATGAGACCTAGAGTTCAATTTTTCGCCCCCGTAAACCCCTATAGGTATACTGAAAATTTAATCAAAATCATTACAGACGTTCTCCAGTACGTGAGTATTATTATATACAGGGTGTCCCAATATCAATAGACCACATTGACACCGGAGGTAGGTCAGCTTAAGAGATACCGAACCAGCCTAATATGTCCTCAGTAAAAGTCGCATGGTTTTCGAGATATGCCAGTTTAAAGTTTGTACTGGAAAATAACTTTAAACTGGCAAATCTTGAAAACCATGCGATATTTATTAAGGCCAAGTTAGGCTGGTCCGGTGTAGGGACAATGCGTTACGCATTTCCACTTCATTAAAAAATAATAAATAAATCAAAAACCAAAAAAAAGTGTCTGGTTCGGTCCATCTTAGGCTGGTCTACCTCTAGTGTCAATGTGGTATATTGATATTGGGACATCCTGTATATTGTGTATAATGTTTCTTTGTTAGGATAATGAAATATTAGTAACTTTTTTTCTGACGCTACTATCTCCATGATGCTGGCAATTGATCCGTCTCGTAATTGCCAGCGGCTAGACAAAAAAAATCGCTTCCATTGTTCGCCTAATTCCAGCTTTTAGAAAGATATTTTTGGCTATATCGGACGCACCGTAATTTAAACTTTAACACAGATATGTAAAAACCAATTTACATTACTTGTTGTTGAACGATATTTTTGATAAGGAATAATTGAATTTTAAACTTTGTAACAAGACTTTAAGGGTCATTTTGATAGAATTGAACGATGGTTTTAGTGTTTTATGAGCCGTTAGGAATGGCTTTCAATAGAATTTGGAATTCATTTTTAAAGGATCAGGTCCATTCTTTTGTTATTAGACATGTAAAAGGATCAGTTTGGACGAGTCATACAGTTCGCTGGCTGATGTTGAGACAGACAGACAAATTCTTTTTATATAAAAAGACGGATGTTATTATATTGACGCTTGTCTGTATTTTTTTTATTTTTTTTTATTTTTGTACATAACATTTTGTATTTTTTTCCTCGCATAACTATTGTTCATATTTTGACAATTACTCTAATTCGAAAACCATTTCGAGGAATAGGGTTTTCAAGCCGTTCTGCATTATTAAGTTTTTAAATATTTATCTATTTCGGATATTTCGACACAAGTATATTTTAATCTTTGTTTGAAATTAGTTTCTTTTATGAAGAGTTATTTTTTATGAACAATCCCAAATACTATGGCACAATGGCACTTATGACCACTCCTAGCATAAGAAATAGAAATATAATAATAATATAATAAGAAACAGATATGTGTGTGTCTGTGGTATCATCGTTCCCAAACGTCTAAACTAATTCAGACGCGGTTTTAGCAGAAAGCTAGTTCATCTGCTGTTATTATCCACTCACATGCTTTAAGCTAATAAAGTTGCCAGTAACAACCCTTATTTGCTTGTCAATAAGGATACAATTTGCACGAGCAATTGAGTGGTTAGCTAGATTTGAAGTAAATCGGTTGAGCTCTTTAAGAGTTATCAACTCTAAAATTAGGAGTCATAATTATTAATAAATAAAAATAATAATCCAGTCTATATACGTCCCACTGCTGGGCACAGGCCTCCACTCACAATGAGAGGGTCTGGGCTATAGTTCCCACGCGGGCCCAGTGCGGATTGGGAACTTCGCACACACCGTCAAATTGCTTTGCAGGTGTGTGCAGGTTTCCTCACGATGTTTTCCTTCACCGAAAAGCTCATGGTTTTACAAATTATATTTCGCACATAAATTCCAAAAAAGTAGAAGTGCGAGCCCGGGTTCGAGCCCACGACCCTCTGTTTAAGAGTCGGCAGTTCAAATTAAGCTACCCCGGCTTTTTCATCGGTCATATAACACCCCTCTTTTAAAATGTAGGTTAAAAACGGCGTTGTAATCCAGATGTTTTCACGCACGCCGCCTAATTCCTTGCCTTAAACTTGCAGAATGTGTCAAGGTTTAATAAATGAGAAACAAAAAGTTTGTTAAACCTCGGCTGGGGCGGGCGCGCGTGACTCGAATAGCGCGTGATGCCGCCACAATGCGCAAGCTCAGTGGGGAGGAACATTTATCTTTTTACAACACTTTACAGATGATTAGAGTGTTAAACATTGTCAAAATGTATGAACTAACAGTGTATTAACGGGATCCCTTTTAAACGCATAAAATAACCAAGGTATTTAATAAGCCATTAAAGATTTTTTTCTGGGTCATACACAGATTTAGGTTCAACATTGTCCCTTCTGTTAACAAGTTAACGACGTGGGTTAACTCATATAATTTCGATACAGGTCAGAACTACACCAGACTCCCATTACGCAGATATATCATAACCCGAAAAATTTGGTTTCAAAGTCCTTAACTTTCTGGAACAGGAGAGACAACTTTTGTTTCTGTGACTGTACCCTTCTATCTCTTTCCAGCTACGGCCGTAGTGCACGCTGACGTCACACTTCATGTCGAATCTCTGTCTTATTAGTAGTTTTTAAATGCTCATATATTATCCATATTTTTTGACTGATTTTAATTTTAATTTCACTTCGGTAATTCCATATTTTCTTAAGATATACGATAAAAAAAACATGCATATTCACTTCTCCGATGCATTACAACTACAAGTCACCATGGGTTTGTTGAGCCGCTTGCTAACGTTCTTAATTCGATCGGGTTATCAAATCGTCAAATTGCAAAGGTAATAAATATACCGTGTACGATTTGACAACCCGGCCGAATTAAGAATGTCAGCAAATGGCTCCATCACGAATCAACAATACCGTCGTGTGACTACACCATCGAGCTGGTATTGATGCAGTTCGGAAGGTGGGTATAGGAACTCCGCCACGAAACAAGATAGCCCCGCCGTGTTTGGGCTCATTGGATTTGTCTTGATAAGCAGATGATGACTGTGCAAAAAAAAAGTACAGTTGGCAAAACAATACAATCTTATCCAAATTTTTTTTTTTGACAGAAACATTACTAATCTTTGTAGAAACTTTTGGAGTAACCATTGTGATCCGAACCGCTATTCTGGTAAATAAGCAAAAAATGCCAGTCACGCGAACCCTCAACCCGATAATCCGGCTAAGCCGACTTTGATAAAGTTCGTTCCGGACGATAGACCGTGTATTAGTTGTTCGGAACTTTTGGAATTAAGATGCGAACGTGATCGGATAATAAACTGAGCCCTTGTTAATAATATACATACATAGTATAAAATGAAGTCCTCCGCGTCTGTCTGTCCATATGTATGCTTAGATCTTTAAAAGTACGCAACGGATTTTGTTGAGGTTTTCACCATCAGTTAGATAATTCTTCACGAAAGGTTCGTGTATATAATAGAACCCGAAGCGAAGCGACGGCGGGTCGCTATAGGCTCCGAAGCGAAGCGAGGGCGGGTCGCTATAGGCTCCGAAGCGAAGCGCGGGCGGGTCGCTATACGCTCCGAAGCGAAGCGAGGGCGGGTCACTATAGGCTCCAAAGCGAAACGAGGGCGGGTCGCAATAGGCTCCGAAACGAAGCGAGGGCGGGTCGCTATACGCTCCGAAGCAAAGCGAGGGCGGGTCCCTATACGCTCCGAAGTGAAGCGAGGGCGGGTCGCTAGTTCTGATTAAAATAAGGCGTATGAATCCTACTAATGCGTGCGCTTCATTTCATAATCATAATCCAACCTATATTTCATAATCGTACATGGAACGATACAGAAAAGCTAATACGAGTAACATGTGTTGAGACATAGTTAGTTGTAATTTTATTGAAACTTAAAGCTGTAAATAAACTGACGTTGCCTTAGTTGCCTGTCTCGAGAGAAATTTCTTTTTTTTATGACTTGACTGCCTTGCATCTTGAGATTCCCTCCAAGATCAGTTTATTTGTACGACCCTTAGAATTAAACTCTTGAGCTTACAAGTTCTATTATGTTGTAAAAAAGCAACACTGTGATGAAGCCTTTACGAAACTTTTAATCTGCAGCGTTTGTAAAATGCAGTTCTAACATAAATATAATTTGTTACAGGTAATAAGTCTGACACAACAGAGTTGAGTAAGTTGAAACAAAAATAAAACACTGGAATGTTGTTATTAAATTATGTAACGTTCTTTCTGCAAACTTTAACTTTTTTATTTAATAATGCTTTTGTAGCGACCAGCGACATCTAGTTACAACACGTAGCAAGTAGAAGACAACTATGTACAAACAGCGTAACTAATGTTCTACATCGCGCTATCGAAGTCTCCCCCATATCGAAGTGACATATAATATAGAACTTTCAATTTCATCCGAACGGACTTCTCCGAGAGAATTATCTCTATTGTTCCTCTCTTCTGCATTTTTATTGATACCTTTTTTAATCTTCTTAGTTGTTAGATATAAATTAAATATCACATAGCTGTTTGATAATTTATCACATTAACCGCCTGTTTCACAATCGTTAATTAAAGCATATCTGTCAAATAAATTAAGCCCTTCCTTACACTTGAAAATAGACAAGAGTTGAAAATTGACATATGAATTTACTTGTCGATTTTGCAACATACATTAAACAGAATCTACGTCAAGAAGACATAAAAATCTCAGACAATTTCCACCAAGCAAGTATCAAAATAGAGCCCGATTTAATTTTAAGTTTTTAATTCCTTATCCGATGAGATAGTCTTAATTAACTTTAGCCCGTTTCGTTAAATTAGTTTCTATGAAATATTGTATTTCTCTCACGATTTAACAGTTTTCTATTAAGAGTTGTAAAAAGTACTTGATTGTGGTAAAGAATTTTGATATAAGTTTTTGGAACATGCAGTATCTTTTAATTTACTTTGTGTATTTTGTATAACAATATGGATTTTTATTTGAGGTACAATATTTTTTTTAATATGAAACAATTTTAACCGCGTCTTGACACTAAAAAGTAAAGTAATAGTTCATAACTAATATACAGAGACAATCTCACACAAATTGACCTAGTCTCAAACTGTGCTCTAGGCTTGTACTATGGCTACTAGACAACGATAAACATACACAGAAACACATACTTAAATATTTAGAAAACATCCATGACTCAGGAACAAATACTCGCGCTCATCACACAAATATTGGCCTATACCAGGATTCGAACCCGGGACCGCTAGCATCGTAGGCAGGGTCACTACCAATTGGGCTAAACGCGTCGTCAAATATTTCAAAAAACTGTTTAAAAGTATTTGTTAAAAATTATCAACCTTTTTCTAAATCTGTATTATCATTCATTTCGTTTATTATAGAAAATTATAACTTTTCCCATCGAAAATTGTAACTTTTCAAAGTAATCCTGCACCCTAAGTTTCAAAATCATTTCCCAATCGTTTTCAATTATCTCCTTACGGAAAATAAGGGAAAAAATCTCAAGAGACGAATTCTAAATTGGAAGGGGGGCGAAATGTGAAACTTTGCACCCCGCCTGAAATATGCGTTATTGAACATTTAGCTCTAAAAGGCGTTTTATCACACCGTTGTGAACTTGATAAAAAAAGAAAATTATTAGATTTGAAAAAAAAATGCGCAGCAAAGTGTCTAACAACGAGATATTCAAATGGGGTACCAACATCGTTCTTTGGTTTCAAACGAAACTTAACGTTTTACATTAGAAACTATTAAGTGTGATTTATAAATAAATATTTCACCTCACCAGCTCTTTGTCGGTCAAAATCTGCGCGCAAAAGTCCACTTTAACCGCTAGCGTGGAAAGTAATGTTGGTGCTGTGCGCGGAGGGCGCTGCGCGAGGATGGCCACAACTAATATGGCGCTCGTGTAATTGCTTTTCTAAGTCCAAGTATATTCCTCGCTACGGTGAGGTGAAAAATTGTGTGTTTCGCACAGTAGAAATGTTATTTGGGTCTCGAGGCCTTGAATCCCTCAGGATTCTTTTTTTGAACCACTCGCTATGCTCGTGGTTCAATTTTAGAAACCCAAACTCGGTGTTCAATATTGGCTTTCGCGCCAAATAACAACTTTGCAGCCTTGCATAACAAATAACTATTTTTGCTTTGATTTCGTGAACTCCTTTGTCGGTTTTAGTACCTCAGGAAATATCTATTTTTCGGGGCAAAAAGTATTTTATTTCCTGTGCATCGATAATTTAATCCGTTTAGCCGTTTATGCATAAAAAAAATGAAAAAAAAGGTACATAATTTTTTTTTTAAATAAGATTAACTATTTTTTAAATTTTCATATGTAATGAGTTTTTTTAGTAGTAGATGAAAAGTGTAGGTGTTAATATTTTCCTTAAAATAATTATTTTGGACATTCGTGCCTGTGTGAATCGAATAAACCTCTAAATAAAAAAAAAAGCCGGTCAAGTGCAAGCAGGACTCGCGCACCGAGGGTTCCGCATAAACTTGTAGGTATGTAAATAGTTCGTAAATCACGGGAATACAATGTAAATAAATTCCAGTATAAACTGACATGCAGTAATATATGCACTTTCGTACTTACGGTTTACAAATTAACGGTTTTCGGGATTTCCCCTTTACTTGTGCTATAAGATATTGCTTCTTGCCAAATTTAATGATTCTAACTCAACGGGAAGTACCCTATAGGTTTTGATTCCCTTGAGATTCCCTTGAATATGCGGCATAAACGGCCGTATCTTTTGATTGCGTTGACTTAGAAGTCTGATTTTTTCTACATCGCTGTGGAATTGCAGATTTGAGTATTGGATATGAATTTCAACTTGATACCTCTACGCGGTCTTGAGAAAAAGGGTCTTATATATAGTGATCTTATAAGGATTCCTTTTTTCCTTTTGAGGCATTTCCGTGCCTCAAAATATGAGTAAAACATTATTTGATAATTACGTGACGGTGTGATATGAACCCCTAAAGAGACAAGACAGAGAAAGGAGATAAAACTTAGCGGAGTATTAAAAACTTCTTTAATGGATTTTTTGTGTTCCCAAGAAACGGTTTTGAAGAGTTTTGCGAATAAAAATATGCTTCAGACTACTGAAGGCGTGTTTTTATTTTTAAGTTCCCAACTATTTGGGACTTGGACAGGGAAATCGTTTTAATACAGGATTCGGTTTCTTTTCAGCTTTTGTGAACGCGGACCGAATTTCTTATTACTTAGTCGGAAAAAATGGCCTTTTGATAAAATATTTTTTATGATCAAGGCTAGTACCCTAAGTGTTCTTCTTGTGCTATAACATTTTTAGTTTTCGAAACAAGAATCTAAATAAAGACCAAATTAACCAACTTTCCTTCTATCAAAATAAATAATAATAATAAATGAATATCAGGGACAATCTCACTAAAATTGACCTAGTCCCAAAATAAGCTCTAGCCTTTTACTATGGGTATCAGGCAACGATATAAATACTTATATAGATAAATACATACTTAAATATAGAAAACATCCATGACTCAGGAACAAATACTCGCGCTCATCACGCAAATATTTGCCCATACCGGGATTCGAACCCGGGGTCACTACCAACTAGGCTAACCGCGTCGTCGAAACTAAAAAAGACCAGATCAACAATACTCAGTCATCGTAAAACACACAACCACGAATTCCGGCTCATTTATTTATGAATATTACAATCTGACCCACTAAAGGACTGTATCACAATAACATTATAAAACTAGTTTGAAATTTCCAACGATTTAATTTAAATCGGCACAGTGACACGGTTCTAGTCAGGGTACTATTTTGTCAATAGTACAACTGTTGTGTAAAAGGTACCAAATACTGGAGAAGTATCATATGTATGTATGTTAACACCAAATTACAGAAAGAATTCACAAAGAAGGAGTTTACGTCTGTTTAATAATAGCGACCCGCCCTCCCTTTGGTTAATATAACTAAAAATATAGCCTACTAGCTTTTGCCCGCGACTCTATCCGCGTAGAATTCGTTTATCGGTTTTCCCTTGGGAACTACCATATTTTCCGGGATAAAAAGTATTCTTTATCTTAATCCAGGGTATAAGCTATATCCATTCCAAATTTCATCCAAATCCGTCCAGCCGTTGCAGCGTGAAAGAGTAACAAACTAACACACACACAAACTTTTGCATTTGTAATATTAATAGGATAGGAGGGTGGAACCCTGTGAGTTCATTCTAAATATTGGTGAACCAATTTTTGAAATCGGATGTGTAGTTTTAGAGATTTAATACATTCAAACTTATTTTACAAGCATTATCTCTTTATAATATTAGTGTAGGAAGGTACCAAGCATACATGACTCTACAACACGTAACTAGTCTCGGATTCTCAATAATGAGCCAACATAACGCTCTAAGCTTGTTTTATCGTGTTCGTCTTACTAACTTTATAATTAGTGCGATGTTTTCGTTTAGAACATGGGCTCAACTTCGCTCCTAGTTCAGAGTCTGATGCGTCGTAGTGGAAGGTGATTACTATTGGTTGGTAAGGCTCATGGGATATTGTACATATTTGAATCTAACTAGCATAGAAATATTAGGAAATATTAGAAGAAAATGCTTTGCTTATTATACAATATAAGTCTTTACATGGGCTCAACTTCGCTCCTAGTTCAGACTTCAGAGTCAGATGCGTCGTAGTGGAAGGTGATAATTATTGGTTGGTATATATGGATATTGTACATATTTGAAACTAGCATCTTAAAAATATTAGGATATACCTACTTAGAAGAAAATGCTTTGCTCATACAATTTTATAATTCTTAGCTTGCTTTGGATTAATTTATATCAACCCGTCAAATATCAACTTTGTAGCCTGCATGTCAAATTTTAACTCTTATTTTTTACTAAAGATAAAGACAAGTTAACATTAATAAAAACTTCTGTTCAGAAAATACGTTCTTGGCCCAAACCACTCTTTGAGCACATTTTTCAGTCACATTTGGACCCTTAAGCGGTGTAAATCAATCCGCGGAGCCCATTGGGCGAGTGTCACACGGAGCTGGAAAAAATAAAATTTATACGGATACCGCAAATAACTCCGAGCTCGGCCAAGTTATGGGATATTGGCGAAAATTGGTTTTCACCTCACCAGCTCGAAAAGACTTCCTTTGTCGGTAAAAATCTGCGCGCAAAAGTCCACTTTAACAGCGAGCGTGGAAAGTAATATTGGAGCCGTGCGCGGAAGGCCACAACTGATGTGACGCTCGCAATTGTTTTTCCAACACCAAGTGTTTTCCTCGCTACACTGAGGTGAACAGCAGCAGAGTTATTTAAGTCTCGAGGCTTTGAATCTCACGTTACGCTCAGGATTCTATTTTTTAAGGTTCAAATTTAGAATTACAAATAAACAAATATTTCCTCTTTAATATTAATTGTTTAGATGACAACGGAATTCAAAACAAATATTAAAAAATATAATTATAAGTTTCATCGGACAAGTAATACATAGTCTGTGGTGTGATTATAGTCAACTCTTAAAAAACAAAAAATAATTAAAAACGGCCACGTATAGTCAGACGGTACGGAACCCTCGGTGCGCGAGGCCGACTCGCACTTGCCCAGTTTTAATCACCTAATTTAAGAGACAAAAAACACAAAAGTCAAACTCACAGCTCACAAATCTTCCAACCCCTAATCTCCTCTGCCTTAGTCTCAGGACAGTCGTAAATCCCGGGGGCCTACTATGTAGATCAGGCCAATATCGATGACTTATAGCGCTATTGAGGGTCAGGGGCCTATTCGGATTCGATCTTCAAGATACATGACTACGTATAGCTGAGCTAGGAGTTGGAGCTAGGAATTCGGAGTTGAGCTTAAATGACAGTGAATTAAATAAGTGGATTTGATTTAAATAAATATTTGTATATACGAGAAATTTTCTAGTGAAAAAACTAAATGAACATTGAATACGTTTAAAATGTACCGTTGAGTGAACACTTTTTATTTTAATGTAATACTACAATATCCGTACTATAATTTATAATTGGAGAAAAATTGTAACTGTTACGCTTGTATTACGACTAATGTCAAATTTCACCAACAACTTAAAAGACGATTAGAATGTTAACAGCTGTCAAAATGTATGAACTAACAGTCGATTAACATTTAACATCGTTTAGTGTAATTTAATAGTTTCTAAGGAAATAGATATAGGTACGAGTTCTACGCAGACGTACTGACAATTTGTTGATTTAAAAATACCAAACTTTTCCGCCATTTTGTTAAATAACTGAAAAGCATTCATAGGTCGAGAGGCGACTGTAAAAATATAACATCACAAGATATTTACTAAATAGATTTGATGTACTGCACTGAGCACTTACTTAATTAAAGCACGAAATGCTGTCTCATGTTTCCAGGTAATACGAGGAACACGTTAATTAACTAACTAGAATTCTATTCTGAGACGTTATTGTGTGGTTTCACTCACGTTTCTCAATAAAGCGTTCTGTAATAAATTAGATATCAAATCATACTAGCTTCATGTTCTACATATGTATATCTAGTATAATATCTAGCAGCTAGCTATCTATCTAGTAGCTAGCAACCTTCACACAGGTTTTTTTTTAATTTTTTTTTATTATAACCTTCAACAAAAAGTACACTCTTACTTTGGTAATGTAGGTACATGCAAACTTATAAGCGGCGCCTTATTACTAACAGAAGGTCACCGCATGCACAGAAAGAAAGATAAAAATGCACTTACCTAATTAAGCTAATCTTAGTTTATTGATTAAGGTCCGGTTTTATAGAAGCCCTTTAATAAATATGTCAGATCAGATTTTTGTAAATTTTAGTAACTTCATAAATTTTTTTGACACACCTGATCGAAATTTGATCTAACAGATCGCATTGTTTAGGACTACTTAACCTTAAGAAGTTCTTTTCTTTTGGGAAAGACGTTGTACTGAGATCGACCTCGTTTGGCGTTCCTTAATATTAATCATACGTGTCAGAGGACAATGTCGTCTAAGATTAGTGCGACAATTCGGCAAACAGAACAACCTAATATCACATGACCTTGGAATCTTAGATTGTCAATAATTGTTGTGGTGATCTAAAGATAAGCTCCTTACGTTGTATTTGCCACGGGAATTAAATTAGTGCGCTAAATGTTAAATGACTTCCATTTTGATCTCGTACCAGAACCAGACCCAATTAGATCATGATTGCTCAAAGTACCTTATTATTAAGTTACTAAAGCCGCAAATACACCAGCAAGAAATTGCTGCGTGAAATTTCCGAAAGTGCTGTCCGGCAGTGCCTATTTAGTGGTAGGGCTGCGGTCACCGTTTGCCTATAGACGTCTGAAACGACAGGGGCACAGCCAAGTCATTTATTATTTTAGTAGCTTCTGCCGCCGACTCTGTCCGCGTAGAAGTTGTTAATCGCTCCTCCCTCGAAAAATTTTAAATTTTCCGGGATGAAAAGTAGCCTATGTGTTAATTGAAAGTATAAGCTACTTTTATTCCAAATTTCATTCAAATCCATCCAGCCGTTGCATCGTGAAAGAGTAACAACCTAAAACACACACACGCAAACTTTCGCATTTGTAGTTTTAAGTAAGGATTGCTTCTAAGGTCTTTACAATAGTGCTTATATATTAATATAGACTTTACTCGTATTGGGTAGGTATCATTATATCTAAGATAGTAACTCTTAACTAAATATATTAGTCGCTCCCTTTCCGTGAACACTTTCCATGAGCCACGTTTAAAGGACATCTTTCATTGGTAAAAGTAATGAGTGTTATTTGAATAATTTATACTTCGAAAATCCACGTACTTTATTCATCTGTCACATAGCAGTTACATTTGCACAACAATAAACGTCACTTTGATTATGATTTACATACTAAAAGTACGTGCGTTCGTCTGTAAACGTCACCCAACATACCTTGACCCGCCAACTGTTTACAAATCGGACAGTTCTATCGCAAATCCCAAGCGGCGTAGAACTACGGAGTCCTTGCTACACTGGTTTTTTCGACCGTGTTAGCGTATGCAAATTTATCTTTGCGGTTTTGATGGTTTCTGTATGTATGTGATAGGGTTCTTTTTGGTGTAGATCGGAGTGGTTTTGTGGATTCAGGAAAGTCACGTTTTCTATCGGGTATTCATGATTATGCTTGGCTGTAAAATATAAGGTGCTAGTAGTGGCATGTGGGTTTACCTTTATTATGTCAGGTGATTTTAGTGGATATTAGACAAGAATTTATGCTTATTACAAGTTTTTTATTTAACTTCACATGTTTGCTTGTCATGTTTAGTTTAAATCTTGCAAGTAAATTTAAACCGTGTTTTTCATTCGGAAAGATTGAAGTTTAAATTACAAATGTTAACTGGATGACCGTGAAATACTTAATATGGTGTCTAAAAGCTATTTTTTAGTTTATATATTCAAATTTTAATCTAGTAACATCATTAAGCCGTTATAACTATCTCTAGGTTTAACATTTTAAGGGCTGTTTAAGCTCTTATACAGCTTGTGTGCTACTTGGGGTGTGGCATTGTAAGCAGTCAGTTGATCTGATCTGACGATTGGAGTTGGATGGTAGCAGCAGGATTTCTGCTGTTCTTAACGAAGACCCGTTAGTCTGGTCTCGATAAGATGATTGTGATGATAACTTTAAAACATTCTAAGTAGTCAAGGGAATCAGCGGATATTTAAGAAATTATTGGACGGCTATATACAGGAATTAATTGACGTCTTAGGCTGATATAACAGCGATCAGACTGGGCAATGTAGTAAACATGTATAAAGTGCAAGAACATTTTAATAATCTGTCCCAATTGTTATCTATACGTTTATCATACTCGTAATGTAAGATAAGAGTGTTAACAACTGTCAAGATGTATATGAACTAACCATCAATTAACATTTAACATCGTAGTACCTGGGACACCGAGCGTCGTCACTCGGATCAAAACTGAATTTTCATCTATTTTCTATACAAAAACAAAAAAAAATCGGTTCATAGCCGGGGTTCCGAAGGGTTCTCGGCATAGTAGGCCAACGCTTTAACTATAACGGTAATCAGACGGTGGCAGCCGAAGCGAAATTACGAACCGTATTGCGCGTGAAATCTTTTTGCATTAAAATACGGGGGAAACCAATTTTCCCAGATATAAAACCTAGCTAGATCCAATTGCTGCCCCCGTAAACCCCCATGTCACAGCTTTCATCGCAACTAGGCAGACAGCAACGGCTACAGCGAAATTACGAACCATATATGAATAAGATAAGATAAGAAATAGCGCGCGAAATAGCTAGCTAAATAATAGATAATAGATAGCTATAGCGCGGGAAATCTTTTTGGACGTAAATACGGGGAAAACGAATTTTCACAGATATGAGATCTAGCTAGATCTAATTTTCGCCCCCGTAAACCGCCATGTCGCTATTTTCATCGAAATGGAGTAATTAGTAGTTAAAATGTTTTAGTTTAGTATGATGATGATGAATGTTCATGTATTAAGAAAATAAGTTATTCCTATAAAAACAAAACAACTCACCTTACCACCAAATTATATTTAATATATTCAAAAACCACGTAAACTCCAAATCCCCAGGCTTAATGTTTGAGAATTCTTTTTTTAATAAAAAAAGGATTTAACATATGACAAGCGCGGGTTGGGCGTTACTTTTAAGAAGATAATACTTGAATAAAGCTCCTTATATTTTGGTGAGGCTATAGAAACGACGGAGATGACAAAGGAAAAGATTAAAAAAATCTTAATAAAATAATACACCGTGTTTATTTTGCATGGTAAATATTATAATCCAATAGGGAATATGCATGTTTTTTTGCTTTAATAAAAAGTTATTCATGTAAAGAAAAAATATTTTTCGAATAACTATAAAAATAACCAAGATATAAGCTATTACAGATTTGTTTTTATCTCTTTCTAGAAAAACAGAATTTAACATGGAGTTTATATGGCAGTGGTGACGCTGACGTCACAGTTCATGTCGGATCTCTGTCTAATTAATAGTTTTTAGATGCTTATAATTGTCCGTATTTTTTGGCTAATTTTAATTTTAACTACACTTTTTGCCATCTCTTTTGCGATATTTTCATATTTTGTTAAGAAATGCGACGAAAAAAATGCACATTTCCTATTTGTTGCATTGTGTTATTTAAAACTATCTTTCTTACTTTTCGGGGACAATACAGGATGAGGTAAAGATAAAACCACAAGTACAGCTAAAAAATGGCGTGAAAAAGGGGTGATTTGGCGATAAAATGTAAATAATCTTCAAAATAAATTTACACGTCATATAATTATATTTATCACTATAATAGAGGTCTATTTTTTAAGGGACAATCACACACGAGTTGACCCAGTCCCAAACTAAGCTCTAGCCTTGTACTATGGGTACTAGGCAACGATATACTCGTACATAGAGAAATACACATTTAAATATATAGAAAACATCCATGACTCAGGAACAAATACTCGCGTTCATCACACAAATATTTGCCCACGCCGGGATTTAAACCGGGGACCGCTAGCTTCGTAGGCAACTACCAACCAGGCTTACTGCGTCATCAAACTTTTAGGTTACCTTTTGTGGTGTAAATTTATAAACTTGTTAGGCTTCCGTACATAAAGGATAACAAACGAGTATTACTGAGTTTGCGCTGCTGTCCATCCGTCCGTTTCTCTGTCCTAACTTTAAAGATCTTCTAAACCTCAATAGATAACCAGTTCTTTTTTTACAGTAAACACATGTATAACGACGAATTTTATAACAAATAATAAAAAAAATATATATTATCAGAGATATTTCTAAACATAGCAAGTAAAACAATTTTTAGGTCATTTTAATTTGGTAAATACTTAACATAAATTAAATATAATACCTAATATTGTGTATTGTTACGAAACCAGTCCTACTCACATTTTCTTTTCAGTTTTTTTTTCGTTATGTAACAATCATACCCCGCCCACTCCCTGGCTCCAAACGCGAGAGGTTAATCTCCGACCGCGCGATAAGTGTCGACGGGGTAGAAATCCTTAAAAATTGCGCCCCCGTGCCGCCGGAATTACCCGTGTTACATGGGGAAAAAATGGGAAAAACTTGGAAAACTCGGGGTTTTACGTGTTTTGGGCTGTATTGTTTGAGTGGCCACTTGAACAATATTTGGTACTTTTATTTTTACTTTCACCGCATCTCGATTAGAGAAGATGGGAAGGACATAACTTTGCCCAGCAGAGTATTAGAATTTTTTTTGGGTTTATTCAAATTATTATTTGTTTTTAAAGGTTTATTTTTTTAACTGGTTCTTTATTATCTTTGTATAAATTTGAATGATTCTAATGGTTCTAACACTAGTTTGAACTCGTCTTTAGTTGTATTTAAAACAATTGAATGAGAAATATTTATAAACGCAAATATTAATAAGTATATTGTGTTCTTGCAATAAATGTATTTTATATAATGCAAAATATGTTTTTTTTTTTCGTTTATAAATTTTGGTTTTATGGAGGTTGGGCCGATATACGAGTTTGGCCTTTAAGGATGGAATATAATTAAAAAAAACTGCGTAACTGATAAAGCAAATAGAGTGTGATTTCGTGTAAAATAACTTATAAATTTGCAATGTATTGAACTTTAATTGCACAGTATTGCACAACTAGAGATGTGCCGTTATCGAGAATTCTCGGAAACGAGGTGTGTTATGCAAGAATAATCCTAAGAATGCCCGAGAAATCTCGAGAACGGTACATCACTATGCACCCCTGACGAAATGCAAAAAATGTGTTTGTGTTTTTGTTTTGTCTTTACGGTTCAACGTTCAAACAGATTAATGTGAAATTCGGACCAAAGAGAACACTACTATCTGCTACTATCTAGGTACTAGAAGTCTAGACTAACTACTCTGATTTCTCGAAAAATCGTTCTTTTCTGAGAGAATACCGATAAACATGTTCTACGCAGATAGAGCTGTTGGCTAAAGTAAGTACGTATTAAAAAACACCATAAAACTATTCAGATTTTTCTAATTTGAAATCCATAAAAAAAACACGAGAGAAATAAAACAATCCATCGTTTTTTTTCAATTACGTGTTCATCTATAATGCATCCTTCAATAACTTGTTAAAGGCTCACTCAACTCGTTACATTATGTTTTAAAACGATAGGTACTCGACGACCATTATCCTAATGACAGCGACCGCTCAACCTATGATTGATGACGTCATCACCTCATAATGGCAAATTGCTGGGGCGATTACCATCTTGTTAAGATATTGCATGGAAATTCATTTAAAATTGACGTGGATATGAAGTTTGCAGGAAATTATGACATACTATACTCGTACTTATAAAGCTCGTTTACTATGTTATCGGCTTCATTTAAACACGTCCCATCCTGTCCGGACAGGAAAAGACATGTCCAAATCACGTCACGTCATGTCTATCACACGTATACGTCACGTCATAATGTCGATATCAATGTGCGCTTCGGTGGCAGCTTTAGTGCAGCTTTCAAAATTTACGCGCCATAAAACTCCGACAAGTCGTAAACGGTTAACCGGATCGACCTGGATAAAAGCTCCGAGCTTTCTAGGACTTTCTTTATGAAAGCTTTGAGTTTGAAAAGATAATTAGCTAAAAATTTGATGTTAAACTGTAGAACGAGCTCCTAGATCTAGTAAAAGACACTTTAAATACATTTTTTTTTCGTTTTGCTATGCTAGGATCTCTTTAATGTGCGAAAGTGCGAGTCGGACTCGCGCATCAAGGGTTCCGCACAAACTTGTAGGTATGCAAATAGTTCGTTAATCACGGGAATAAAATAGAAAGGTAGTATAAACTGACACGCACTAAGTATGCACTCTAGTACTTAGTGAGTATCAGTTTATACTGGCAAATTTTTTAATTCAATTAACGGTTGTCGAATTTTTCCTTTACTTGTGCTATAAGACATTGCTTCTTGCCAAATTTCATGATACTAAGTTAATGGGAAGTACCCTATAGGATTTGATTCCTTTGAGATTCTCTTCAATATGCGGCATAAATCGCGTTGACTTAGAAGTATTTTAAAGCGTCAAGGGATTGCAGACCTGCTATGTTATTCTGTTAACGCATCGTCGTTCAGTTCTACTCAGTCGATGAGTAGCCGGCGAATTTACGTCGTCCGTCAAGGTGGGTAAATGACATTCAACTGCCTGCACATTAATTTAGTCGCTGGTTTCACAGACGAGTATTCCATATAATGCGTACTGCAAAGGAGTGGAATGCGCTTCCGGCGTCTGTATTTCCGAGTGCATACAATCTGAACCTATTTAAAGCTAGGGCGAATAGGCATCTTCTGGGTGAGCTCGCTACATCGTAGACTGAATCTTCGTCCTCCAAGGGCGGGAGTTGGTCAAGAGCAAACCCATTATCAATAAAAAAAAAAATTCAACTTGAAACCTCCACGCGTTGCTGAGAAAAAGGGTCTTGACAGACAGACAGACGGACGGACAACAAAGTGGTCCTATAAGCGTTCCTATTTTTTTGAGGTACGGAACTCTGAAAATAAATAAATAAAGCGACAATCTCACACAAATTGATATAGTCCCAAATTAAGCTCTAGATTTAAGTACTAGGCAACGATAAACATACAGATACATACTTAACATAGATAACCTGTGACGTTCTTAATATAAACGGACCTTATGGAGGAAGGTAGTTACGCTCTTCTTATTCTTGTAACAATACGAATACTATGGTAACAGTTCTAATAACGGCGTAACCGCCTGCCTCCATAAGGTCCCTTTATATTGAGAACGTCACACTTAACCTAACCGAATTAAAAAAAGCTCGACAAAATCGAGACCCCTACTTTTAGAGCTCATAACTCTTAAATTGCTTAACGAATTTTCATCAAACCAAGCTAAAACACTGTCAATTAAGTCACCTTTCTAACAAAAAAAAAAAAATTTAAATCAGTTCATCCATTTAGGAGCTATGATACCACAGACAAATACACAGACACACTGATACACACGTTATTTTATAACTCCCCTCTTTTTGCGTCCGGGGTTAAAAACATTCAGGAAATACTCTTAGTCATCACACAAATATTTGCCAATACCGAAAATTGAACCCAGGACCGGTAGCTTCATAGACAGTCACTACCAACTAGTCACTACCAACTACTCAAATATTAATCCACTACAGTTGAACTGTTGCTCACCCTTAAGTCTAGAAACTATGTGTCATAAACCCTTATAACACTCTAGTCCCAGCAGATTGTGCTCTTTATAGCTCTATGGACCACGTCACACTAAAACATTAACAAGGCTACTTGTATTAGTTCTAGGATATGATGTACAGTATGTTTAAAATACGGGTATGTCATGAGAGAAGAATTTAAAATTTTAAACTATTAAATTATTTTCACGCAATAAGATTTCCCGCGCAATATGGTTCGTAATTTCAGAGCGGCTGCCGCCGTCTGATTAGACTGATGGTTAGAGCATAAGCCTATTACGCAAATACTGTGTGTTCAAACGCCACCTATGGATTGGTTTTTTTTTTTGTGTAGAAAATCGATGAAAATTCGGTTTCGACCCGATGACGGTCCTCGGTCTCCCAGTATAGTCAGGATAAAAAACGGTTAGTCACTTTTGGACCTTTGCAGTATCGAAATAGAGTTGAAAACTGACGAACCTTTTTTTACCCCGACTATACTTTATGTAATGAGATACCAGAATGTCTATCAGTGTTTTTGTTTTAATTTAACGTATCTTTTTAACCGACTTCTAATATGTTCTAATATGCTCTAATGGTGTTCTAATGGTCTCAGTAACGATTTATCATTAATTTAATTTTAACATATATTAAAAAGGTGCATATTTATCCTGATTTTAGGAACACTTATGGTGAGACTGCGTTGTCTGACTGTCTGTAGGTCACAGCAGTTTTTCTCAGCAACTACACAAGCTATCAACTTGAAATTTGACATAGTTATAAAACTTTCTTGCTTGCATCGGTTTTTAGTAAAAATAATATGAAATTAATTTTATAAAAATCATAAAGTTTTGTCTATCAATCACGCATTAATAGCTAACGGATTTTTTGACTAGATTTTACACACATGGCCTATAAAAACAACGAATTATTATTTCCGGATTTCTCCCAGTAATAACTTCGCGGACGAAGAAAATATTTTACAATATTACCAGATTGTATTGCAGTTATGATTCTGGTGCAGGAAAACAGATTTCAGCTATGGTTAATAGATAAATGTTTTTATGACAACAAGTCATATTTTGGTTAATACTAGAATATTCTAGTTTAAATATTCTAGTACACGAAAACTTTGATATCGTTTTGGTTACCATCTAATAGTTACAGAGTAAAATATGCATTTAGCATACAACAGGTTTTGTATACTACACAAAATTTGTTTCCTACGATACTAGGTAAATGGTAATAGGTACTAGAAATTATGTTGTACAGAAGTTGAATTTTCTATTAATGTGTAAAAAAAGTATAGTTGTTACATATAATAAAATAAAATCAAGTAGAATTTACAATATTCTGTTAAAGGAAACTAGATTTTTTTTCTCCGTGTATTTATGTGTAAACGGAACAGATATCTAACACAAAGGCATTTCGTCAACATTCCTGAGACAATATAAATATTGTTTCTCCCAAACCAATTGCCAACACATCAAAGAAACAGGGCGTTGTCATGGCGACGGTAACTCTTTCCGTTTTCAATTTAGTCCTTCGTTTCAGTTGTCAAAAGGGAGCGTCGGTGGCGTAGTGGCTAGCGGTGTCGACACGCGTTTGTGAGGTACCGAGTTCGAACCCCCAAGCGGGTCGCCATGTGCAGTCAAGTTCATAATGTCATAAATATGTGTATAAGTTTAGTACCTTGTCTCTTTAATCGCTGCGACATTCATATATGGCAGTTTAAACGTGAGATTAAATAGACAAGGTACTGAAATGTGCACATATTTATGATCTTGACTTTACGGTGACGAGCATTAATTTGGGACCCATTTAAAAAATATATTGCTTGAAGTTGTCAATGTCATTAGAGATGCCAAGTCATTTGTAACTTACAGGAAACACCACCTTATTGTTGTAGAATGTCAGATTGACTTTGGAATTAAAGTGGGTCCCAAATTAAAGTTCGTAACTGTACCAATGAGTTTTTCTAACTTATGTACATTACCTGCACGGTAACCGATGCGCTTACGGTGAGGGAAAACATCATGAAGAAACCTGCACATTTATTGGCAAAATGGTTAAACATGATTCAATTGGTTTGGTTCCCCTGTCACAAGGGTTTATTTAGGTCAATATATATAGCAGTCGCTCCACTGTAATATCCAGACTGGCCGAATCTGGATCACGGTCACGCGTACCCCGACGAAGAACGGGAAAAAGCGATAGGAGGATGATGATGATTCAGTTGTCAAAACTGAGGGATGGCTGACTGTATTTGCGTTTTGTGAAGTTCATTCCTGTTTGGATTGCGTTCGAAGTGACACGATTTTTTTCGTTTCCGTATTATTTTGTTGTTGTTATTACACGTGGGCCACAGTAATACCTCATATAAATTTGAAGATGTGAAAAAATTGCTACAAGAAGGAATCCAAAATTTATCTGCTAACAAATGGCGAAATTGTTTGTTGTCATAAAAATAGAGAACAATTTTATAGCAAAATTGACATCATGATTGATAATACAATAAATAGATAGTTTTGTCATAAATACGGCTGATTCACACTCTCCTAACGAATCATCTTCTGATACAGACGACGTTAATAGAATAGGAAGTTTAAAATTTGTATATCATTTCTTTAAATAAAAATGTTTTGAACTCCTTAAAGCTTTTTTCATTCTTTATCTCGTCTAGTTGGCCTTACTTATTTACATGGTGTTCAATGATAGTTTGTCGACTGTGTAATAGGCTGTTTATGTATGAATGTTAAAAAAGTAACAGACAGTCGAGTTGAGAACCTCCTGTTTTGAAGTCGGTTAAAACGGCTAGCGAATTTACACTTAAATTAAAACATCAACGCCCTCATTCTAAATGACAACACATTGTAACACTTTACTGCTCCCCCCCCCCCCCCTCCATCAAAACAAGGTTTCGTTTACGTCGCAATGAAATGCGTAATAAAAGCGAAGCGATCAAAATGGCGGAAATATCTTAGGCGGTTAAAAGATGGGTTTGGTCGTAAAATGTTATTTAAAGCCTTTTTTGGGTTAGATGAGTGATAAGTGTAGTCATTTTCTACCTACAGATTAGTGTAATATTTTTTTTTTTTTTAATTTTTCCATTAAGTTTTTGAAAATAACCTAACAGAGTTAAAAACCCCTGACATCAGCGCCTAAAAAAACCTCTGAGCAATGAGCAAAAACTTCAACGGGCTCCGAGCTCGTACATTTTCACTGGAGGGGCTTCGTCACTAGAAGATTTCAAGTATTTAAAGCGCATAACTTGTAAACGGCTGAACGGATTTTCATCAAACCAAGCTAAGAACACTCTCGATTAAGTCACCTTTCTAACAAAAAAAACATAATCAAGATCAGTTCATCCGTTTAGCAGCTACGATTCCACAGATAGTTTAATTTCACTTTCTGTCCTCTTTTATGGTATTATCATATTTTGTTAAGAAATCAAATAAAAAAACCGTGATATTCCGTATTAAAAACTTTATACTCAAGAAAATCCTGAATTAAATATTTCCAAGAACACGATTAAGCAAACCTTTAAATTTTTTTTTATAATAAGCACTCTGTAATTTGAAAAGCTTTATGTGAAAAACTTATAAACCGTTCTCAACTTTCTCGACAAGATTAAAAGCTCTGTAATAAAACTTACAGTGATAAAGAACAGGCGGCCTTACAGCCTGGAAGCGATTTCACGCGTCATCGGAGCGTAAACACGACTTTATTCCTTTACCCGGCTTCGGTGAGTGAGGTCGTGTCAGAGGATGAGCTAGTGTGTAAATACTTTATGAGGTGTGTGGGTGTGTGGCAAGTAGGTACTTTATTTTTATCAGTAAAGATAAAATTATCGATTAAGTAGCATTTTAGTGGCTTTTCGTTTAGCTTAGAAGGCAAATAAGCATACCGAGCGAGCCTAACATGCATCACAAGAATAAAGTGACAGCGCGAATAAAAAGTTGCTAGAGTAATTAAATATGCTTAGCTTAGAGCCTGTGCAGACTAGCGTTTTTAGCCCTTAGACCCGGTCAAAAACGTATGCACAGACTCTTAATTAGATTTAAACGATTAATTTCATTTCTCTAGAAAAAGGTCATAAAAGTCAGGACGAGACACTTGTTTTAAACTTTAATCGTTCAGCATTACGTTAGAATATGGAATGTATTAATTTTCCTGGCACCTGTCAAATTTTATCTCGTGCATGCATGTTAAGCCTTCTACGTTTATTAAATACGAGCGACCCGCCCCGGTTTCGTTCGGTTAGCAGAGCATACGAACCTTAACCATAATGAATTATACATCTAAACCTTTCTCATGAATCATTCTGTCCATTGGTGAAAACCGTATGGAAATCCGTTCAGTAGTTTTTGAGTTTATCACGTTTAAACAGACAGACAGTACCTGAGAGCCCGAGCGTTATCGCTCGGGTCGAAATCGAATTTTCATCTATTTTCTATACAAAAACAAAAAAAACGATTCATAGCTCGGGTTCGAACCCGCAGTATTTGCGTATCAGGCCAACATTCTAACCATCAGTCTATTCAGACGGCGGCAAATTACGAACCATATACGAATATACGGGGAAAACGAATTTTCCCAGATATGAGACCCAGCTAGATCGATTTTTAAACCGTATACCCCTCTACTGAAAATTTCATCGAAATCGTTAGAGCCGTTTTCGAGAACGTGAGTTCGAATATATATACATAATATATATACATAATATGTATACAAATGTTTCTCGTTTAATAGTAAAAGATAGTATATATGATGAAGTGAATGTGTAAATGGGTGGATCAACTTTTAAGGTACTCCCCATTTATCGAAATGTTTCACAATTTTTTTTTTATACAAAATCTGTTTATTTTCTTACGTCGTGGCTTACACGTTTATAAAATCAGACAAACAAGCTAACATTTAAAAAAATATTGTTTTAAAATAGTACAATTTTAAATAATAATTAAGTTGGTAATGCAGGGGATGGTGTTGTCCCCAGGTTTTGTATGAAAAATGTGCATTTTCCCCTGAGTTACCGGGGTTTTTCGCAAATTAAGACATATTTGAGGTGTCTAATAATTATGTGGGATCGGTAAATTTGATGGTCTGATTTTAATATACATCAATTATTATTTATTATAAGCCACCAGGAAAGTTTTAGTGCCGCAAAAGAAAAGGAGTACCTTGAAAGTTGATTCACCCAAATTCATGTTATTGTATAAGTCATAACGTTTATATTTCAATGTTATTTTTACATTCCGGGATCAAAAAAATCTATCAAACAAAATCGCCCTTTATATTCAGTCTTGGCTAAAGAGGTCTTTTATTTGCAACGCAAATTCTGGACACCTATAAAACGGGTCTTTGTTAAAAATGGTTTTCTTCAAGATGGCTGCCGGGAATGGTGAAGGCAGATTAAATTTCCGGTAAAGTAGATTGGTAAGAAAAAGAATTGAATATTTAGTTAGTTGTAAATAATAATCATAAATCATTGACGTCAAATAATAGTACATGTTTTGAAACGTTCTTTAAGAATACATAATAATGAATAATTAAAAGAAAACAGCCCTTGATTGCGTTGACTTAGATGTTTGATTTTTTAACAGATCTAAAGGACTGCAGACCTCAGTATTTGATATTAATTTCAACTTGATACCTCTACGTGTTCCTGAAAAAAAGGGTCTTGACAGACACACAGACAGACAAACGGACGGACAACAAAGAGATCCTATAAGGGTTCTGTGTTTTTTTTTCATTTGAAGTATGGAACCCTAAAAAACATAAATTATGCGACAAATAAATAAATGTCCATATTTTTTACAGTTGCATAATTACGGTTCTATAAAAACTTGAAATCTCGTATTTCTTTTTTGAAAAAAATTTGTTGATTTTTTATTTTCAAATAAGAAAAGGTGCCGTAATTTAACTTTAAATCAGCTCCATGTTAAAGAAGGCAGCACAAAGATCTACCAAAATAATTTTTCTTCTCTAAAAACACCCAAGAGAGTAATCCTCTATACTCATTTATTCGTCTCTTTAATATTATTCCGAAATAAATCCAGTACTTTGAATATTTAACGAAACGTTTGACGTTCGATCTTAAATATTTTCGTTACATTTTCGATTTGTTTAAGTGTTTTTATTTGATACCGAAATAAAGATTTCGAATAATCGCGCGTATGCTACGCGTTTCGTAGACGTGCTACGAATGCTACGAGACTGAGATTCTGCTACGGATTTTATTTTACCGATCGAATCAAATTGCTACGACCCCGTACAATTGAATATTAAGGTAAACATGTCATAATGTAACATTTGAATATTTTTGTTACTTAATTTAATAAAATTGTTATATTTTTTATCTAGTAAGTTAAGTTTAGTATTATGAATAATAACCCCAAACTTTTAAATAATTGTATTAAATTATTTTTTTAGTTTCTTTGTTAACAAGATTTTTCGGTCTTCAGATAGGTAGGTACCTACTTATTTTACTTTGTCAGCACTGGGCCCGCGTGGGAACTATAGCCCAAACCCTCTCGCTGTGAGTGGAGGCCTGTGCCCAGCAGTGGGACGTTACGTAGGCTGGATTATTATTATTTTATTTTATAGTATAGTCATCTTAAGTCTAAGTCGGGAATGCTAAGTTACAACTGCATGTCGCAAAAATAATATAACAGACGTCATAAAAAGTATAAAAGCCCATAAAAGCGCTTAACGTATTGAAAATTCATGTACGCAATAAAATACCGCAAAAAAAACCTTTTTTGTTAAAAAAAATACAACAGTAAAAACTATTTAATAATCCGAGAACACGTAAACTGGATTAACGACTGGCCGTTGTAAAACGGAAAGGGTCAAGCGCGAGCCGGATCTAGCGAGAAGGGTTCTTTGGTTTTATTTGTATTTTACATATTTGTAACATGATGTAGTTAGCAAAAATTTAAAAGTGGAATGCTGCTAATTTAAAATAAGATTAAAATAGTGATTGATATAGTGCCGGGTTGTTTTTTTGTTTTTAATTAACATTTTTTATTCTTGCAATTCTGGTAAAGAAGAAATATATATATATATAAATTAATCAATGTTTCCCTTGGTCACGTCATCACGCGTCCGTTTTGAGTCCGTCAGTTAGATTATCAAAAAATATATGACACGTATTTTTCTTTTGTCAATCAAACAAAAATGACAAAGATAAAGCGCGTCAAAGTTCGGGAGTCGTGACGTCACTTCTGTGTAAAAATTGTACCAAGACGTAACGTCATGCGACATTTCTACTCAATATATCTCCGTCATTACCACGCTGAGCCGGAACCGTTTTGCGTCATCTGGCATTAGTGCAGTTTTTATTATTTTTGTCCATTTGTTTATTTGTGTTCTGTACTTTTGTTAGATGTATGTAAATAAACGTTTTTTCTTTCTTTCTTTCTTTCATTTTTTGATTAAGTGAAAAAAGAAAAAATACGTGTCCATTTTGATAATCTAGCTGATCGACAAAGAAAAAAAATCGCTATCCTTATTTTACGGAACCCTAAATCTTTACTGCCGCAGGACACTTCCAGTAGCCTACGGACCCCGTTAAACCGTAAACGTAAAAAATAATATATGGCCGTCATTACTTCGGACGTTAACGCTAGAAATTTCATTAGAATGGCCATTTTTATTGTTCAGTCGCTAGTCGATGGCTTTCAGGTCTCTTTAAAAAAAATGCTTTTTTTGGTAAATTTTATTCCATACTATTGTCCGCGTAGAAGTCGTTTATCGCTGCTCCCTCGAGAACTCTCCAATTTTCCAGGATAAAAAGTAGCCTGTGCCCTTTCCCGGAACTCAGGCTATCTTTATACCAAATTTCATCGAAATCGGTTTAGCGGTTTAGACAGACAGTCAGACAGAGTTACTTTCGCATTTATAATATTAGTATGGAATATATAATAAATTTCCTATAGTTCAAGCGCTCGTTCAACTCAGAGTACCCCATCTAGCTATAGGTCGAGCGCTCGCCGCACATTACTCGCCTCGCCGAATCATTTGTTACACAGCCGCAGCACCTCAGAATTAAACTCAAGTGTTTGCCCAACTCCTGAACTAAACTCAAGTGTGATTAGTCGTACTTGAGATTGAATTTGACAGGTGAAGATGTGGTATTGAGTAGCAAAGGTTTTTTATTTGCAGATGGAAAAAGTGAACGTTTTTATCTTGCAATAGAGATGGTAACAATATTTTATTCTTTGTCGATCAGGTACATTATCAAAAAGTATTGGACACTTATTTTTTTTACATAATAAAAAAATTACAGAGATATTTTTTACATAGAAGTCACGAGCCCCCACTTCCGAACTTCGACGCGCTTAATCTATGTAATTTTTTGTTTGATTGACAAAATAAAAAATACAGGACACTTTTGTTTTAAACCTTAAGCGTTAAGTCTTACGTTAGAATATGGAATAGATGTATTCATTTCTCTAGCACCTGTCAAATTTTATCTTGCGTATGCATGCTAGAGGTTTTCGACCAAATGGTTTTCGAACAGACGATACATTTGGTCAAACGATTACTATGAAAAGACACCCTCGAATTCAGTATATTATTAAATCCATCCTTACACGGAGAAAAAAATCTAGTTTCCTTTACAGAATATTGTAAATTCGACTTGATTTTATTGTATTATATTTGACAACTATACTTTTTTTACACATTAATAGAAAATTCTACTTCTTTACATCATTTCTAGTTCCTATTACCCACTTACCTAGTATCGTAGGAAACAAATTTTGTGTAGCATACAAAACCTATCTGTAGCCATCATCATGACAGGGTAGAGCTTACCAGATATTTCAGTAGTGTTCAATATCATTACAGCGGACTTGAAACGCCCAATAATCTCTTTTTACTATGTGTAGTATTAAGACAACCAGATTTTTTAATTAGTCTTAAATATAATTTAAGCGGACTGAAATAATCAACAATTTCTGTTTACTAATGCAGTATTGGAGGATACCAGATATTTGTTTTTGTTAAAAAGAGTATGTTCTGTTTACTATACATTTTATA
Source organism: Tortrix viridana (assembly GCA_963241965.1). NCBI lineage: Eukaryota > Metazoa > Arthropoda > Insecta > Lepidoptera > Tortricidae > Tortrix > Tortrix viridana. The sequence continues at coordinate 713,387 of OY725197.1, forward strand.
TTTGTGTTATAGTAGTTTATGTGACTGCTGCATAATGCCTAATTATGTACAGTTACATACACTATTTTATCTACATACATATTATAAGCTCTCTATGATGTGTTCAGGAACCGCATGTTACGACCGGCATAGCCGGCATTGATCAATTATTAGAACGTCAAAAATGGCGGCAACCGTAGTTTTTTTTTAATTCAGAGACAATCTAGAGTCGGCCTCTACTATCATATCGTTCGATATCAAATTATCAAGTAACATACGAGATTTGTCAAAATTGTATGCAATTGACATTTCATTTCGAATTAAATGTCATCTCGAGTGATATTAGAATTGAGGTCAAATAAAATTGTTTTGTTTTTCAAAGATGTTCGAAATTTGAAACTCATAACTTTATCAAATCTTATATCGTTATAAGAACATTATGTTACTGCTACAAATAAGAAAATTATCATAGTAAAATTGATTGTTGTAATGCTGGTCATTGCCTACGGATTCTGAACGCATTATAGAGGACTTATGATATGTGTGTAGATAAAATATCATTATTGCATTCTGAAACGATCAATAATGTCTGTTTACTATATTCAATATAGAGGATACCAGAACTTTTTAGTGTTAAATGTCATTATTGCGACCTAATAATTTCTATTTACTATATGCGGTATAGAGGACAAGGAATTTTTTTTTGTTAAAAATAACTACTGTGTCATGAAATAAACAGTATGTTATACATATTACAATTTAAGAACACTAACTGAATCCCCCGTGAGCTTTCATACCAATAAAAAAGCCCTTGCGAAAGCTCCATTACCTGCACGGTATAAATTAGCAGCGAGCTTAGCTAAAAGCCCTCTGTATTTAATAGTGGACCCCTATTAAAGTTCCATGGTAACGATGAATGTAAAAACTACTGGGAGCATGTTACACCGATATGTAATGAAAAATAAACTGGTGGTACTAGTGGTACACTGACGGATATATCCGCACCACTGGTTCAACGCCAACGACGGATATATCTGCACCACTGGTTCAGCGCCAACAACGGATATATCCGCACCACTGGTTCAACGCCAAAGACGGATATATCCGCACCACTGGTTCTACACCAACGACGGATATAACCGCACCACTAGTTCAACGCCAACGACGGATATATCCGCACTACTGGTTCAACGCCGACGACGGATATATCCGTCACGGTTATCAGCGAAAAATAGACCGGAGTGTCTATGACGTAAGGTTGAAATTGGCTCTGGTTTTCAGCTGTCATTGGCGTGTGAGTGACGACTTTTGTATTTGACATTACTTTGAAAACAACTCACTTTTCAATTCGTCGAGTAACTCTAGTTGCCCATGCGCTTGTACGTAGGGCACAGAAGTACCTACCGCTTTGACCTTGACTTAAGATTTCTAAATAAATAAAAATAAATATAAGGGACAATCTCACACAAATTGACCTAGTCCCAAACTAAGCACTAGGCTTGTACTATGGGTACTAAGCAACGATATACTTATATATATATTTTTTTTTTAAATAAATATCACGGGACAATGTCACACAAATTGACCTAGTCCCAAACTAAGCTCTAGGCTTGTACTATGGGTACTAGACAACGATAAACATACTTATATAGAGAAATACATACTTAAATACATAGAAAACATCCATGACTCAGGAACAAATACTCGCGCTCTTCACACAAATATTTGTCCATACCGGGATTCGAACCCGGGACCGCTAGCTTCGTAGGCAGGTTCACTACCAACTAGGCTAACCGCGTCTTTATATCCTTACATAGTTACAAAAAAACGGTCAAGTGCGAGTCGGACTCGCGCACCAAGCCGTACCGCTCCACTTGTACTTGGCCGGTTTTTATTATTTGATTTTCGGGGGTTCGCACTATAATCACACCAATTTTGACGCTATAATACATAACGTGGATAAAAAAACGTTTCTTGTAATGGGGCCTTTAATTATTATTTTTTTATTTATTATTATAGCGACACTAAATTACACACACTGTGAAAATTTCAACAGTCTACCTATCACGGTTCATGAGATACAGCCCTCTGACAGACAGACGGACGGACAGGGGAGCCTTAGTAATAGGGTTCTATAAGCACCATTTGGATACGGAACCCTAAAAAAGAAGTTGTTTTGTATGAAGCCGTAACCTCGTCCCACGTACCGATTAGTACCTTGTCACTATAATCGCTGTGACATTCATATATGGCAGTTTAATGACATTAAATAGAAAAGGTACTAACATGTATAATATATGTGACGTTCTCAATATAAAGGGACCTTATGGAGGCAGGCGGTTACGCCGTTTTTAGAACTGTTACCATAGTATTCGTATAAGAAGAATAAGATGAGCGTAACTGCCTTCCTCCATAAGGTCCCTTTATATTGAGAACGTCTAATATGACTTTGTCTGTACGTTTCGGTGTGACTGCAGCTTGTAGTAAACTCAGCCGGAACAAAATAGTGCTTGTAAAAAATTCTTTATTACGTAATGAACGCGGTATTACGCTTAAAATTGTTGAGTACAGGCTCTTGAGACAAAAGGGTCTATAGGCTGGGTAATTCAAACAATCAATTGGGTTCCGTACCAAGAGGGTAGACGGGACGCTATACATGTAGTTCCACGAGAGTTGAGGCCACGCACACAACAACAAGTCATGTAATGACAGCGCCATTTTGAAATTAGTGTTCTTTTTTAACGCCCGACGCAAAAAAGAGGGGTGTTATAAGTTTAACGTGTCTGTCTGTGTATCTGTGTATCTGTCTGTGGTATCGTAGCTCCCAAACGGATGAACCGATTTTCGTTTAGTTTTTTGTGTCATTTATAATTTTATCCCGAGTGTTCTTAGCCATGTTTCATGAACATCTGTTCAGCCGTGTGAAGATCATCAGCTCTTTTCTAGTTGATGAGGGGATCTGATTTTTTAATTCTTGAACTCTTCTAGTGACGAAGTCCCTCCAGTGAAAATGTACGTGCTTGGAGCCCGTTGAAGGTTTTGCTCATTGCTCAGAGGCTTTTTAGGCGCTGATATCGGGGGTTTTTAACTCGGTTAGGTTAGTTTGTACGTGTGTTTCATAAATCCCGCTGTCTTTACATGACTTGTGGGTGTGTGCGTGGCCTCAACTCTCGTGGAACTACCTATACCTTAGCCTACGCTGTCCATCCGTCCATCCTAAATTTAAAGAGCTGTATCTTTTGAACCGTAAAAGATAGACCGTTGATTTTTTTGCAGAATATGTGATATGTAACGACGGATATTGATTTGTGATATTTTTTATTTTATTTCCTAATAAATAATAAAAGAAATAAAAAAGTAAAATAATAAGGTCCCCATAAAATAAACTTATTTTAATAAATATCAGGGAAAATCTCAAACAAATTTACCTAGTCTCAAACTAAGCTCTAGGCTTGTACTATGGGTACTACGCAACGATATACATATTTATATAGAGAAATACATACTTAGATATATAGACAACATCCATGACTCAGGAACAAATACTCGCGCTCATCACACAAATATTTGCCCATACCGGGATTCGAACCCGGGACCGCTAGCTTCGTAGGGTCACTACCAACTAGGCTAACCGCGTCATCGATACTAGCTTTTTCTCGCGACTCCGTCCGCATAGATACCGTTTATCGCTTATCCCGTAGGAACTGTCATTTCTCGGGATAAAATAATGTTTAATCCAGGATCATTAAATTTCAATAGCGATGGGTATAGCTGACCGAAATAGTTATTAGCTATGCAAGGCTGCAAAGTTGTTAATTGGCGCGAGAGCCAGTACTGGATCCCCGTTACGCTCAGAGTTCTAAAATTGCACCACTCGCTAAGCTCGTGGTTCAAAAATAGAACCCTGAGCGTAACCAAGGCCTCGAGACCCAAATAACTGTTTTATCTCAATGTACCCTGGAAAACACTTGGTGCTGGAAAAACAATTGCACAAGCGTCACATTAGTTTTGGCCGTCGTCGCGCAATGCTTCCTCCGCGCGCAACACCTACATTACTTTCCACGCTAGTGGTTAAAGTGGACTTTTGCGCGCAGATTTTGACCGACAAAGAAAGCCTTTCCGAGCTGGTGAGATGAAAAAACCTAACGTTTCTTAGCAAATACGATGTAGTTTGAATATCCACTACTTCTCTAACAGAAATATAAATATAAAACCTGATTGATGTAAATAGGCTCCGCTTAGCACCCGGCGATGCGCTCCCACGTACTGTAAACAGAGGCTGTATACAGCGGTGCAGTGCGGAAATTTATACGCCATCTATTAGCATGAACTGGTAACTATGTGCTGTCAAATGTGTCAGAGGATTACAAATATATAGACCTTACTTGTGCATTATTGAAATTAAAATTTTATTTCGAAAAAGGCAAAATCTATACTTACTTTATACATTCAGTCAACAAAGTATCGGGAATGGATGATTTGTTTATGGTTCCAAATTCAAATTTTTGTTTTTTTTGTTGTTGTTAGATTGGCACAACTGTTTTCTATTTTAGCGCGGAGTTTGAGTTGCATCTGTTATTTATATTAAATACAGTGCTGTTTTTAGTTATATCATATCTAGTGTGTATTGCGAATTTCATAATGGACAAAAACATTGAACAAAGAGTTTGTCTTAAATTTTGCATCGCCAATGGAATTTCGTGTTCGGAGTCACTGAAAATGTTACAGAAGGCTTACGGTGATTCGACTTTATCAAAAACACGTGTTTATGAGTGGTACAAAGCGTTCAAAAGCGGTCGAGATGTGATGGAAGATTTGCCTCGCTCTGGTAGGCCATCAACGTCTGCAACTGAAGTTAACATCGCAAAAGTGAAGGAAATAGTGACTGAAAATCCTCATTCAACTTTGAGAGAGATAGCCGCCGAACTTTCTGTATCTCACGAGTCGATCCGTACTATTTTAACTAATCATTTGGGTATGAAACATGTTACCGCTCGGCTAGTCCCAAAAGACCTGAATTTTCTCCAAAAACTCAATCGCATGAGAGTCGCTGAGGACATGCTAGAACGAGTCAATTCCGACCCAACATTCATGAAACGCATTGTTACTGGTGACGAGACGTGGGTTTACGAGTTTGACATGCAAACTAGTCAACAAGCTTCGGAGTGGCGCTTCGTGGCACCCGTTTTCAATCGGTAGAAGACATAAAGGAGAATTCGCGCCGAGAACTGAATTCAATTCCGGAAACAGCGTTTAAAAAATGTTTTGATGATTGGATTATTCGTTGGCGTAAGTGTATCGTTTCTGAAGGAGCATACTTTGAAGGTGATAAAATAAATTTGGATGATTAACAAACAGTTTGTGTATTATTGATCTTTTCCCGGTACTTTCTTGACAGAGTAGTATATTAAACTTTCGTGAAAAATTATCTAACTGATGGTGGCATTACAATCCGTTGCGTAGTTTGAAAGATCTAAGCGTACATACAAAGGGACAGACGGCGGGAAGCGACTTTGTTTTATACTATGTAGTGATAGCCTTAGCTTCTGACCGCGACTCTGTCCGTGTAGATGTCGTTTATCACTTTTATCTCGAAAACTTTCAAATTTTCCGGAATAAAAAGTGTCAAATTTCATACAAGTCCGTTCAACCGTAAACTGACTAAAGGCGTGATTGAAACACTTACATACAAACTATTATCCTACTACTAGGTATTATAGATGAGAAATTTTGGATGTATAGATGGCTGGATGGATGTTTGTAATCATGCCAGAACAGCTAAACGGATTTGAATGAAATTTAACACAGATAGATTTTAGTCTGGAATAGCACATAAGCTACTTTTTATCTCGAAATATGGACAGTTCCGTTCTTATACGCGGACGGAGTCGCGGGCAAATGCTTGTATTTATAATATTAGTAGGATTAATATGTGTTGTTTTTGTTTACTGTAGAAAAATAGGATTAAAAACTTCTAGGCTGCCATTAAATTAAAATCACTAAAAATATATGAAAATCTTTAGCAAGACCAATGAGGCATTTTAGTACTGACCTTAGACTCTTAAGACTTATGTGACACCCAAAAACCCTTGGTCTGAAAATGAAAACCACATAAACACCCGTTAACATCAAAAAAACCCAAACCAACCTTTATTCCAATACCATAAGAGCGTTCGTGCACGCATTTATAAAATAAAATTCTCTCGCAAGTCACACTTTTTCACAGAAATGCTCAAGTACGAACGAAAATAAACCTTTTGCTTTACACAATAAAGACGAAGCCACACGCAAATGCTAAAGTTGTGTTCCCCAAACTCGATTAAATGTAACGTCAAACGCATAGAGCTATCAATCTACTAGAACGTCCACTTGATTAGAGTTAGGGTTGGCATGCGATCCGAATTTTCGGGAGATGTCCGGAAATTTGGTTTTTTGTCCGGAATGCCGGGGAATTGTCAGGCGTCGTTTTTAATTAACAGTTGAATATTTTTAAATGATTATCATCATAGTAATGTTATAAAATATGAACGTTTGTTTGAAATAAAGAAACGAAAGAAAATAAGTTTTTGGATGTTTGTTTTTCAATCACGCCTAGTTGGCTGAATGGATTTAGATGAAATTTGGCACACATCCTTATCTTGGATTGACACATACACTTTTATCCCGAAAAAAATTAGAGCTCCCGGGAGAAAAACGATAAAACATCTTCTATACGGACGGAGTCGCGAGCAAAAGCTAGAAATAATTTACGTGTGTTTAAAGTTTCAAGATAATTTATCTAATATTATATTCGGTGATAAAATGTCCGAATTGTTTAGATTTTTTTTATTTTTAGTGTCCAGATTTTTTTTTAATCTGGTAGCCCTGATTAGGGACGAGTTGCGAGCTCACGGCCGCACTATTAGCCGGAGCGATTGTCTATCAAACCTTTGTTTTTCGTAATTAATTTAGCGTGACTGGGATTTTTCTTTGGGTTTTCTTTTGAAAAGGCTGGTCTAATAAATTGTGTTGTTTATAGCTAGGTTGTATTGATTGTATGAAAGGTTTCGTTGTTTTTACTCATGTTAGCTCAAAAGATTTTTTTTACTGTTATGAGAGATTTGGTACCAGTTGCTTTTTTAGTGTTATATAGGACCAATATTTTTTTATTAAATAAACGAACCCATATAGTTTTTTGTTATTTATATTTACTTCATATTTTATTAAATAACTAAGAATACAAAAATTAAATATATTAAAAAATTAAAAAATACGTTTCTCAAATTTTATTATGTATACGCAGAGTTGTTTCTATTTTTTTTATAATATTATTATTTTTCTCAAATTTAGTGATTATCACCAACAGAAATTAATTAAAAACGTTACTTTTCCTTCACACATCAAATAAAGATATTTTTAAGAGAAATTCCACAATGACAATGAACTCCAAAACAAATACGTGAAATGCGAACTGTAGTGGATGAGCGGAAAAATCTCATTCCCTGTTGCATTATGCAGTTATTTACATGCAGTGAAAATTGCAGCAGGAAAATACTACACGAGCTAAAATTCAACGCGGCCGTCTCCGATGTACAATAAAGTACATGTCATTTCGGATTGCCGTGCACAGAGCTCTTTGACTGTTAAAACTTGGATGTATCTATTATTAAATAAAAGCATTATATCTTGTAACGTTCATGTTATATTTAAAGGAAGAAAAACCGGGACTTTTGTAATTTGTTAAATTAATAATTCTCTGTCCTTTTATTGTGGCATTTTAATTTGGCAGAAATTGACAAAAACTTGCGCCTTTATAATTAAGGGAGTAAATCTTCAATTCCCGTATTTTAGGAAGTAACATCAAAACGTCATTTTTAAAAATGTTCATTACAAGTTGTTTTAAAAATATAAAAAACGTAAACCAAGAGCTAGTATACTAAGGCTAGTATTCTAGGGATAAGTACCTATGTGTGAAAATCGTGTTAGTTTAAAACATCAAATTGCAAGGACTAGTAAAACATAATTTTCAAAAGCAACCGTTTTTGTTCATAATTTTTAAGGCCTAAATTTAAATTCAACTTTAAATGGTTAATATTTCACACCAACATAATAATTTGCGGCCAACCTGATACCAAATCAGCGTCACCAACCAAAATATGGATAAAATTAAATGTGCTAACAGTATGGGTAGCATAAGTTGTATTTTTTCGATTGTCGCTCAGTACGTCTCTTTCGTTAAGCACTACGTAGAGAGGGACTACCGAGCGACAAACAAGTCGCGGACGTGCTAGCCGTCCAGGTCTAAATTAACGTGCTCGAGCGATATAAATCTGTCCATTTACAACGTGGCGGATTGGGTCCAGGTCGAAAGGGCGTTCTTAACCTCCTGAGACCTACGTCAAAATTTTGCTAGTTCGAAACAGAATCTTATGTCATTCAACGAAAGTTAAAAGTAGTTTTGACAATTGTCCTATATCTAGGACGTTGAGCCTCAGGAGGTTAATTATTGGGTGTTCGTATCTAGAGATTATTAGGTCTGTGGTTTATTTCCAAATAACCAAAATGGCGCTGTAACAGAAGATTGTAGAAACTGCAAATGATTTATCTAAAGATACATCTTATCATAAAATTTAATTTTATCTATTATCTATATTAAGTTAGAAATTTTTCAGATTTTTTGGTTCTTATACTTCGGAGATAACAGGGCAGTCATTTTTTGAACATTTTGAAGGAAAATTATAAAAAAAATAGTTTTAAAATGTGCAGATTGAGCCCTTTTATATGATATCACATTTGCTATAATCAAATCACTTTCATTTTTCAACCCCCCATTTTAGACCCCATTTCAATTATTTATACAATTAATTTCATATTTATTTTACTAAAAGCAGATGCGGGCAGGCATGTTATACAGCTATGCCAAATTTCAAGTTGATAGCTTGTGTAGTTGCTGAGAAAAACTACTGTAACACAGACAACGAAGTATCTCCATAAGGGTTCCTTTTTTACCATTTTGGTACGGACCCCTAAAAAGATCCTTACCACTAAAACATGGTTCTTCATCATTTTATTAAACTCTCCTTTTTGTCCCCAGGATGTCTATCACGCACGTCCCCAATTCCACCCACGCGGAGCTGGTGATCAGGAATGTGCAGGCTCCTGATGAGGGTCTGTACCGCTGCGAGATCACCTTCCTCCAGGTCGGAGACGACTGCAACACCGTGCAGCTCACCCAGTTCAATACTTTCAGTAAGTGCATTCATTCTGTGTTCATCATCTCGTTTTTCTGGATAAGCAACAACATTTAAAAGGCTTTTAAGATTGTACTGGTTTCTTTCGCTCTTAGGGCCTATGGCCACGACTGCGCGATCGTCTGAACGACGAGCAAACTTGTTAATACATTGCGTGTAACGTCAACTAACCGCTGCACGGTGAGCGTCCCGACTGAGCAATGAAGCTCAAACCGCTCAAAGTCGTGGCCAGGCCCTTATAGCAGTTTCGAGTTTAATCAATTCTACCAGAATCTGAAGGACATTTTTACGCTTGTGGTATCTATACGATCTTAGACTTGGTGTATCAGATGATTGTTAGAATGACTGCTATGGTAACACAACCAGTTACTGGAAGCTGCATATTTCCTGAAGATGTGTTAAAATACTAGTGTGGTAACTAAGCACAACTAACTTAAGTTTGTAAAAGTTTTTCATATAATAGCGACTGTTGGGGTTAGATCTGGGGAGCTTGCGACCATTAGTTAACATCTACATGTATTAGGCAACATACCACTTCAACGCGAAACTTGACCAAGTTTTTTTCGAGTCATGTAAATAATTATATATGAATAAAAACTTTCAAAAATAGAAACGTCTTCAAAAAAAACCCACTAAACAAGACTAAATAATGACCGGCTTCCTAGAAATTGCCTATTTGATGGGTGCCTAATAGGTACATGGAATATATCTAAGCCGGTGTCAAGTAGGTTTACACAATAGCAATGTCACATGATTCTTGCCACCGACTTCGATATATTCCATGTACCTATTAGGCACCCATCAAATAGGCAATTCCTAGGAAGCCGGTCATTATTTAGTCTTGTTTAGTGGGTTTTTTTTGAAGACGGTTTATTTTTTATTAAAAAAATTTTTTCGTCTTTTTTTATTACATTTTTTTTCGCCTTTTAGTGATACGAGTATAACTACAACTAAAACTAAACTAAAACTAAAACAACTACAACTAAAAAAATCACGTCAACACAAAATCGGTCGAGTTGAACTAATATATCGCTTAATAACGGATCCATGCGGATGACGTCACGTGGTCTCCATTATTCTTGTATACCAAAACCTTCTCCAGAATGTAACAAATACTTTGCTGAAAACCGCATCTAAATCGGTTCAGCCAAACGCGAGATAATCGTGGACAAACATACATACATACATACATACATACAAACATACAGGTCAAACTGAGAACCTCCTTTTTTTTTTGAAGTCGGTTAAAAACATTATAACTTAGTAAAGCACTGTGAACGCTGACACAAAATGTTACTGCTAATTTTTTAAATGCCTTATGCTACATTAAAAACAAATCGTGCTCAGCACACAAATATTCCATGATTTGTCTTTACCGTGAGCTGAACTTGACTAGCTTCGTAGTCCAACTAAGCCAGCGTCATCAGTAATAATGGTCCCAACTTTGACATTTCGAAACTCAGCCCAATCTGTCAGTGTATCACGAAGAGAGTTAAGCCGACTGGCGTCTTATCCGGATTAGTCGGCAGATATATCGCCGCATGAGTTGTGTCAATAACCAATCACTGTGAAACAAACCCGGGTAGGGAGGGGAAAGTATCGATGATTTATCTTAGGTATAGAGTATCGATTCAGGGAAATTATTTAGCCATTTTGTTTTGAATTTTATTTGCATTTCATCAGCAGCATTATTTCAATGGGTTTGTATTAAGGAGAGTTTTTTAGTTATTATTGCTCGTGATGGTGGTGAATTTAAGATAAATTAAACTAAATTAAAGCCATGTAATTCCTTCACCTTTTTAGGGTTCCGTACCCAAAGGGTGTCAAACGGGACCCTATTACTAAGCCTACGCTGTCCGTCCGTCCGTCTGTCCTAACTATAAAGAGCTGTTTGAACCGTAATATGCGGGTTAACAAAGCAGGTTGATTTTTTTCAGAATATGTGTTATTACGGCGGATTTGGTAACAAGTAAAAGAAATTAAGGAAGTTAAATAATAAAAGGGTGTCCCCATACAAGAAGCATTTTTATTCAACGTATTTTTATTTTTGTTGTATCGTAAAAACGGTAAAACATACAAACGTCAAATTTGGTTTGATGATAGAACATACCCAATAGAATAACAAAAAATAATAAAAACCAGAAATATGTATGGAACCCTCAGTGCGCGAGTCCGATTTGCACGTGCCCGGTTTTTATTCAAAGATTTAGAATTTTTATTATATCGATGAAATTTTATGTTTTCATGACAATGGTTTATTTTTTCTTATTTAAGTTTTAACTTTATTCGCAACAATATACTTGAATTAAGAAACCGCAAAGATTTTTCAGTATTATTTATCGTTTAAATACTCCGTTTTTAACTTCTATCGACAAAATAAAATTCTATCTACGCACATCACTAAGCGCCTTCTCCACGATATTGTGTTTGTACCGCCTCAAGCCATCCTATTCAGAGGTGCTATATTTCATCTCCTTCTACCTCACAACAATCCCCGTTTTCCATCTCCCTCGACTTAAGAAAAAGCTTTAGTGCGGAATAAAATGAATGTGGGTTATTTTATTTGAAATGTTATTTTATTTTAGTCATAAAAGTGAAATGGAGGAGTAGATACTAAAGTTCTGTCTCGGTTTTCCTGAAGTTTTAGGAGGGGGATTTTCTTGCTTGTCTAGGTATAAATTTTACTTTTAGGAAGAAAAACTATACGCCATTTAAATCTCCTTATTATATATTATTATTAATATGGGAGCCCCCTTTGATTTTAAAATGTGTTATATTTTATTACTTGCTGTTAAAATAAGCACTTTGTGAAAATTTTAACTGTTTACCTGTTACGGTTCATGAGATACCGGATTTAAATCACGTTCATAAAAATCACGTTTCTTGTATGGGGCCTGTCTTTAATTTTTTATTTTATTTTATTTTTCAATCTATTTTGGTTCATGAGATACAGCCCGGCGACAGACAGACGGACGGACAGCGGAGGCTTAGTAATAGGGTCCCGTTTGGCACCCTTCGCGTACGGAACCGCAAAAACCACCATTGACCATTTTTACACTTGTGACATATTTTACTTTTAATTAATTCACAACAAACCTATTTTAGTAAAAGTATGCTTTGTCACTTTCTGTCAGATTCAAATGTCACAATGAAAGATAAGGACAAACCATACTTCAAGCATACTTCAGTTATTGGACGATTATGAATAAGAGGGCAAAGCTTCAAATAAAAAAGTATTGCTACAATGTTATAAAAAGGAAAAAATACACACATTACAACACCGTGACGTCATAACATGAGTATTTTTAGCTTTTTTATGACGTAGATAATTCAGCTATAAAGAAGAACGGCCTATAAAGATATAGCTGCCAAATTATCAAGTTTAGGGTTAATTCACGTCGTAAACTTGAGTACAGGAGCTGAGTTAGGTACTGTCAGCAGAAACTTAAGGTTAATAAAACTCGAACGGAGGTAAATGAAAAGGAAGCGTCTTAGTTTTAAATATTGTAATTTGGCAGTGTATTTTACAAGATATTTCCTTTTTCCGGTTTTTATATTTATATACATGTTGGAGGGAGATCCATGGTGAATAAATAAGACGAGTAACTGTGATCCACAAACTGTGTATTCAGGACGTTCTAGTTTCAGCGTCTGACCAAGAGTGCCGTCCTGACTGGTGCTACCGCTTTTTATAAGACGCTGTCAACAGGCTGCACCTGCACTCTAGTCAAATGACTGTTTGTAATACCAAATAAACAATAATTAAATCTTATGTTACAATTAAGTCTTCTTATTAATTTTATAACATCTTTTATGAAACTAACATAATTTATCGTTATTTCCTTTCATTTAGTACAATAAAACATACAATACAAATAATCATTAAATACCTAACTACATTACAACAAAGATTATTATAAAAATCATTTCAATCATAGTGAGGGTAGTAATTAAATGCGTATGATTATTATTTGTAAGGCGCTATCATACATGTAAATAATGAACAGGTTCAGTTTCTTATACCATTGGATGAGATAGAAGTCGCTGGTATGTTATTCTGTTAACGTCCTTCATTTTTACTGAGTCGAAGAATAACCGGCGAATTCAAGTCGTCCGTCATTTATGCCTGAATGACATTTAACTGCCTGCACTTTCAATTAGTCGCCGGTTTTAAGCGACTAAATGAAAATGCAGGCAGCCAAGTGTCATTTACACACCTTGATGGACGTCGTAAATTCGCCGGTTTTCTTCGGCTCAGCAAATGTGAAGGTGAGACAATTAACAGAATCACACCCCTGGCCTATATACGTCCCACTGCTGGGCACAGGCCTCCACTCACAATGAGAGGGTACGGGCTATAGTTCCCACGTGGCCCAGTGCGGATTGGGAACTTCGCACACACCGTCAAATTGCTTTTGCAGTGTGCAGGTTTCCTCACGATGTTTTCCTTCACCGAAAAGCTCATGGTAAATTTACAAATTGTATTTCGCACATAAATTCCGAAAAATTAGAGTTGCGAGCCCCGGTTCGAACCCACGACCCTCTGCTTAAGAATCGGCAGGTCAAACCATTACGTTACCACGGCTATACAGGGTGTAACAAAAGTAACAAAAATCCCATTTCATAAAAATACCGTGTTTCAGGTCACTGAACACTAAAAGCAAGTGAAACGAGAAAGAAAAGCTTTGTATGGAAAAAAGACATTCTTGTAAACCTGACTCCATACAAAACATTTTTTTTGTACGATTTTTCAAGTTTTCTTCTGTTGCACTCAAATAATTACAAAAAATTAATCCTCACTGCCACTTAACATTATCATCATACATTGTCATATTTACATAATTTATAGATAGAAGCCCCCCCCCCCCCTCTCCACTTAACACAACCTCTCCCCTCTTTTATAAAGCAATTAAAGTAAACGGCCCGCGCTGATGAGGCGATGGATGGTGAATATTAATATCTAACGACGTACAGATTTACAGCGTGACGTAACCGACATTTACATTTAGATTTAAAATTTGACAGTTTGCCATGGGGTACAGAAGAACACGGAGGTGAGTGGGGCGCACTTTTTCCGGCGTGGAGGACCGGTTAATGCTAACATTGAGCCAAATGAACTTAATTATCCGACTGAGTGAAACAAAAAGAAGGGTGATGTGGTTAACAGTCTATGTGTGTATGTTGGTATGTATGTGTGACCGAAAATTGGATGTTCCTCTATAGCTCCTATATGATTCGTCAAAAACGTGCAAGTGTCATAGGCTATATGAAAATTAAAAGGGTGCGTTATACTAGACGCCAGTCGGATGTTTTCGAGGTTGGTGACACGGTTAGCCTAGTTGGTAGTGACCCTGCCTACGAAGCTAGCGGTCCCGGGTTCGAATCCCGGTATGGACAAATATTTGTGTGATGAGCGCGAGTATTTGTTTCTGAGTCATGGATGTTTTCTATGTATGTAAGTATGTATTTCTCTATATAAGTATGTTTATCGTTGTCTAGTACCCATAGTACAAGCCTAGAGCTTAGTTTGGGACTAGGTCAATTTGTGTGAGATTGTCCCCTGATATTTATTTATTTATTTATTCTGATGTTATTTTAATAATAAAAATTAGTACCCTATGTTAGTCTGCGGGCACTATCTTTACCGGCTTCATCGATCGGTTGAGGCATTTAACCGTGAAGACGGAATGAACACACTTTCATATTTATAATATTAGCCTTAACTAGCGTTTGCCTACAACTTCGTCCGCGTTGAAGTCGTTTATATACTCTCGGAAACTTTTTGTGGGATATATATGGCCATACCAAATTTCATCGAAATCGGTTTAGCAGTTTGGCCGTTACAGTGTAAAAAATAGACAATTAGGTAGAGTTACTTTCACATTAATAATATTAGTTTGGATTATTTCCATAAGACATAACATCTCCATATCTTTCCTTACCCCTTGTATGTCTCTACTGCTTGAGGCGTTTGGGCTGTTAAAGCAATAGGTACCTATTTTAACGACAAGACAAGTTCATTTGAATAATTGCTGTATTGCTTAGAGAAATTTAATATTGATCGATACATTGACGCCCTAGGGCGAAATCTCTGCTTTATTCACCTACAAAGGGTTTGAGGTAAATCATTTTCCTTTACAGAATGTTTATAATTTTACTTTACAGTCTACCTCAGTATTTAGCTTAGTTTGATGTGTTACTAATATGTTGATGATAATACATTGAGCAGTCATCAAGGTTCTGTGTCATTGGGCTTCTTATAAACTACGCAATGTAAACCGATTAGTCACCTCTATCACTTGTCACTATAAACTTTGTTGAATGAATAAATTTAATTTTTAAAAAAACTAGTAAGTAGGTATGTAAAGTTCGTAAATCACGGGAATACAATAGAAATAAGTCCAGTATAAACTGACACGCGCTAGGTGACGACGGACGGACAGCAAAGTGATCCTATAGTGAACCAAAGTGTTCCTTTTTCCTTTTGAGGAACCATAAAAAACGCAAAATGGTGGATTAAGATAGGTGTTTACTTACATAGACTACAATATCAAAACAAAGAAGATGGGTTAATAAAATTTCAAAGCTTGCTTTTTGTTAGAATTGTTATCTTTTTAAATTATAACATCACTTTTTCTTAAAACTTTTTGTGCTGGCTTTTCAACAACACCCTATATATACTGACTTATGTCTTATTATTCGCATAAACTTAAAGAATCCCCCCTACCCCGATCCGGAAGGAAACGTCACACTCCTCAACTCTTTTATCCGCGCGATTTATTTCGCAATACACTGCTGTGTTTGTTTGTGCGCGGCGGAAGCGCTCCGGAACGAGCGCTCAGTGTACGTGATACATTGTTTCGAGCACGATAAAGCTAACGATGATGAATGGGCCGTAGAAATGTGTGTGAGATATATAAGCTTTATTGTATATTGAGTTGGTAATGTGGTGAAATAAGTAAAAATTTATAGTTTTTAGGGTTCCGTATCCATAGGGTGCCAACGGAACCCTATTTCTGATCGTCCGCTGTCATTCCGTCTGTCCGTTTGTCAGCGGGCTGTATCTCATAAACCGTAATAGTTAGACAGTTGACATTTTGACAGAGTGTGCATTTCTGTTGCCGCTATAACAACAAATTTTTTTTTTTATTAATAGGTTCACAAACCGAATATTGCACATTTAAAATAATTTTAAATATTTAACAACAAGAACTTTTGTGTACTTAAGTAAATAGTGCTAATAATAATAATAAAACATCTAAAGATATCCAAATTAAAATAAATTAAACTAAAAATTAAGCAGATATACATACAAGGTATAAAACAGAAGAGCATAAGAAAAAAAACAACAAGTCTAACGCATAAGCAAGGAACCACAGTGTATGTCAATAAATGATAAAAAAAATATACATTTTTTATCAACGTTTTTTTCTATAGTAAAAACGGCACACGGAGAAAAAAATATTTTACAATATTACCAGATTGTATTATAGTTATGATTCTGGTGCAGGAAAACAATTTCAGCTATGGTTAACAGATTTTTTTTTATGACAACAAGTCATATTTTTGTTAATACTAGAATATTCTAGTTAAAATATTCTAGTACACGAAAACTTTGATATCCGTTTGGTTACCATCTAATAGTTACAGAGTAAAATATGCATTTAGCGTCCAACAGGTTTTTATACTAAATGGTAAATGGTAATAGGTACTAGAAATTATGTTGTACAGAAGTAGAATTTTCTAGTAATGTGTAAAAAACGTATAGTTGTCACATATAATACAATAAAATCAAGTAGAATTTACAATATTCTGTTAAAGGAAACTAGACTTTTTTCTCCGTGTAAGTAATGCACAAAGACATCAAAGGTGTGATTATATATCCTTCAAACCCCACCGCAACCAACTTGTCATGTCACAAATTACAGACAGTCAGACACTGTCATTATTCGACACGTATCAAAGACGTGCCTTGACGCCACCCCCCTTAACCCTGAGTGCGAGAAAATGACAGCTGTAAAACGATAGCTAAATACAAGTCGAATGCAATATTCCAATATTGCATGAGCTGCATCTAAACTTTATTCAATATCGTGCATTCTCAGTAAATAGTGGATGCAATACTTTCCGTTGGAGGATCTGTTTTATGTTGACGATGCGGTTCAGATACGATTCTAAAATGGATTCTGTACGGGTTCTGTATTATAATTGAAAGAATGTCAACGGGATCCTAAAATATAACTTATTGCTTAATACTTTTGAACTGTTAAAGGTTCGGTTACACCACGGGATTGTTGAGCCACTTGCTAACATTCTTAATTCGGTCGGGTTTTCAAATCGTACACGGTATACTATTGGAATTTGACGACAACACCACCGAATTAAAAATGTTAGCATGTTTGTTGAGCGTGGTGTGATTATACTTCATGGGTAATTCTTATTTCATTCTTATTTTGCAGCATAACACAGTATCCTTAACACATTTTCTCTTATTTAGACCTCTGCCTCCGACTCCTATTCCGGTTCTGGTTCCGACTCTGACAAATCAAATTTAAATATTCCGACTCCGACTTTGGTTCGTATAAAACCACCTCCATAACCCTCCACATTTATTTACACACACGCACACACACACACGCACATACACACTATGTTGCCGGTTGATATCCTGATTTTGGATCCTCGGAAGATCAGCGTCGTGACACTCCTGAGTGACTTGACACCATGCTGAATGGGTTCACTTTTCGCAATATCCTGCATGTCAAACTATTTTAAGCTATATTAAGTTCAAAATGTTCTACCATAATTCGTTTTAGAGAAATATGTATCATTTTGCAGAAATAAAATTATTTTCTTTCTTTCATAACATCCTGTAAATGAAAAGGTGGATTGTCATTTTCTCCAAGCTTAGGCGTAGCTAAGCAAATCCCTCCTAGTATTTTGATATAATATCCTCCTTCCAGCAAAAACTAATAAAACCCGCATCGTATAAATCTTCTGATCTCCAGAAAAGATATCAGAAAGTTTCATCCAAAGACCCGGCAGATTAAAACCTCTTTTCATGGTAAAATATGTCTTTCGCGAACCACTGCGGAGTCAAAGGAGGCTTCCCTTTGCTCTGATTTGATTTGATTAAGATATTTTACGATAACTTTTTGAAAAGTTATCTCTACTTTTAGGTCTTTTTTAATTAACATTTCCAAATGTTTTGCGTAAAAGATGAAAGGTAAACAGGTTGATGTTGTTTTTTATAGAATTTACTTGGATACGAAGGGTAACTAATAGAACATTAACAAAATATCTATTACTCATAAGATACTTTGTATAATTTTATTTGGTATAACACTTAGTTGGTATAATAAAAGAAACGTATAACTACACATTATATACTTTCATAAAGTATAATGATGTATAATGTAACATTAATATTTAATAATCAAAACCTATAAAATTTATTTAATCTTATAATAGAAAACATAATGTTTCAAAAAATATAACAATATAACGGTCTTTATATTTCGATTTCACAACATGCAAGTAAGCAAAAGAACAAGATTTTCTCGATAGCTACAAAAAAAGACCTATCCGAGTCGCTTCTGCCCCGGCCCATCTTACTCGCTCGCTCCGCTCGCTCACTTATTGCCATTTACCATTTTTTTGCGACCTCAAATGGATCAGAAGAGTTAAACAAAAGCTATTTTTATAGCTATCTTTTAATTCATATAGCTTGTGTTTGTGTATTAAAAGTTATTATTCCTTATGAATGTTACACCATATAATAATATATATCGTAAATGTTATACTAATTAAGCATTATTCCATTTGAAATTATAGTTTTTGTTATTATATCTAACGTTTATTATATCATATGAACGTTTATAATATGAAATTACATGTTATATTTTATGAGACGCACCCAGATAAAAAAGATAATAGAGATCAGCCCCCTATTCCACCAAGTTGACATTGACAGGTGACCTGTGACAATTCAGCATACACTGCAAATTCGACAAGTTTCTACATCAAATGGTTGTCATAATAAATCGTAATGTACCCCGAATTGTCATAATCACCTGTCAATATTGCAATAATTTAATTAAAATAAATTAAATATCCTGATTATTAAATTACATTCAACATTTAATGTCAAGAAATATAGTAAATTTTAAATAAAATAATAATAATCAATACATAGTATAAAATGAAATCGTGTCGCGTCTGTCTGTCCCTATGTATGCTTAGATCTTTAAAACTACGCAACGGATTTTGATGCGGTTTTCACCATCAGTTAGATAATTCTTCCCGGAAGGTTTATGTATATAATAGAACCCGGAACGAAGCGAGGGCGGGTCACTATAGGTCACTATATTTTAACTTATGTAAAGCAAGGGCAGGTCGCTAGTTAAGAATAATCCGTAACAGCTGAATTCAAAAACATCGAGTCATTTAAGAAAGTCATTAATGGTGTACAAACATTTTCTCTTATACTTAATACTTTTAATCTTGATTCAGACGTGTTTATGAATTTACATTGAACGTTTGTTCTAGAAATAAAGAAACGACTTTATTAAGCTGTTAACCCGCCTTTAAAAATCTCATTAGTTGTTTTTAGGGTTCCGTACCCGAAGGGCATCCAACGGGACCCTATTAATATGCCTACGCTGTCCATCAGTCCGTCTGTCTGTCAGTCTGTCCTAACTATAAAGAGCTGTATCTTTTGAACCGTATTTACATATTATAATAGAAAGTGGGTTGATTTTTTTTTAGAATATGTGTTATTACGGCGGATTTAGTAACAAATAACAAAAAAGTGAAATAATAAGTATTTTTATTTTTGTTGTATCGTAAAAACGGTAAAACATACAAGCATCAAATTTGTTATGAATTTAGAACGAACCCTATATAATAACAACCAATACTAAAAGCCAGCCAAGTGAGTACGGAACACTAGTTGGGCATTATTCGAATAATTATCTAAATAATCATTCGAATAAACGCGATAAAATTATTCGCGAATAAAATTGTTCGGCCACTTCTTCGAATAATAAATGAATTATTCTTTATTTTATTCGAATAAATACCACGAATAATATTTTAGTACACTTTAAAATATATGTGTATTTTACGAGTGATGATTTAATAAAAACAAGTCTGATTTTTGTGTTTTTAATTTCTGAGTTTTCTGTGTCATTCGAATAAATTTTGCCAATCTCTGGTACGGAACCCTCAGTGTGCGAGTCCGTTTCGCACTTGCCCGGTTTTTATACAGAAGTAGTAGACGATGTCTGGCGCTTATCGACCGCCCTTAAATGTTTATAGGATTATGTTTCGAGTTGGGTTTTATGTGTCTGACTTAACAGAGTGCTTTCTAAAGGGTTCCGTAAAGAGTGCCAGACGGAACCCTTGTACTAAGCCTACGCTGTCCGTCTATGCTAACTTTAAAGACCTGTATCTTTTGAACAGTAATAGATACCTAGGTATTATAAAGGCGGTTTTTCTGACACATAATTGAGTAAAATCAGAAGGTAAAATAATGAGAGGGGTCACCATACAAGAAACGTTTTTTCGCACTTGGCCAGTTTTTTATAGCAAGGGCAAAATATATTTAAGATACGAATTTCAGCTCCTGCCTACGTACTCAGTACGTGTTTAAGTAACTACTTATTTTTTTTAATACCATTAATTTATAACCTCTTAAGAGCCAAACAAAAAATATACTAGATAAATAATATTTTATGCATTTTTTGAACTTATTTGGGTAAAAACAAGAACTTTATTTTATTTATTTAATTTAAGGTAATAAAAACAGTGCGAAGTTCCCAATCCGCACTGGGCCCGCGTGGGAACTATAGCCCGGAACCCTCTCATTGTGAGTGGAGGCCTGTGCCCAGCAGTGGGACGTATATAGGCTGGATTATTATTATTATTATAAAAACAGTTGTACTTGTGTGTATCTCAGGAATATAATATTTTTTTTCGAAGATCACGATCCTGTAGAAGACTATTTTAGTTCAGCTAGTCGTCGCTCGATGTAAAAAAAAAAGTTAGTAAAATATAAGACGCACATAATGTGAACCCCCGGGTCTTAAGAGGTTAAATGGTGGTCTATAGTAAGTTCGGGAATACCCTGAGTTTATTCACTTCGTTTTTGTTCCCAATGCAACTTCTGTTATGTAGTGACCCTTATAAGCCCAACAGTGGGAACAAAGCCCACTTTAGTATCCTTTAACCCAAACAGTATCTTAATTACGAAGCGTTTGTCGAAACACCTCCAAGCGGTCCGAAATAGCCCCAAAGTTTGGGAACACATGGAACACAAACTAAAACTTTGAGCAAGCATAAACATGGACAAGGATGATCAAACTTTGTGTTATTGGAGACAGAAG
This sequence comes from Tortrix viridana, assembly GCA_963241965.1. Taxonomy (NCBI): domain Eukaryota; kingdom Metazoa; phylum Arthropoda; class Insecta; order Lepidoptera; family Tortricidae; genus Tortrix; species Tortrix viridana. The sequence goes on from OY725197.1 coordinate 734,982, forward strand.
GGATGCCTATACACACATTGTTTAAATATTAAGTAGCTACAGTCGGTAACAAAGAAATGTATCCACTTTTTGACCTTTATTGCATAGCAATAAGGTCCAAAAGATGAAATAACAATATAATACAAATTGACCTAGTCCCAAACTAAGCACTAGGTTTGTACTATTGGTACCAGGCAACGATATACATACTTATATAGAGAAAAACATACTTAAATACGTAGAAAACATCCAGGACACAGGAACAAATACTCGCGCTCATCACTCAAATATTTGCCCATACCGGGATTCGAACCCGGGACCGCTAGCTTCGTTCACCACCAACTAGGCTAACCGCGTCGTCAATCTAACATCTATTTGTAGTCGACTGTACTAGCTTTCACTCGCGGTTTTGCTCGCGGCGTTAAAGTGTTTATAACTTGCTAATGGTACAGTTATCTGCAGAGAAAAGTAACCCCCTGCAAAGAAGCTACCCATGTATTTATTCATTCTACAAAAGAAAAAAATAGAAAACACCCGACTGCTTTAAAAATATCAACTAAAAAGCTAAAAACAAGTCCTTACTTATAATCTAAATAATAAATTTTAAATGTAGGATTGGAAAATGTATTGCAGGGGACAAATACAAATACTCCAAGTGGTGCTCTTTAAGTGAAAAGTTGTACAACAAAATATATTATATATATTTTCCAATTAATTGCTTGTCCCCGCCTGCAATACCTTTTCCAACATTTAAGTTATATTCTTTAGATTATAGGGCTTATTTTGAGCTTTTCAGTTGATATGGTTTAAAGCAGTCGGGTTTTTTGATTATTAGGGTTCCGTAGTCAAACTACGAACCCTTATAGTTTCGCCATGTCTGTCTGTCTGTCCGTCTGTCCGCGGCTTAGCTCAGAGACTCTTAGTAGTAAAAAGTTGTGATTTAGTATGAATATACATGTCATATTAGTTACGCCGACAATGTGGTAAAATAAAATCTCGAAAAAAAAAAATCTCTCGTCTACCCCATTGTGTGGGGTGTCATGGGATAGGTCTTTTAATAATATAGTGGGTTTGTGAAAACAACTTTTTGATTAAGGAGTTCGTTTTTGAAATATTAAGCTTTAAAGTGCTAATTTTTGTTAGAGTAGAGCCAATTCAAATAAAAAAAACAATCGTAATACCGGAAAAACAAAGCGTCAAATTTGTTATGATTATGGATTAAAAAAACCCTATCCTATAGATAAACAACAAATACTAAAAACCGACCAAATGTGCACGGAACCCTCAGTGCGCAAGTCCGACTCGCACTTGACCGGTCTTTTGCTCCGGCTTGCCTAGTGGCGAACAGGCACGCCTCACCATTGGTTTGATATCGATAGTGCAGCGTATAATTGAAATGATACAATAATTGCTATTTTCAATTTAAAATCGAACCTTCCTTGGAAAATTACTGGAAAACTTCAGGAGCTGGATGGACTAATGTTTTATTTATTTAGACAGACAGACGGAAATAAAATGATTTCTTCGTTAACTTCGCGTTCTCAGCGTTAGGGTAGCAGTCCACTAAAAATAAAGTTATAAGCTCTATATTATAGTATTGAGGCAGTTACATAATTGAGTCGAATTTCGGTGGAGGGTGATTTCGGTGGAACCTGCCCACCCAAGATTTCCATAGTAATAAGTATAGGGTGGATAAGTAGGAAGATGAAAATCACCCTCGGTGGATGTAAGTTGCCAATTTTAGACTCTATAATCAGATCAATAGCTCTATCTAAAACACCATAATCATTCATAATAATAAGCATTGTCATCGGGTTAACCTAATTTTAATAAGTAATTATTCAAAGAATGACTAATCGAGTTTTCTAGTAAGAGCGGCGCTTCTAAATTTTAGCCCATTCTAAAAACAGCTTCACTTTCAGAATGTAAAGCAAACAATTAAATAAATAAATATAAGGGGACAATCTCACAAATAACCTAGGACCCAAACTAAGCTCTAGGCTTGTACAATGGGTTCGAGACAACGATAAACATACTTATATAAAGAAATACATCCTTAAATACATAGAAACCATCCATGACTCAGTAACAAATACTTGTGCTCATCACACACATATTTGTCCATACCGGGATTCTAACCCGGGACCGCTAGCTTCGTAGGCAGGGTCACTACCAACGAAGCTAAACGCGTCATCAAATTATGTGAAGTTTTATGAGAGCTAGTAAATATGACCAACTAGGTATTTCCCGTGACTTCGTACGATATATTCAGGATCTGTTAAATTTTCCGGGATAAAAAGGACGTTTTTCCCGCCTCGAGGCTATAAACCTCCAAATCACATTTCACGTGAATTTGTTGAGGCGTAGAACTGTGATAAAGCAACAATAAAAAAAATCCTATTTATAATATTCATCAAATCAGCAACCATTACTGAATCATTTGCATAGATGTCAGCAGCATACTGTATATATATATCACGCGCGTGACAAGTGAAACATGGAGTGACGTGTACTCGCCCACGTTGGCTAAATCAGAAGCTTGACATGATTTATTTATCATTTTACCGTCGTGGACATAGGCCTGTAAAAATCTATTACGTGTCAAAGACAACAAAGGTTGTTTTTTGGGCCTGGGGAAAGCAACGTGAAAGTATTGTCAGTTAACGTTGAACAAAAACACATACGAATGCCATTTTGTTTACTTTAAAACCTCACTTCGTTCGGTAACTGGACCACATTGATTTTAACTATTTTCTTTACTCTATCAACAAAAAATACACTCTGTCGAAAAATTTATTCTAAAGTTTCAGCCACCAAAATGAAAAAAATATTATTAGCAGCTATGCTAATTTTTTTAAGCCGTGAATAGCACCACATCCTGGCGACTTGCATTTTATAACTGTACAATTATTAAGTAACAAAAAACCGTTACAGCTATGTTGTACCTTGTTTGCTTTTAAAAAGTTAAACCATCTACTACATTGTACGCTGACTTTTAAGTCAGCGAAACTTCTTCCTACTCGTACGTAAAATCCTACTGGATAGTTACTTGAAACTATGCGGACTCCCTCTTGTACCATTCTTCGTTGTTAGTACTTGGAATCCGAGACAAATGGTCGCTATAAAATGTATTGAGTGCAGACATTAGTAATGGATGGTACTGGGAATGAAACTACCATTTCCAGTGACTAGGCGTTAGGAAATCTAGGTGTTTAATATTTAATTTCGGTGGCGAATATTCAAGTGTGTTCAAGCTTTACTTAACTGCTTGTGTGAAGTATTTGATTATTTGGTGTTAATTATGTTTCTTATTATGTAATTTTTTAGTTCATCCTGTCATTTTTTTTTCGTTTTTTCTCCAGACTAGTTCTGTAAAAACTGGCCTAAACTATCAGAAATCATGAAATAGATAAGAAGATCTTTCAACCAATGTTTACGGAAAGATAACTGCTTGTGACGTAATTCCCAAAACTAGACTTGATACGTAATATAATTATATTCATTTAATTTACTTGATATATGATCTTTAATTGTTTGCTTTTCGCTATAGCATGAACCTTTAAGGGTTGCTTATAACGTATGTTTTATGTTTGATGTAAAAATGTATAAAAAAGCAAAAATATTTTGTATCAAAACTGTCTCGTAACTGGAAGACATTCATAACTGTTTATCCAACTAGAAGCTGTAGGTCATGTTTTGAAATATAACTGCAAAAGAGGTTTTTTTCTAGATAAAACAGTAACAGCTTAAGGAGAAATTAAAGAATATATACAATGTTGAGGAGTATAAACGTACTCTTAATAGCATCAAACTTTAAATCCTGCTTTCTGACTTACTGACTTATTGTAATAAAATAGCTAAAATAAATTTCTCGCTTTGTTGCTAGTATTTTTTCTAAGCTAGCAAATACTGGAGAGCTGACCTTACTTGCAATACGAACGTAGATTTGTAATGGAAATCTTTCGTTCAATATTCAAAGAGCAGGTGGCGAGAAATAATTAGAATTGTCTTGCGACCATGTTTTTTTAGACTGTTTTACATATTGAAATAAAATGGCGCTTACGACAGTTGGGGAAATGTACATGTTAAGTATTTTATTAGAAATTTCTCATTTCGGTGGACCGTTTTTTTATAATTACGAATAAATTATTATTTATTAGTGTTTGTAAATTTGCCCGCTTAATTTTTTGTAATAAATACGTTCCTCTAAGTTTTGAATGACTAATTAAATAAATTTTTGAGCTCAATCACATAAAATTTAGTTAAAATTAATTGCGAAATCGTCTTTTCAAAAAAAAAGCATTTAACCTAGTAGCATTAACTAAATTCCGACGTCCCATACTTTTACCTGGATACGCTTAAACCTTATCTGTCACAAAAGCTCTCGTATCCGAACTTATAGAAGCTCAGATTTCATTGGACTTCCGATAAGCCCGAATGGCCCATTCCGAACGGGATCCATTTTTCTGTTTCAGATAAAATCGTTTCTGGAACTATTGATAGTTTTAGACTGAATGGGGCTAGATTTAATTTAAATTCTCGATGAAAATCTTTAAAATTACGGTTTGCTTTGACCACTCAATATAAAGCTATTTAAGTAACAATTAATTCTGTGTTAAATCTTGAAGTCATTGTTAATCACGGATCCTACTGTTATGTCGAATTCCACCAACAACTTAACAAACAATTAGTGTTAACTAACAGCTGTCAAAAATATGAACTAACAGTTGATTAACATATTTGAACATCGTATAGTGAAATTGGTACTTATTATATCTGACAGATAAATTTAGCCCCTTCTTATACTTCATAGAAGGGGCTAACTTTAACTACCATATCATTAGATACTTTTTTAAACTATTAATATCCTGGTAACTTACTCCAATAATACTTTGACCAAAATATATAAGAAACAACATTCAAAACGTATACCTGCAAAAAACACCTTAATCAATTAAAATGAAGTAATCTTTCAAAATATCCAACGGAAACGGTGCCGTGACCAGGATGCTCTATCCTCAATAATATATTTTTATTTACATCGTAACGCGTCCAAATTGTAACAAAAGCGCGAGTTACAATATCAGTAACAATAATAGGAGGCGATATTTCTCGGGTCGCGGCCATTTGGACGAGCCTCGCAATCGGTCGCATTATACACTGGTGTAAGTTAAAAAAGATCAGCGTATCAAAATAAACGTTTAAATGGTAAATTATTTAGTAGGGCAGGCATACGTGATACCTTAGCATTTTCTTTTTAATATGTATCTTGAAAAAAATAAGTCTTTTTGTCATTCATTTGTTTAATTTTTTTGTAATAATTATTGTTATAGGTAACTAGGTATAATTGTAATTTTAATAATGACACTTCGAATACTGCGGCCCATTATTTCGTAATTACTACTTTTGAATACCCGCTGTTTAAGAATGCCCAAGCTATTTATCCTAAAAGGGTTACGTTTTAACTCTGAAACCTTATTTTATGTAAACGTTACACGTTTAGTACCGGTCTTCCTAATATTTATACAACACGAACCCAAAATGAAGTCATTGGCACTGTATCAATCGCCTCAGTTTACAACTTATAACATTTCAGGGATCTAGTGTAGGGCGTGGGTCAGCTCGTCTAATGTCACGTGAAATGACTCTTGGAGGACCTTTTTGATTTGCTAGTGACGTGGCACTTATCGATAGATTGATTCGATTAAGGAGAGCGGTGAAAACGATGTGTCACTTTTGTGAGGAAGGTTTGAGTTATTTTTAGAATACTGTAGTCCAACTAGGAGCATTACAGTTATAGTTTTGCCATGTCTGTCTGTTTGTGCAGTCTAGTTAGATTGCGTTATTTTTTTGAGTTAGAGGTAACTTACTTGTTTATATCTAGTGAATATCATCTAAAATAGAATCAAATCACTTAAGTAGAAAATATGTTAGGTTAGTTTTGTATTGATAAATAAATAAAATTAAAAATGTTTTTGTATTAGTAGTTTGAGGACGGAACCCTATGTCATGCCATGACCGATTATTTGTTTAAAAGACATGCTTTTATGTTTTGATGAAAAAAGTAATAAATATTCTATTTTAATAATCGAATGTCTGGTGGCAATTGGATATTTGACTGACTGGTCAAATCAGCCACTTTTATTGAAATGTCAAAATGATCCGGTAATAGGAAGGTAGTACGAAAATACTACAATGTGACGTCACAATTTTCAGTGTCCCTTTATAATGTTTTTGTTAAATTAAAAATCTATTAAATTCCAAAATTAAACGATAGCTGGGTTTATCCGTGTTATTTTTGAAAGCTTGATTTAATGGTAGTGTAAAAATAATTTATTTTGACATAGTCAAATAGCCAATTGAGTAGAAAAAAAAACTTACGCAGAAATAAATCCAAGAGACTCACATACTAAGTGTTGCTAAAGTTATAACATTTTAGTCAATGTAGGAAGGGATTTTTTCGTTACTTTATCCGGAAATGTCAAAAGTATCGACACTCTCTCCCCTTACCCAGGTAATGCGTCGTGAAATGTTCGGTCACATCTGCTCCCCCCTCACGAAACGGAGCGTCAAATGACTCTCCCCGTTTGCTTACACATGCTATTGAGTTTAAATTTACATGACTATTAAGCCCTTTTTCCAAGAAATGGCTTAATAAAATATTTTTTTTTTCTGAAAAGTCATAGTACGGGTGCTTAAAGCAACTTTTTCTAATTAAAATATATTTTAGTAAGTTCATTTGCAGTATAATTTAACATTCATATTTAGTATTCATCGAAAGAAACAAACCATTTTTATTAACAAAAAAAAATAACAACATACGGTTTTTGTAATTTGGCTTTGTCAAAGCGTGACTGGGCAACACAATACATAAAAAATAACACATCAATGCCCGAACATTACAACGTTATCAAAATTACATTGATTTTTAAAAAACTGGTGCCACAACCAGGATGGCCAAATAAAAACTGGTGCCGCGACCAGGATAGCCAAATAGAAATCGTTTTTTTAACTCTTTAAATTTCCATTGCGCAGCTTACTGAACTCATACAAACAAACTCGAAACGTGCCACAATCCACGTAATTGTTCACTCCACACTAACAGTTTACGTTTAAACCCCGGTTTAACTAGATGTTTTACTGACGTAATAACATTAAACTGAACGACGCAACTTCGACCCTAACTGACTGTTACAAGGAACATTTTGGGCTGGCTTTTAATTTTAATAAAAGAGCAATTAGAACAATTCGCGAATGCAGGAGGCCATGGAATTGCTTATGCTGTATGGGTGTAAATTTTGGCTGTTAAAAGTTCCTACTGAACGTGTGTTAATGTTAACGTTTTAACACGTTATTGAAATAATAAAACCGTATTTGCCATGAAATTTAGGTTCAACAGTAACAGAAAGGCTATTACTTAATTCACTATCACCAATTTTTAGTTTTCACCAATAGAAAGAAGAATTATCTAGGAAGCTATAATTAATTAATTTAGTTCTACTCGTGCGACGCCGAGGCGGATCGCTTGTAAAAAATAAAGAAATATCAATAGACAATCCTGCCCTGCTAAGGTAAAACGCAGTATTTTACACGAAACTACTGTAGCAATTGCAATCTTATTACCCAGTAATGAGGTGGCAATTATTACAGTAGTTTTATGTGAAATACTGCCTTTTACCTTAGCAGGGCAGAATCTTACACAACCTGACCTAGTTTCAAACGGAGCTCAAGGTTAGATTAGGTAAATAAATATTTAATTAATCACGATGTTTTCATCTAACGGGGATCAAACTCGGGACTGTTAGCTTTGTAGGCAGCGTCAATACTTGGTAGTGACTCATTAACTAAAAGCGTCGAGATTTTCAATTTTCTAACCAAAAGTAAAGAAAAGTCGGAAAAAACTTGACTCATCATACACGGGATATTGGAACACATATATCCAGAGTGATTTTAAATAAACGAATCAAATGAGCCCAAACTTGGAGGTTTTACTAATAGCCTATTCGCCTCCTAGCTCCATCATCAGATCAGTTTGATGGCATCAAATGATTATAATATATTGTCACTCGCAATTTACATATTTGAATATTTTCATATTAATATGAAAATTTAGACGTAAGCTAAAAGTTAACTTCTAAGATGTACTCATACCACGGAATTATTGAGCCACTTGCTAACATTCTTAATTCGGTCGGGTTGTCAAATCGTCCACGGTCCATTGGAATTTGACGACTTGGCAATCCGACCGAATTAAGAATGTTAGCAAGTGGCTCAACAATCCCGTGGTTTGACTGTATGTTTCAACTCTTTTAACATACCTTGTTAGTTAGAAGTTAATAAAAGCGTGTTAAATATTGCAGAATGAAAATGGAAAGGGGGCTTTAGACACTATGTTGAGATTAGTGATGCGCCGTTCGCGGAAACTTTCCTCATTTGAAATGGTAATGGGGAAAGTTTCAGAGAATGGCACATCTCTAGTTGTGATATTACGAGTGCTCAATAGGTAGTGCTAATTTAACTAATCATGACGCACGTTAATAGCCTTATTACACCACCCTGTTCCTAACCCTAACGCGAGGGACGCCGCAATACGTTAGATACGTATAGAGATATCTCCATCTCATTCTAACGTATAGCGGCGTCCCTCTCGTTAGGGTTAGGGAAAGGGTGGTCTGATCGCTGCTTAATTCAAGCGTGGAAACACATTATGATCATTCATAATGTGTTTCCACCTGCATCCTGTGTTGCATCTTCATAGATGCAGCAAGTTTAGGCAAATAAACACCTGTTCTGACTTCTTGATATTACTCCCAGCGCTATAAATTATGTAATCCTCTATTACCAACAATACTCGGTTATAATTCTACTAACCTCCCACCACGTTACAGTTCTTTTAAATAATTTACCGTTTCAAATGTCAACTGTCTTATTCGGAACAGTTTTCAAAGGCCTACCGCGTTCGTAACGTGAGCTATCCAATATTCACAATGCCTGCATACGAGGATATTTCAGGTGTTCGTATTAGGCTGTCTGTGAACGAGGCGATTATTTAGAACGTTTCACAACCGCCAAATGACGTCCACGGCTGGAATATGCATTGTTTTTGCTTTATTCAGTCATTCATGTAACAAACAGTAGACAAAAATATTTATAGAATAACTATAAAAATAACCAAGATATAAGCCATTAAAGGTTTGGTTGGTCTCTTTCTAGAAAAACAGAATTTAATATGGAGTTTATATGGCCGTAGCGCCCGCTGACGTCATAGTACATGTCGGATCTCTCTGTCGAATTAGTAGTTTTAAATGCTTATATTATCCGTATTTTTTGGCCAATTTTAATTTTTTGACATCTCTTTTACGGTATTTTTGTATTTTGTTAAGAAATGCTACGAAAAAATTTCATGCATATTCCCAATTAGGTATTTCCCAATGTACAGTCGAGGATAGAAAGATGTTTACACTTTTGGCCCTTATTACAATGGAATCTTTCTGTCCTCGACTGTACTCGATGGTTTTGTACTTACTCGCATCCATCGGCTGCCTGAGATCATCACCGGATCGTGGGTCTACCTTGCAAGAGGCGTATCAGCACTTCGTTTTTCGGTACTCTGTCACATTACCGCCCCAGCGGACATCAGATCCACGAGCAAGTCTAGAAAGTTTAGTCGATTTATAATTATTTTTTCTGTGGATCGGTTTGTTGATCGCATTAAAGAAAGCAAGAATAGTAAAAAAGGCAGGCAAGAGCATGTCGGAATACGCTCAGTATAAGGTTACCACAAAGACAAAGAAATATTTCCAGAAACTATTGGTACTAGCAAATTTTCTATTTAAAATGATTGAATACTATCTAAGATGATTTTCAGTTGGTATAAACTTTTAAATCACCTCCAACTCAAGAACCAATGAAGTTGTTTAGTCATGATTTCAGCCTTTTACGTTGTTAATATTTTTATTTGCGATATTTTTCAGATTTTAAGTACCTATTTGTTACAGTAGTAACTCAAAAATATTTAACATTATGATGGATTTTAAGAGCTATCTAGTAACATGTTGCAAGATAAAAAAATGTGTGAACATGATCTGACTCCGTTTTTAAAAACGTTCAGTGCTCTAGCCGCCTAAGCGCCCGCAGCAGTGTTAAACGTTAACATGTTCGTGTCTTTCCAAACTTCAGGTGCACTTTTGAAATGCAGCCGCATTGCACTCAAAACATCGTCAGTACAAGAATGTTTTGGAACTGCACCTATTGTTTTATGAATGTTTGAATTTATGTAACTGCATGTTCATTGCATATTTAGCGAGTGGCCTTGCCTGATTATGACTTCAAAGAGTAATTCTTCGAGCGTTTCAACCGCTCTCATTCCCCTGGTCACATTAACGTCGAATTTCCTGTACATCTACATTTTGTTGTGGACATAATCAGGAATTCTATTTTTCTTGTTCAGAATGGTGGTCCTTACCAAAGTGCAATTTTTTTCCTAAATCCGAAGAAAAAGTGAATGGTGTGGTATTTTTTTGAAATTCCCCCATTACACAACAATACATAATATTGTAATCACTCTGATAAACGTAACAAACAAACAAACAAATAAACTCTTTCGCAATTATAATTATTAGTACGTAACAAGTATAATAATGGTGCCTTCATTTTGGTGGTAAAAATTTAAAGGGATTTCTCTAAAGTTTAGGAAATCCATAAATCCGTCCATTCCATATTGCGCGAGCCCAAATCTATATTTTATTACGGACTCGATTCATCTTCCTTCAAAGGCGTGATAAATTGAAATTTAATGTCAATAGAACATATAATTTATATTTCGAGTCTATCCAACTTCTACCTTAGGGTGATAAAAATAAAGTTTTTACTACAACAATATACAATAATATTGGAAATGGTCTTCAACTAAGATTTAGTTCTATCTTCGTTGTATTAGGATTTTGAAAATTCATTGGTTTTTGTTTTAAAAACTGTTTAAAACCTAATAATTATTTATTAAACTACACGACTATGCGTTGATTGCTTAATACAAACATAGGGATCAGGTTTTTATTGTCAGTAACATTTTTTAAAACCGGGTTTTAGCAAAAAAACACTTGAGTTGTTTATCTCGTCTTGCTTACACAAGCGTTGGGCGGTGTCCAACGGATGTGTTTGTCTATGCGACACTAGCTCCGGAACCGTCTGCACTGTATTGAAACTAGGTGATAACTTGGCGCCCGTCTGTTGTTGCAGTGAATGTATTTGTGACGTTCTCAACATAAAGGGACCTTATGGAGGCAGGCGGTTACGCCGTTTTTAGAACTTACCATAGTATTCGTATAGTTACAAGAATAAGAAGAGCGTAACTGCCTTCCTCCATAAGGTCCCTTTATACTGAGAACGTCACATTTTAGTATGTAAAAACACAAAAAGGGTTTATTCTTCGAGTGTTTTCCGAATTTCCTGTAGATAAGGATATAATTTCAGTTATTTTTAAGTCAGGGCACTACAAGATAACTGAAAATAGCATCCAAAGCTACAGGAATTTCGACATTATTGCGACCAGGGGAAACAGCAGTTGAAACGCTCGAAGAATTACCCAAAGGCGTCTAGGATATGAGGGGCGTGATGATTTAATTTGTCATTTAATAAATATGTTTTCGTTATTGATCATTAAAAGTAAATTAATAATTTCCAATTTTCCTTTACTTAATATGCATTTTTTTAATTTGTCCCTCAAAATTGGTCAATTCAATTTTGAACTTATAATTTTTTTAAATTAGGCTGTCACAGACACGAAAGGGTTCTTTTTTCATTACATTTACAGAACCCTAAAAGCAAGATTCACATCACAGTAAATGTTAAGTTGCTAAAAGTTGCACTGCACACTTTAATTATAACATGTTAAGTGTTATTTGGAAGAAGTGTGCGTGTATGTCTGGTGCGGTGCCAAGGGGACAGAGGGAAGTGGGGATTGGGTTTGCTCCTTCTTGTACCGAGATATTTCAACCTTAATGTCTAGTTTGGACCGGATTATAACAGATTATTATTAAAACTATATAGCAGCAAAATATCGTTCGTATCATCCGTTAAGGGAATCCCTTTTTAATAATTTCCTTTGCCATTTTTTTTTCTTGAAGGTTTGTTTTCTAAAACCTTAAATATTTCAAGATTATTTGAAAGATCATTGCATGGAAGCTAGGTTAGGTTTATTTTATAACAATCTTAAAAATTGTACGGTTTAAGAAAAAAAGCCTTTATGTCAGATGATGATTATGGCATATGAATTTATGACAAAAAATAGAGACCTTCCGTTAAGCCTCTACAAGGGAATAAACACCCAAACAAACATAAATAACCAAACAAAATTACTTTTGGCTAACGTTTCATTTTACGTAAAAATGTATTAGTGATTAAACTGTCACATAAAAAAACGGTTTACCCTTGAATCACCGACACGCATTTACTGTTACTTCGCCTAATTTTCATTTCATCGACAGGCATTTCTTCGTGCAGGAGTTATAATTTTTGGTGGTCACGGGTCTAACCTAACCTACGTAACTCATGCTTAAGATAACCAGAAAACAAGGCTCCTGCAGAAATTAGCTTTCGGTGAAACGACACATTTGATGAAATGAGTGTCTGCAAAACAAGAAAAAGATTTGGTAAAACATTATTTAGCCAAAAACCCCTATGACAAGCAATATTTGGGTGATTTGCAGAAATATTGTACATAGTTAAGCGAGCTCAATTAAGGAACAAACGAATTTCATTTTTATGTAACGAAAATTAGTCATACATTTCGGTTAATTTTCCCTACATAAAAATGAAATTCGTTTATTCCTTAATTGAGCTCGTAACGTCGCTTAACTATGTATAGTCGAGGACAAAAAGATGTTTACATTTTTTCACCTTATTCCATTGTAATAAGGTCCAAAAGTGTATACATCTTTCTGCCTTCGACTGTACAATATTTTTGCAAATTACCTATTAGAAAGATAGAAAGAAAAACATTTATTCGTGACAAATATCAGCAAAGGACAGAAAAATACACACAGAAAGAATGTAGTCACGAAATGGTCCCAACTCAGCGTAATGCCGGCATTAAAGTCGGCGCTGGTCTTCCGTTGGAACCATCAGGTGAAACCACGGAAGGTTACACACACATAATTTTGACAGATACATAAAACATAAATTACAAAACAAGAAGGAGGAAAACGAAACAATAAGAAAGGGAAACGAAAATAAAAAAAATTTAAATTTAAATTTAAAATCACACGCAACCTTTCATGCCCCGCCTTATTTGGCAGTATGGGCAAGAGTCCCTTAGCCTCCCTAAGCAAGCAGAAACAGATTTCACAACTTGATCATAACCTATATATCTTATCTCACTTTGTTTTGGTGCAAAAATACACAGCAAAAATAGTTAACAATACATATTCCAGTAGATTATACTAACATAACAATACCTAATTTAGTGAGTTACCTGAATATAAGATCGAACATGAAATTAACCTAATAAATTCACTGTATGAGAATTAAAAACTACGTGGTTACGCTACGGTAAGTTGGTTTGCCTATACAAGAACAAGATCCCGGCTCGATGTTGATTTGCAAACCCCGGAAAATATTTTAACACATGCTGCGTGCGAGACAAAAACTATCATTCAATTGCATTCTCCTACAGAATTTACATTTATTATTTGTAGAAAATGTACGTAATAAATAGACAGTACTTTATAAAAGCTTTTATTTAACTTGCTATGTTTGTGTTGATCTTGGAACTGAATTGTATACTTACGTTGCTTTGACAATGCAATAATATGGTAGCATGGAGCTGGTGTGATGATGCAGCTTGATGCCATAGGACTCCGCAACGGAACAAGGTAGCCTACGTGTTAGGGCTCGTTGGATTAGTCTTGAAGCAGATGATGACTGTGCAAAAAATGTACAGTCGGCAAGAAATGTTTATCCCAAAAATTAAATGTTTTCAGATACTTATTTAAAGCATTAGGTTGTAACAAGGTGGTTACGGTACAACCTCCTTTATCTATTGATTTTATTTCTGGCCACTCTTACGTTTCTTTTATTGATTTAAATTCTTCAAAATTCAAAATTATTATGATCGATTCGCGGATCGATAAGGGATTCAGTGTCTGAGCTGATTGAATTAAAGACATACGAAATCTAGAATATATATTAATTTAATATTATATTTTAATAAAAATGAGATTGATGTATTAGAGTATTAACCTATTGAAATATAAAAATAATTAAAATTCAAGTAAAAGTTTAAGAGATTTATTTATTCCATCACCTATGATCTCGTCATCCTGGACATGGTGATACTTACCCATACTGTCAGAAGGTACTAAAGAGAATACACCAATCAAACCTCTCTTGAAGGCTTTTAGTCGATTAAAATAGCTTATCTGTTGATAACAAAATCAACTCCGGTCGAGCCTGAGAGGTACTTATAGGAAAGAGGGGTTGAAGCTTTCAAGTATGGTACTTATATACGAGACTAGCTCTTTCTCGCGAGTCCGCCTGCGTAGTCTTTTATCGCTATACTATTGGAAACTGTCCAATTTTCAATTGTCCAAATGTATAAAAAACTCGTCCGCAGCTTGTGGCGGCCACAAGTGGCTACGCTACTAGTGGCCTAATGTGCGGCATCTCTTATGTCTCCCGCAACTATCTTAAACATACCGTAAACACAGTTATGGCTGGCTGTCTGTATGCAAATTGTCCATAAACAGTTGAAACTGCTTCAAGTCGGGGACGTAATTATTTCCCAGTGCACTTAGCGAAGACTAGGGGCATCTCATTATAGGAATCAGCTGTTTACTGCGTACGACACGATTTAAGATAAAAAAAATATTTCCATTCAGGTTACATCTAAAATAATTTAAACAAAAGTAACCTTCTTCTATCTATATCAAACTAGCATTTGCCCGCGACTTCGTCCTCGTAGAAGTCGTTTATCGCTGCTCCCTCGGGAACCTGTCCATTTTTTTCGGGATAAAATGTAGCCTATGTGCTCTTCCAGATTATAGTATATTATAAAATAGATCTCTGTGCCAAATTTCATCTAGATCCGTTAAGCCGTTCTGGCGTGATTAAGAATCAAACATCCATCCATCCAAACATTCACATTTATTTTATAATATTAGTAGGATACCCTTCCATTGAGGATTTTCGTTTTTCAGGTCATGCATTAATTTTCATCACGATCCATATACCCATATTCAGGTTGTAACTATGTTGACTATGAAAACAACTGGAAAACAACTGTATTTGTAATTCCTTTCAAAAATCACAAAGGACCAAGGGTTGACACCGTCGAAACGTCGTTGGATCGTTGAGCAAATCGTCATGTGGTCGTGACGTATAAACGACTTGTTCTCGATATATCTCCGTGAAGCAGATCGAATAGTAGACGTAAATAATGAAGTCCTCTAGATAACGACTCTGGAAACTCGTCGGTTGTTTTGGTATAAAATAAAACTGAAGTAGACACAATATTAATAAGGACAATTCTAATTATGAATTGAACTGTGCCGAACATATAAAGAAATCACTGTCGAGCATTCTTCTCTGGACATATTTAATTGTAAGCTTCCCACCTTCAAAAGTAATATAAAATAATAATAATAATCATCATCATAATACTCATACTCGTTTATTTATAATATCAAAATATTACATGTCAAATTATTATGATTATTATTATTATTTGTTATAATTATTATTTATATCATTTTTATTATTTTTATTGTTGTTTTTTAGTAATAATAATAATCCAGCCTATATACGTCCCACTACTGGGCACAGGCCCACGAAATATACTAACACTGGACCAGTACAATACAATACAAAATTCTTTATTCATAAAAATACATAACGTACATGATACAAGGGATGGAGTCACCCTGTAGGCAAGATTTAGTTAGGCTACTTAAATTACTAAATTTAACTTACTTATAGATTAAGTTTAATTTGTAAATCTTAATTAAGTTTAATTGTAATTTGAATTTACATTAACAGGTAATTAGTGCTGTTTACAACAGGATATCAGGATGTGTGTGTGTGTGTGTGTGTGTGTGTGTGTGTGTGTGTGTGTGTGTGTGTGTGTGTGTGTGTGTGTGTGTGTGTGTGTGTGTGTGTGTGTGTGTGTGTGTGTGTGTGTGTGTGTGTGTGTGTGTGTGTGTGTGTGTGTGTGTGTGTGTCTGTGTGTGTGTCTGTGTGTGTGTGTGCGCGTGCGCGTGCGTGTGCGTGTGCGTGTGCGTGTGCGTGTGTGTGTGTGTGTGTATGTGTGTGCGAGTGTCTGGAATCGTTATCGTATTAAGGACTCAATTTCATCATAAGATTTAGTTTTTAGCCATTTTATCAAGGTTATTTTACATTCATGGTAAGGTTTTGAGTGAATATCGAGTTGTTTATTTAATTTATTATATAGGTGTGCGGATTTTACGTTATACTGAGAGCTTGCGAATAAGGTTCTAGTTTTAGGTGACTTGGCTATGTTACTTATTAGTCTTTTCTTTTTGTAGCTCGGATTATATGGTAAGGACTTGTGTTTTCTCAAAGTGCTATGCAGGACATACAATTTTCTGACGGATAGTAGGTCGCTGATTAGATACAATTGATCAGTTGGAAACCTTTTTTTTTTTAAATACATAACCTTGACTAAAGCACGTTGTGCTCGTTCAAGGTCTATTAGACGACTTTTTGACGACCAGTGTTAGTATATTTCGTGTCAATTACTATTGGGTATGTAAGATTAACAGGTTAATTGCTGTTCTTTATATATATTTTGTGTATATTACTTTTGGGAACTTCGTGGGAACTATAGCCCAAACCCTCTCATTGTGAGTGGAGGCCTGTGCCCAGTAGTGGGACGTATATAGGCTGGATTATTATTATTATTAAAAAACAACAATAAAAATAATAAAAATGATATAAATAATAATTATAACAAATAATAATAACAAATAATAATAATAATCATAATAGTTTGAAATGTAATATTTTGATATTATAAATAAATGAGTATGAGTATGAGTATTATGATGATGTAGCTAAGCTCTAAGCCGTGGTAGCTTAATGGTTTGACCTGCCGACTCTTAAGCAAAGGGTCGTGGGTTCGAACCCGGGCTCGCACCTCTAAGTTTTTAGGAATTTATGTGCGAAATATAATTTGTAAATTTACCATGAGCTTTTCGGTGAAGGAAAATATCGTGAGGAAACCCGCACACACCTGCAAAGAAATTTGACGGTGTGTGCGAAGTTCCCAATCCGCACTGGGCCCACGTGGGAACTAAAGCCCAACCCTCTCATTGTGAGTGGAGGCCTGTACCCAGTAGTGGGACGTATATAGGCAGGATTATTATTATTTACACTTAAGTACGGTCCAGACTTTGAATCAAGAAGAAGCCTTTCCCAACAGTGTATAGTATTTGGTTGAATAATTAACCATAAATTGCTTAACAAATATTACAATAGAATTTTCATACCCAAAGAACAAAGACCACAGATTAGTTAAATTCCATATAGCAACGTTCTGTAATCTGCAGATAACACACAATGCAGTAAGATACCGCCGCGGCTGGTTCTGACATTTGCGACGTTGCCAAATAGAGCGGGGATTGTGTCGAAGTATTTTTTTTTAATAATGTCGGTATTTTTTTTATTTAAAATATATTTACACGGCATTACAGTAAAAACCAATAAACCTATAAATTAAACTAATTATCAAAAATTTAGACAAATAACAATTAATAACAAAAGTGATTGTAATAATTAAATAGTGAAAGACCTATCATCCATCATCTCGCAAACTCTAAGACATTCACGGCATTAATTATAGTTTTTTGTACGTTTATAAATTACGTTAACATGGTTATTAGTTATTTTTTTTAGGTTTGCAAAAAAAATCAAGTTTTGTTCACTATTATTATTTGTATTAAGATTACAACGTCACCGACATAGCCTTAAGAATTACTAGACTTAAGTGGCAGTATGCTTGGCACATCGCTGACCGTTGGAGCCGAAGAGTTCTCGAGTGGCGTCCGCGTACCGGAAAACGCGTGGGCAGACCTCCAACAAGGTGGACTGACGACGTGGTTAGGATTGCGGGAAACCGATGGATGCAAGCGGCGCAGGACCGGTCCTTGTGGCAATCCTTGGGGGAGGCCTATGTCCAGCAGTGGACGTCTTTCGGCTGAAATGATGATGATGATAATTGGGTAATCAATATGAAATAATTTCTAAAATATTTTGAGTCGATATCAATAAAAACGAATAAATATCAGGGGACAATCTCACACAAATTGACCTAGTCCCAAACTAAGCTCTAGGCTTGTTACTATGGGTAGGTACTAGACAACGAAAAACATACTTAGTAGTTACTGGTACTGTGACAAACAGACAAACTTACCAACGGACACACTATAATAATTCCTTTTTTCTTTATCGTATCCTAAATTAAAAAAAACGTCAATCCCGATCTAGTTTCAAAACTTCAAATTGGCATCTATCGATATATTTTTTCATAGCTTTCCCATCCCTAGTGCTGAGCGGGCCATAACTTAGGGTATCGATAAACATGGCCCAAAGGCGCATTAGTGAAGTGAAGACGTGGCGGCGCGCCAACACAACACTATGCGGTTTGAGATGCGCTCAGTTTTAGGGTTCCGTGAGAGGAGTCAGATTTTATCTAATTTGTTCCTTCTAACAACTTTTTAGGGTTCCGTACCCAAAGGGCGCCTAACGGGACCCTATTAATAATCCTACGCTGTCCATCCGTCCGTCTGTCTGTCCTAACTATAGAGCTGTATATTTTGAACCAAAATAGATAACAGGTTGATTTTTTTTCAGAATATGTACTATACGGCGGCGAAACGTTTTTTTTCAACGTATTTTGATTTTTGTTGTATCGTTAAAACGGTAAAACATACAAGCGTCAATTTTGGTATGATTATAGAACAAACCCTATAGAATAACAAAAAATATTTAAAACCAGCCAAATGTGTACGGAACCCTCAGTGCGCGAGTCCGACTCGCTCTTGCCCGTTTTTTAATATTATTTAATATTTATTGCATTAAAAATACTTATGGCCGATTCGTGAATCCCAGAAAAACGCATTTTATGTTTTAATTTCTTCGCAAGGGCGTAAAATCCCTACTAATATCATAAATGCGAAAGTAACTCTGTCTGTCTGTCTGTTACCTCTTCGCGCTTAAACCGCTTAACCGATTTAGATGAAATTTGGTACGGAGATAGCCTGAGTTCCGGGGAAGGATATAGGCTACTTTTTATCCCGGAAAATTTGACAGTTCCCGAGGGAGCCGCGACAAAAGCTAGTACCCAATCATTCTAGGCTCAAATTCAAGAAATATTTTTAACTAAACGCTCTGCAAATTCCATGAAAATTAGTTTTTGAAATATGACTCGTCGTTATTTTTAATGGGCAGCCTTATTACCGATTAATTTAGGGTAAAAGACGTTTTCCGGACACTTTATTGTCATGAAACTTGCCAGTTTTCTGACGATATTTTAGCGGGGTGGACGGGAAATAAAACCTACTTGATAATGTGTTAGACTTGGAAAAAAAGGATAAAAACCTTACTTATTCTTACTAATATTATAATTAGGAAAGCAACATTGTTTGTTTATTTTGTTATACTTTCACAGCTAAACTTTCCCCCTGAAAAGATATAGAATAATTTTTATCTCAGAAAATTTGACAGCTTCCGACGGAGCAGCAATTACTGGCAAAAGCTAGTCGTTTATAATTAATGTAATAATTAAAGTAATACGTAAATTAATATGCTCTTATTAGTAATCCAAAATGGTGTAACGTGTTTGATGAAATGAAATTTGAACAAACAATAAAAAGTGAACGAACGCTTCTTAAACATCCTTTGTTTGAAGCGGCTAATAAACAACATTGCACAAAATGTTTATTTAACAAGAAATTACCAAAATCAACAATATCAAAGTTTAATATCAAACCAGAGAATTTAATATGGATCGTTCGAACAAATAAAAACAAAACCAACACAATTAACAACCGTCAGCGCGCTATCGCTAAAAACGTCAAACTAAACTGCAATACAGCGGGCTCCATAAAATACACAAAATGTGCTAATTAAAGCAAAATAATCGCGGCATAATCAACGGACAACAACTGGTGCAGTTGCCCTACAGAGATACAGGATGCATAGAAGTGACTTCATTATTGTGCTAGACATATTACGCACCAAATTATTGACATTAAAATTATTTTTACGTTACTCATCTTATTTTATTCAATTTTCATTTTTATTTATTAATTGTAAATCGGACTGATTTTAATCTAATTTATATTTACTGTGATTATGTGTAATTGAGTGTTATTTTTATGAAACAAAGATACTTGAAATAAATGAATTTTAATTTAGTTTTAACTTTTTATTTAATTTTTTATTTAAATTTTTTTAATAATTTTTTACTTCGAATTATGCCTGATGGTTAGAATATCTGAGATAAAATGTGATAGGTGTTAGGGAACATCTATTCCATATTGTAACGTAAAACTTAACGCTTAAGGTTAAAAATAAAAGTGTCCCGTCTTGATAAATAAAAAGGTAAAAATCGCTATAGTCTCTTAGTAATAAAAGGTAATAAAAGTCAGGATGAGACACTTTTATTTTATTTTTTTATTACTACCAACTAGGCTAACCGCGTCGTCTGTATTCAGCCTAAATAAGGGCCGGGAACGCGTCTGCAATTCCTCTCCTGGTGTGGCAGTCGTGATGGCTCTCCATCAGGTGACACGCTGGTTCATTTGCTTTCTCTGATAAAAAAAAAGTCCCACTGCTGGCCAGTCCTTTCATGAAGAGAGAGTCCGGGTAGTCTTCAATGACTTCATGTCCCCTGTTTGCGTGTCCCCTTCTTTTGCAGACAGTCGTCGAATGTGTCGTTTCACCGAATTTCATTTCAAGCTAATTTTTGCTGAAACCTTATTTTTTCAGTATCTTAAGCTTGGGTTACGTAGGTTAGGATAGACCTGTGACCACCAAAAAATTATAACTCCTGAACGTGGAAATACCTGTCGATGAAATGAAAATTTAGCGAAGTAAAACCTGGGGTCCTAGTGAAATTTATACCCCGTTAGTCAACTTAACTCGTAATAAAAAAGGCTATAAATCAAATACAGAGTACACTAGACTTACACCCTTTTTCACCTAGATTTTAGAAGACTTATACCTTTTTTTACTAGGACCCCAGACTTTCTATGAAATGAGTGTCGGTGATTCAAGGGTAAACCCTTCATGCGACCCAGTTTGTATAAGGGCACTTACACACCAAACATAGAACTACCGCAAACAACTACAACTGATAGTAACATAAATATAATAATACAAGTGTCGCTTCCAGCAGTTTACTAAACCACCCTGTATTCAAATGTGATACTATCTCCCGCGCTCAGCTGCGGACTATAATAAAACACATTCGCTACACCCTGTACAACGAGCTTTAACGTTATATATTTACATTATTATATGTTAAATGCTACTGATAAGAATAATCGAATACGACGAAATATAATAAACTAGTTTTTGCTCGCGACTCCATCCCCTAGATGTCGTTCATCGGGAACTATCAAGTTTTCTTGGATAAAATGTATCATAATGTCAATCCAGGATAAGAACTATCCGTTTGCAAAATTCCATCCAAATCCGTTCAGCCGTTTAGACGTGATTTAAACACAAATATCCATAAAAACTTTCACATTTACATAAATACATAAATTATAATTATTTTTTAATTTTATTTCTTTGTTTTTGACGGCCATAGTCATACTTTTAATTATGTTGTATTTTGTATAATGTAGTAAACAACTCAAAACAAATATTATATTTACTTTCCACTCATGTAGCCCGAAAAAATTCTGCCCTAATTTCACTAGCACTAATTTCACTAAGTTAAAATAAAAAAAATCCCTAAAATCACAAACCCGAAATGTTAATTTTCCTAACCATTCATTAGCCCTAATTTTAGCATCCCGAATTTTCATTTTACCTAATTTCTCAATAGACCTATTTTTACATAGTCGATCTTTTCAAACACCTAATATGTTTAAAACCTAACGTTTATTAAACCTAATTGTATGTGTGTCTAAAGTCATTTTTGCAAATTAATCCTCATTTCATTGTTTAATTACGACATTTCTTTTTATTTGGTTTTAAAAGAGAAAAATATCGACTTCAAAAGAGTTCGACGGAGCTTCTATTCCCAGTTGTTAAAGCACTTCGCGCCTTGTTGCAACTCTAACCTTAACCTAACCAACGTTGATAAAATTGACCTAATTAAGCATTTGTTTTTATGTATATTTCTTTAAAGCAACGATTAGTACAAACAGTCATTAAGACTAATAAATTAGGTTTATTATGTATAATCATTATTAATTTTAATTTTAGTAATAATAAAGCATTTGAATTTTAGGTCAAGTAATCAAACGTTGGTAGGCCTAATGAAATTAGCTTTTATGATATTAAGGCTATAAAATACAGGATGATTATTTCTAACTTTACAGTAAAATACTTCAACTCGAAACAGAATATTAATTGTTAATTATTCCGTTAATCAAGGCCTAGGCAAAGTAAATGTATTCATTACTTACAGCGATATAGGCCTCAGGCCGCCTGCCAAGTGGAATACATTAGGCTAAGTTTAGGTGTTAGGTTAACCGTTAGATCTTACGATTATTATATAACTTTAACCTGTGACTTTGTCTGTAAAGTTTAATTTTGGCAACTGAGAACACTATTAGAACTTAATAGTAAGACTGCAAATCCAAGCTGGTTTAAGGAAGACTAGCATTTCCCGCGACTCCGTTTGCGTAGAAGTCGTTTATCGCAGCTCCCTCGGGAGCTGTTAGTAAAAACTTAAGTAAGGTCCCTCTTGTACGTAGTAGTAACGTGGTAGACGCTGTGACGTTCCAAATTTGAAAAATGTCGTAAGTTCCATATAAGTTTTGTACATTTCAAAGTCAAAGTCAAAGTCAAAATATTTATTCAGTAAATTGGCCACATACGGGCTCTTTTACACGTCAGTAATATACAGTGAATCTACCAGCGCTTCGGACAAGACCATCATTGCGGAGAAGCGGCGCAAGAAACTCCAGCAGAAGGTCATTTTTTCAAATATAAAATACTACATTACTACATAAAAGAAGGGCCTTATTTAAGTGTTTTATTTAATACAGGAGTATGACTACCTTCTAGTGATGGAGAAGCACTTAAAAAAGAAGAAAAATGCAAACGCGTTGATAATTCTGAGGTCAGTCGATTCTCGATTACGCGAATTAGTCCCGTTCCATAGTAGTAGTAAGTGTGAAAATCGTGTAATTTTAAAACAATTTAATCACTATATTATGTATGAAATACCTCACTCTAAACTACCCTTAAACCCTAATTCAAGAATGTAGACAATTGTGACGTTCTCAATATAAAGGGACCTTATGGAGGCAGGCGGTTACGCCGATTTTAGGACTATTACCATAGTATTCGCATAGTTACAAGAATAAGAAGAGCGTAACTGCCTTCCTCCATAAGGTCCCTTTATATTGAGAACGTCACAATTAGGGTTTGGAATTAAGGCACGCTCTAAATGATGGCCAATTAAAATAAGCTTAATGCGCAGAAATAACGAATATGCGGTTACAATGTGTATACATGGTGTTTCAAATAGTTCTTTGTAACAGATTAAAATTATTTGCAGGTGTCTGTATCTGACTTTTAATTTTTTTTTTTTATATTAGTGTAGTACGCGAAATAAAGCGGACCCCCTAATTTGGGACTACTTGAAACATGTGTTAGTGTTTATTACATTTTATTTTTTTTATTTATTTCAAAACTTATAAATAGGACATATAATAAGTGTTTATATCTAAGCCACTATTGAAAACCAGTTATTTGGTTTATGTAATAGTTGGCGAGATCGCGCAGGTACGGCCCGCAGTAAAAAAAGTTTAAGTAGAAAATGTTTACTTATTAATTACTAGCTTGTCCCCGCGACTCTGTTCGCGTAGTCGTTTTTCACTTATCCCTCGGGAATTGTAAAATTTTCCGATATAAAAAGTATATTTTGTGTTAATACAGGTAATAAACTATCCGTGTGCCAAATTTTATAAAAATCGGTCGAGCCGTTCTTGAATTATAAATGGTGTAACTAACCTTACTTCATATTATATTTAGATTTATAATAGAGATCACCTCGAAATTTGTTTTGAATTACGCATTAACTTAACCTTATTAACCTTAAGATCTTAGTTCAATTTAATTATTCAGTTATTTCAAGCATACAATGACTAAAGGACAACTAGTTCAAAATGTAACCATAGAAATTCAACTTAGACCTTAATAATCGACCTCGTACCTTTGACACCTAATGTATCAAATAAATTAACACCACAAATTGTAATGTTAACTACCCCCAATTAATATAGTTGTGAATGCTTATTATTTCCGACTACACCCTGTATAGTAATTAGAGGCTAAGAATCCAATTTGAGTAATTACAGGGTGTTGTTGAATTTTCCGGCGCTACTAAAACTATACGTCAAATTGTTTATGGGATATATATATATATATAATGTATATATAATGATGATGACTCCAAAACTAGAAGGTTGTTACTTTATTACATACGTGAAAATATAACTCGAGGATTTTTGATAAATAAATAATATCGACGCAATAAAAAAATCTAGTTTTGGCTTAATTAGTGTTTGACAGAAATATTTATATTTTAGGCATATTTATTGAAATAAACATAAAAGGAGTCGAAGGAGAACGAAATAAAGATACACACATTTTATTAACCTAATTGGTAATTGAATAATTCAAACAACTTCAGTATACATTCCTTTACACGAGCAATTTGCTTAGGTACGATACACTATTATTTATAATACTTAATACTAAACGTAAACGTTAGAAAAAACAATTGAAACAATTACTTGCGTTTACCTACCTACCACCATCTACACTTTTATACATTGTAACATGAAAGAGTGGGTAATAGGGAGATCCAACGAGTGCGAGGGAGAAGTTAATTAAATACTGCAATATTGGAGAGCGCGAAACATGAAGTTGGTGAGTTGAGTAATAACATGGCACGATTAAGTTAAAAGCACAGGTTTAAGGGGCAGTAGGGAATTTGTATTTTCGCCCTTTTTTAGCAAATAAAAGAATCCAGTCAAAATCAAAATCAATCAAAATCAAAATATTTATTCAGTAAATTGGCCACATACGGGCTCTTTTACACGTCGGTAATATAGAGTGAATCTACCAGCGCTTCAGACAAGACCATCATTGCGGAGAAGAAGCGCCGCAAGAAACTCCAGCAGAAGGTCATTTTTTCAAACAAAAAATACAATAATACTTAAAAGTAAGTTACATTACAAGGTAATAAAGTAAAAAATATTAATTATTAGAAGTAGCACAAATAAAAACATTACAAATGGTTAGTCTCATTTGATTTAAACTCTTTATACGAAAAATCAATTAATCGGATATAATAACATAACATTGTTTGTATGAAAATGTGTATGTTATTATTTCTAAGGGTACTCTATCAGAAAGGTTCAATGAATTGTGCCAATAATGTTAGTCACTCTAGCTGTCCGTCCGTGGTTCTCTATTGGATGGCATAAAATTATTTGTCATAATATTGTTACGCATAATTGCTTTTAGCCAAAATAGCGATGTGCATAATCATACGCATATATTTTTACGCATAAAGTTAAAAAGCATAAATACAGAAAGCATAATCTTCATGAAGACTAACGTCAAATAGCATGAATACAAAAAGTCATAATAATCAATTGGCATCATTACAAAATGCATAACAAAGGTGAGGTCGACGGAGTAACCTAACCTAACATTATGTACCTAACGTGAACTTAACTAAACTGAAATTATGGTTAATGACAGATATAACAAATAATTAATAGCCCAAACAATAATATGCATAGGTACCTAATGTGTATTAGTCTAATACAATTTTTTCCAACCGAAATGATTATAATAACGTAATAAACCAAAAAAGTAGTAGGCCAAAATATTACTATGCGACAGTACTATTATGCCAATACAAATTATGCCAAATCAATTATGCAAAACAATAATAGTCTAAAAAAAATTATGCGACCAAAAAGAAACACAACACCAAAGTCATCAAATTGTTTAAATTATTTAGTCTTTAATAAAATGACGTAAGTCCCGACGCGTACTAAAACGTGGACATACTGTAGTTACGTTATGAAAATGCATTGTTTTTTATAAAAAAAATTAGTTTCTATACTGTCAGTCCCTACCCTGTGTGTCATAAGCTCGAGAACAACCCCACAAGAAGCTTTTACACAACTTTCCTGATTACGTATTCGCTCCACATCGCATATTTTACATTTCCTCTACAAAGACAAGAGTTTATTGAGAAGAATGATTTAAACGGTTCATTGGTACAGTCGGTCAAATAAGTCTGTGTACATTTTGACACAAGTATCTATCAAATAAAAATGGCGCTTAACCTTTTCAACGCCATGTCAAATAAAAACTAGAGCTAATGTCAACCTTAATTCATACATACTCAGGTTTGTTTTGCGTTGTCAACCATGACGGATCTATCCGTCAATGGCGTTGAAAAGGTTAAGACAACACTTCATATTGATATTGACCGACGCATGTTATCGACTTAATTGATTCATGACGTGCAAAAAAATCCACTGTGGACTTAACATGCATTGACGAGATAAAATTTGACAGGTGCTAGGGAAATGAATACATCTATTCCATATTATAACGTAAGACTTAACGCTTAAGGTTTAAAATAAAAGTGTCTCGTCCTGACTTTTATTACCTTTAATTAATAAGCGACTATAGCGATTTTCACTTTTTATTGCGATTTTATCAAGACGGGACACTTTTGTTTTAAACCTTAAGCGTTAAGTCTTACGTTAGAATATGGAATAGATGTATTTATTTCCCTAGCACCTGTCAAATTTTATTTCGTGTATGAGCTCACTGGACGAGGGTTCACAGGACCGAACGTTGTGTGGATCCCTGGGGAGGCCTATGTGCAGCATTGGACACCTACAGAGATAAAAGGCAGCCTATATGTTGATTCAAGGTATAGGCTATTTCCACCACAAATTTCATCCAAATCCGTCTAGCCATACCATAGACTTTCGCAATTTGCAAATCGGGATAAAATAAAAATTGCAGTATCTTATAACTCTTCTGTCACGATGTGTTTACAACTTGGTACTTAAATAATAACCTGTAATTTTGAATGTACTCATAAAATAATTACAAATAAACTAAAGTACACAAACTTAAGTCACTCACTCCCCTATACAAAATAACTTGACTTGAAATACTTTTCACTTTCAATATATTACAAAAGTTCTTGCAATTAGTAAATTAACTGCTAAGCCATTCTTACCCTTACGCTTACATTAATACGACTTAATTTACCCAACTCCGAAATCTGGTGCTAAGGGGAAGTTAGGAACAATGCGAAGTTATAATGCACTTACGTTAGTCGCGGACTTACGATTGTTTTATTGTAGAGTTACGTGAGTTACGACAAAGGCGGCATTTTGCTGTAAGCAACCCTTAATTAAATAGGGATTTGGGAGCTTTTGTCGCTTTATCTTATGTGTATTGTAGTTTAATAGTTGAAGAAGTAGACGTATGTTTATATTTTAAAAGTATTAATCGACGAATCGAATTGATTATATAATATGAGCAGTGATCGGAATAGGTAGTGCAATTTGGGACTACCTTAATCGCTGTACTTAATATGGATATACCCCGGGAATCCGGGACTCATGTTGTTGGAGGATAATATTTTTTTTAATGACATGATATCAATTGAAGGTTTAGGTACCTAAATATTTTTATAAATAAAGTAGAAATGTTACAATGACATTGCGTTTAGTTTTTATGTTCAGATAATTCTATAATTTACGCTATTATTAAACAGTTATTGAAATTTTTTATACATTTATTACACTTCTAAAGCAACACGCACACTTTGAAATCCTTTGCGGGCGGAATCGCGGGGTATAATCCCGTTACGAGTCATATCCATATTACAATTACGAACCGATAATCCGGGAAATTGCACTGCCTATTCCGACCACTGAATAAATATCAGGGGACAATCTCACACAAATTGACCTAGTCCCAAACTAAGCTCCAGGCTTGTACTATGGGTACTAGACAACGATAAACATACTTATATAGAGAAATATATACTTAAATACATAGAAAACATCCATGACTCAGAAACAAATACTCGCGCTCATCACACAAATATTTGTCCATACCGGGCTTTGAACCCGGGACCGCTAGCTTCGTAGGCAGGGTCACTACCAACTAGGCTAACCGCGTCGTCAAATATATGAAGTCGTCGAATATGAGACTATAAGCCTTAGTTATTCGTAGTAGTTTATCATACTATTTTTTTGAGTATCAACGTGACGTATAATTGTTGTTTTGTACTCAAAATGTTCAAAGAGCCACGATGACTATTTTCAATCAGGATTTGCTATTAGGTACAAAGATACTTGTAGACCAATTTGTATCATCATCAGCTCACATCCGTCCACTGTTTGTCATAGGCGTCTCCAAAGGCGCACCACTGAGCTGTCTTGAGTTTCTTGTTTTCAACCGCTCTCACCCACCATTATTATTTGGTTCCATATTTAATTTTTATTCCAAGAATCTACAAACTCGCTGATAAAAGCTAGTTTCGAATAATATAACATAAAATAATTTATTACAGGTAAATTACTTTAGAGACGTTTTTGCATTTGTAGTAGTATCTGTTTATTTACAGGGATCCTAAAATTTTATATAAATTTCATTCTACAGTCAGAAAAAAAAGGTTCGTCACATTTTGAAGAAGAAAATATATTGTCAGTCAAAAGTCAGTGAATATCAAATAAATAATAATTAGTTGCTATATCAAGCGGAATATCATTGACTTAGAAGAATATTAGAATAAAATGTTATGTTTATTATTAATATTATTTACTTTTTTAATATTGTTTAATATTATTAATTACATTGATGTACCTGATTATAAAAATTATAAAAAATATATAAAAGTATTTGGTTTATTTCTTTATGTGCTGACCGTACACCGCTACAAATGCAAAAACGTCTCGAAAGTAATTTACCTATACGTATTTTAAGTTAATAAATTGCATCGAAACGACTGAGAATCCTTTTATAACTACAAAGAGTCATTAATCTGCCAATATCCATTTTTTTCCCTATTCCCGTTTATCTAACCCCATTTTACGTCCATTATCCCTCCTGGAGGATGATCCTATAAATTCACACCGCGTGTATTTTACGCCCCTAATTAGAAGGTTTTAGAACCGAGGGCTTATTATGTCTGTCGACTAATTGTCGAAAGATACGGGTTTGGGATCGGATTATTAATAGGTGACTTACGACATTAGTGTTTATTTTATGATCAACCTGTATGTCTCCGAATGCGTAAACGCCATATTATTATTTTTTATAATTTTGTATTTAAATTGATTGATTTATTAAGGAACAATGAGTTAATAAATCGATCTATATAAATTATAGAATCACTATTAACTCCTAAAATATTCTGATAAATTATTATATGTGACGTTCTCAATATAAAGGGACCTTATGTAGGAAGGCAGTTACGCTCTTCTTATTCTTGTAACTATACGAATACTATGGTAATAGTTCTAAAAACGGCGTAACCGCCTGCCTCCATAAGGTCCCTTTATATTGAGAACGTCACATATATACATATGTACCTAATACGAACGTTTCGGCTACGATGTTTTTCTCATATTTTTATTATTATAGTTACAACGGTATTTTCTCTTTGATTTATTTGTGACTGTCACTCGTTGAGAAAGGGTGCATAGTAAATATGGACGTGATTTATATGCGTGAAAAAGGGTTTGGGTAAGTTTAACAAAATAAAACACGAAAATACAGGGTGTGTGAATATTTATAATTTACTTATGCCAAAGTAACTATATTACCAAGTGTCATAAAAACTACAGTTAATAAAAACAGAATATCAATATCTGGAATCAATAAAGTTTTATGGTACTCCCAAGTAACTTCCAATTAAATATATTTTATGGTATTTCCATATTTTTTTTTTCGAATGAAGTTTGTCGTTCATTATTTTTATTCCTTGCGTCAATTTCTATTTTTCTATTGTTTCTTTCATACACAATTTTATTATCATGTCAAGCATAAACATAGGTTAAACGAACAAATTTTTACACGAAACACTTTGTAATATATTCTCATCGATAAACGTTTCAAGATATCAGTAATTTAAGCAATATTTCCTGAAGCAAAGTTGAGGCATAAATCTTAAAACTCCAGTTTTCGATATTCGACAACTTCGAAACATTTCGAATTTCGACAGAATTTAACTTCGAGTTCTCTTTTGGCGAATGAAATATAGTGATCGCACATTCAAAACAGACGAGGAGATGCCAAGGTAAAAAGAACTTTGAAACAAGAAATAAAGGTTTGTATTCGAGCGTGGTTTTCGATGTTTTTATTTTTTACAGGTCGAGTGCCAGATTTCTTGGTTTTCATAGAATTCGGAGCCGATATACATTTTTTGGCACTGAACAAAAAGCATATTTGCATTTGGAAAATTGCCCGAGAGAAAATAAAATGTTGTGAAATTGTCTGAAAACTATATCTCACGATTTTTCTTTGAGTTCTATTTTTTAGTAAAGTTGATGTCGTTCGGTTTCTTTTGTTGTGATTTGGAGTTCCGTAGGAATTGTTGCGGACGTATTTTATTTTATACGATAGATCACAATGTATTTTCAATTGGTTTTGTTCCAATTTATAAAGTAAAATTTGTATGAAAATACCGCTATAATCATATTAACAGAAGCATAGTTTTGTACAAAATTAAAAAACCGGGCAAGTGCGAGTCGGACTCGCGCACTGAGGGTTCCGTACACATTTAGCTGGTTTTAAGTATTTGTTGTTATTCTATAAGGTTTGTTCTATAATCATACCCAATTTAACGCTTGTATGTTTTACCGTTTTTACGGTACAACAAAAATAAAAATAAGTTGAAAAACCTTTCTTGTACCCCCTTTATTATTTCACTTTAATATTTTATTTATTTGTTAGTAAATCCACCGTAATAACACATATTCTGAAAAAAATCAACCCGCTATCTATTACGGTTCAAAAGATACAGCTCTTTATAGTTAGACAGACAGACGGACGGACGGACAGCGAAGGCATATTAATAGGGTCCCGTTGGGCGGATACGGAACCCTGAAAAAGGAAACAACAAGAGCAAGATTATTTGCAATATTTTTACTAGGCTATGCGCGTCGTGGTCGTCGATGTAAAAGACATACTTATCTAAAATGTTGATTATCTACACATGTTTCAGGTCACGAGAATTACGGAAGCTAAAGGTACTTTTATCTGAAACATTCAGTTTTATTTAACTGACCATTATCACCTTATTATTGGCGACTGCCATCTGACCTCCGTAACCCTTGTGACAAGGGAACCAGATCAACTGAATCATGGTTTCACATTTTTCCACTTAAATGTGCAGGTTTCCTCACGATATTTTCCCTCACCGATATTTTTAAAGGTACTTTATTTTATTTAAATAGTAATTAGAGCTAATGACAATTGAAGGGTAACGCTTGTTTAAATTTAATAGCTATATATTTGAACAGTAAAATTACGACGTCACTCGCAACAAATAAACACATAAAATATGTGACGTTCTCAATATAAAGGGACCTTATGGAGGAAGGCAGTTACGCTCTTCTTATTCTTGTAACTATACGAATACTACGGTAACACTTCTAAAAACGGCGTAACCGCCTACCTCCATAAGGTCCCTTTATATTGAGAACGTCACTTATAATTTAAAACCATTTGTAAAAGATTTACCCCTTATTAATAAACGCACAACAAAGCTGTTTTAGTAAAAGTATGCTTTGTCACTTTCTGTCAGATTAAAATGTCACAATGAAAGATAAGGACAAACCATACTTCAAGCATACTTTAGTTATTGTGCAATTATGAATAAGAGGGTTCAACTCACACGTACTTGTTACTAAACTCCAAAATGAAGTTAAACCGACAATAACAAACAAAATAACAATTACAGTGCGGCGGCCATCTTGTCAACGCTGTCAGTCTTCCCGCCAGTTCCGCACTGTCATGGCGGTGGTGCGGTAGCTAGAGGCACAGAGAACTCACTTTAACTGTCTTCGTCGTTTATTAAAGTTCGTTTTCAATCAACGGAGACTTAATTTCACAACTTTACACAACTGCAATATATATAGCCAGTAACTATCCTTTAAAAGGCTGGAAAAATATAAAATAACAGTCTAAAGAGAACTTTGATATAATATTTGTGCGGATTGAATTAAATATATTATTGTTTTTATTATATGTTTTGTAATACGATTTTTGACAGCTATGAAATTGCTTTGAGTAATTATCAACTATATATCAGTTTTGTCTTTGCAATTACAAAAAAACTTTGGTTAATGTACTTTTTCACGGCAGTTTAAAACCGCAACAATTGCAGTCTTACTCTTATTTCGTGTAAAAGAACGAGACACCAATAAACAAGATATTTAAAAAATAAAGCAACTTTGAAAGAAGAAAGTAAAGTTTACAAAGGTACCTGGATTACTTATTTTTATTAATTTCCAAATTTTTTTTTTGTAGTGAAGGCGTATTCGAGGCGTATTACATTCAGTCAACAAAGTATCGGGAATGGATGATTTGTTTATGGTTCCAAATTCAAATTTTTGTTTTTTTTGTTGTTGTTAGATTGGCACAACTGTTTTCTATTTTGGCGCGGAGTTTGAGTTGCATCTGTTATTTATATTAAATACAGTGCTGTTTTTAGTTATATCATATCTAGTGTGTATTGCGAATTTCATAATGGACAAAAACATTGAACAAAGAGTTTGTCTTAAATTTTGCATCGCCAATGGAATTTCGTGTTCGGAGTCACTGAAAATGTTACAGAAGGCTTACGGTGATTCGACTTTATCAAAAACACGTGTTTATGAGTGGTACAAAGCGTTCAAAAGCGGTCGAGATGTGATGGAAGATTTGCCTCGCTCTGGTAGGCCATCAACGTCTGCAACTGAAGTTAACATCGCAAAAGTGAAGGAAATAGTGACTGAAAATCCTCATTCAACTTTGAGAGAGATAGCCGCCGAACTTTCTGTATCTCACGAGTCGATCCGTACTATTTTAACTAATCATTTGGGTATGAAACATGTTACCGCTCGGCTAGTCCCAAAAGACCTGAATTTTCTCCAAAAACTCAATCGCATGAGAGTCGCTGAGGACATGCTAGAACGAGTCAATTCCGACCCAACATTCATGAAACGCATTGTTACTGGTGACGAGACGTGGGTTTACGAGTTTGACATGCAAACTAGTCAACAAGCTTCGGAGTGGCGCTTCGTGGCACCCGTTTTCAATCGGTAGAAGACATAAAGGAGAATTCGCGCCGAGAACTGAATTCAATTCCGGAAACAGCGTTTAAAAAATGTTTTGATGCTTGGATTATTCGTTGGCGTAAGTGTATCGTTTCTGAAGGAGCATACTTTGAAGGTGATAAAATAAATTTGGATGATTAACAAACAGTTTGTGTATTATTGATCTTTTCCCGGTACTTTCTTGACAGAGTAGTATATCAGGATGTTTCAATTTTAAATTGTTTTGTAAAGTTTGACAGGTATATAGCGATTTTATTGGTTCCTAGTTTTTAACGCGTAGTTTAAAAGTTGATTGTAATGAAGCAACTGTTTTCTCGCGGCTGTGCACCGTTTATGACACTTGCGGAGAGCGGTGAGAGAATTTCCGCTTGGATTATTCATTATTGCGTTCTCACGTTACAGCACCAATTATATCTAGAAATGTATGAAACGATCTAGGTTTACTCATCGTTATAAGGGCTGGGCAGTATTTCAATTACTTGTATTTGAAATACAAATACGTATTTTGTATTTGTATTTCAAATACTACAAAAAGTATTTTATATCTAGTATTTAAAATACTTTGTAATTCGTATTTCAAATACTTTATGTTTTAAAATACATTCGCACAAATTTTTTTCATTTTTTTTTTTACAAAATTATAGTGTAATATCATACGTGTAATTTCTCTTAAATAAAGAAAAAACATAGGCGTATCACGGAACATTTTATGGAAGCGCATTTTATCAGACAAGTTTCTGCTTGTTATAAAATGGATATCCAGCTAATGAACATGGTGTCTTCTTATTTAGCCTCACTAATAAAATACATTTTAAACTCTGTACCTTGTATTTTGTATTTCAAATACATGGTCATAAATGTTGTAATTTGTATTTTGTATTTTAAATATTTGTCTAGAAAGTATTTTGTGTTTAGTATTTCACATACCTCATTGAAATGTATTTTGTCATTTGAATTTGGAATACCTTTGTAGGAGGTATTGGACCCTATCACTAAGCCTACGCTGTCTGTCCGTTCATCCGTCCGTCCTAACTTTAGAGCTGTACCGTAAAAGATAGCCTGTAGACAATTTTTGGAAAAAATATGTGACATAACAGCGGATTTGTGACGACGCGCTTAGTCTAGTTGGTAGTGACCCTGCCTACGAAGCTAGCGTTCCCGGGTTCGAATCCCGGTATGGGCAAATATTTGTGTGATGAGCGTGAGTATTTGTTCCTGAGTCATGGATGTTTTCTATATATTTACGTATGTGTTTCTCTATATAAGTATGTATTTCGTTGCCTGGTACCCATAGGTACAAGCCTAGAGCTTAGTTTGGGATTGGGTTGATTTGTGTGAGATTATCACCTGATATTTATATATTTATTTATTATTTCCTAGCAAATAATAAAAAAGTCAAAAAGTTACAAAATAAGGGGGAAAACAAAACGTTTTTCTTTTCATGCTAAAAAGAATTTTATTACTCTAATAAACACTTTTTAATACAGCTTCAAAAGCACACCAATGTTCCCTTATCCACCATTAAGCTCCGCAACTTTCTGTCAACTTCACGAAACTAATTAATTCAATTTTTTAATTAACTTACCCATATCAATCAGCGAGTCGTACGTCCCTCGTCAGAATAAACCGGTCATATTTGACAGTTGACAGATATTGCGGCGTCAAGACAGCTGTTTACACGGCTTGACAGTTATTGTGGTCGGGGATTTTGGAAAAGGAATTTTGTTAATAAAAAAAAATGAGTAACATTTAGAGGCTCCTACATTACTCCATGTTTTAGTCCATTTTGCTTCCATATGGCGCATGCTACACACTCAATATTTATCGCGTTACGTGCAGTATCACGATATTTATCGAGTGTGCAAGTATAATCGCGAATCGTGATTCATATTGGGTTGCATACATATTGTTCGTCAAATGTGTTTTAAGTCATAATTTTCGCAAGTCATAATGCATTTCACGACGTGATTATTTTTCCAGGATTTTTATTATAGTAACCTAACCTAACCTAACTAATCTACACGATGGATGTTTATTTAATCCTGTAATTTCAGCCTGAAAAGGTGTATGACTAAGAAAAAATATGACTAACATTACATTAGATTGATTGATTGAGATGGATTTTGCGAACGCATTATTCAGTTGCAGCGGATTTCAAAGTCGCATTTTTTTAGCGAAAGCTTTATTTATGTTTTATTATTTAGTACCTCGGAGACCGAAGAGAATGTAGACTTAAGAGTTTAGTCTTACGTTAGAATATGGAATAGATGTATTCATTTCCCTAGCACCTGTCGAATTTTATATCGTGATATAAAGTGAAATATCCGACTTTTTATTACATACATAGACTGTTTATATCATTATTATTCTTTGCACTTAGCTCAGTTGGAAAAATGCCTTTAAAATAATAAACAAAGACCAATAACCTTTCTTTGTTCGTAGGCGATCGTTTATTCGTTTTAATTAAGGCTTTAATTAAGTCATGTGAGCGGTTGAGGGTATATTTGAAGTTAATTAAAAACTTCAGCTGTTTTTATTAGTGGCGGCCATCTTTGGTATTTCGCAAATAGTCGACGAATAAATGTGACGTTCTCAATATAAAGGGACCTTAAGGAGGAAGGCAGTTAAGCTCTTCTTATTCTTGTTGCTCTACTTATACGAATACTATGGTAACAGTTCTAAAAACGGCGTAACCGCCTGCCTCCATAAGGTACCTTTATATTGAGAACGTCACAAATGTTTCAAGTAAGTAATATTTCAAATTTCAAAGTCATTTGTTTACACCATCTACGGTTATGTTGTATAAATAAATAAATAAATAAATATCAGGGGACAATCTCACACAAATTGACCTAGTCCCAAACTAAGCTCTAGGCTTGTACTATGGGTACTAGACAACGATAAACATACTTATATAGAGAAATACATACTTAAATATATAGAAAACATCCATGACTCAGGAACAAATACTCGCGCTCATCACACAAATATTTGTCCATACCGGGGTTCGAACCCAGGACCGCTAGCTTCGTAGGCAGGGTCACTACCAACTAGGCTAACTGCGTCGTCATATAAGTCGTCATATAAGTAAAACTTAAACT
Organism: Tortrix viridana; assembly: GCA_963241965.1. NCBI lineage: Eukaryota > Metazoa > Arthropoda > Insecta > Lepidoptera > Tortricidae > Tortrix > Tortrix viridana. Next base: position 771,640 of record OY725197.1, read on the forward strand.
TTATGTAAGTGATTTTGTTTTCAAGTTAATTCTCAAAACAATTGTAATTATGATGAGATTTTCGTCTTGAGTAATTCCTGAAATAAAAGGGAAGCGGGTGAAGTGACGAGCAGACAGATGGACAGCAGTCTTACCCCCTTACTAATAAACGTTGAGTAACGGCTGAGTAGTTATACAATGCTTTGTCCTTATCCGTCATTGTGACATTTGAATTCGACAGATAAGGACAAAGCATTGTATAACTACTCAGCCGTTACTCAACGTTTATTAGTAAGGGGGTTAAAGTTTATTACGAGTGCTTTTAGGATTCCGTACCCGAAGGACGCCCAAAGGGAACCTATTAATATGCCTACGCTGTCCGTCCGTCCGTCCGTCTGTCTGTCTGTCTGTCCTAACTATAAAGAGCTGTATCTTTTGAACCGTAATAGGTAGCGGGTTGATTATTTTTTCAAAATATGTGTTATTACGGCGGATTTACTGACAAATAAATAATAAAGAGAAATAATAAAGGGGGTCCCCATACAACAAACGTTTTTATTCAACATTTTTTTTGTTGTATCGTAAAAACGGTAAAACATACAAGCGTCAAATTTGGTATGATTATAGAACAAATCCTATAGAATAACAACAAATACTAAAAACCAGCCAAATGTGTACGGAACCGACTCGCACTTGCCCGGTTTTCAGCATTTGGTACGGAATCAAAAAGGACATAAACATAATGTGTCCATTGTATTTACAGATGGACGTTGAAAGTGTTAAATGTGAAATGAAAGCTCGAGGGGGTAAATAAAAAACTCCCGGGTATTTAACACGTTGCAGTTAATTCTGGGCTCAGTGCAATCAAGTAATAATGTTAACACTGCAATGCACCTGATTGGTTATTACTGACGGGGAGAAAAGCTGTGATTTTACCCGACTGTCGAAGAAGGGGGTTAATGTTTTGACCTGTATAAAGTAGAACCTGGAAGACCGAGCGTTGTCGCTCGGGTTAAAACTGAATTTTCATCGATTTCCATACAAAAGTTCGCTAACTTTTGTTAGAGATAAGTGACCCCTACAGGCAAAACTACAAGTAATAAAAATCTGAAAAATATCTTAAATGAAACGAATTTAAAAGGAAAACTATCACGACTAAGTAGACTTATTGGTTCTCGAGTTAAAGACGATTAAAATATTTACACCTACCGAAAATCAGCTAAGATAACTTTAACTAAAAAAATTGCTGGATTATACTTTGCTGATTACACTGAGCATTTGTAATATTGTGAAGGTTTGTTGTTAATTTAATAAGAAGCATAATATAAGTTAAGCTATTGTACTTAAATTGTTTACTTTGTCCAAAACTAAAACAATAAATGCATATTTATAATTGATGGAAAAAAAGCCGGGGTAGCCTTTGACCTCTGACATTTGACCTAGTTTGACCTGCCGAGTCTTAAGCAGAGGGTCGTGGGTTCGAACCCGGGCTCGCACCTCGTAAGTTTTTCGGAATTTATGTGCGAAATATAATTTGTAAGTTTACCATGAGCTTTTCGGTGAAGGAAAACATCGTTAGGAAACCTGCACACACCTGCAAAGCAATTTGACGGTGTGTGCGCGTGGGAACTATAGCCCGAACCCTCTCATTGTGAGTGGAGGCCTGTGCCCAGCAGTGGGACGAATATAGGCTGGATTATGTATATTTATGATTTGGTACATCTATTAATTTCAACATAGCACAAACTCTAGATTTTATATTTGTGTATATTTATGTTCTGAATACCGATCATAATTAAAATCATTCTCAGTTTCATCTTTTATTCATGTCATTGAAGAAACTTCTTATTATTCATGCTTACTCATGCTTAAAATAAGGATGATAAATTCCACCGCAAATTAATTTGGAGAACGAAACTGATACTGATAAATGACATTTAATTATTATTTTTATTAAAATTGTAATACCTCATGTATAACGGTGGTATTGTCACTAATATAATTATTGTATGAATTAAATTTAATGATGTTTGTCATAAATTGCCATAAGTATATCCCTGAAAACTAAAGTGACCTGAAATAAGGAATAAGCATTTTTTTTATCGCACTTTTTAACAAAATATTGAAAATACCGTAAAAGAGATGGCAAAAAGTGAAATTAAAATCTTCCATAAAATACGGAAAATAAATAAGCATTTAAAACGACTAATTAGCGTTCACTACGGCCATATAAACTCAATATTAAATTCTGTTTTGCTAGAACGAGATAGAAACAAATCTTTGATGGCTTATAATATCCTGGTTATTTTTATAGTTATTCGAAAATATATTTTTTCTCCGTCTGTTACATGAATGAATTTTTAAAAACTTCTTTTCCCTTTTATGGTTACTTTCCGTTTTCTCAACATCTTATATGACTTTAAATAAAAAAAAATTAAAAAAAAAAAAGACTAGCTTTCCGCCCGCGACTTCGTCTGCAGAAAGTCAGTACTATTGTAAATTAAAAGTTCATTCTAAATGTTGATGAAAGATTTTTTTTAAATTGGAGCTCCGGAGATTACCTTTTACGTACAAACAAACATACAAACTTTACCTCTTTATAATATTAGTATAGATAGCGCTGTTCTGTACGACTGTACCAATACCAGCCAGCGAGAAATAATGAGGAGGCATCGTTGGGAGGCTTTGAGCTCGTTAGTACGTCGTTGTTTGTTATTTTTAACATCAATATGTGACGTTCTCAATATAAAGGGACCTTATGGAGGCAGGCGGTTGCGCCGTTTTTAGAACTGTTACCATAGTATTCGTATAGTTACAAGAACAAGAAGAGCGTAACTGCCTTCCTCCATAAGGTGCCTTTATATTGAGAACGTCACAGCTTGTGACTAAATTAAAATATAGGGTAACTTACTTATTAATCCAACAGTAACTCTGTCTGTTACCTCTTCACGCTTAAACTGCTGAACCGATTTATATTAAATTTGGTATGGAGATAGTCTGAGTCCCAAGTAAGGAGGATACATTTTATTTCGGAAAATTTGATAGTTCCTGAAGGAATAGTGTGAAATAAATTAATATGCATGATTTTTTTTCTTAAATAAAAAGTCATTCATGTTACAAACAGAAAAAAATATTTTTTGCATATAAAAATTACCAAGATATAAGCCATTAAAGATTTGTTTCTATGTCTAGCAAAACAGAATTTAACATGGAGTTTATATGGCCGTAGTGCTGACGTCACGGTTCATGTCTGTCTGTGTAATTAGTAGTACAGATAATAAATATAACCATTAAAAGTTATATTTATTATCTGTATTTTTTTACCGATTTTAATTTTAATTTCACTTTTTGTCACCTTTTTTACGATTTCGAAAATGTTTTGTTCGAACATTATACATTAGTATCACAGTTGTGCTTGACGTTCATTGCAGGAGCATGCAGGAGAAACCTTAAATACCCTACTAGTCAACTTCAACGTATCACGGAAACATGTTTTAAATAAATCTAGCGAGCCGCCCTCGCTTCACTCCGAGCACTTTAATATACATAAACCTTTCATGAAAATTATCTAACTGATGGTGAAAACCGCATTAAAATCCGTTGCGTAGTTTGAAAGATCCAAGCGTACATACAGAGGGACAGACGGCGGGAAGCGACTTTGTTTTATACTATGTAGTGATTATAAACTTTACTTGCATATTCATTATATCAAACGTCCTCGACACATGATACCCAAAATGAATATAAAATTATGCACTTTGCATTTTAATACTAAGTCGGACACGTTGTAGCACGTCTACGGGCTACGACCGTAGCGTTCGTGCTACGCTTTGCTACGATACGAATGTAAATTGGGTTAGGTACGTTTTGAGGTCAGGTATTGTTACGGGTAAGATATATTTAATTTAAATGTTTTGTCGACTGGCTTAGGTAGTTTAGGGTTATTTTTATTGCCTGGTTACAGTCTAAGTCATAAATATTTATACTACACACCTCTATGCAACTAACAATAAGATCGTGTATATATATTTGAAAGCGATGACTATAGAATTAAAGCCTCTGGCTGTACACGAAACGGCACGACGCGCCGCGGCGCAATTAGCCTAGTTGGTAGTGACTACCTACGAAGCTAGCAGTCCCGGGTTCGAATCCCGGTATGGGCAAATATTTGTGAGATGAGCGCGAGTATTTGTTCCTGAGTCATGGATGTTTTCTATTTAAGTATGTATTTCTTTACTTCAATTTGTGTGAGATGGTCCCCTGATATTTATATTATTATTATTTATTATTATACAGTAACTAATTTGAACTTTTCCGTTCAATGCGGCATGACAATAACCTCTTTTAAACATGGCGTGAAGTTTAAATTGCAAGGCAATGGTCGTTTCCCTGGCAACCATCTTCTTGTTTGCTGTTTTTTTAAGGGTTCTGTTGGAACGGAGCTGTCCGTCCGTCCATCCGTCTGTTTGTCAGGGGTATCTCATAAACCGCAATAGGTAGACACTTGAAATTTTCAGAATGTGTATTTATATTGCCACTATAAAAATAAAATAAAATTAAAAATGAAAGGGCCCTACAAGAAACGTAATATTTTTGGCGTTGTTTGCTCTGCTTTAACAATCACTGTATCTTTTGTCTTGTACAATACGGAAGCCTTCGTGTGCGAGCCACTCGTTTGATTTTTTCACAGCTCCAAGTTAAAACTCGAAAAAAGACGGAAAAAATTATTATTATTATTATAAGTTTGTGCGGAACCCTTGGTCTGCGCGAGTCAAACTCGCATTTTACCGGCTATTATAAATTTGAACACGCTTTTTAAACTAATCAAATTGATCAGTATCATCACGCTGACCAAATGGCTGAATTAACGTTGCGGTGGGGCTCGGATCATGGGCCACATAAATTGGGCTAATTCCCAATGATACAGATTTATGATCACGCTAATGTTGAGGTATTAGCCTAATGTATTGCATCGACAAAATAAATACATAAATATATACAATATAAGCTTGATGTTGACAGATAATGAAATAGTTTTACTCTTGCATTTATTACCATGTCAAAATCATATTAAAATTATAAATGCGAAAGTTTGTGTGTGTTAGTTTGTTACTCTTTCACGCTGCAGCGGCTGGACGGATTTAGATGAAATTTGGAATAGAGATAGCTTATACCCTCGATTAACACATAGGTTACTTTTTATCCCGAAAAAATTAACAGTTCCTACGCGCGCGGACAGAGTCGCCGGCAAAAGCTATATGATATAATGTGGGTAGAAGTGTCAGTACTTAGTAGAAGTACTCGTATCTATATTATTCTCACACTGAGTGGTTTATGGTATTTTTTAATATATTTATTTTGTACAATATTAAATAAAAAACCGGGCAAGTGCGAGTCGGACTCGCGCACTGAGGGTTCCGTACACATTCGGCTGGTTATTAGTATTTATTTTTATTCTATAGGGTTCGTTCTATAATTATACCAAATTTGACGCTTGTATAATTTACCGTTTTAATAATACACCAAAAAAAAAAATACGTTGAAAAAACGTTTCTTGTGGGGACCCCCTTTATTATTCCACTTTATATTTTTATTTGTTAGTTAATCTGCGTAATAACATATATTTTGAAAAAAAATCAACCCGTTAACTATAACGGTTCAAAAGATACAGCTCTGTATAGTTACGACAGACAGACGGACGGACGGACAGCGTAGGCATATTAATAGGGTCCCATTGGACGCCCTTCGGGTACGGAACCCTAAAAAGCTTACATCTATTCAGATTTAACAACTATCTCTTTCCTTTGTCCACAGTCAAACCGAAGCTAGTGGAGCTGCAAAAAGATGGGTCCACCGTGTCCGACGGGGCCACAATAGGTCCGCTCGGCGAGCGAGATCAGCTGACGATCAGCTGTTTAGTCAAGGAAGGGAAACCTCAGCCTAAAGTCACGTGGTACTTTAATGGCGAGGAGAGAACTGACGGTGAGTGTTTTCTTTTTATTTTAGACTTAAGATAACCTATAAGTCCACACAGGTCAAGAGGTCAAGAGGTCCTCGTGAAAAGGTCAAGAGCCACACCGGTCAAGAGGTCCTAGTGCAAAGGGGTATAAGTCAACTTAACTCTGAATGAAAAAGGCTATAAATCATATACAAAGTACACTAGACTTATATTCTTATTCACCTAGATTGTAGAAGACTTATACCCTTTTTCACTAGGACCCCAGAATTGATATAATAAATACGCCATGTTAGATTTAATGACGTCACAGTCATTAGCCTATGACACGCGATACAGTCAGCATTAAATAGATGAGCATTTCTAAAAAAGTTTGTACATTTCATTCAACTCTCCGATTTAAAAAAAAATTGGTAAGTAAATAGGTTGGATAAATGAAACTAAGCAATTTTAAAATAATTTCCCAAAATGTCCCATAAAAAATGCACAAATTTTTCCTATTTTGTTACCAAAGCTCATAGATTGTTGGTAAATAGGAAGTTTCTATATATATTTTTTGAACATTTTGGGAATTTACGTTAAAATTCTATTGTGTACAAACTTTTTTAGAAATGCTCAGATAGGAGCATTGAAAGTGGCCAAATATATCGCTACATATCTTTATTACTATAGGAATAAGGATGTGTTGCGATATATTTGGCCATTTTGGATGCTCCTATCTGACGCTGACTGTACACTAAGGCGACGTTCACGACACCTTATTTGCCAATGACATACTTAAAACCATTACCTTCATTTTTGCTTCGCCGCAGTCGGGTAAAAATTGGCAAAGAGAGGCAAGACTAGTGAAGTGACAAAAGTTATTTACATAGTAGATATGCTAAAGTTAAAGTTTTCGCTAATTTTATTTTACAATAAGTGATGAAACCTCTCTTTAGTATAAAACACTACGCTTCTGAAAAAAAAAAACAATTCCCATACAAAAAATTGGTGACGTCATTATTGCCCCCCATGGGAATATTTTTAAGAATTGCCGCTCAAAATGATTGTTTTAATCTAAAGTAGGTTTTCTATCAAAATTTTCTTTATACACCGTCGACTACTTATATAGCTGCATAATTTCGCTTCGCTCGTATCCAATTTTGATACGTAATTTTCTCCCCAGTATTAAGCTAAATTAAGTTCTTTTGTTCCGGATTGCGAGTAGATTTTATCGAAGTTTCGTTGGTGAAAACTTTAACATAATTTATTAACTTGCAATTTAATGAAAATTACCATTTTCGTCAATGTTTACCGTCACTTTGTTCACCGTCAATGTGGCAACTTTGCCTAACCGTGGTTATTCTCCCATCGCAATTACTCGGAAATATATTATTGATGGGTAGCTATCACTTTATCGAAACTCCTTTCATCGAACGTATAATTTCATCAAATTTCATTTCATCGGAAGCTAATTTCCACGTGCAGGAGTTATAATTTTTTGGTGGTGTCTGATCTAACCTAACCTAACCTACGTAACCCATGCTTAATATAACCTGAAAACAATAAGGTTTCAGCAGAAATTAACTTTCTACAAAATTAGATTCGATGAAATGGTACGTTCGATGAAAGGTGTTTCAATAAAGTGATGAAATACCATTGATATTTGGGATTGGGTTGCATGGGTTTTATTTAAAGTATACAACAAGAATCAATTATGTCGTTGCATGTGCAAGTTATTGTGACAGGGGACTTGTCTATCAGATTATCAAAAAGTATTGGCCACGTATTTTTTACATAATCAAAAAATTACGGATATATATTGAGTTGAAATGTCGCATGACGTCACGTCTTGGTACGATTTGGTTCAATTTTTACACAGAAGTGACGTCACGAGCCCCCACTCCCGAACTTTGACGCGCTATATCTTTGTAATTTTTTGTTTGATTGACAAAAGAAAAAATACGTGTCCGATATTTTTTGATAATGTAACTGACGGACGAAATATAATTTCGTTTTCTTTACCCAGTCATCAAACCTTTTACTACAGTTAGGCAATGTTGCCACGGTTGACGGTACTACTTATTGTCCATGGGTTATTATCAAATTTTGCGCGAATACTTGTCTCAACATAAAAAAATGGTTTCCGTTTACACTATCCGTTTTCTGCGGTTATTTGAGTGAAATGATAAATGATTTGCAGTCAGCTATATACCACATATAATTATTGATATCGGAATCGAAAAAATATGCTTAGTATTAATGTAATATTTGTAATATAATAATGCATGGTGACAGAGTGGTAGCGCCATACAAATAGTAATAGAAGGTTCTGCGCATGATAATGACCCGCGTATCTCGTAGATACTTCCGGATTTATTCAACAATCCATGAAGTCCCATGAATGGTACAAGCCTAGAGCTTAATTTAGGACTAGGTGAATTTGTGTGAAGTTGTCCCTTAATATTGGGTATCATCATATTCCTGCCCCTGTCCTACACTAGGTAGGGTTGGCATTTCTTCTATTTTAGGTATTTTAGGTCCCAGGTTCGACCTGCAGGGTTCTATGGCTGATTATAGAACTGCTACCACGGAATTGAGTGAGTCACGAAATTCGATGAGTTTACTATATTCAATACATAGTATAAAATTAAATCGCCCTCCGCGTCTGTCTGTCCCTATGTATGCTTAGATCTCTAAAACTACGAAACGCATTTCGATGCGGTTTTCACCATCAGTTAGATAATTCATCACGGAAGGTTTATGTATATAATAAAACCCAGAGCAAAGCGAGGGCGGGTCGTTATAGGCTCCGAAGCGAAGCGGGGCGGATCGCTAGTACAAAATTATTTTTCACAAAATCCATCCACATTCAAAATTATTACAATCTTCTTGTATGTCCTTCTTCATCACTCACGTCCATTTCCATCTATTACTAAACTTTTCTGCTACTTTAATACTGAATATTTCCGTGATCTTCGTTTAAACCATTCAGGGTATCATCAATCGACACGTAATCTTTAGTTTACACATATCCCATAGTTATTACTCTCTCCAATTACGTAATACCTATTGGGATGCAACGCACGCGTTTGATATATCGAGCAAACGAGGCGCATACAAAGCGAGCCAAGAACACCACCGCCGTTATATCTACCTTATTTGTAATATCAGATGATCCTCTGCCCTAGCTTTTGTTATAATACTTATAATAAGTCATTTGGAATGTATGTACGTTAAGGTGTAGTACCTGGGAGACAGAGCTTCATCGATTTTCTTTACAAAAAAAAAAAAGATCCATAGCTGGGGTTCAAACCCGCAGTCTTTGCGTAGTAGGCCAACGCTCTAACCATCAGTCCATTCAGACGGCAGCAGCCGCCCCGAAATTATTTGGAGTATTTTGATTAAATGAGACATCCCACCTATCCTACAGACAGAATAAATATACTAGGTGTTTTTTTATTCGTCTTAAACAGTTTGGGGGTTAAATCAGTAAGTCATACTGACCAACTTTCACTATGGGACCAACCCCGAAATCGCGAAAATAAATTTGACCCTCCCATACAAAACATCGTCAGCTGACTAGCCAAAATGTATGGGATGGTCAATTTTTTTTTCGCGATTTCGGGGTTGGTCCCATAGTGAAAGTTGATCAGTATGACTTACTGATTTAACCCCCAAAATGTTTAAGTCGAATAAAAAAACACCCAGTATACAAGATGGTCAGAGATGAAGAATAGCTAATATGTAAGGTATTCTTGCCTTGGAAAACTGTACAGGTAAAGTTTGCAAAAATTTTAAATATGAAAAATACTTACTATTGATAGAACCATAAAATAATTTAATGATTGTTTTTTTTTTCAATAAAATAATTATATTTAAATCGAAATAGTTGTAAGTTATGCGTAGAAAAATACCTAATTACTTAAATAATTATTGATAAAGTATTAAAAAATATTTAATGACGGGGCTATCAAGGCTACAAGACAACTCACTACATGATTTAGATTGAAAAAAATGGGCGCGAAATTTTTTGACGTGAACAAAGCCATAGAGTAAACTTGATTCTTTTTTTATAAAATATATTTAAATCGTAATAGTTGTACAAGTTATGCCTTTATAAACGCGGGTAAACGCCGGGCGGGTTCGATTCCCTAATTTATCACCTGCGCGGCTGCGGCATACCTAATGCGGCTGACGAAAACCTATGAATATTATACGATACGTACACTCAGCCGGGATATTTTATTGGAGGTTTTATTTGTTACGAAGATTTCGACACAACTTAAAATATAACTTAAACTTAGCAGGGTATCTTTAAATGTATCATTTGTTTGATTTTTTTTTTGTAATAGAATTTTGCACACATAAGAGACAGCAAATAAGTTTATTTTTAAAGTCAAAGTTTAAGGTTAAATCATCTATAGTGCCATAGGGATGATGACTGGGTAAAGAAAACGAAATTCTATTTAGTCCGTGAGTTAGATTATCAAAAAATATTGGATACGTATTTTTTCTTTTGTCAATCAAACAAAAAATGACAAAGATAAAGCGCGTCAAAGTTTCAGACTTTAAATAGACGTTCGCAGTAAGGGACGGTTTATAGGCCGTAATATAGATAATGTAATGACCCTAAAAAACTTTAAATGAAATGTACACTTTTTTTTTAAGTTTAGACATTTTCTCATTTTCACTTTTCTCCCAATTAAAATTCCTAATGTATTCAAATTCTGTAACAAAACTTTCGAAATTATTTATTGGACTAAATAAAGCATAGTTATTATTATTTTGTTTAATACCCTCGGGATAAATAAAAAAAATCTAGGGTTTTTTTTCTAAATTCATGCATATCCGTTCATTCGCTTAGGCATGACTGAAACAAAAACATCCAAACTTACATACAAAGTTTGACATAATATTAATAGTGGGATAATATTTATTTCTATCAAATTTATGACAAATAAATCAATTTTTCCTTCATACCGCCGTCGCAGCTGAGTGTAAGCCGCCCGCGGTGTCTTTGAGCTAAGAATGATAGCTCTGCGTCCAGAGACCCGAGGCGTTCCCGAAATAACGTACAATATGGATCGCGCAAGATCCATACTGAAATAACATTCTCCCCCTTCTTAGACATAATTTATTTTGGAATAATTGTATATTGCATAAAAACTTTAAGCATAAGTGATATAAGCAGAATTTTATGGCATAGTCTAGTTTCGCATACAATCACTACGCATAAAGTCAGTTTGTCGAATAATCTTTATGCATAAAATAAAAATAAATAAAAAATGCACCGCATAAAATTATTAAGCAGAATAATATTGTAGCATAAACGTATTCAACTTACAAGCTTACAAGAAAGCAACATTTTCCAAACTCTTACAAAAAATACCTAACACCAAAGGCGGGAGCTTCGCTTCGCTTCACTTATGTCGGATTTCACCAACCACTTAACAGACGATTCGAGTGTTAACAGCTGTCAAAGTATATGAACTAACAACATTAACAGTCGATTAACATTTAACATCGTATGGTGAAATTGGTACTTAGCCTTCTAACTTAACCTATCCGAGTCGCTTCTGTCCTGACCCATCTTGCTCACTAGCTAAGCTCGCTCGCTTATTGCTATTGAATTTTTTTATTAATTAGGTAGGTACCTACTAATTTCTGCTACACATAATCGTTACACCACATGACCATTATGCTAAACAAAATTATACTTAATGAATTTCGGCCTTGTTAAATGGTATGCTATTAAAAGTTCGACCAAACAAATATTCGAATATTAGCCAATTATTTTTAGGAAACAATTTTATGCTAAGTATCTTAATATGCCAAATATGTTACGGAGAGTAAAAATTATGCAAAATAATGGGAATCCGAAATAACAACCCCATGGTTATACGCTTAAGAAAAGTTATATTTTCTACCATTTATTATAGACCTGTCCAGGTAAGCAATGATTAAATAAATCAAAAAAAAAAAGGTTTTATTTTTATTTGGCGTGAATAAGCAGATAAATAAAACAAATAATTAATAAAATAAAACATGATTTTCAAATTTATGTTTTTAAATCAGAGGGCACTCGCGATCGCGATCGCTTTCATTTTTGACAGTTGAAGGCAAGTCTGCCTACAAAATGAAAACAATTGTTCCACTTTCAAGACGATCGCGATCGCGAGTAGTTAGGCAATAAGCCTGCTGGTCCCTCTTATCCGTAGAAATTTAGAAATACATATAAATAAAATTAATAAAAAAGTAAAAAAATCTAAAAATAGGTAACTAGAGCAAAGACAAACATTTAGGTAAATAATACAAAAAAAAGTCTAGAAATACTTAATTTTCACTGCAAGCACTAGGTATTTAAATTATTCTGAACCGTTGTATGCACCAACCCAATACCATCCAATGCAACATTAACTTTAACCTACAAAAATAAGTTTAAATTTACCTTGACATCAAAGTCAAACATTTAAAGTATAAAATTCATTATTGGAATTTCACACAGAAACTTAAACTTAACTTTAGCGTGACACGTTCTTTTCATTCCAAGATTTCCTGTATTTTAACCTTTTAACATTTATAGGATTATAAACTTTGTAGCGCCTAGTATAAGGTTGGTATTCTTGATGGTCTGTGAAAGATTTTGCTAATATATTCTTCAGGCGTCCGACAGATATCTAGAATGGTACCTATGAATATCTGAGAGGGTCCGGTTGGAAATCAGTCCGCTGCTGGAATGGATAACATCTGTTTTGTATTAAAAGTAGCCACGTTAAGGACATTTTTGTTGATGAAGAGCCTCTAGGTTGATTTTAAGACAGTGATTGCCTATTATTTCTGTTCAATTGTTTCATAGACGCAATATTTTTGAGTCGTGTACGCCCTTCATGATTAGTTTCTCGAATAACTAATATTATCTTAGAAACAAACGAACACTAAAGCGTTAGTCTCTCACTCACGTATTAGTCAGGGTGTGAGGGAGACCGCGCCCGCGATAACAGTGTCCTGATGAAGGACTCCTAACGAGTTCAAAACATGTCAGCCTGACCAATACGTGAGTAAACCGTTTAGTGTTCTTTTGTTTCTAGTAATGACTCAGGCTAGTTTCAATTTTGTAAATATTGTCTTAATAAAACTAAAACTATGGTAAATAATATTACTAAAGTTAAAATTAACTAAACTAAAGCTAAGCTACAAATTAAAACTATAATTCTAAAACTAAATACGAGCTAAAAAGGGCCCCCGTGGCAAAGTAACAAATGCTGCAGCATTTCCTCGTTGTATAAAAATGCTTATAAGTAAATTATATTTAATTATATTTTCGGATTATATTAATTTTTTGGATTACTTACCGTTTACGAGGAAGTTAATTTTGATACCAGTTATTCAGGTTGTCTCTAGTCAGTTGGCAAGGTTTAGTTTTTAGATTAGATTTAGTTTTCCAAGGCTGTTTTTTATTGTCGTTCGTCCGCGTAGAATTTTTTATTTCTATGATAATTTGTGTCAGATTTGTAACCAAATCAATTCAGCTGGTCTTGTGAGTTAGTGACAAGCATCCAAACCGCTCCATCTAATATTTTTAATATGAGTAGGGTACAGTGGCGAAGCGTGGTCCCTCGCCACTAGGCAACTCGGAGCAAAAAAACCGGTCAAGTGCGAGTCGGACTCGCGCACTTGTATGTTTTACCGTTTTTACGATGACAACAATAATGAAAGTACGTTAAAAAAAATGTATGGAGGATTATTATTTAACTACATATCTTTTTTTTTTGTTTGTTAGGAAATTCGCCGTAATAACACATATTCTGAAAACAAAAAACAACCCGCTATGTATTACGGTTCAAAAGATACAGCTCTTAAAAGTTAGGACAGACGCACGGACGGACGGACAGCGTAGTAATAGGGTCCCGTTCGTGTGTCACCTTTGGGTACGGAACCCTAAAAATCCGTACGGCGTAGGGTAACTTCGCCGGTTTACCGTCCACCTCCTATTTTCGTCCAGTAGGCCGAGTTGTTTTAACAAGCTTAGAATAGTAAAACGAAGACCGCTTACCGCCGCGCATGTTAAGAGTCGTTTTCATATTTGACAAGTTCACTCTAATAAAAAATACGCTAGTTGGTTGGTGGTTTTTTCTCGTGCCGCGAAAGTGTCATCGCGGTCTTTGACAAAAAGATTTAATGCTCAGGTTTTTACTGTTTGCATACCTAGTTGTAATGGTTTTTTATGCCTGAGGCTTAGCATAAAGAATTTAATAGATATAATGTAGTAGGTAATCAATCATATATTATTTACAGAAGACTTATAAAATGTTAGTGGACTGATACCTACTCAATTGTAACATTTGGAGTAACGTGAGAAATTATTAAATATACCTAATGGATGAACGGCTAAAACTCACGATTATAAGCTGGAACGACCCAAATGTTTCGGACTCGTTAAGAAATCAAAACCCAGTAATATTTAGCAAAAAATATAAACGAAAAACTCTGCCCTTTGTTAAGAACAAAACCAAAATAAACCAAATTAATACATCCACTGCACACAGAAACCAATAAAAACAAAGCCTAAATCAAAATTTGCTCGTGTCTTACGAATAAAAAATAGTAGGTACCTACAAGTACCTACCTAACAAAATCAAAGTAATGAAGAAAACTTTACAACCGATACTTTAATCAGCCAGTTTATGTTTATAATTTAATAACAATGCGCTGTGGACAGTGGAAGTGATTGAAAAATCCATCTCTCCCTACGCCTTAATCAATTTATATTTACGAGCGTGCACGTTCCAACCCTAAACATGACATGTTTCTTATTTTTAAAGGATAACTTTGAAAAACATTTTAGTTAATTATGAAGGTAAGTAATATGTAAGACAACACTCTATTTGAACTAATGCGGCTATTTGTACTTTAAGTACAGACAAACATATAAAACGAAACACGTCAATAACCTCAATAAATACACGCAAACCCAATAAGAAGTTTAAGGTTAGGTAGGTACGAAAACACAAAACAAACCGTTGCCCGCCGATAAATATGCCGAAATCTTAAGAATATCACAATCACAATAATAATCACATATACACTAGCAAGCGTAGCAAGCTAAATTTCACCAGTAAAGTATCATAAAACACAAATTAACACCAACTAACAATATTAAAAAAAAAACACCGTGTGTTTTGGCGGACGCGAAAGTAAAGTAGGTAATGTAATGAATGAAAAAATGACGCAATGCAAATTATTAGGCGGGCAACGGCGGCGCTCAAAGAGTCGGTAGATTATGTTTTGTCTCCATAAACTTTGCAAAAATAGATAAGGACAACCGTAGAACCGTATAATCGGCCGAATGAGTCGGGGGAATGCGATCAGAGACATTTTTTTGGGTGTATTTAGTGAAAATAAAGCTTACGACATGCACTTAAAGTTTAAAATTGAATGAAATAAGCCGGGCAGTTTTGGCGGATTTGTGAATGCGAGTTGCGAGGCAAGATGCGATGTTGTAGTATCACGTTATGATGTCCAAGGCCGTTTTGTTTTAGTGCGTGAGTTTAAATGTTTGAATGTGTTAGTGTTGAGTCATGCGCTGGGACCTCGGCTTGTATGGAGTTTTGAGGGAGATAGCCCAGAAAAATGTAACTCGCGAGTGTTTATGTGTACATGAATATTGTTGTATGCGTTTCTTTCTAGTAATACAGTGAATGTGTGCGTGCGGTCGGTCATGCGGTAGATATCGGCTTTATTAAGGAGTTTTTGATTTCGCGCTTAGTGGTAAATTTAAATTGCGACGTTGCGTTTTGTTCATTCATCTTATTATGAAAAATGTATGTATACTACGCGTGTTATTCTAACGGGCGGGTAAGGCTATAGTATATCGGGTTACTTATTGTTTTGCGTTTTGTTTGAGTACATTATGCATAGGAATTTCCAAGGGAACCCGGCGGGAATCGGGTTATATGGGCCCTGCGCCACTGGTAGGGTAGTAAAATTATAGTATTGCATGTACATATTATTGTACAAGTTTCTGCCCGCGACTCCGTCCGCGTAGAAGTCGTTTAGTCGTTTTTTGCTTTAGGTGAACTTAAAATTTGTCTCTTTTTACCATAGAGCATACAAAGAAACTCAAAATAAAAGTGCACTCAAAAAACATAACGTTTTCCAATTATAAATGCGGGTAGTCCCAGCAACCAATGTTTGCCTTGCGAACCCGAACCGGATGCTATCAAAAATCTATTCTGTGTTAACAAAAAAAAACTAGTTTGGACCGGTATGCAATCGAATATTTCTCGCTTGGTTTACTTTATCGGTATGTAAAATAAAAAAACGTATGAAAGTAACGAACGCCGCTGCTGGAGCTATGGCTATTTGGAGTAAGGTTTTTTTAATATTTATTCTAGGTTTAGAGTCCTAGAAATATTTTTTAGTTTCGTTAAAAAAAATTAAAAAATCTTTAAAAATAAAATTTGCAACCAACAGCATACGTATAATTTATAGTTGGAATAATATTTTAAAAATAGGTAAATATTTTTTTTACAAAATCAATTTTATCAAGAATATTTGTTGTACAATCAATAACAATATATTCGCAGAGAAAAAAATAATGAAAAAGCGATTAATAAGATTATTGATTAAGTAATTTAGAATTTTAGAAAATAGCTCCCAAGCACATTCCACGTCACATTTAATCCTTTATAAATGCTTAATTTTAAACTTCTTTATTAAAACTATACATAAATCCAAAATGGTCACTAAAAATAGTCCATTAAATGACCCTTTTGCATTCGTAGCTCGTCTGCCGACCGATCCATCGAAATCTGATGACACGCCAAATAAAACCCTCGGACAGACGGACACGCGTCTTGTTTGATACGGTAATGGTTTCCAAACTTTACAGTATTCAATAGCTGACATTTAATAAACCGTAGGGTCAGATATTTTGAATACATGTCATGTAAACTTGACTGGATTCTTTGAATAAAAAGATATAAAGAAATAAGCACTTTACATATTAATAAATGGTACAGATATGAACCGTTTTCCAAGGTTAAATCAATGTAAAAAAAAATGTAAGCAGTCAAAAAACGGGCACAGAAAGAGTAAATGCATAAACTGGACAAGGTTTCTTTTCAAACTCTTGTCAAGATACATTCACGGAGTACAAATCTTTTCTTAAATATATTGTTACTAACATTTTTAAACCAGACAATAAATTTAAAGAAAACTCCAACACGTTCACACTTTTGTACGAATATAAATGATCGAGTGACAAAACTTTGAGCACCGCTTGCTCAATCATTCATTGTTTCGCTGCCCGACCAATCGCCCGCTCGCTTCAACCGCGCCACTCGTCCCCAAACTTTTCATTCCATTTCCAACTCGAGTCGTGTCCGTGTGAAATGATTTTTGCATGAAATTTAATTATAAATACGTAAGTGAAACCGATGAGTTAACTGATATGACAGCAATGATTAAAGCAGGTTTAATCTACTTATATTAACGTACGGGTAAATTGACATTTTAATATTTCATTCTGTATGATGGTTTTGGTTTTACAGTTAATTTTATCCTTATCTATCTACCTTATCTTTTTAATACATAAGTGTATTATAATCCAGCCTATATACGTCCCGCTGCTGGGCACAGGCCTTTACTCACAACGAGAGGGTTTGGGCTATAGTACCCACGCGGGCCCAGTGCGGATTGGGAACTTCGCACACACCGTCAAATTGCTTTGCAGGTGTGTGCAGGTTTCCTCACGATGTTTTCCTTCACCGAAAAGCTCATGATAAATTTACAAATTATATTTCGTACATAAAACAGACCGTAATAAAAATTTACAACTATGTGATGCACAGATGGATTTTATAATCTAGATTACAGTCCAAAAATATATGTACACAGCATGACACAATTTTACATAAATAATACTAAACTAAAGAGACGAAGTGTCGGCAGGCCTTCCACAAGGTGGACCGACGATCTGATAAAGGTCGCGGGAAACCGCTGGATGACAGCAGCAGAGGACCGATCGTTGTGGAAAACCTTGGGGAAGGCCTTTGTCCAGCAGTGGACGTCTTGCGGCTGATGATGGTGATGATGATGATGATGATGATGATGAGAGTAAAGAAAGACATTCAACAAATAGCTCTGGGAACAACAAAACAATAATCTAGAAATTAGGTTAGGTAAGTATTGTTTGAGAGTAGTCTGGGAGTAGTAATATACCGTGTACGATTTAAGAATAACGACCGAATTAAGAATGTTAGCAAATGGCTCAACAACCCCGTGTGACTGTACCTTACCAAGTTTGATTGCCTTCCAACCAAACAAATTATACAAAATTTCCTTTTTAAATGGCTACATACGTAGTCCATGAAAGTTAGTTCACGTATAAACTAATTAAAAAAACTGCAGCAATGAAAGTGGATTTCCGTGGACATATTTTACCCGCACTCGGTATTTTTGCGCGTTTCCATTGCACTTCACTTTGACGGGCGCAGCAATAATAACTACTGTTATTAGAACGGATAGGTTTGTTTGTAAAATATTCACTCGAAACGGATATGCCACAAAGATATTTTGGATGGCTAGAGTGCAGAGATTGAGGCTATATGTATGTTTGTTTTATACCAAAAAATAAAATGCAGCGCTAAACCGAGAGTGGAAGGTGTGCAGAGAAGATTTTTATACGTATGCTCTTAATATCAGTAACTTTTTTTAAATAACCTGTCTTAAGATTTACTTAGAGAGAGAGAGAGATAGTTACCTATCAGAAATTGCATTATGAGCTTGAAAACCTGCCAAGTTTCAGGCAGAAAGAGATAGAGCTATAGACGTCATATAATATCTGTCTCTTTCACTGCCTGGAACTTGTCAGTTTTGACAGCTGTTACGTTCAACGGACTAAATCCATATTAATGTGAATCAGTAAAAAATAAATGAAAGTCTAAGGAAATATAATTATAATCAAAACGTTTTAAGGAGCCGTAAAAAATAAATGAAAGTCTAAGGAAATATAATTATAATAAAAGTGTTTTAAGGAGCCGCCTCCGCATTAGATTTGCTTTTCTTCCGACTTAGTAACTCTCGGAACTAAGTAACCAAAAACCACATATTTATTGTGAAATCGCGTCCTTATCAGAGTTACTACGAATGTATTAGTGCATCTTGCTCTTTCATGCGCTATCTCGCTCTCTCTGACGTCAGGTAGAATAAAATGGTTGTACGCTATTATAAATAAATGGTATTTAATTAATAACCGTGGTTTAATTCCAAAATACCACAATTATAGTATCCGTCACGGCACGATAACAATGGAAACAATGTCCACATAAATTAGTTTCGACCGTTTCGATTCGAGCCGTTCCAGTGTAAGTACCTCGATGCGTGGAACCGACGTCGCGAGGTGACAACCCTAATTCTAACCCCATTCCAATATCCACCTTATTTCAATAACAGCACAGTAAATATTTCATTTATCACCTTACCTTTTAATTCCAAACTAAAACCAAACTATTTTGAGACTGGTGTGAATTTTGTGCAGTCGAGGACTGAAAGATGTATACACTTTTGGACCTTATTACAGTGGAATAAGGTGAAAAAATGTAAACATGTATATCCTTGACTGTATCCAAAGTTTGATTGGGTTGAGCTAATGAGGAATTTTAAGCTCTACGCGGCGGTGAGAAAGTTTGTTGTTTAATAACTTTTATGCGGTTAGGGTTGTCACTTAGTTTACGTGTTCGTAATTATTACATGTAACTTCCGGGGTATTAAAAAGGGTAAAACTTTTGAATTAATTATGAAAAGTTTCACACCGTTCTGTAGCACATAGCACAGAATTTTAATTTAAAGAACTTTTATTTTTGAATCAATTTATAAAAAGCATAAAAAAGAACTCGTATTTTTGTACACGTTGTATATCAGAATTTACTTTTTGCAATATAACTACAATCTCTAGAGAAATTACGAATGACATCGCAAAATATAAAGTCCTAAATAATTCAAATAAAAACGTTCCATTTTAATAAATGTTCCATCACAATTTTCTTCGGAAATCCCTTTGGAATAAGATTAAAGCTGGTATTCCGAATATTAAATATTAAAAGCCACTTGAAACGACTCGTAATAATTCGGGTTAAACATGTTTGATCTGGTTGTTGCCGGTCTTAACTTGTTCAAACAGATTATTAAGATTCTTTTCTACTTAGATTTGTTGACGTTTTGACTTGACTATTTTATAGGCTTCGTGTAAA
The DNA here is from genome assembly GCA_963241965.1 of Tortrix viridana. NCBI lineage: Eukaryota > Metazoa > Arthropoda > Insecta > Lepidoptera > Tortricidae > Tortrix > Tortrix viridana. Next base: position 791,809 of record OY725197.1, read on the forward strand.
AAACAATTTTTGTCAGGGGACGATCTCACACAAATTGACCTAGTCCCAAACTAAGCTCTAGGCTTGTACTATGGGTACTAGGCAACGATATACATACTTACGAGAGAAATACGTACTAGAAAACATCCATGACTCAGGGACGAATACTCGCGCTCATCATACAAATATTTGCCCATACCGAGATTCGAACCCGGGACCGCTAGCTTCGTAGGCAGGGTCACTACCAACTAGGCTAACCGCGTCGTTTAATTATCTAATCTAATAATAATAACGTATATAGCGTTACAATCGCCCTCCTGTTAAGGGCATTACGACCACAGGGAACTAAAGTGTAAAACAATTGTGACGTTCTCAATATAAAGGGACCTTATGGAGACAGGCCAGGTGATGGGCCGTTCTCGAAAAGTTTCGGAAACAAGAGAATATCACGAGATACTTCTCGAGAACGTTCTCTTTAACGGAAATTTCTGAGAAAGTGCCCCTTTTTCTTAATATTTACTTTTTTTTTAACCAAAAACTTACTTAATTTGTGATTTATCGTTGTTCCTAAAGCATTTGATCCTAACGGGATGTTCTATGAGCAAGATTCTCGATATTCTCGAGAATTTCTCGAGCATCTTCTCGAGAATGTTCTTTGGAAAGGTTCTTTTCTATAATTCGTTCCATTTAAAGTGATATAAAGCAACCAAAATATTGAGCCAAAAAATCAAACATGTCCTAAATCTCACTCAAATACTTATTTGGAAATGCTTGGTTTGAAGAATTCTCCAGAAGCTTCTCAACAAGAATATATCAGAGAATATTCTCGAGAAATTCTCGAGAGTGTAGAGAATTTTGCTAATAAAATATTCTATTTAGTCTAAATGCCTAACTAGTATCCATTAATTACATATACGAAAATATAGGAGCAAAAAAAACTGTGTTTGTGAAGATATTAAATACTTTCACGCAAATTTCCGTTCTTAAGAACGTTCTCGAGAAAATGTGAGAATTCTCAGGAGAAGGCATTCTCGAGAGCGAGAACGTTCTCGCTGGCACATCACTAGGCAGGCGGTTACGCCGTTTTTAGAACTGTAAACCTTCCTCCATAAGGTCCCTTTATATTGAGAACGTCACAATTTATAACACACTAACCTGCTGAATTTAAACGCAAGTGCACCACGGCCACCATATCTTGATCTCATACAGATTTCCAGTTCTTCAAAGTAGAAGATGAATCTAAAATGGCTGATTTACAGTTACACGAGATAAAATATGACAGGTGCTAGGAAAATTAATACATCTATTCTATATTCTAACGTAAGTTTTAAAATAAGTGTCTCGTCCAGACTTTTATTACCTTTTATTACTAAGCGATTTTATCCGGTAATGCTAGAACGATGAAATAAATCGTTCAAATCTATTAAGAGCCTGTGCACGCTAGCGTTTTTGACCGGGTCTAAGGGCTAAAAACGCTAGTGTGCACAGGCTCTAAGCTGAACATATTTAATTACTCTAGCAACTTTTTATTCGTACTGTCACTTTATTCTTGTAATGCATCGCTCGCTGCGTTTTAAATTAAAATATGTACTCGTACATTCGAAAATCCCCCATTCCCTCCTACAGAATTAAGCTCTTTCGGTATTCGAAAGCTTGCACCGGAAGCTTACATTTCCACTTCGAAAGTCGATTTCGAAAGCAGACGGAACTTGACACGTCATTTTTCTACCAAGAAACTGGTTCTGGTGCATTCGACGTATAAGATAAGAAAATACGTTGTTAGAGGCAACTACGACAAATTCAGTGATCATATGGATGAAAAAAAATTGTTTGATTAGTTTACTGATTCTTATAGAAATGAAGGTCGGGGCCTGGTGTATTATAAACACCTGTGTCAGGAGGCACTCTTTAATTGTACAGTTGTTTTCATATTTTAAATATAAATAAACAAATGAGACGATTTATCATAATGAATTAATTACACAGTTTAGCAAATTAAATTAAATTCCTTTTGTCAATCAGACAAAAAATGACAAAGATAAAGCGTGTCAAAGTTCGGGAGTGGGGGCTCGTATCCTCTTGGAGCAAACCCTTGCAGGTTTTGAACTCCTCGAATAGGTCGAATGAACACCCCCATCTGAATGACAGTCAAATTAGACCAGCTTGACATTTCAACTCAATATATCTCCGTGATTTTTTGATTAAGTGAAAAAAGAAAAAAAACGTGTCCAATAATCTACCAGATATTGATTTTCGATAATCTACCAGAACCTATAGCCAAGTGCCACATGCTCCGTAGCGTTTCTGAGCCCTTAGCCAAGATGCCCATCGCTAACTAGCGTTTCTGGGGAGTTTCAAAAAAATAGCACACCTTTCACTTTTTCTTCAGATTTGGGAAAAAAATTGTACGCTGGTTTGGACCACCATTCTGAACAAGAAAAACAGAATTTCCGAATTTCCAAACTAAAAAATGAATTTAGGTAACAAAACGGACAATTCCATACATTTTTTTTGGGGAAATACCAGGAAATTCTGTTTTTCTTGTTTAGAAAGGTGGTCCAAACCAGCGTACAATTTTTTTCCCAAATCTGAAGAAAAAGTGAAAGGTGTGCTATTTTTTTGAAACTCCCCTTCTATTCGTTTAGTTTTTAAACTAATCGCGTCATTGGTAGATCACGTCATACGGAGAGTCACGTGATCTACCAGTGACGCGATTGGTTTAAAAACGAAACGAATAGAAACGCTAGTTAGCGATGGGCATCTTGGCTAAGGGCCCTGTTCGTTTCGTCTCTAGTTCAATCGCGTCATTAGTAAACCACGTGACTTATCGAATCACGTGATCTACCAGTGACGCGATTGGTTTACAAACGAAGCGAACAGAAACGCTACGGTGCGTGTGACACTTGGCGAGACGCCATCGACAAAGAAAAAAAATTATCATCACTGGTTAGTAAAATAAACAGCTGCTATGTGGACATAATCTAAGGCAAAATTTAGTTTAAAATATAATCAATTTATCACCGGTCCGCCTCAGAATATAAAGGAAAACACGATGCATGTTAAAGCACGTTTAAATCCCGGGACTTCCCGCGTTCTATCCCGGAAACTCTGGGAATATGCCGGGAATCTCCGAAGAGCGTGAGGTTAAAATATTTTTAAAGAAATTGTAAAGGTGGATCGACGAGTGGGTATTTTATTCAAGAATCTTGTTAGGGTGACCATGTTGTGTATGTAAAAAGGAGACTGCATTTTTAAAGATATGCAAATTTTTAAATTTCGTTTTTTTTGTATTACCATGATAGTGCTTACTTTTTTCCTAAGTTATAAGATTAAATCATGATTCTTTGTTCATTTCATGGTTACTAAATTGTTATAACAAAGTGACTATTATTTGACTTTGTAATTAAATTCGATAACATGAGATTATGTAGCATTGTACCAATTTCCAAGCAGGTACCTTATGTAATTTTAATTTATTAATTTTATATTTACAGTGAAACAAATTGCTAACGAATTATTAACTTAATTAAACTTTGCTTAAGACTTGCCTTAATTAATTATCAATTTAGGCACACCGAAATAAAACTAGCAATAAACAAACATACATCTGTTATTATATCGCCAGTTCTCAAAGTGTGTATAAAATGTAGGTTAGTTTGTGAAAATCGGTTTCGGTTTAAACATTTTTTATTTCTCAAAAGAATAACAATTTACTTACATGAGAAGGAAACGTTAAAGACATAATTGACTAATAACACTAAACTAGTGAACACAATAAGTATTTTCTACTCAACCCGCACATTATGCAAGTATAATCAGGAATGTCCTAGAATCGTGCATGGACAGGGTGACACTACTGACATAGCCTCCGCGGAACGTGTCTACATAAACAATATTCCTGTTTGCACTATTGAGCCGTGCGCGAAAGAATCTATTAACATTATTTTATTTGCGTATTTTATTTTGACTGACTCTTTGGTGGTAACACCAGCTTATAGGGTCGCAGGTTCAAATCCCAGTAAAGGCAAAGTTGTGTGATAGTTCTGGTTAATTAATATGACAAAGATGCTCTTATGCGATAAAACATTTTTCTTTATTTTTGATGAGTATTAATACTCGTATTTACACAGAAAATATAATTAATAAAAAACTATAAAAATAATATAATATACGCGTAGTTCAGCTGCTGAACTCCCAAACTAAGTGAGTTCAGCAGTAACCTAGTCCCAAACTAAGTGCTAGGATTCTACTAAGGGTACTAGACAACTATAAATATACTTACCTTTAAAAAAAAAATGCATACATACTTAAGTAGGTACACCAAACAACCAAGACTCAAAAACAAATCAGACGACAATTGAACCCATAACACTAGCTTTGTAGGCTAGGAAGGCAGTTACGCTCTTCTTATTCTTGTAACTATGCGAATACTATGGTAACAGTTCTAAAAACGGCGTAACCGCCTGCCTCCATAAGGTCCCTTTATATTGATAACGTCACAAATGTTTATCCTGATATCGCTCAAAGCGAATGAAACCCTTAATCAGAAAGGTACAGGTATCAAAAGTCATCTTACAAAAGTTGTGTGCGTACGACGACGTCGTATTGTTTAATTTATTTAATTATTGTTTTTTGGTAAGATAATAATTTCCACCTGTCACGTGGTTTTAAATCATGCGCTTCAGTACAGAACAGTATGTTTCAGTAAATATTTCAAGATTTTTATAAAACTTACCTAACCTGTAGGTTTCTACACCTGTAGGTTTGTAGGTAGGAGAAAAAATGCCATTAGCCAAATTATATGTTTGTGAAATTAACCAAGTTGCGAAACGTTTTTTGTAAATAGGATACGTGTTAATACACGTTCTTTAGATAGGAAAATATGCATAAACACAAAAAATATATTGAAAAAATTCCACTATAATTAATTCAAAAAATATTTTAAGCAACCTGTATAAGTAGTTTTCGTAAACCGTCCCTTACACCCTGTATACAAAGTGAGACATTGCGATAAATAAATTTAAAAGCAGCAGGCCGTGTTTATCCATATGGATATAATGTGGATATAATTCGGATATCATGTGGATATACTGTGGATATAATGTGGATAAAAGTGGATATATGTGGATAAACCATCTGTCACTTTCTGACCAGTATGTAAGTGCGAGAGGGACGCATGCTTTAATATCCACCGCAATAACGACGAGTACCGGGGGCAGGAGACGCTTTTTAAAGTATTTAAACATAAATCTAATCCTTTACCTTACTAGTTATATAAGAGGACTAGTGACCCGCCCTCGCTTCGCTCCGGGTACTATTATATACATAAACGTACATTGAAAAATGATCTAACTGATAGTGAAAACCGCATTAAAATCCGTTGCGTAGTTTGAAAGATCTAAGCGTACATACAGAGGGACAGACGGCGGGAAGCGACTTTGTTTTATAACATGTAGTGAAGAGAAACTACCAACAAAATTTACGTCAAAAGTCAAATTCTAACATAGTTTTGGAAGTTTAATCTGAAATATTAACCCACAGGGCTGTTTAGCGAAGTTGAGGCAAGTTGGGGAGATAACGCGACAAATTCTGGAGTTGATTTAATTTCCAAGATTTAGCGTACGATTGAACTTGGCTGTGCTTTGCTATAGTTTATGTGGTGTGCTAAACATTTTTTAATTACATTTTAAACAGGTTGCCTTTGGTAGTTGTTAGTGGTATTTGAGGCTCAAGGAATTGTAATAGAAATATTACAAATTGGTTGCCAAGTCAGTAAAAATAATATAACGAGTTTTTTGACTTTGTGTAACAAACCCAAATAGATGACTGGGTAAAGAAAACGAAATTCTGTTTAAGTAGTTTGTCAGTTAGATTATTTTTTTCTTTTGTCAATCAAACAAAAAATGACAAAGATAAAGCGCGTCGGGAGTGGGGGCTCATGACGTCACTTCTGTGTAAAAATTGTATTGAGACGTGACGGGTACGGAACCCTAAAAACACCAAAACAGCACCCTCACGTAATTTATAATTACAAGTTTTCACTAAATCAACTTGAATCTTAGGCTCTGACCACGATTTTGCGCGACCGGCGAAGCGGCGAGTGATTTGCTAATACATTGCGCGTAACGCCAATAAACCGCTGTGCTGTGAGCGTCTCGACCGAGCAATGAAGTGGGAAGTCGCTCTCCGCTCCGCCGGTCGCGCGAAGTCGTGGCCAGGCCCTTAAGATACCCGTCGCAAATTCAGCAAAGAGTGTTAAAATTCTTACACCGTAATATATCTGTCGCTAGGTCTACATTCGACTATAAAATGTCTTGCGTCGGCCTGTCTGGATTTAATTAAAATTCTCACTTTAAGAGTTGGTTGGTGACCTCTGGCCGGTTTTATCTCTTAAGCGGCAAATTAGAGTTCCTCTGAATGAAAAATATATAAACTGGGCATGAGAATGTCAGAGCATGCCCAGTGTAGGGTTCCGTCGACATTCTTACAAACACAAACGACAGTTAGCCAATTTTCTAGTAGGTATAAACATTTTTGTCGCCTGTAACTCAAGAATCTACTCTGTCGTGATAGTTTTCCTTTCAAATTTTTTATAATATGCGCTTTAATTTATGTTTAGAAAAACCTTGCATGGTTACAGCTGCTGTTATTATTTCTAAATGTGTATGTCAAATAAATGTGACGTTCTCAGTATAAATGGAACTTATGGAGGCAGGCGGTTACGCCGTTTTTAGAACTGTTACCATAGTATTCGTGTAGTTACAAGAACAAAAAGAGCGTAACTGCCTTCCTCCATAAGGTCCCTTTATGTTGAGAACGTCACAAATAAATAATTTAAGAAATTTTTATTATTTGTAGTTTTGTCTGTCATTGGGCGACGCTCTACTCTAACAAAAATTAGCACTTTAAAGCTTAATATTTCACAAACGGATCGGGAACAGATTTTAATTTACCACTTTGTTGGAGTCACCAATATGTTATATTCATGCCAAATAACAGCTTTCTAGTACTAAGAGTCTCTGAGCTAAGCTGCGGACGGACGGACAGACGGACGGACACGGCGAAACTATAAGGGTTCCTAGATTGACTACGGAACCCTAAAAAGGGAATTTGATGCATTATTTTTTGGTTTAATAAAAATTCATTCATGTACTCACTTTCTCGCCATGCATTGTAATAAGGTCAAAACGTGGATACATATCTTTGTAGTCGACTGTACCTACCTGTCGTAACTAGATGTTGTCAAAAATATTGTCAGTTTCTTTTGTCCTTTATTTTCGTGCTAAAGCTAGAGTAAGATAAAAGATATCGATATTAAAATAAATCCGAAGGAAAATAAAAAGTATGTGGCTCATTTTGTATGAACATTTGTGAGATTTGGCATTCGTAACCCTTGTAAAGTTATCATTTATTTTTATTTATGGAAATGAATAAAATACTAGTACGATTCGTTTTCGTAGTGACAGTAAAATTTAAATTCGAAATCGTTTCTGTCAATTCATGAACGTAATGAAAATTTATTGTATTCGAAATGGATTTGAGAATAAAAATATTCATTTCGCAAAAGGTTGACGATCACTTCAGATCAGGACTTTAGCAATAGTTATTTGTTATGCAAGGCTGCAAAGTTGTTCTTGGCGCGAGCGCCAGTATTGAATCCCGAGTTAGCGAAGATTGTAAAATTGAACCACGAGTGGAGCGAGTGGTTCTAAAATAGAATCCTGAGCGTAACGGGGCCCAAATAGCTTTGCTGCCGTGCGAAACACAATTTTTCACCTCAATGTAGCGAGAAAAATACTTGGTGTTGGAAAAACAGTTGCACGAGCGTCACATCAGTCGTAGCCGTCAGTTCGGCCGCGGAAAATTATAAAAAAAATAGGTTTGAAATTTACAGATTGTGCTCTTTCATATGACACCTCATTCGCTATAATCAAATCAATTTAATTTTTCAACCCCCCATTCTAGACCCCTTTTCAATTATAATAATAATAATCCAGCCTATATACGTCCCACTGCATTTATAATAATTATTTTTTTTACCATTTTGGTACGGAACCTTAAAATATATTAAAAACTACGTAATGTGATGCAATTAAAAACAGTCATTGGGCAGCAGAAACTCCGTGAAACTGAGATTGCTCTAATTAAGATTCCAGATGAACTCTGGCCCGCAACTATGTGCTGTGTAAATTGATATCTCGACCCGGTTTTGTTTAAAATATTCTATTTTCAAATTCAAACCAATTCTTTTTTAGCAAACCGTTTAAAAAGGTTTATGGTTAATAGATTTTATTTAAACACTAGCTTTTACCCGTGACTCGCGTAGTCGTTTATCGAGGTTCCCGCGGGAACGATCACATTTTCCGGGATGAAAGTTAACCTATGTGTTAATCCAGGGTATAAGCTATCTCCATTCCAAATTTCATCAAAATCCGTCCAGCCGTTGCAGCGTAAAGGGATAACAAACTAACATACACAAACATTCGCAATCATATATAATATTAAGTGGGATTTCAGCACCGAGTAATTTAATTTGCTAATGAATACGTAATGTACGTATTAAAAGATAAAAATCTGTCACAGCGTGTGAGATGACATGAGACCTAGCTAGATCGATTTCCCCTCCCCTATATTGAAAATTTTATCGAAATTGTTACAGCCATTTTCGGGAACAGGAGTACAAATATAGAACTAACTAACCATTTATAACTACACCCAATACAAAAAAGAAAGCTTAATTCAAAATGTAATCAGAATTAAAAATCGCAAAATGTGACGTTCTCAATATAAAGGGACCTTATGGAGGCAGGCGGTTGCGCCGTTTTTAGAACTGTTACCGTAGTATTCGTATAGTTACAAGAATAAGAAGAGCGCAAGTGCCTCCCTTTATATTGAGAACGTCACAAATAATTCTTATTCACGTTTAAAAACCATTTGTTTTCTATATAACCCATATACAGGTTGTTATAAAACATCAGCATTTTTCTTTTTAAACCGTGGACTTACTTGAACATGTTCAGGCAATATCGCTTAGCGTCAAGTTGAATGGTCACCGTAATTCAGTTAAAGCTCTATTTATAGCGCTGCTTTGTAACCTAGTTTGTTTAACTGGCCTGGAAGTCTTCTTTAGGGTTCAGTGGGCGTTTTGAAGAAATTCACACAAAAAAACCTAACTGGTTACTATTTTCTTTTTTTTGAAGAGCAGTAGGGTGATGGCACCAGTATTGGACAAGGACCAATGATGGACACATCCTTCTTATTTTGAAGAAGATAAGAGTTATTCATTTGTTTTGCAACAATAAATTTATAACCGTATATTCTTTTGCCCTTACTAATAAACGTGGAGTAACCGCTGAGTAGTTAAGCCAGGCTTTGTCCTATCATTGTGACATTTGAATTCGACAGATAAGGACAAAGCATGGCATAACTACTCAGCGGTTACTCAACGTTTATTAGTAAGGGCATTTGAATTAAGGTTTAAGTGTCCATTATTGGTGCCCGTCAGCTTAAAGTGCCAAACGCTGGTGCCATCACCCTATTAAGAATTTTAAGGCAAAGCGCATGTCACTTACTGTTACATTTTGTGTTGTGCCGCTCTCCCTTTAAAATATTATGAACATCTGACAAATAATTAAAAATAAATAACGCAAATGATAAGAATCAAAAGTTATTTGTATTTAGTTTTTTGGCAATTTTTTAAAGAAATACTTCGTAATACATAAATTAAACTATTACTGAGACGTGGGCGCTGGCGATGGGCGTCATAAGAAAGCTCAAGGTCAAAAGGGCAATGGAGAGGGCTATGCTCGGAATATCTCTGCGTGATCGAATCAGGAATGAGGAGATCCGCACGAGAACCAAAGTCACCGACATAGCCCTAAGAACTGCTAGACTAAAGTGGCAGTGAGCGAACACATCGCTCGCAGAACAGATGACCGTTGGGGCCGAAGAGTTCTCGAGTGGCGTCTGCGTACTGGAAGACGCAGCGTAGGCAAGCCTCCAACAAGGTGGACCAACGACGTGATTAAGATTGTGGGAAACCGATGGATGCAAGAGACGCAGGACCGGTCCTTGTGGAAAACCTTGGGGGAGGCCTATGTCCAGCAGTGGACGTCTTTCGGCTGAAATGATGATGATGAGGACATAAATTAAAACTGGACGCTGACGATTTTTAATTATAACACTGATTTAGCCTTATTTTTTTAATCTAACACAAAATGGCATTCATAATTTCCATGTCAACTTATTTTTAATCGATTTTTAAAAAGTGTAACAAAATACTTAAGCAATGATAATCGGAACCCTTGCACATACTCACGACCTGTGCTTGGCCTCTTTTTAATTCCTCGTGGCGCGTTCTTTAATTAGTTTCGTTCCGGTCAATAACTGCGCAAGCGGCCATTCGAGTTATTTTATACTTTTTCCTTTTTATGTCCCCTTTACTTGAAATTCGCTCTTGATATTTGTTGTTTATGAACAGCCTGTACATTGACGGCCAGCTACATTAAATTAAAAAAAAAACAAGTGCACAGATTTGGGTCTTTTGGCTTATTCAAAGATTTAACCTACTTTTAGTAAGTCCGTAGCATCATTTCTAAATTCAAAGTCCGGAAGGACACATGATAATTTTATCCTGTAAAATTGGACAGTTCCCGAGGGAGCAGCGATAAACGACTTCTACGCGGATGATGTCGTGCGCAAAAGCAAGATATATATATATAATGCCCGTGATACCGCAGCCATCTTGTATAGTTCGTGAACTCTGTATGGCCGCCTTTGTCACTAGATGCCTGGTTTACAAGTTATACGGGACATAACTTGTGACGGCGCAAGCTATAAGAAATAGCCAGGGCTCGGAACCGGTTTAAAAATACCGGTTAGTACCGGTTTTTTTCGGTTTTGCTCCGAACTATTCTAGGGAACGTAAACGTTGTGAGAACTTTATTTTAACCTAAATTAACCGGTTTAATCCACGAGCGGCAGTTGGTAAACAAACGCGTTTCAACTTGTTTTTGACTTGTGATGTGAAGCCGCTTGTTTATCGTGCGTCAGGATTAACCGGTTTTTTTTTTAGCTTGAAACCGGTTAATTCGAAAAGAACTTTATATGAAGGGTCCACCAAAAACCGGTTTAAACCCGGTTTATGCGAACAAAACCGAAATAAAATGGTTCTGCGTCACGTACATAAAATATACCTTCAGTCAACAAAGTATCGGGAATGGATGATTTGTTTATGGTTCCAAATTCAAATTTTTGTTTTTTTTGTTGTTGTTAGATTGGCACAACTGTTTTCTATTTTGGCGCGGAGTTTGAGTTGCATCTGTTATTTATATTAAATACAGTGCTGTTTTTAGTTATATCATATCTAGTGTGTATTGCGAATTTCATAATGGACAAAAACATTGAACAAAGAGTTTGTCTTAAATTTTGCATCGCCAATGGAATTTCGTGTTCGGAGTCACTGAAAATGTTACAGAAGGCTTACGGTGATTCGACTTTATCAAAAACACGTGTTTATGAGTGGTACAAAGCGTTCAAAAGCGGTCGAGATGTGATGGAAGATTTGCCTCGCTCTGGTAGGCCATCAACGTCTGCAACTGAAGTTAACATCGCATGTTGACTGTTTTCTTTGACTATCGCGGTGTTGTGCACTCGGAATTCTTGCCGGAAGGTCAAACGGTAAATAAAGAATATTATTTGAGCGTTATGCGGCAATTAAGAGAGCAAATTCGACGAAAAAGGCCAGATTTGTGGAATGAAAATTCTTGGATTTTGCACCACGATAATGCGCCTTCGCACAAGGCCATCATTGTGAAAGAATTTTTGACCAAACACTCAACAAATACCATCGAGCAACCACCATATTCACCAGATATGGCTCCTGCCGACTTCTTTCTTTTTCCTAAACTCAAATTACCACTTCGTGGCACCCGTTTTCAATCGGTAGAAGACATAAAGGAGAATTCGCGCCGAGAACTGAATTCAATTCCGGAAACAGCGTTTAAAAAATGTTTTGATGATTGGATTATTCGTTGGCGTAAGTGTATCGTTTCTGAAGGAGCATACTTTGAAGGTGATAAAATAAATTTGGATGATTAACAAACAGTTTGTGTATTATTGATCTTTTCCCGGTACTTTCTTGACAGAGTAGTATATACTATATTACGTTGATTGGTTCAGGGATTTAACCGTGACGACAGAATAAACAAACTAACGAACATACTTTCGTATCCTACTAATATTATTCATGCGAAAGTAACTCTGTCTGTCTGTCTGTTACCTCTTCACGCTTAAGTCGCTGTACCGATTTAGTCTGAGTCCTGGGAAGGACATAGGATAGGTTTATCCCGCAAAATTTGATAGTTCCCGTGGGATACAATAAACGACTTCTACGCAGACGGAGTCGCGGGCAAAATCTTTTTTTTTTATAATGGGTTTGCTCTTGACTAACTCTTGCCCTTTGAGCTTGAAGCTAGTTTAAAACTGACTGATGACTTTGTTTTATTTACTGACGTTTTATTTTCATCATAAAATCGCCTTCGTGTCTCCCCTGCACCAAAACCCCACAACCCAGAAACTAGTACAAACTTGCTCAGTTCGGGTCCTCAGTTATTATTGGGTTCCACACTGCGGCCGCCGGATTTGCCAAGCTAATTTGGTTCTTACTAGCTTAGAGACAAATACTAAGTAACTAGTAGTAGTAGCTCACTGATAACAAACCTTAAGTGGCAGTGGGCGGGGCACATTGCTCGTAGAACCGATGGCCGTTGGAGCGGAAAGGTTCTAGAGTGGCGGCCGCGAACCGGGAGAGGAAGAGTCGGCAGGCCTTCCACAAGGTGGACCGCCGATCTGATAAAGGTCGCGGGAAACCGCTGGATGACTGCAGCATAGGATCGGTCGCTGTGGAAAACCTTGGGGAAGGCCTTTATCCAGCAGTGGACGTCTTGCGGCTGATGATGATGGGGTGAATTTCAGGGCGTTTCAACCGCCGTCATTAGTGTCACCAAATATATTGACAAAATCAATGACACTACAGCAACTTAAAAAAGCAAAGTAGTCATTGTACTAGGTCTATTAGGAGAGGAGAACTGTTCCAACCATCAGCTAAAAATTATTATGGACAGAGAACCAAAGAATACTTGATTCCCAAAATATATAACAAATACCCCCTACTGCTTGATGAAACTAAATTAAAAATAGGTTGCTTGAAAACAAAGATTAAACAAATACTATTGTCTGATAGTAAGTTCTCTTAGGGTTGATTGTTCCAATAATCGAATATAGTGGCAGGAATATATTATATATAGGAAGATGAAACTTATATATAATAAATCTGGCACTCGAAACGTAAATTAAGTTAGTAAGCACTAGTATATGTCTATGTACGGTCAAGGTCGTAAATGAGTATGCGCTTTGGTACCTTGTCACTTCAATCGCTGTGACATTTATATATGGCAGTTTAAACATAACATTAAATAGACAGGGTACTGAAGTGTATGCATATTTGTGACCTTGACTGTACGAACCAAGAAGTATCAGATTATTGAGCGCATCGGTCGCCAACAAACTGGCACACAGTTTGGCGACATTTAGAATAAGGTACTATGTAAACCAAATCAATTTACAATAAATAAAAAAAAAAAAAAAAAACTGCTGATGCTGATAGAAACTACGTCCCCGGTTCTGCTTCTGTTTACATCAGGAGTTGCTGTAGTGTCATTGATTTCGTCAATATATTTGGTGACACTAATGACGGCGGTTGAAACGCCCTGAAATTCACCCGATGACTAAGTAGTTTTTTACCCATCTGACTAAATACTAATGGTAATGATGTTAACAGTCTATGTATGTAGTTACATGGGTGTACCCTTGAATCGCCGACACTCAATTCATAGAATGTTTTACTTCGCCGAATTTTCATTTCATCGACAGACATTTCCAAGTGCAGGAGTTATAATTTTTTGGTAGTCACACGTCTACCTAACCTACGTAACCCATGCTTAAGATAACCCGAAAACAATAACGTTTCAGCAGAAATTAGTTTTCGATGAAATTCGGTGAAACGACACATTTGATGAAATGAGTGTCTGCAAAAGAGGACACGAGTTGCATGTAATGTATGTTACCAAGAATTTGATGTTTTACTCTAAGTAGCTCCTGAACTATTGGACCGATTTTAATAAATGGAGTGTCATATGATTCGTCAAAACCGTGCGAGCGTCATGGACTATATAAAAATTGTAAGGGCGCGTCATACGAGTCGCCAGTCGTGGTTTAATTTGCAATTTTTAAGTCTACGCAACGAAGTCGTGGGCAAAGGCTAGAAATAAGTAATTATATGGGTATCGCACCTTTAGAATTAAAGTGACCTAATTACGAAATTTTTAGATTCTGAATTAGGTCCCTATAATAATAATATTTTTTTTTTACCCGCGCTAGGCTGTCGAGCTCCACCATTGCTTAGAAATAAGTGTTTTTTTTAATATTCTTTTCTTCTTATGTATGCTGACTTGTTTTTAGCAATAAATCATTTTTTATTTTTATCTTTTATCTTTACTCAAAGAGAACTTAACATTTTGAATTAAGTCACGTTAATTCTAAAGGTGCGATATATTGAACGTCATCGCGTAAACTTAGTACATTTGACACATTGCCATCCCATCACGCATATAACTTATTATATACGAGTATGTCTAGTTCTGGCCTCAATAAACTAGGGATAGGCTGTTACGGAGTAGGTTAAGCAGGATTTATGTTAGCTAATTAATTGCCGTAGAAGCCGTTGAACCTTATACGGTAAAAGGGCCCGGTACGTGCGGGAATTTATATCTTTATAGGATAATTTAGTTATATAGTTAAAATTCGAATAACCACGGTATTTACGATTTATATTTTAAATGGTTCTTATGCTCAAAAAGCATTGTATTTATAAAAATTAGGAACAAAAAAATTATGTCGATAAACATTATGTCAAGTAATCATTAGGATAACCGATTATTACTACAAACGTCATGGCATAAATTTAGGATTACAAACGTAATGGGAAGACAAGGGAGCCATTTTTAACGAATCTCAAAATGATCACGAACAATTTTCACTTTATACAACTTATCAACCAACCCGTTTCATTTTGAAACACCGACTTCAATTGTTGCCGCATCCATATTTCATAAAGGCTATCCTGGAACGGGTAACAGACGGTGAGAATTTACACTTCATTGACTCAGGTTTCCGTTTTACGAGTTCCAGGGTTGTCACTATTGGGACACGAAATTAAATAAATGTTAGGGACACTCTCACACAAATTGAACGGTTGAATAATGATTCGTGTAACAACTTTTTGTCTATTATTTGGTTTGTCTAATATCACTTGTCATAACTATTCACTTTTATAATTCTTTAGTATAAAATCACTCTTCGTATAATTTCCGTTGATCTAATTTGTATTTTGCATAATATCAGTTTGTATAATACTCATATTGTCTAAACGTCTACGTTTACGTGTACGTCTCCGCTACGCTCGTCATCGCACCTAACTTTTAATTTCCTTTTTTTGACACAAAAAAAAAAAAAAACTTATTCAGTAATCATTCTACCAAACAAGCATTAGGTAACATGATCATTTGGTATAAGAAAGATAACTTTGAATAGAGAATTAGGTATATTAATGGTTAATGGAGATTGTTTTTGGCCTTTGTAGTTTTTATCTTTATGAAAACGTACAATAGGTATGATGACTGGGTAAAGAAAACGAAATTCTATTTAGTCCGTCATTTCACGCACTTTTTCTTTTGTCAATCAAACAAAAAATTACAAAGATAAAGCGCGTCAAAGTTCGGGAGTGGGGGCTCGTGACGTTACTTCCGTGTAAAATTTTTTGATTATGTAAAAAAAAATACGTGTCCAATACTTTTTGATAATCTATCTGATCGACAAAGAAAAAAAAATGTCGTAATCCCTATTTTATCAATGGTGCCAACCCTAGCCCCACGTGCTGTTTTATCGCATCAGATTAGAAGGGTCCGGGTGAAACTTCACTTTATTTATTTTCGTTAATTTGATCGAAATCACGCTCCGGAATGGCACCTTTAAATCTTATTGCTAGGGATTTCAGGTTAAATTTACGGCCCCACTTTAATCCCTACTAATATTAAAAATAACCAACTAAGTAGGCTAATCGCGTCGTCAAACTTAATAAATAAACACGGTAGAAATGCTGCATTTAATTAAAGAATCCAACAACAACGGCTCATTCTTAATTTCAAATGATACTGTAAACATATTACAAATATTAAATTAGAAATTCAAATGTTTACGTATGTGACGTTCTCAATATAAAGGGACCTGGTGGAGGAAGGCAGTTACGCTCTTCTTATTCTTGTAACTATACGAATACTATGGTACCAGTTCTAAAACGGCGTAACCGCCTGCCTCCATAAGGTCCCTTTATATTGAGAACGTCACATATAAGCTATGAACTATGAACAGGGCTTTTTAAAGCCGTGGTAGCGTAATGGTTCTATGATGATGATGATGGGATAAAGGACAAAGGAGAGAATCGTGGGTTCGAACCCGGGCTCACACCTCTAAGTTTTTTGGAATTTATGTGCGAAATACAATTTGTAAATTTACCATGAGCTTTTTGGTGAACGAAAACATCGTGAGGAAACCTGCACACACCTGCAAAGAACAGTGACGGTGTGTGCGAAGTTCCCAATCCGCACTGGACCCGCGTGGGAACTATAGCCCAAACCCCCTCATTGTGAGTGGAGGCCTGTGCTCAGCAGTGGGACGTATATAGGCTGGATTATGTATATTAAAAATGCGAACGTGTGTATGTCCCTTGTCACCCAACTGCCGAGGAGGAGGGTAATGTATTAAGGTATGTATGTGTGTTTGTATGTATGGATCTTTGCTCCGTCGTAGAGGCTAAACGGATGGGCCGATGTCGATGAACAAGGAGTCATTAGATTCGCCTGAGCGTAGCGAGTGTCATTGGGTACTTTAAATAAATAAAAAATAAAACCGCCTTCAAAAACCCACTAAACAAGACTAAATAAAACCGGTTTCCTAGGAATTGCCTATTTGATGGGTCCGTAATAGGTACATGGAATATATCTAAGCCGGTGTCAAGTAGGTATACACAATAGCAATGTCACTCATGATTCTTGCCACCGGCTTCGATATATTCCATGTACCTTTAGGCACCCATCAAATAGGCAATTCCTAGGAAACCGGTCATTATTTAGTCTTGTTTAGTGGTTTTTTTGAAGATGGATTTATAATTTTTTTTTTTTTTTTTCGCTTTTTTCATTATTTTTTTTCGCTTTTTAGTGATACTAGTATATCACTAAATACAAAAAAAAAATGAACCGCATCGTCACGGGGTATCCATTTATTGTATACCAAAACCTTCTCCAGAATGTAACAAATACTTTTCTGAAAACCGCATCTAAATCGGTTCAGCCAAACGCGAGATAATCGCGGACAAACATACATACATACATACAAACATACGAATCAAACTGAGAACCTCCCTTTTTTTTGAAATTGGTTAAAAAACAAAATGGCGGGTTTGAATATAAAATGAAGTTTTGAAATACAAGTTCTTATCGCATAAACAGGACATCGACGTAAAATATTGCACGAAACCCTCAGCGTGCGCGCTTGGCCGAACCCAAGCCCCCAATAAATCCCTATCACATAACCACTGGGGTCCCGGAAGTTTTTCTTTTAAACTAAAAGGTCAAAAACAAATTTAATTACCCAAATAGTTGGAAAGGATCTAATACGATTTGGAGAAAGATAAATTCCAAATCTGGTTTTTACTGGTTAAGTTATATTCCAAATCTGGTTTTATACTGGTTTAGTTAATTAACGTTATTAGCGATTATAATACGTTGTTTACTTTAAATAGATTTAAAAAAAAAAACCTAATGCGAAAGTGAGTCTGTCTGTTACGTTTACGTGTAAACCGCTAAACCGATTTAGATGAAATTTGGTATGGATATAGTTAGAGTCCCGGAAAAGGACATCGGATACAAAAGTAAGGTTAAAAATATCCCGAAAAATTTAATAGTTCCTGAGGGAGCAGTGATAAACGACTTCTACGAGGACGAAGCCCGGCAAAAGCTAGTGCTTAATAAATTCATAAATGTGATGTTCTCAATACAAAGGGACCTTATGGAGGCAGGCGGTTACGCCGTTTTTAGAACTGTTATCATAGTATTCGTATAGTTACAAGAATAAGAAGAGCGTTACTACCATCCTCCATAAGGTCCCTTTATATTGAGAACGTCACAGTTTGTTTGTTAATTTATTCCGATTTCGCGGTGTCACGCCACTCATGCCTTCATATCGATAAACCCGCGATCCGCGCAGTTATTAATAGCTGTTCCCACGAGAACTGTCCAATTATCCAGTATATTATGTAAGCACCCTTTGTCTTCGGGTTTTAAACTAGTTGTCCCTTGTTCCAAAACTCACATTCGGTTGGAGGGTTAAACCATGAAAATGGAACACACATACATTTTTTTTTGACATTGCTGTAGCCTCTTTGGTAGTACGAGTACTGCCTAGCATACACGAGATAAAATTTGGCAGGTGCTAGGGAAATTAATAGATCTATTCCATATTCTAACGTAAGACTTAACGCTTAAGGTTTAAAATAAAAGGTATTTGTATTCCTGTATAATCTTTATGCCAAGAACTGGTGTTTCTTTCTTTCTTTCTAATCTTGTCTAGTACCCAAAGTAAAAGCCTTAAAGCTTAGTTTGGGACTAGGTCAAAGTGTGAGACGATTTCCTGTTTTTTTTTTTTTACATTAACTAGTAAATATAGTCTCATCCTTTATATCCATACAAAATACACAACATCAATTTCTTGGCTCTCATTTAACAACACTTATTCAGCCCGCGTCCATAAATTTACCCAAAACAACAATAAATTACCTTCTACTACCCAATCCGTGTAGTTACCCCGATAGGGGTAGTTACCCCGATTAGGGGTAATTTACCCCGTAGTGTTAACACGCTCGGGTGTTAATGAAATTTACATTCAAGTAGAAATGGATTGTATAAGAGATTTATTAAGATTGGAATAACCTTATCAGACCTTCAATGTTAGAATCTATCTTTTGTATCACTACATAGTACAAGGGCCGACATTAACAGAATATCATAATGAGGATGGTTCATACCGATTCTAAAAATTTATTGAATAGTATAAAACAAAGTCGCTTCCCGCCGTCTGTCCCTGTATGTACGCTTAGATATTTCAAACTACGCAACGGATTTTAATGCGGTTTTCACCATCAGTTAGATAATTTTTCACGAAAGGTTTATGTATATAATAGTATCCAGAGCGAAGCGAGGGCGGCACGCTATATAAAATATAAAAAAAATATATATAAAAAAAAAAAAAAAAATATAAAAATTGTAAGGGTACGTCGATCTAGTCGCCACCCGCCAGGTTGTAGTTTGCCACTTTTTTTAGATATTTTTTACTAGTTATAACAAAAAATAAAACCGCCTTCAAAAACCCACTAAACGAGACTACATAATGACCGATTTCCTAGTAATTGCCTATTTGGTGGGTGCCTTAGGTACATGGAATATATCGAAGTCGGTGGCAAGAACAAGAATCATGTGACATTGCTATTGTGTAAACCAACTTGACACCGGCTTGGATATATTCCATGTACCTAAGGCACCCACCAAATAGGCAACCTAGGAAACCGGTCATTAATTAGTCTTGTTTAGTGGGTTTTTGAAGGCGGTTTTATTTTTTATTAATTTCTCCGTCGCTCTCATACTCACTTATGCGAGTTAAACTGACTTTACACGAACCTGAAAATCTTTTTAAGAGCTATAATATTTACTTGTCTCGTAAGTACCTCGATGCCACACTCATCTATTTTCATACTAAACTAACTCCATACGTAGATTAGGGCATTGAATATTTGTATTAAATCCAAATACAGTTTATATTGTAACCAAAACACTATCTTTTGACCCCGGATTAAGCGCTTCCCTGACTGACCTGTTTCCCCGCAAAATTTTACTCACACTAGAACCGGTTTAAACCGGTTTTCACTGGAACAGCACCGGTTAATCCGGATTAGGGCTGCGCCAACGTTGAAAAATCAAACATTGGTTATTTACTGAACCGTAAAGCTTAGGTGGACTAAGTTAAGTACATTGCTAACATAAGATCGGTTTTTGTTTACCATTTGTTCTGTAAGCGTAGAAAAGTTAGTTACCACGTGACCCCCCCCTGCTTAACCGTATGTTTAAGTTATTTTCATTACGCGAAGCAATGTCTAATGTAGATATTTTATTAACTCTCGCATTATGGCGCTAAACTTGTATCTTTTATCATCATCATAATCATCATCATCAGCCGTGCGACGTCCACTGCTGGGCAAATGTTCTAATATCTACGTTTTGAAAACTTCTGCATACGCCATTGTACCCTATGTTTAATGCTGAGAGGGATCCTGTTCAACGTAATATCTTCTGTTTTTAATTATTATCTTTTTCCCGCTATTGTTATTCTTCTGTGTGCGTTAAATAAATATTTTCTATTCTATTCTATTCTTTAACGAGCCTGAGTTACTCCAGAGTTAACTTCGTCAACCAAACCAAAAACCACTCCCGCGAATACAATAAAATAACAAAATTTATTTTCACCGTATAGATGGATGGAAAAAATACTTGGCAGCGACCCGACATTTGAGAGCCACTGATCAATAGCCAGTCGGGTGCAATCAATCTTTTCCAATTCGTTTTACCTGTACAAAACCCTGTGTTCTGAACTAACGGGCCGCATAGATTCAGCAGCGCTTTTTTTTTTAAATCGTACATATTATTATACATTTAAAATACATAATAAAAACAAACTATGGTTGAACCCCTCAAAATAAATATTTAGTACAGAAGAATTGAGAACCTTCTCTTGTTTTGAAAAGTTGTGATTCGCAATTTAAAGTAACATTTTTTCCATCGCCCAACGGTTACCCAGAAGAGATCCTTAAAGGGACAAGTTTATAATCTGTACTTTCAAAAATGAAACTAATATTCTTGTTATCGAGGACTACTGATTCATCTTTATTATATTTAAGTATTACTCAAAACTTAATAAGTATTAGGGCGTTTTTCAAAAAAAGTGTACATCGTTAAGGAAAAATTAAGAAATTTTAATTTTTTCCAGTGCGTCACGAAAATTAGTCATACATTTTTATCGTTAATTTTCGTGACGAACCGGAAAAAGTAAACATTTCTTAAGTTTTCTTTAACCATGTACACTTTTTTTTGAAAAACGCCCAATATCCACCTTATAGCTTTCGCCACCATATTGCATACATCGTCCGTTTGCTAATTACCCCTTTTCAATTGTTTCAGCGAAACTTACAACGCCGGACAATACAACGGTCCACAACGATTTGTCTCTGACAATATCGCGGGCGGACCTGGGGGGCGAGCTGAAGTGCACCGTCATGTCAGACGCGCTGGATGAGCCGATTATGAAGCGGCTCAAGCTGGATGTTAGAGGTAAGTTTTAGCTACACTTGAGGCCGAGGAAAAAGGTTCGGGAAAAAAAAAATGACACATACATTGATTTTCGACTGTAAGGGAAATCTGCTATCTAAAAAAATCGTTAATAAAAATTCACTAAGGCTTTATAGGTAAGTATTAAAAAATGCAGACTATTAG
This sequence comes from Tortrix viridana, assembly GCA_963241965.1. Lineage (NCBI taxonomy): Eukaryota > Metazoa > Arthropoda > Insecta > Lepidoptera > Tortricidae > Tortrix > Tortrix viridana. The sequence continues at coordinate 813,501 of OY725197.1, forward strand.
TATAAGAGAGTTTGTAAAGATGTTAAGGTGTTCTGATATTGGTTGTACAGTGAAGCCTAAATAGTTCAAGGTAAAATTTGACACTCAAAATGTACTCTTTCTATGATTATTTCAAGGTCAACAAAATCATCGTCGGACCGCATTAGTATTATCTGCTAGACATAGGTCTCTCCCGTTATACACCAGTCATACCTTAGGGTACATCTCTAAACATAATATATAGATATTTATCTTATATTCACTTTGAGTGTCAAGGTCACTTACAGGGCAATAGAGAGGGCTATGCTCGGAATATCTCTGCGTGATCAAATCAGGAATGAGGAGATCCACACGAGAACCAAAGTCACCGACATAGCCCTAAGAATTGCTAGACTTAAGTGTCAGTGAGCGAGCACATCGCTCGCAGAACAGATGGCCGCTGGGGCCGAAGAGTTCTCGAGTGGCGTCCGCGTACCGGAAGACACAGCATGGGCAGACCTCCAACAAGGTGGACCGACGACGTAGTTAGGGTTGCGGGAAACAGGACCGGTCCTTGTGGCAAACCTTGGGGGAGGCCTAGTCCAGCAGTGGACGTCTTTCAGCTGAAATGATGATGATGATGAAAATATTCACTTAAAGCATTCTAAGGAAAACATTGACGAATATCAAGAATATTATATATTATTATTATTATTTATTATTATTATTATTTATTACTATTATTATTATTATTATTATTTATTATTATTATATTTAGTTGGTGACCCTGCCTACGAAGCTAGCGGTCCCGGGTTCAAATCCCGGTATGGACAAATAGTTGTATGATGAGCGCGAGTATTTGTTCCTGAGTCGTGATGTTTTCTATATATTTAAGTATGTATTTCTCTATATAAGTATATATATCGTTGCTTAGTATCCATAGTAAAAGCCTAGACCTTAGTTTGGGACTAGATCAATTTGTGTGAGATTGTCCCTGATATATTTTTTTTATTATTTTTTATATAAAGAATATTAAAAAAATCTTGATATTTGACAGTTGACTTATGCGGTGAGCTGTAACAAATGCGTTTCTAAGCTAGCCTCGTTATTTTCATTATCAGGGATTATTCCCCGGCGGCCCGTTTCGTTGCTCACGAAGTGTACACTGAGATAAAATTTAAAAGATTTATGTTCACCACCAGACACGACTTTTGCGACGTATTTGTTTAAAAAACCGGTCAAGTGCGAGTCGGTCGCTCACCGAGGGTTCCGAATTTAAGTCCGTACTTCAAAAATATCGTTTTCTCAAACATGCTCAGATAGGATGGCATTTCTTTTGAAAAACGAAGACGCGAAGGGCCTCATTTTCTTCCTAGGAGTAAAATAAATGTATCAAAACCCATTTTTGTCCGCTGAGTTTTTTTTTTTAAAGTGCTGTCAAATGCATACAGAATAGAAAGGACCAAGAAATAAATCTCATACAGCCAAGGCAACTGCTCAGTGCGTGTGTTTTCTTCTTTTTAAATTTCTTTAAAATTGTCTATGGTTAGAAAAAAAAATTAAAAACAAAAACTTATTGAAATTTAAACGTAGAACTTACTGTTGTTGTGTAAAAGCTACAAACATCAAGTCCTCGGCACTTCACGGTATTAAATTTGAATTCTATTGCTGTCAATATTATGTAAAATTCTACAAGTGTGAAATGGTTGAATTGGATCCTTTTCCCTAAGTTACGTCCATTTGTCTACCACAAGCCCTGAAATATCAACATCTCAAATTCAACAGACAAACATTAATGTTCCTGGAAAACCCATAACAATTTCGTTTACAAATTGTCCTAATATGATTAACATCACTTTTAATATTAATTTTACTTTTTACAAATATATTTGTATCATTTCCTCACATGTTTGAGAAAAACATTATATATGCCTCGGCGGAAACGGGGGGATTGCCTGACTCGTATTTTAGCAGGCCTCGCTATTGCTCGGCCTGCTAATCACCTCGTCAGGCAATCCCTTACTTTCCGCGCCTAGGCAATAATGTACTATTTATTTTTCTCGTAAAATTTAAGTTAGGAATTTTTCAGATATTTCGGTTCATAAACTTAAAGGTAAACGTATGCCTGGTGTCGTATCCGTCCGTATACAAAGCATACGAAAAGTACAAGTCTCCGGCAGATAAAGGTTAATAAGATAGATTAGTATAATAGAGAATAAATGAAAACAAATAACACCAACCAAAGTACACTACGAGTAAATAAAACGCGCAGATAACGCGTAACAATCAGTTCTCGCTAATCACCCGGATCTAAGTTCACACTAATCTCACATTCCTAGTTCTAGCCCCCACTAGTTCACAATCGGGCAATAAGACTCGTTCCTTATCCGTGTAATTACCCCATTAATAACCCCAGTATCTTCTTAATGAAAATTTATTCCGAGGCGAAATTAAACTGGAAAAAGTCGATGTTAAGGGGCAGTGTAGTCGAGTTGGTAATTTTACACATAACTTTATTAACTGTTTTTTTTTATAATAGACTAGCTTTTCCCTCGTGACTTCGCCTGCGGAGAGTCAGTACTTTCGTTCAACCTTGAAAGTTTATTCTAAATGTTGGTGAAAGGTTTTTTTAAATCGCTCCAGTAATTTTGAGTTTATTCGTTACAAATATACAAATATGTCCTCTTTATAATATTAGTGTAATATCTGTCTTAGACACATTTTTTTTTTTTTATTTAAGTTAAGTAGTTTTTTCTGTTGTATATATTCTTTTGTGTCGAATTCAAGTATTTTAGCTCTGAAAACATGATGAATGAAATAAAAAAAAATATCGATAAAAGATGTTGAATTTTACTCAAACACCTTGATATATGAACGTCAAATTTTTTCTGAAATTATTGTTGTGTTAGCTCTATCATAACACAAACGCATTCCTCAAATGATTTGCTTATTCAAAGAAAAAATACTTAGTATAATATATTTTGACTATCATATTATTGTCCCTAAGTGTATTTATTTATTAGTTACTCTTACTAGCTTCTGCCCGTGACTTCGTCTGCGTAGAATCAGTATTTTCTTCATCCCACTGATTGTTTTCGGGATAATTAGTTATTGTGTTAGGGTATAAGCTACCACCATTCCAAATTTCATTCAAATCCGTCTATTCGCTTTATCGTGAAGACGTAACAAACATACGAACAAACAAACTTATTTATAATATTAGTAGTATGTAACCATTTCCTCTTAACTGAGACGTACAACTCGACTAAACAGATAATAAAAGGCAATGGACTGCAAATAATCACGTTTTATTCTACGGACACAGCGACAAATGGGCTCTCTTTAAAAAAGATCATTCCATCTCATTCAATCCAATGTCTACTTAAGGAGCCACTTTTTAATACAAACAAAAACTGCGCGGTTCCCTTTAAAAAATGATCATTCCAACGCGACCAATGACGCTTTTCGGAGACAGTTTTTGATACAGTTTTAAACGTCTAGGATTCAACTGGTTTTCTTTGTTGATCTTTATGATTCTTGATAATATTTTTTTCTTTGTACTCCATTTTCTTTTGTTGGCGTTCTTACGGTTATTTTGTCACAATTAATTTTGTTTTATCTTAAAGAGAGTTGTTGCTTTTTAGAGCCTTTACAAGTAGTTTGGTACAATTAACTTGTTTTGTTTTTAGGGTTCCGTATCTAAGGGTAGATAGTAAAATTCTTCGAGCGTTTCAACCGATCTCATTCCTCTGGTCGCATTAATGTCGAAATTCCTGTAGCTTTGGGTGCTATTTTCGGTTATCTTGTAGTGCCTTGACTTACAGGAAATTCGACATTAATGCTGGATTAGTGTTATAATGCCAACGCCTTTGCTCTTCTGCTTTACTTTTTTAAATTTTAAACCGTACTAGGTAATTAAAATCAAATACATAATAAATCAAATTAATTAAGTTTTGCGTATTTTTTTTTATATTGGGATAAGAACCTACGACCCCTTAACACACCATGCCAAGTCTACAACCTTTAAAACAAAAACATTTGTATTTTGTCACATTGCGTCACAGCTTTTTTGATATTTTTTTTAATTATTATACAAACGAAAGTGGGTTTGTTAATTTTGTTCTTACGATGCAACGCTTGAACTGATCAGAATGAAACTAGGTATAAAGTTAGTTTTCACCTCACCAGCTCGGCAAGGCTTTCTTTGTCGGTCGAAATCTGCGCGCAAAAGTCCACTTTAACCGCTAGCGTGGAAAGTAATGTTGGTGCTGTGCGCGGAGGAGGCGCCACTGATGTGGTGTTCGTGCAATTGTTTTTGTCTTCCTCGCTACATTGAGGTGAAAAATTGTGTGTTTCGCACGGCAGCAAAATTATTTGGGTTTCGAGGCCTTAAATCCCTCGTTGAGCTCAGAATTCTATTTTTGAATCACTCGCTAGTTTTGTGATTCAATTTTAGAACCCGTTGCTAACTCGGGATTCAATACTGCTATGTTATTCTGTTGACACATCGTCGTTCAGTTCTACTCAGTCGATGAATAGCCGGCGAATTTACGTCGTCCGTCAAGGTGGGTAAATGACATTCAACTGCCTGCACATTCATTTACCCACCTTGACGGACGACGTAAATTCGCCGGCTATTCATCGACTGAGTAGAACTGAACGACGATGCGTTAACAGAATAACATAGCTGGCTTTCGCGCCAAATAACTTTGCAGTCTTGCATAACAAAACTATTATATCCCGTAAATGGTAACAGGATATTTTTTTATCCTAATCTGACGGCCTCGCGCGCAGAAGCCTTACTTATTAACGTATAATATTTTCTCATAAATGCATAATTCTGTTCACCTTCATCTGTTAAATTAATTAAATTCAACACAAATTCAACAAACCTATCGCCCCGTCTACAACATCGTAAGATAAAGTAACATCGGCATTCCTAACCAATATCAACTAATATTGTATATTAATAGTGTCCCGACAATATTGGCTATAAAGCGAATAGTTCACTGAGTCTGTTTTAAGGGCCAACATTGTAAATAAAGCGTACCCTTGTAGCACCTCTAGAGTAGACCTTTTTAGGGTTCCGTAGTCAAACTACGAACCCTTATAGTTTCGCCATGTCTGTCTGTCTGTCCGTCCGTCCACGGCTTAGCTCAGAGACAACTTTTTACTACTAAGAGTAGTAAAAAGTTGTAAGTATAATTTGTGACGTTCTCAATATAAAGGGACCTTATGGAGGAAGGCAGTTACGCTCTTCTTGTTCTTGTAACTATACGAATACTATGGTAACAGTTCTAAAAATGGCGTAACCGCCTGCCTCCATAAGGTCTCTTTATACTGAGAACGTCACATTTGTAATTATAGTTGAAAACATTTTTTTAGGCTACCTCCCTCTACACGTAAAGTGGGGATGTTTTTGTTTCTCTCGTCTATCCCATAGTGTGGGGTGTCGTTGGATAGGTCTTTCAAAATATAGTGGGTTTGTGCAAACAACTTTTTGATTAAAGGGTCCGTTTATGAAATATTAAGCTTTAAAGTGCTAACTTACAAATACTAAAAATCTGAAAAAATATCTTAAATGAAAGCGCATATAATGAATTTAAAAGGAAAACTATCACGAATAAGTAGAGAACATTAGTTCTCGAGTTACAGACGATTAAAATGTTTATACCTACCAAAAATCAGCTAAGAAAAGGTTGAATAGAAAATTAGCTAACATTTTTTTTTTTTTGGAGATTGTTGTTTGTGTTTGTTGTAATGGCGACGGAACCCTATACTAAGCATGGTCCAACATTGCTTTTCCCCGATTTTTTACCATTTTTGTACGGAACCCTAAAAAGATCTGAAAGAATACATTCTTTGAGACACTTTATTGTCTCTAGACAATAAAGTGTCTCAAAGAATGTATTGTAGGATTTTCTAAAATCCTTTCTGTCCATACATATTTATCAAGTCATCCCAAATCTTCAAAATGGTCAACAACTCTCCAAATAGTGAAAAAGGTTAAGTTAAATCAAGAAATATAAATTGCCCTTTGCGTCTGTTACGAACTTACGAAGTACGTGAACAAAGAACACGTTTTACTTTGAGTTCTGATGTCTCTTTATTTATATAACTAATGGCTTTATTACTTGTCCTTGCGTATTTTTTTAATCCCTGACGCAAAAGGGGGGTATTTCATCATTTTATCGAATTTCACTTCATTGATCGTATCATTTCATCGAAAGCTAATTTCTGCTGAAACCTTATTGTTTTCAGGTTATCTTAAGCATGGGTTACGTAGGTTAGGTTAGACCTGTGATCACCAAAAAATTATAACTCCTGCACGTGGAAATGCCTGTCGATGAAATGAAAATTTTGCGAAATTATACGTTCGATGAATGGTGTTTCGATAAAGTAATAGCTACCCCAAAAAGGGATAACGGATATATATATTTTTTTTTTTTTTCATTTGTGCTAATTAAGCCCTTTAATTTGACACCCCACACGGCATGATTAAAAAAAATGTTTTTTTAGTTCATGACTTTATATCTTCTAGAGGGCGCTATATTCAATTTAATGTGACGTCACATAGCCAGTGGACCATTAAAACGCTACCAACGACACCCCATTTGCCAGAAAAGTAGTTTAAAAGTTATGAGGGAACAGATGAACATACATACCGGTCAAAATCTAACCCACCTTTTTGCTTCGCCGTAGTCGGGTAGAAATTGTGACATACATAGAGACTTACGGACCTAGTTTGACTACGGAACCCTAAAAACAATAAAATAAAGGTAACTTTTTTTCGTTACCTCAACTCTTTAGTTACTTCCGTCATCTCAAAAGGTACAAAGGGATACAAATAAGCGGGAATAGGAAGGAATAAACACTGGAATATATATTCTCGCAAACGTGGCCAATCATCAAGGCTGAGGACCACGCAGGGTCCATGATGAAAGCTCTGAGCGGTTTCAGGAACTAGCGGATGATATGACGTTCTCAGTATAAAAGGACCATATGGAGGCAGGCGGTTACGCCGTTTTTAGAACTGTTACCATAGTATTCGTATAGTTACAAGAACAGGAAGAGCGTAACTGCCTTCCTCCATAAGGTCCCTTTATATTGAGAACGGCACATATCTTTTCTATACCCAAGCAGCACAAAAGCTGTGTAAGAGCTTATACAGCAATTTTTATCATTGTAAACCCCATACAAAATAAAAAAATCCATGATAAAATAACATTTAGTTTCACCCTTATTCGTTTTGTTTCACTTTATCGCTGGACACCCTGTATTAACTCTAGTTTCAGCATTTTAAGGGCTGTATAAACTGTTATACAGCTTGTGTGCTACTTGGGATATTCTCTTCTTTATAGAGCCAGATTAAAACAAGACAAAGCGAAAATATATTATTATTATTTTCTGAGAGAGGGATGCAACGAGCATGCCTGTTACCTGCGGGCTTAGAATGCATGCACGAGACAAAATTTTACAGGTGCTAGGGAAATGAATACATCAATACCATATTCTAGAGTAAGACTTAACGCTTAAGGTTTTCTTGATAAACTCAACGCTATAAAAAAGTGAAAATCGCTATAGTTACTTAGTAATAACAGGTAATAAGAGTCAGGGCAAGACGCTTTTATTTTAAACCTTAAGCGTTAAGTCTTACGTTACAATATGGAATAGATGTATTCATTTCCCTAGCACCTGTCAAATTTTATCTCGTCCATGCGTTTTCATTCATTGAGTTTGAATCCAATTTGACGTGGCTTGAATTAAATACTTTGTTATCTGATAAATAATACTAGTTACGTCACAATAATATTCTATATTATAGAATACCAAAAAAAAGCCGTGGTAGCCTAATGGTTTGACCTGGCGACTCTTAAGCAGAGGGTCGTAGGTTCGAACCCGGGCTTCACACCTCTAAGTTTTTCGGAATTTATGTGCGAAATATAATTTATACCATGAGCTTTTCGGTGAAGGAAAACACACACCTGCAAAAGCAATTTGACGGTCTGTGCGAAGTTCCCAATCCACACTGGGCCCTCGTGGGAACTATAGCACAAACCATCTCATTGTGAGTGGAAGCCTGTGCCCAGCAGTGGGACAATATATAGGCTCGATTATTTTAATATATTATTATTATAAAATACCCTCAAAACAAGCATAGCAATACCTACTAAATACATAGATTTGGACGCTGACTAATTTGTAAGCGTTCCACTCGGGCCGCAGTCTAAATAATGGGGTGGGCGGGTCAATTACAAGCGCTCTGATTGGCCAGACGGCATCCATATACGCGTTACTGACCCTACTAATTGAACAGAATTATTTTCCTGTTATGATTTACGGGGTTTATGGGAAAATATAGTGCGAAATGGGATACCGTTGACGACACGTAGTCTTTTGTTTTGTGAAACAAAAGAAGGGTATATTATTTTGTGAATTCAATGCTGCAATGGATGTTGTATCTCCCAGTTCCATATTTCACTAATGTGACATTGACAGGTGACATGTGACATTTCAGTGTACATTGCAATTTATGAAAATAATTGATGTAGACACTCGTCTAATTTTAATTGTATACCGAATTGTCACATGTCACCTGTCAGTGTCAATTTCGTAAAATTGGGCGCTGGTGTTAGCGTTAAAAGAGACAAAAGAAACGTAAATGACTTTACTATCTCAGCTTAAACTACTATAAATTCTCAAGTTAATAAATTTCTTTTTGTACAATCCCTTTTATTTCAATAGATCTATTTCATTTTATTTATTTCAACCTATTTTGTTATTTGGTCCATTAATTGACTGCGGGCTTAGCATGCATGCACGAGATAAAATTTAACAGGTGCTAGGGTAATTAATACATCTATTCCATATTCTAACGTAAGACTTAACGCAAAAAAGTAAGAGTGAAAAAAAAGTGAAAAGTGGTAAAATAAAAGTGTCTCGTCTTGATAACATCGCTATAAAAATGTGAAATTCGCAATAGTTGCTTAATGATTAAAGGTAACAAAAGTCAGGATGAGACACTATTATTTTAAACCTTAACCGTTAAGTCTTACGTTGGAATATGGAATAGATGTATTCATTTCCCTAGCACCTGTCAATTTTTATCTTGTCCATGCATGTTGCCCACTGGTAATATAAATAGTATTCAATTTCAAAAGATTGAAGTAATGACTTGGGTGTGTCTTCTGATTACACCTATTACAGGATGATAAAAAAAGCACTTTGGTCCTTCGAGCCGGATATGACCGTCATATGTCGCCATGATTGCCAATTTTCTGGTCGTTTTGTGAAAAAAGTTAACAAATATACTTACTTATAGACATGTAATGTTTATTTAAAATATACTTCCTATGTTCAGTTTTATCTTTAAATATTAATAAAAACTAAAATCTTGATTGATGGATGTTTGTTGCTCAATCACGCCAGAACGGCTCAACGGATCTGGATGAAATTTGGCACAGATAGATTATAGTCTGGAATAGCACATAGGCTACTTTTTATCTCGAAAAATGGACAGTTCCTGAGGGAGCAGCGATAAACTACTTCTAAAAAATGTTCTTTCAAGCATATTTCTTTATAGAGATATATTATTTATCATTCATTAACATACAAAAATTACTTCAAAATCCATCACTTTATCATTGAGTACAGCAAATAATACAAATCACCCTGTATAAGTTTTCCGCATCGTGACCGAAAAAGCAAAGTGGATTATTCTCAAACCCTTCGACATGTCTCGACTGTATCGCCCCCCCCGATATTGCAAGGTGGTAAAACTCCCGACCTCCATTAGTTTTAGTGTTGGGACACGTTTTATCGATGAGCCGTGACGGTCCGATAGAATTTTAGTTCAAGTTGAATTTTCGGTTAACGGGTTTGTAGTTCAAAGATAAATCAGGATTGGTTTTGTTGTTGATATCTGTTTTTATTATACATATTTTTGAATACTTATATGGTGGCAGCAAATTTGGAATTTCCAACAGTTAATTTTGAATAGTTCCCGTTTGAATAATGGGATGAAATTTGAAATAAAGGTGTTATGGAGCTGATCTGATGATGGAATCGTAAGGTGAAAACTTGACATTAATCCATTGAATTTAGATGATAACTGTAATACCTATTAAATAAATAAAAGCCCGATAAAATTGGGTCCAATATTTCCAAAGATCTTATATGGCTTAACGGACTTTCATTAACTCTTGATTAAGTTACCTTTCAAACAAAAAAATCGGGCAAGAGCATGTCCGTCCATGCTAAGTGCAGGGTTCCGTCGCCATTACAAATATAAATATAGTGCACCAGTAAAAGAGCGTATCTTCATAGCACTTACGTCCTTTTGTTGAGAAGCGCAGTTTTTTGGCCATAACTCAAAAACGGTATATTCGATCATGTTGAAAATAATTTTCGTTTAAAGTATTTATAAAGCGTTACCTTTGTAATTTTTTTCATATTTTTTAGACTTACAGTTTAAAAGATAAACACAATTTATGCAGCTTTCGGAGCCTAAAGCCTTGTTTTTGGAAAAACTGTCGAAAGATGAGCCACACGTTGATGTTTGCTAAAAAAAAATTCAGCTTCTGTTACATGTGTAGAGTGCCCCCCGTAGAAATATTTGAATAATAATAAATAAATAAATATCAGGGGACAATCTCACACAAATTGACCTAGTCCCAAACTAAGCTCTAGGCTTGTACTATGGGTACTAGACAACGATAAACATACTTATACAGAGAAATACATACTTAAATACATAGAAAACATCCATGACTCAGGAACAAATACTCGCGCTCATCACACAAATATTTGTCCATACCGGGATTCGAACCCGGGACCGCTAGCTTCGTAGGCAGGTTCACTACCAACTAGGCTAACCGCGTCGCGTCGTTTATTTTTGCTATTTAACTACCAAACTAAGTAGCGGCTTATACAGACACCTATACTCCAAATTTCATCAATATACATCTTGTAGTTTTTGAGTAAAATGCCTGTGACACACGGACGGACGGATGGACATGACGAAACTATAAAGGTTCCGTTTTTGCTATTTTGGCCACGGAACCCTAAAAAACTAAATCAAATTAATCCGTTTAGGAGCTACGACACCACAGACAGATACACGGATACATAAACACATAAGTAGTACTATTGTCTTAAGTTTTATTTAAAAAATAACTACCTAACTGTTGAGTTTCTTGCGGCGCTTCTCAGCAGTGGTCTCCTCTTGGGAAGCGCTGGTAGATTTTGACGTGTAGTGCCCGTGCGGCCTACTTACTGAATAAATATATTTTATATTTTTTTTATCATATATACACACGTTAATTTTTTGAGGTTAAAAATTATTTCGACTGAAACTTACGTCATTTAATATCGATATATATCGATATTTCCCCTCACTACCCCGCCACTTATTAGCTATACATTCTCCAAATTTATTGGCCGGTCGAAAATTGCCCGGAGCGAGTAACTGATGGGTTAATGTAAGTGTAGAGTACTACTCTGTCAAGAAAGTACCGGGAAAAGATCAATAATACACAAACTGTTTGTTAATCATCCAAATTTATTTTATCACCTTCAAAGTATGCTCCTTCAGAAACGATACACTTACGCCAACGAATAATCCAATCATCAAAACATTTTTTAAACGCTGTTTCCGGAATTGAATTCAGTTCTCGGCGCAAATTCTCCTTTATGTCTTCTACCGATTGAAAACGGGTGCCACGAAGTGGTAATTTGAGTTTAGGAAAAAGAAAGAAGTCGGCAGGAGCCATATCTGGTGAATATGGTGGTTGCTCGATGGTATTTGTTGAGTGTTTGGTCAAAAATTCTTTCACAATGATGGCCTTGTGCGAAGGCGCATTATCGTGGTGCAAAATCCAAGAATTTTCATTCCACAAATCTGGCCTTTTTCGTCGAATTTGCTCTCTTAAATGCCGCATAACGCTCAAATAATATTCTTTATTTACCGTTTGACCTTCCGGCAAGAATTCCGAGTGCACAACACCGCGATAGTCAAAGAAAACAGTCAACATGACTTTGACTTTTGATCGACTTTGGCGTGGTTTCTTCGGTTTCGGTTCAGTTGGAAGGCGCCACTCCGAAGCTTGTTGACTAGTTTGCATGTCAAACTCGTAAACCCACGTCTCGTCACCAGTAACAATGCGTTTCATGAATGTTGGGTCGGAATTGACTCGTTCTAGCATGTCCTCAGCGACTCTCATGCGATTGAGTTTTTGGAGAAAATTCAGGTCTTTTGGGACTAGCCGAGCGGTAACATGTTTCATACCCAAATGATTAGTTAAAATAGTACGGATCGACTCGTGAGATACAGAAAGTTCGGCGGCTATCTCTCTCAAAGTTGAATGAGGATTTTCAGTCACTATTTCCTTCACTTTTGCGATGTTAACTTCAGTTGCAGACGTTGATGGCCTACCAGAGCGAGGCAAATCTTCCATCACATCTCGACCGCTTTTGAACGCTTTGTACCACTCATAAACACGTGTTTTTGATAAAGTCGAATCACCGTAAGCCTTCTGTAACATTTTCAGTGACTCCGAACACGAAATTCCATTGGCGATGCAAAATTTAAGACAAACTCTTTGTTCAATGTTTTTGTCCATTATGAAATTCGCAATACACACTAGATATGATATAACTAAAAACAGCACTGTATTTAATATAAATAACAGATGCAACTCAAACTCCGCGCCAAAATAGAAAACAGTTGTGCCAATCTAACAACAACAAAAAAAACAAAAATTTGAATTTGGAACCATAAACAAATCATCCATTCCCGATACTTTGTTGACTGAAGGTATAGAGACAGGGAAATTGACAGGCTCTTGAGAAATCGACGGTGCCTTCTATAAGCACTTTAAGTTTTAAAGTTCCGTGTTTGAGTTTATAAGTATATATTGCCTTGGGATACTCTTAGCTGTTACCATATTAGGATTTACCTTGTTATATTTAAATTAAATTTTATAGTATGAATTAATTTGTTAAGGTCACACAAATGGCAATAGAGAGGGCTATGCTCGGAATATCTCTGCGTGATCGAATTAGGAGTGAGGAGATCTTAAGAATTGCTAACTTAAGTGGCCGTTGGGCTGAAGAGTTCTCGAGTGGCGTCCGCGTACCGGAAGACGCAGCGTGGGCAGACCTCCAACAAGGTGGACCAACGACCTGGTTAGGATTGCGGGAAACCGATGGATGCAAGCGGCGCAGGACCGGTCCTCGTGGCAAACCTTGAGGGAGGCCTATGTCCAGCAGTAGACGTCTTTCGGCTTCTAAATAAATGTTCAAGATTTCCAGAAAACGACAATACTTCAGCAAAAAAAACTTTCGGCTAACCAAAAACTTTTAAATTCAAATTAATTTATTAAAAACTGTCAGTAGAAAAATAACTAGATTTAGCCAGTTCATTAGTATACTATAGTAGTTGGAGTTAGTACAAGTATACATTAATACAACTATACAATCTATTACGTTACAAATAGATTGTATAGTCCTGTTAATTAACACTACCGTCCCTGATTTCGCTATTTCGTTATACAAAGTGATAGTCAATGTCGCCCAATTTTCGATCTCAACGTCCCCGGACTAATTTATCAGTGGTTTAGGGTTTATTAACCGATAAGGGTCGCCGGGGAGGGAGGGGTTGAGGCATATACGTCTGCGACGGATGAATATGAGCTATATACAGGGTGAACAATACAAATAGATTATAAAGGGGGAATTTGAAACTATTACGTTTTAAGAAGATTGTGACGGCTTTCCATACAAACGGCGGTAACGTTTTCCACCCCCTAAATGTTTAAACCGATTTCGACCAATTTATTATATTTTTTTCATATTTTTATGTGTGGTCGTATTTATGTTTAAGGAGATTTTTTAAAATATTGGTTGTAAATCAAAAAGTACGTCACGGAAAATTATAAAAAAAATAGTTTTAAAATGTGCAGATTGAGCCCTTTCACGCCACCTCACTTACTATAATCAAATCACTTTCATTTTTCAACCCCCCATTCTAAACCCTTTTTTAATTATTTATAAAATTAATTTCATATTTTATTACTAGAAACAGATGCGGGCAAGCATATTATACAACTATGCCAAATTTCAAGTTGATAGCTTGTGTAGTTGCTGAGAAAAATTGCTGTGACAGACAGACAACGAAGTCTCACCATAAGGGTTCCTTTTTTACCATTTTGGTACGGAACCCTAAAAATACTATTAATAAATACGACTCCCTAATTTGGTCGGGTTAACAGGCCGCTAACTCCACTCCAGTTCACAATGTATGAAGCCTTTAACATACAACGACAAATTCCCGAAAAAACTTTTATACGCACTTATTGTATCTTCTCCACGGCGGCAGATGATTGTCCCCGACGATCCCGGCCGGGAAATATCTGTCTATTGCCGGGAATTCCCGTGGGACGGGAAAAAATGCTAGATCAGTAACTATTTTATGTCTTTCGGATTCGGTACGGGCGATGCCGCGTTTAGAACAAGACAAGTTAAGTACTTGCATTTTCTATTTCAAATGTAGGAATTTATGTAGAAATTTATCCTGCTATTGTTATTCTGTTAACAGACAGACGACCAGCTGCGATACCAGCGACTAAATGAATGTGCAGGCAGTTGAATGTCATTTACCCACCTTGACGGACGACGTAAATTCGCCGGCTATTCATCGACTGAGTAGAACTGAAAGACGATGCGTTAACAGAATAACATAGCTGCATAATTATTTGCTTGTCAAATAGCATTTGGTTTTCGATCATTTTGGTGATCATCAATCATTTTGGTGATCATCAATCATTTTGGTGATCATCAATCATTTTGGTGACCAAAAAAACTTAATTTTATAGATGACTGGACTTCTTTATGCAGTGCTTTTTCTACGCAACGTTGGTCTTGTTCCGTCTTGGAGACGGTCTATTTCCGAATTGTACATTTATGACTTGAATTTGTATTTGAAATGACCATACTTAGTCAAAAACATCATCATCATCATTATTTTCTAAAACACGTTTCCAAATATCTCCATAATGTACAATTCTACTATAATCTAGCGGCTCGGACGCCCACTTAACCACTAAGCCCGTTCCATCCGCTAAACCTCAGCTACTCGACAAGTTCAAACACAGCACAGGTCCCGTACATTACGACCCTTCCTCGAAGAAGTTCAGATAGGATTGTACTTCAGGGACGGTGGAAGGCGAACTTTTTTTATTTCCTATTAGACACGAATTGGTCCGTCGACAGATTTCTGACATTATTGTTTGAAGTCAATGTCGAACTGTACTTTTTCACTTCAGTGTCCATCATACTCGGCTTCTCTTTCTTTCAGTTCTTCAATATATTGAAGAACCATAAGGGCCAGCCAAGATGGGTGCAAAATAGACAAAATGTATGGAATTTACATAAGCGGCTGACACGACTAGCCCCCTAGCATGCAAGCACGAGATATTCGTCAGGTGCTAGGGAAATGAATACATCTATTCCATATTCTAACGTAAGACTTAACGCTTAAGGTTTAACATAAGTGTCCCGTCTTGATAAAATCGCTAAGAAAATGTGAAAATCGCTATAGTTGCTAAGTAATAAAAGGTAATAAAATTCAGGACGTGACACTTTTATTTTAAACCTTAAGCGTCTTACGTTAGAATATGGAATAGATGTAGATATTCATTTTCCTAGCACCTGTCAAATTTTTATCTCCTATGCATGCTACGCCCACTGTACAGTTTGTGACGTAGAGACCTCATCGTGTTGTTTATAATTATTATTCCTAAACGTTACTTCTTATAAGTTGCGTATTATTATTCACTAGCCTAGCACAAAAAAGCCGTGGTAGCCTAATGGTTTGACCTGCCAACTCTTAAGCAGAGGGTCGTGGGTTCAAACCCGGGCTCGCATCTCTAAGTTTTTCGGAATTTATGTGCGAAATATAATTTGCAAATTTACCATGAGCTTTTCGGTGAAGAAAAACATCGTGAGGAAACCTGCACACGTCAGCAAAGCAATTTGACGGTGTGTGCGAAGTTCCCAATCCGCACTGGGCCCGCGTGGGAACTATAGCCCAAACCCTCTCATTGTGAGTGGCGGCCTGTGCCCAGCAGTGGGACGTATATAGGCTGGATTATTATTATTTTATTATTTATTCACTAGCCTTTGCTCGCGACTTCGTCCGCGTAGAAATCATGTATCGCTTTTCCCCAGGGAACTATAAAATTTCCCGGGATGAAAAGTATTTGTCAATCCAGGGTAAGGACTATTTATGTGCCCAATTTCATCCAAATCCAATCAGCCTGTATGCGGAATTGAAACACAAACATACAAACTTTCACATTTATAATAACTAGTGACCCGTTCTCGCTTCGCTCCGGGTACTATTATATTCATAAACCTTGAAAAATTATCTAACTGATGGTGAAAACCGCATCAAAATCCGTTGCGGAGTTTGAAAGATATAAGTACATACAGAGGGACAGACGGCGGGAAGCGACTTTGTTTTATACTATGTAGATAGGTACCTCTAATTCAATAACTACTCTTTAGAACACAAATCATAGTTAAAAAAAACCTTATTGCTGTAAAAAAGCCGGTCAAGTGCGAGTCAGACTCGTGCACCGAGGGTTCCGCACAAACTTGTAGGTATGCAAGTAGTTTGTAAATCACGGGAATCTAGTGTCGAAGATTTTTCCCTCTTTTTCCGAGTTTTCCCTTGGAGCCGTGAAAAAGTCAAAAGCTTCTAAGCTAACGCAATCTAAAGATACGGCCGTTTATGCCGCATATTTAAGGGAATCTTAAGGGAATCAAAACCTATAGGGTACTTCCCGTTGACTTAGAATCATGAAATTTGGCAAGAAGCAATGTCTCAGAGCACAAGTAAAGGAAAAAGCCGGTCAAGTGCGAGTCGGACTCGCGCACCGAGGGTTCCGCACAAACTTGTAGGCATGTAAATAGTTCGTAAATCACGGGAATACAATGTAAACAAGTCCAGTATAAACTGACACGCAATAAGTATGCTCTTTCGTACTTAGTAAGTGTCAGTTTATACTGGACGCTTTTTTTATGTCATGTAACTACAAATTAATGGTTTTCGGGTTTTTTACTTTCCTTGTGCTATAAGACATTGCTACATGCCAAATTTCATGATTCTAAGTCAACGGGAAGTACCCTACAGGTTTTGATTCCCTTGAGATTCCCTTCAATATGCGGCATAAACGGCCGTATCTTTTGATTGCGTTGACTTAGATTTTTTCACCGATCCAAGGGATTGCAGACTTAAGTATTTGATATGAATTTCAACTTGATACCTTCACGCGTTCCAGAGAAAAAGGGCCTTGACAGACACACAGACAGAAAGACAGACAGACAGACCTTCCTTTTTTCCTTCAGAGGGTTCCTTTTTTTGAGGTACGGAACCCAAAAAACAATTGAATTTCAACGTTGACTTTTTCTGCATTTACGTCGTTGTTAGAGGTGGTGTGATGTGATAGTTGATCCTCGTGTTTGTTGCAGTACCCCCCGGCAAGATCGAAATCAATGGAGTAGGCGAGCACATGACGCAGGGCACGCTGGTGACGCTCATGTGCGTCGTCTCCGGCGCAAGACCTGCGGCCACGGTGGAGTGGTACAACGGAACCGCGCTGTTGGACCCAGCCCAACAGAACATGCAGGTAGGTGATGTCAAGATTGATAGGAAATAAGAGTTTTTTAAAAGCATTCGCCCACCACCGGTGCGATTTTAGCGGCCTAGTTAGCGATGTTAACCCGACCAAATTAGGGAGTTGTATTTATTAACAAAAAGCCGTGGTAGCGTAATGGTTTGACCTGCCGACTCTTAAGCAGAGGGTCGTGGGTTCGAACCCGGGCACCTCTAAGTTTTTCGGAATTTATGTGCGAAATATAATTTGTAAATTTACCACGAGCTTTTCGGTGAAGGAAAACATCGTGAGGAAACCAGAGGGCTTATTGCCTAACGCACTCGCGATCGCGATCGCTTTCATATTTGACAGTTCAAGTCAAATCTGCCTACAAAATGAAAGCAATTGTGTCACTTTCAAGTCGATCGCGATCGCGAGTGCGTTAGGCAATAAGCGCCCAGGACCTGCACACACCTGCAAAGCAATTTGACGGTGTGTGCGAAGTTCCCAATCCGCACTGGGCCCGCGTGGGAACTATAGCCCAAACCCTCTCATTGTGAGTGGAGGCCTGTGCCCAGCAGTGGGATGTATATAGGCTGGATATTTTTTTTTATACTTGTCTCCTTCCTTCACCACTCAAATATGAGACACACAACTCCACTACCCTAAAGTCTAAGCAATTGAGAACCCTAATAACACAATTTAACACAATTACCTATATTATAACTTCGATAAAATTTACTTTACTCCTATAAAGCTAAATCTCACTAAACGCAGCCGAGTAAAGGGGTTATCTTCAAACTCTAATGTGAAATTCCTTCACTTAATTTAAGTTAAAGACGGTTGCGAATTCGTCTTCATTAAGAGAGAGAATGTCGTTCGGCGGCGGCCGTACAAATGTTTTTGAGTGTCACTTAGAGTAATACAAAAAACCGGGCAAGTTGGACTCGCGCACTGAGGGTTCCGTATTTAAGTCCGTACTTCAACATTATACGTAGTTTTTTATGTAGTTTAAATCGTATGCAAAGGTCCATTTTGACTTGCCTACATTTTAGTACAGATCTTTAAAGTTTTTTGTCAATTTCTCGAAAACTATAATTTTTGAACGCTTTGTTTTATTTTTCCCGTAAAATATAAGTAATTATCTATAAGTTACGTATTCAAATTTTTCGGTTTCTAAACTTCGGAGATAAGGGGGAGAACGATTATTTTTAGAATATTTTGGTTATAAATCAAAAAGTACGTCAAGAAAAATAATTTTTTTTTTTTTTTTAGAAAGGTGCATATAATGACACCCCATTTGCTATAAATGAAAGTGATTTGATTACAATAATCAAACCACTTTCATATTTCAACCCCTCATTCCAGACCTTTCTTTTTGGCCTTCTTCGCAAACATTCCTTGAAACAAAATGGCGATTACTTTACAATTTCTACATTAATTCTTTGCAATGTGTGTGTGGCCGCCGGCGTCAATAACTACTCTCCAAAACTGAACAGAAGCACGTAGAATAACGAATTTTCTAGAGACTTCCGCGCGATAATCAAAGGTGGTACCTGACGCGTTTGCCGTATTTTGAACGCGGTGGTTGCAATGTTGATCATATTATAATAATAATAATAATCCAGCCTTTATACGTCTCACTGCTGGGCACAGGCCTCCACTCACAACGAGAGGGTTTGGGCTATCGTTCCCACGCGGGTCCAGTGCGGATTGGGAACTTAGCACACACCGTCAAATTGCTTTGCAGGTGTGTGCAGGTTTCCTCACGATGTTTTCCTTCACCGAAAAGCTCATGGTAAATTTACAAATTATATTTCTCTATATAAGTATGTATATCGTTGCCTGGTATTCATAGTACAAGCCTAGAGCTTAGTTTGGGACTAGGTCAATGTGTGTGAGATTATTCCTGATATATTTATCTTTTTGCTACAAGTAAGCCCTTAGTTATGAGAACATGTTTTTCTCTGTGCCATAAAATGAACAATTTTCCATCCAAACCAGTACTGTCCTGCAGAATATAAACGCGGTAAGTGCACACGGCCACCGGATCTTGATCTCAAACCGATTGCCATTTGTTCAAAGTTGGAGATCGATCTAAAGTGGCCGATTTACACTTACTGCGTTTTAAAATCGCCAGTTTTAACGGCGAAACGAAAATCACTTAACTAACAAAAGAACGTTTTAGCTAACCGAACATTAATGGCTATTCAGAGCGATAAAACTTCGCAAGTAAAACAATCGTTGTTCTAATTTAATTAATTTGGGTACCCTTCTGTAGGAGGGCTATTCTGATGGGACCTTGAAAGTCCGAATCTTTTTTTCGAGCATTCGTAATGTTCGAATTTTTTCGAAATTTATGTTAAGCTGACCATCGTAGAGATTCTTAGAGAGTAAGAGAGACGTGTTTTGGCTGATATTATGATGATGATGACTTGCTAGAACAATTTCATATTACTGTAATACATTAAAAACCGGTCAAGTGCGAGTCGGACTCGCGCACTGAGGGTTCCGTACACATTTGGCCGGTTTTTAGTATTTGTCGTTTTTTGTTTTTGTTCTATACTCGTAATCATAGCAAATTTGACGCTTGTATGTTTTACCGTTTTCACGATATGACAAATACAAGAAATACATATGTGTACTAAAAATCTTAAACGGTCTCGTATATTTGAAGCAAATTAGTTGTAACATTACAACTACGAATGAAGATTTATTTATTTACGGTACACGTCCGTGTTCCGGTTATTGATTTACATTTGTGTACCAAATAAAGTGGTTTCAGTCAAATCTTATGAAATTTTAGTATGATGTAGATTCAAGTCTACTGATTATTTTTTTATAAGGGCACAACTCTCCCAGAAGTCTACTTTCACAAATAATCAACTACAAAACTAAATAGCGGCTTATACGAGACACTTATACCTACTCCAAATTTCATCAATATACTACTCTGTCAAGAAAGTACCGGGAAAAGATCAATAATACACAAACTGTTTGTTAATCATCCAAATTTATTTTATCACCTTCAAAGTATGCTCCTTCAGAAACTATACACTTACGCCAACGAATAATCCAATCATCAAAACATTTTTTAAACGCTGTTTCCGGAATTGAATTCAGTTCTCGGCGCGAATTCTCCTTTATGTCTTCTACCGATTGAAAACGGGTGCCACGAAGCGCCACTCCGAAGCTTGTTGACTAGTTTGCATGTCAAACTCGTAAACCCACGTCTCGTCACCAGTAACAATGCGTTTCATGAATGTTGGGTCGGAATTGACTCGTTCTAGCATGTCCTCAGCGACTCTCATGCGATTGAGTTTTTGGAGAAAATTCAGGTCTTTTGGGACTAGCCGAGCGGTAACATGTTTCATACCCAAATGATTAGTTAAAATAGTACGGATCGACTCGTGAGATACAGAAAGTTCGGCGGCTATCTCTCTCAAAGTTGAATGAGGATTTTTAGTCACTATTTCCTTCACTTTTGCGATGTTAACTTCAGTTGCAGACGTTGATGGCCTACCAGAGCGAGGCAAATCTTCCATCACATCTCGACCGCTTTTGAACGCTTTGTACCACTCATAAACACGTGTTTTTGATAAAGTCGAATCACCGTAAGCCTTCTGTAACATTTTCAGTGACTCCGAACACGAAATTCCATTGGCGATGCAAAATTTAAGACAAACTCTTTGTTCAATGTTTTTGTCCATTATGAAATTCGCAATACACACTAGATATGATATAACTAAAAACAGCACTGTATTTAATATAAATAACAGATGCAACTCAAACTCCGCGCCAAAATAGAAAACAGTTGTGCCAATCTAACAACAACAAAAAAAACAAAAATTTGAATTTGGAACCATAAACAAATCATCCATTCCCGATACTTTGTTGACTGAATGTACATCTTGTAGTATTTAAGTAAAATGCCTGTGACGTAGGACGGACTGACGGACATGACGATAACGGTTCCGTTTTAGCCATTTTGGCTTCGGAACCCTAAAAAGTCATCTAAAACGGTCGAAATTATGTCGACCGACTTAGAATAGCCGCAGTTAAATATTTGCAGTTACCGAACTGAATCAGCCCCGCCCGAACAAATCTCGATCAATTAAACCTTCTAATATTTTGAAAAGTTACATTTTGCTGATTTTTAACTCTTGACTTTAACTCAATTTGGGGCTCTTTCGCTAAAGGCCTATTTAAACAAAAGGTTTAAAATATTCAGTGTAAAAATAATGAAAGAAACATTTTCAGATTAAGTTAAAATAAGTACCTATTAATTTTTTTTATTAAATTTGAATAATTCTATAGGTTTTCTCCTTAGGTAAATATAAAAGGGATCTATTTACCGCTAAGAGTTAAAAATTATGATTAAAAAAATATTATATAATAAAAATTAACTAGCTTTTCCTCGTGACATCGTCCGCGTAGAAGTCGTTTATCGCTGCTCCCTCGGGACTATCCAATTTTCCAGGATAAAAACTATTATTATATCCTTTCCCACAAACTATCTCCATACCAAATTTCATCGACAACGGTTTAGCGTTTTAAACGTAAAAGCGTAAAACAAATATACAAATTCACTTTCGCATTTATTTATGTTAGCTGGAAGAGATCCCTTAAAGGGATAAGTTTGCCTTTACATCCTTATTTTAAATGGACATTATTTTGTTTGCCTTATTAGTTCACAAGTAGATATAATTTCGAAGTAGCTATTCGCGTGTGAAAACTGAAGCTAGAAAAAGTCGGGTTTTACAATAAAATGATTAATTGTATTTCTTTCCACGGAATTTCCCTTAACGTCAATAAATATGATTATTTTTCCGATCGATATACAACTTTCTATAATAAAAGATATAAATTTTAAAGTTTGACTTTTATATGACAAACGCATGGGTGCTCAATAGGTACTTTTGGCCAAGGCTGTAGTTATATGTGACGTTCTCAATATAAAGGGACCTTATGGAGGCAGGCGGTTACGCCGTTTTTATAACTGTTACCATAGTATTTGTATAGTTATAAGAATAAAAAAAGCGTAACTGCCTTCTGCATAAGATCCCTTTATATTGAGAACGTCACATATAAACACCTAAATTCTAATCCTACATCTAATTACTGACATTTAATGCTTTAACTGAGCTATTACTATATACGGAGAAATATACACGGAGAAAAAAATATTTTACAATATTACCAGATTGTATTGTAGTTGATTCTGGTGCAGGAAAAAGATTTCAGCTATGGTTAACAGATTTTTTTTATTACAACAAGACATATTTTTGTTAATACTAGAATATTCTGGTTAGAATAATCTAGTACACGAAAACTCTGATATCGTTTTGGTAAGTTTGTTAAGCAAGTTTCTTGCGGCGCTTCTTCTCCGCAATGACGGTCTTGTCCGAAGCGCTGGTAGATTCACTCTATATTACTGACGTGTAAAAGAGCCCGTATGTGGCCAATTTACTGAATAAATATTTTGACTTTGACTTTGTAACCATCTAATAGTTACAGAGAAAAATATGAATTTAGCTTGCAACAGGTTTTGTATGCTAGACAACATTTGTTTCCTACGATACTAGGTAAGTGGTTAATAGGAACTAGAAATGATGTTGTAAAGAAGTAGAATTTTCTATTAATGTGTAAATAAAGTATAGTCACATATAATACAATAAAATCAAGTCGAATTTACAATATTATTTTAAAGGAAACTAGATTTTATTGTCCGTGTATGCAAAAACATTATCTCTGCTCCGCCATTATACGAAAAAAGAATTAATCCACTCATTTCTCAACGTCATCTCGGTTTAACTTCAGAAGAATTATTCCGCCAATTCTCTGTGAACGTTTTTTTACTTACTTGAAAAAAGGTTTTTTGGTTGCCGAGGAGATAGAGTATAAAATCGTTTGGCGTCGTGGGTTTGGATACATAGCAGCCAAAATGGCGAAATATATCGCGACACATCCTTATTCCTATAGTAATAAAGATGTGTTGCGATATATTTGGCCACTTTTGCTGCTCATATTATGACTGTTCGATACAATAAGTTTTTGTTGAAAATTTAATTTATGAGACATTAATCATTTGTATCTCTTTTCTTAGATGAATGAAGAAACCGGGACAAGTGCGAGTTAAACTCGCGTGGATAGGGTTCCGTACATGATTATCTAAGTTCCTAAGATAAGTTTTTTTTTTAAATCTGACCCATTTGTGGTAACCAAATACAATAGACTTCTTATAGGTTTTCCCGTAATCTATAGGTAAATAACAATTGTCTGTATTTTTTTTCCTAGGCCTAGAGTTTCGGAAATGGGGGAATGGTTAATTTTCGCCTATTTTCTTAAACAACTTCAAAACTATTTATTTTAAAATTATAATAAAAATATATTTCAGGTTCTTACAACAAGCCCTTTCATTTGATATGTCACACAATATACTTTGCAATTTTTTTTTCAGGTTTAGCCTCCAAAAGTGGCCCCCATGTTTAAAATCAATTTATTTACGTTACACGTCCGTGTTTGGTCATCAATTTACATACGTATACCAAATTTCATCTCAATCGGTCCAGTAGTTTCGGAGCAAATTGGCAATAACAGACGAACAGACACGAGTGATAAAATAAATATAGGAACTACATTATAGGATAAGTAGATACATAAAAAAAAACATTAAAGTTTAATACTTCAAAGTAGTGAAATGGGACATTATTTAAATTATATCATAAAACATTTGCAATATCTATATATATATAAATGAATTGCTGTTCGTTAGTCTCGCTAAAACTCAAAAACGGCTTGACCGATTTGAATAATTTTTTTTTAGTTTTGTTCGCTTTGATACAGGGGTGGTTTATATTTACAATTAGACCCGGTAGGTGGCTCTGCGATCGGGCAGGACGACGTCTGCCGGGTCCACTAGTAATTAATAAATATTATACCTATACCTAAGATTACAAGCCCTCTTCTCTCCTAATGTTGCTATGCCCAACAGGGCCCTGTATTAACTTAAGTTACCCGTACACATGTAAACTAACATCATGGAATGCAATAAACGTTTGAGTATTGAGTATCCTATAAGGATTCCGTTATTTCCTTTTGAGTTACGGAACCCTAAAAAGATACAAGATAGATGCTTTTGTTATTTTCTTCCTTCCTGGAGAAATAGATACAAAAATCTTCCTAATATGTCTATGACAGTCGACAAATAATGTTAAACAGTTGGTTAGATTGGTTAATAAAATCATAAATAAAAGCGCACTATATATCTATCTATAACGCTGTAAATCTATTTATATGAACGCACATCACGTGAAAACGCCTTAACCGCTTAAGATGAAATTGGGTATAGAGATAGCTTGAGTCCCGGGAAAGTACATAGGCTGTATATAATAGTACCCGGGAGCGAAGCGAGGGCGGGTCGTGACGAATATATTTCTTCGTTTAGTTGCATTTGGTTGGTTTGTACGTTTTAATTAAGAAGCGTAACATTTTTACATTTAGATATACCAAAATATACCCTTCCATCAAAATCAGTAAAATAACAAAGAACTCCTCCGAAATCTTCTAAAACAAAGCTCAAAATTTCACCTTTTAAAGTTGCTGAACTGAAATTCTTTGAAACAATATTAAGGAGAGAAATATAAAATTCTTCTGGCTGGAGCGAAGTGTGACGTTTCATTTGTGAACATTATTGAATTTGACTTATTGGAGAACGGGCGGACCGGAGAAGAACAGGGGAGGGGTGGAGACGGTGTCTATTTAATTTTTAACATGTTTATTGGAAAAGATCTGAAAAATACTTTTAAAAAATCCCCCAATTTCTTGGTATATAGAAAGCACCACTGTTAAGTGTATCAGAGCCCTTAGCCAAGATGCCCATCGCTAACTAGCGTTTCTATTCGTTTAGTTTTTAAACCAATCGCGTCACTGGTAGATCACGTGACTCTCCGTATGACGTGATCTACCAATGACGCGATTGGTTTAAAAACTAAACGAATAGAAACGCTAGTTAGCGATGGGCATCTTGGCTAAGGGCTCAGGCGCCTAACAAGATGCTCCAAGCTGACTTAGCAATTTTCGAAATGAAAGTAAATGTTTGACGCAAGCTTACGATCTGTCGCGTCAGGCGCTTATGTCAATTCCATAAATTATGTCAATTTATTTCGAGAATCGTTAAGTTAGCGTGGATTAGATTAATATCATAACCCTCTTGGCTGTGCCGTTGTCGGGTGAAATTGTGACGTTCTCAATATAAAGGGACTTTATGATCGTAGGTGGTTACACCCTTTTTAGAACTGTTACCATAGTATTCGTATAGTTACAAGAATAAGAAAAGCGTAACTGCCTTACTCCATAAGGTCCCTTTATATTGAGAACGTCACAATTTATTAAACTTGAACGTCGCCACTCCACGGACTCCGTCCACTGCCGGCGGCAGGTGCGCCGACCGCGCAAATTCGCTGGCCAGTTGGAATTACGCTCCGCTCGCTGTCTGAAGCTTTATAGACTATACACCGGTTTGTAGCCAGATCGCTTCAGTCTTGCATTTGCAACTGGATGCCGGTGAAATTGTTAGCATAGCATCTCTATCATTGGATCGTGTTCGTAAAATTATTTTTAGTGAGTTACGCGAGGCTTGTTAACGTTACTAGATAGCGTAATACATAACGTTACTTAACGGTAATTTCATAAAAATACTTTGGAAACGGTATAAATTTTAATATTCTTTGGTACAGTAATTTTATTATAATGTTAACTAACTAACGTTAATTTTACCGTTAATTTTAACAATAGCCTGAGGCTTGTTAATTACTGGATGATAATATAATAAATAACATACATTACTTAACGGTAATTTCATAAAAATACCGTTAACTAACGTTAAATTAAAGTTAAATACCGTTAAAAATTGTGTTAAATCAAGCTGATGACGGATGCGGATAATGTTAATAAAATAACGTTAATATTAACAATACTTAGCTTTTAACATTACCTCAATTTACCAATAAAAATAACGTAAAATATAATAAAAATTTTAACGATATATTTTGCTAACGTTAACTCTCGATCAGCGGGTAACATTAGTAACTTTTTAACGTTAAATCAAGACCTGGTTACGCGTCTGAAGACGCGTCATGTCATTCCTGACGCGTCTTGAGGTGTCTTACTCAAAATCAGTTTATCGACAACGCTGAGAACTAAGGTCCGTATTAAGTCCTTTAGTTTTCAGTGATGTGGATAAACTGTGGATAAAACTAAGGTCACTTTCGCACTTTACTTATCAGAAAGTATTAGATGTATTTAGAAAAAAGAATACAATGATATACAGTACTCCTAGCTCCTTAATAGCGTTCGGATGTATATTGCTAGCACACTTACACTCGCAAGTGATAGTATATTTGTCTCTCGTCGCATAAAGATACCGGTCAAGTGCGAGTCGGACTCGTGCACTGAGGGTTCCGTACACATTTGGCCGGTTTTTTGTACTTTTAGGGTTCCGTACATAAAATGAAAAAAACGGAACCCTTATAGGATCACTTTGTTGTCCGTCTGTCTGTGTGTCTGTCAAGGCCCTTTTTCTCAGGGACGCGTGAAGGTATCAAGTTGAAATTCATATCAAATACTAAGGTTTGCAATCCCTTGGATCAGTGAAAAAATCAAACATCTAAATCAATGCAATCAAAAGATACGGCTGTTTATGCCGCATATTGAAGGGATTCTCAAGGGAATCAAAACCTATAGGGTACTTCCCGTTGACTTAGAATCATGAAATTTGGCAAGAAGCAATTTCTTATAGCACAAGTAAAGGAAAAAATCCGAAAACCTTTAATTTGTTGTTACATCACATAAAAAAAGTCCAATATAAACTGACACTCACTAAGTACGAAAGTGCATACTGATTGCGCGTCATTTTATACTGGAATTTGTTTATATAGTATTTCTGTGATTTACGAACTATTCACATGCCTACAAGTTTGTGCGGAACCCTCGGTGCGCGAGTCCGACTCGCACTTGACCAGCTTTTTTATTTATATGGTTTGTACTATAATAATACCAAAGACGCTTGTACGTATTACCGTTTTTACGATAGAACAAATATAAAAAACTATGAAAAAATAAGTTTCTTGTATGGGGATTGATCTTTTTATTTTACTTTATGACTTTTTTATTCATCTGTAAAAAAATCAACGGGCTATCTTTTACGGTGCAAAAGATACAGCTCTTTAAAATCAGGACGGATGGATGGACAGACAGACAGGGTAGGCTTAGTAATACAGTCGGGAGTTAAAAAGAGATAAACAAATTAAACTACTAGTAAATGTGAGGTTCTCAATATAAAGGGACCTTATGGAGGCAGGCGGTTACACCCTTTTTAGAACTGTTACCATAGTATTCGTATAGTTACAAGAATAAGAAGAGCGTAACTGCCTTGCTCCATAAGGTCCCTTTATATTGAGAACGTCACAAATAGTCTCGTTGCATTTAAAATAAGATCAATTTGTAAATAAATTCAGAAACGAAAAGCCAAAAGTCTAAGAAAAGTTCCCAAAGCTCTTTTCAATCAACAGCTTTCAATAAGAAATCAACTGCTAAATAAAACTCGAGCCTAGCTTGTTGCACTTCTAAAGCTTTTACAGTTGACCCGACAAAAGCTTTGTAAATCGCTGAAAAGCAACTTTCAAGAAATTAGCCAAGGGGTGGAACGTAAATCGTTTACTTAAGCTTTCGGTAAGCGTGAGACGGATTTTACTGAAGGGTTCCCTGGAAATTAAAAATTAGGAAATTAGGATTTTTTAACAAAATTCTGTGCATCTTGTGTAATGCAATATGGTGATATTATGTTTGCAGTTTTTTTTAACTTTCAAGTATTCTTTGTATTTAATTAAGTATTAATTTGCCCATATTACTCGCGAATAAGAGCTTATCTTGGCCCAAGAATAATATCTGTTAAGGATGTTCTTTATTTTATTTTATTTATTTTGTTTTAATTTTATCCGCTTGCTTGCTCGTTTGCCAACAGCTAAAAACATAAACTTTTGAAGAGCCTTTGATATTTCCTTAACAATATCGCTAATTATTTTGCTACTGTATAATAGCTCTGATTAACATTACAGCAAAGTGAATCGTATCGTTATTAGAAAACAAAATATCAATGTCTGATCAGAAGCCCTATGTTTTTTAGGTACCTATTTGTAGTTTTTTTTTAAGTAAAATTAAGTGAAATTCTCAAATACAATAAGAAAATATTACATTAAATTTGAATATGTGACATTCTCAGTTTAAAGGGACC
Organism: Tortrix viridana; assembly: GCA_963241965.1. Classification (NCBI taxonomy): domain Eukaryota; kingdom Metazoa; phylum Arthropoda; class Insecta; order Lepidoptera; family Tortricidae; genus Tortrix; species Tortrix viridana. The sequence continues at coordinate 842,409 of OY725197.1, forward strand.
TTATGGAGGCAGGCGGTTACGCAGTTTTTAGAACTGTTACCATAGTATTCGTATAGTTACAAGAATAAGAAGAGCGTAACTGCCTTCCTCCATAAAGTCCCTTTATATTGAGAACGTCACATAGGTATTAAATTTGAGAATGTAAATTTATTTTACTTAATCGAAAAAAAACGAAAATTTGCGACGTTGCGAGCTTTTCTAAGATGTTAACAGAACCCTAAACTAGTGCTAACTGGAAGAAAAACTCGAATAAACTATGAAACGCCGTGAAGACGCCTCTTTTGTTGCACGCCTGCGATGATCACATTAAAAATAGGGATGGGATGAGTCGATGCTGAGGTTATCGATATTGACGTCTTAATATAATCGTTTTAAGTGTTACAAGCCTTTTTTTTCTGTAATATATTAAAGATTTGTTCTATCTCTTACTGGCAAAACAGAATTTAACGTAGAGTTTATATGGCCGTAGTGCACGCTGACGTCACAATTCATGTCGGAGCTCTCTGTATAATTAGTAGTTTTTAAATGCTTATATTATCCTTAATTTTTGGCCGATTTTAATTTTAATTTAACTTTTTGCCATCTCTTTTACGGGATTTTCATATTTTGTTAAGAAATGCGATTATTACTCCGTCAATGAATACTTAAACAAATGCAAATTGTAATGGTAAATTTCGAATTTTAAAATAGTACTTAGGCCTAAAACAAAATATTTGTACGCCAGCCTTGACAAAACAAGATGCGATATGTCATAATTATAACACCTTTTTACACGCTTGTTTTTATGCAAATAAACTATTATGATTATGATAAAAAATTTCATGCATATTCCCTACTATGACAATCAATATAGGCCCCATTTATGTGGATGTCTAGCATAACTATCGATAAGCGACCTTGACGCGCCCAACCCTAGCGCTGTTTACGAACAACTCTGGCGCATTTATTTTAATAGAGGACATCATGGGACTGCCGCGTATTTCAATCCTTTCGTTTACTTTGCGGACACTGATAGGTAACAAGTTATAGGCGATTCCCTTTTTACCGACTATCGAAGAAGGGTAATGTTTTTGGCCTCTATGTATGCAGGTATTTGTACCGTAAACACGGGTAACTTTAGCCCTGGGGAGTAACATTGCCCACCAAAAAAAAACTTTAGTTTTTTATTTTACAAAATAGATTATTATAGACTTTCACTACGTATTATAAAAATGTAATTGTTACTTTAAATTGTAATATATACAAAGAAAAACTTGAAATATATGGGCGGACAATGTTACCCCCAGGGCTAAAGTAACCCGTGTTTACTGTATATGTGTACCCGGGGTACATAACTCCGAAGAGTCATAATTCCGAATCGATTGAAATCCCGAATTTTCATAATTCCGAATGCAATTTTTTTTTAATGGAGGCTTTGTTTTTGATATCGCACATAAATCAAACCTAACGAAACCTACGTATAGCAATTCTGATATGTTTTTAATTTACATAGATTTCGGAAAAATTAAAATTCGGACAAATGAATATTCGGAAAAAAATATTTCGGAGTATTTAGGTGTCTTGTATACCCGACTACAGAAGAATTACCTGTATGTATGTATGTTTGTTTGCCTATATGTATGCTTCTGTGTTCTCTCGTAGTCTGAACAGATGCTTGATTTTGACAAACAATTTAACATTATATAGATTCGTCTTGGAAAAAAAGTAGTTTTTAACATTACTTAGGCGACTATATACGTAAAAATATTAGCATGCTTTTACTAAACGCGTTTGCGCCGTAAAACATGATAAAAAATACAAAATCGCTGCCTCCTGTGATTTGTGACACAGAAGGATGCTTTTCGTATTAGGAGAGATAATTGTTCTTTGTTCCCTCTTCTCTAACAAGATACAAGGTTTTATAATGACTTTGTACACAAACATATCACTTGCTCAACCACATTTTTTCCGAAACTGTTAATGTTTCAAGATTTTTATAAAACTAACCTAACCTATAAGATTCTACACGATGGTCCTGAAATATTTACAGTTTCGGAAAAAAAGCGGTTTGCCAAATAATTTGTTTGTGAAATGAATCAGTCTATGAAATGTTGTTTATCCAGTGATTGGATACCGTACATGTATGTTTATTTACTTGAATGTTACATGTGTATTCGAGTAAAGTGATCGCAACTTACGTCGCGGTGCGTGGCGGGCTCTAATTAAAACATCCCGCCCTAGGGAGGAAAATTGAATTTTGCGCACAAGAACAGCGAAACACGGAGCTTTAAAACTAAATGTGACAACGTACAAGAGTTTAAAGTTTTTCGGGTTCAGGTATATTACTTCTTTTGCCATCATTTCATTTGTTATAATAGTTGCATTTGCCATAATTGGAGATTTTTTTTCGAAAACCTTAAACATTCCAAGATTATTTCAAAGATCATTGCATGGATCCCATATTTTGAAAAATATACGGTTTAATAAAAAAGACTTTATGTCAAATTATGATTATGGCAAATGATACATGGCATGGATGATATATGGCAGATGATGAATTTATGACAAACAATAGAGAGCCCGGTTAGAGTCGCATACGAGCGTATGCGAGAATTTAACACCCAGATGCTTTTTAAGAGCTGTCGCACTGTTTGTATGTTAATAACGCCTTTAATTCGCTGACGCCGCGAACCGCGAAACAAATCGTCGGTGATACTGCAATACCGCATAACTAACAAATATAATAGGTTGTAAAATGCACCTTACTGACTGACTTTGTAAGGTGCATTTTGCCCTTTCTTGAATTTGTTAGTTACGCGGTATGTTCAGTTTCGCGTAAATATCGCGGATTCGCCTTAGCTTCGCGGTTATAAGGCGTTATTGTACTAAAAAACCAAACAAAATACAGTCAATTTAAAACAAGGATGTACAAAGGTGAACTTAACCCTTAAAGAATACCTCTCTTCCAGATAATCTTTAGGCGATTGAGAAAAATAAATCAATAAATCACATCAATGGCATAAAGTAGACACGAGAGCGCACATATGACTGGCTTAAACATAAATAACATCTAAAGGAGCGTCGAGTTTAAGACACTTTGTTGCATTTTTCACTGACATATATTCATTTATTCTCCTTTACATACTTAATTCATGCTTTTTATATAGAAGATAAAACGTGATCTGTCAACTACGCTCTTTCTATCCTCAAAACTGCGCTCAGCTGTTCCTTCCATTTCTCCTACATCTTCGTCCACTAATGGGTGACGGAATTAGGTCGGGGGTAGCAATTTTTCATTCTGTCAAGGAGCCATTTTAATAAGATGGCTCTAGTTCTTAAATCGGGGGGCGAAGTGTCGGGGATTATTACTTGATATATTGAACAGTTTGTGGTGGCACGCGTCTTTCAAGAGGTTGTGGGTTCGAACCCGACTTGCACTCCTCATTTCGAAACTGTAGTTTACTTCGTGTTTTTACGCGACTATGGCGAAGCAAAAAGGATTATGGTTAAGCTGCCTTAGTTTGAAGAAAGAATGAAAGAAAGAAAATACATTAATTCACAACAACAAATGAGAAGAAAACAATACAATACAATAACTCTTTATTGAACACCAAATACAGCAAGAACAAGAAATACAACAAGAAAGAGGAGTAGTACATAGAGAGTCAACGGGCGGTCTTATCGGTAAATAGCGATCTCTTCCAGACAACCTTACAAAGAAGAGAAGATTAAAAATAAAAAGTTGGCAGGCGGTGCAAACTAAAAGTATTAATACATGAAATCAATAACAATATATATATATACAAACATAAATAAACTTAAACAATAAATATATACATAAATAAATACAAAGGTACTGATGTATAAAGAGCAATACTCAGGGAAAATTATAAAAATGTCAGCCACAACAATAAATGGAACAGAAATAGGAGAAACAAAAATAAAAAGGGAAGGTAGATAATTAAGGAAGTGATAAAAGATGTTCTTTAAGACGGATTTTAAAAATAGAAAGCGACGATAAATACAAGAACACAAACAATAATACAAAAATAACAATAACACAATTGAGTTGTTGCGAAACGGTTCCAACTCAGCTTGTGCTGGCTGTAGAGCCAACGCTGGTCTTCCGTGGAGACCGCTCGGCGAGAACACGGAAGGAGACACAAGACACGCAGATCATAATAAAAAAACACGAAAACAGCAATAACAAATAAGAAGAAAATAAAAAATTAATACAAAAAAACTTAACACTAGTGTTAGACAGGCGATTGTGTACCCATACCCTAAGCTCTCATCTCTAGAACCATAAATGTGACGTTCTCGATATAAAGGGGCCTTATGGAGGCAGGCGGTTACGCCGTTTTTAGAACTGTTACGATAGTATTCGTATAGTTACAAGAATAAGAAGAGCGTAACTGCCTTCCTCCATAAGGTCCCTTTATATTGAGAACATCACAAATACTATAATAGTTTGCTAGTATGTTCGTCTGTTTCATTGCAGCCCCTAGAAAATCTATAAGATTTTGGCAAATGAGGTGCCGTTGGCTTCGTCTTAGAGCGCTTGCGCACTGCGTCCGAATCCGAATCAGAGAAAGCCTTGAGCTTAGTTTGGGACTAAGGTTTTGTGTGAGATTATCCCATGATATTTATTTAATAAAAAAAATTACACACCCCAAATAAACACACAGGAAGATGAGTAAAAAAATTGTCTCATTTAATAAGGTAGACGTTCAAATAAAAGTCTTATCCCGCATCGTAATAAAAATGCATACTTTTGCGAAACGTCGAGTTAATTCTAATTATGAGAGGTCTAAATTAATTAGGGGATAACGGAGGGTTCGTAAATAATGAGCACGTCATTAAGATACCTGAGGGTGGGGGATGAGTAAAATACTAGGGAAAAATACTAGGGTAACATACTAGGGGGAAATACTAGGGAAAATTACTAGGGGAAAATACTCGGGGAAAATATTAGGGAAAATCCTAGGGAAAAATACTAGGTAAGTAGCAAGTGGAAGTATCATTTAAATTCAAGATCTAATGACGTTTTAACACCCGACGCAAAAGAGAGTCCTACCACCACTAATAACTATAGGCCACTACGGAATAACAGTCTGCCGACAGTCCCAAGCCTGTCAGGCGGCCTGTCGGCCAAAATCTATGGAGCCCACACATTAAAACGATTCATGTCTGCCATATGTGACGTTCTCAATATAAAGGGACCGTATGGAGGCAGGCGGTTACGCCTTTTTTAGAACTGTTACCATAGTATTCGTATAGTTACAAGAATAAGAAGAGCGTAACTGCCTTCATCCATAAGGTCCCTTTATATTGAGAACGTCACATATTCGTACGGCCGGCTTAACGCTGTCGCTCACCACACATCAGTTTTAAAAAATCGACAGTTTTAACAATTCGAGATCGAACGATATGTACTCGTATAGCGCATTTTGCCGTGAGGCGTATCATTGTCCGCGCGCCCCACACGTGCATGAAGAAATCGTCAGTCATAAATCTTAAGAAAAGTATAGTCTGTGTTCTACATGCTACGATACATGGGTGATTTGCGAAAATATTGTACATAGTTAAGCGAGCTCAATTAAGAAACAAATTAATTTCATTTTTGTGTAACGAAAATTAGTCATACATTCATATGGTTAATTTTCGTTACACAAAAATGAAATTCGTTTCTTTGCTTACGAGTAATTGAGCTCGTAATGTTGCTTAACTATGTACAATATTTTTGCAAATCACCCATCTGAGAGACCGTTATCGGCCCACCTGGACTCCGTGGAACAGTATGAAAGTATTTTATACTTGTTCCGGTATTCACGACAAAGTAACATTCTTATTTTGGTTTGGTCTTTAGGGAATTAATTTAATATTTAATGTCAACGTTACTACGTGATAAAACGCTAAGCTTTTTCACGTAAAACACACTGAGGTTATGCGAACGAAAAGCGAATATTTGAGACTCTCAATATAAAGGGACCTTAAATGGAGGAAGCCAGTTACGCTCGTATTATTCTTGTAACTATACGAATACTATGGTAACAGTTTAAAAAACGGCGTAACCGCCTGCCTCCATAAGGTCGCTTTATATTGAGAACATCACATTTGAGCTTAAACTAAAACAAACAAATCGTTCAACGACTACCCAAGTTGTAGGGGATCCCTACCTTCATAACCCACGTAGCACAAAAGCTGTATAAGAGCTTATACAGCCATTAAAACTCTAGTTTCAGCATTTTAAGGGCTGTATAAGCTCTTATTCAGGCTTACTTGGGAATTATTAAAGATAGTAGTACTTTGAGCTTCGAGAAAGGGCATAAGGAGAAAATTCTTGATGGTTTTAAACCCCCGACGTAAAAAGAGGGGTGTTATATAGGTAAGTTTAACGTGTGTGTGTCTGCGTATCTGTCTATGGCATCGTAGCTCTCAAACGGATGAACCGATTTTGATTTTAATTATTATGTTAGTTAGGTGACTTGATCGGGAGTGTTTTTAGCTAGGTTAGGCCATTTGTGACGTTCTCCATATAAAGGGACCTTATGGAGGAAGGCAGTTACGCTCTTCTTATTCTTGTAACTATACGAATACTATGGTAACAGTTCTAAAAACGGCGTAACCGCCTGCCTCCACAAGGTCCCTTTATATTGAGAACGTCACATTTGAGAGTTATAATAATATGCTCTGAAATAACAGGTCCCGATTCTGTCTGATAATAGTTATTTTCATTATGTTTTTAAAACAGGTTTGATTAACAAAAATGTCAGGACTCAACTCATTCTTGAGGCCTATTTTTCTAATCACCATATCAAATTATCTGACGGTTAAAGTTATCTAAGTTTTTTTTTGTCGAAAAGGACAGAGTTAAATGTATCTATCTTACAGATAGTTTAACTGGAACTTGAAAAATCAGCAATTAATAAGCAATTATTTATACAATACATTAATGCGTTTATATAGATACTTAAGATGCGTTGCACTTAACAAGCTTCAATGTAATACAAACCGAGACCGTTTCAAGGGTTTTTTCCGTTAACGAACCCAAAAACAAGGTAAGTTGAAAAGCACGCCAGCCTTAAAAAACAATCGAGAAGAGAAAATATCTTTAATGCCCAGTCTACCGGTAATCGTATTAAGTGTAGGGATGGGGAGTTATCGATAAAAGTATCGATAAAGGCTGGAAAAAAACCGAAATTGATTAATTAAAATAAACACACACAAGAAAATTATAGGTACATTCTTCATAAAGTCTCTCGTACCATTTTTTTTCATACTACCAATTGTCATGCGATTAAACAAACTATACGAGAAATACTAATACTGATTATGGATGGCTTCAACGATGCAAAAGAAAAGAATTAACTAGGCGCAAAAATAGATTCTATTACGCAATATAAAAATAACATTATATTTTCGCTATGATCATAATTATTATATGATCATAGTGGAAATACTATATTGTTATTTTTATATTATTATATAACTGCAGAATACATTACAATGTTAATCAATACAGTCATTTTGTAAAAATTCAGAGACAACATTTCTTAAAAACACGTCGTAAAAATGTCGCGTAGAAAATTTTATTTCCAAAACTTCCCCATTTCCGACCACCTGCCAATAAATTTAACATCCGAAACAAAATACAAGCAACTGATAACTATTTGGCGAGCGCCCAAACATCTCCAACTAACGAAGTGCCAAAAATGTATCGATAAGCATCCGTCGTATTCGTACGGCACTAGTACGTAAATTTCGTAAAAACTTTTGCAAAGTAAAATTTTGCCCAATTAATTCGTTGAGGATTCGAAAATTCTCCCTCCACGTAATCCGTGTTTATAACTCTTGGTCTACATCTGTCGTGAAATATTAAAAAGTAAAAAGACGGCGGTCTCCCGCCTTTTTCGCCAAATTCGGGATTAATTGATGTCTTTCTCGAGCTTAAAATGCACACGGATTTTTGTCGAACGTTCGAGAATTATTCGGAGTTCTTTTATTTGTCTGTCTGTTTGTCTATAGTATTTTGTGTGAGTTAAATTTTTGTTCGCATTATAAAGATTCAGCCAAGTATATTAAGGGATTAATGTAGTTAATTTAATGACAATTTAGTGACAATTTATGTTATGTTTGTGTGTACATTAATGAATTAAAACAACTATATTACACAAATATTAAAAAAGCAGAAAAAAATACCACATGAACTTATATTTTAAGGGATTTTTACCGTGTCCCCTTGTTTTTCAGACACTCATTTCATCGAATGTGTCGTTTCACCGAATTTAATTTCATAGAAAGCTAAGTTTTGCTGAAACCTTATTGTTTTCAGGTTATCTTAAAACCCATGCTGGGTTACGTAGATTAGGTTAGGTGAGACCTGTGACCACCAAAACAATATTATTTCTGCTCGTGGAGCCTGTCGATGAAATGAAAATTCGGCGAAGTAAAACATTCTATGAAATGAGTGTCGGTGATTCAAGGCTAAACCGATTTTTACAGATAACCTTTGGACAATTCAGAAAAATGTAATAAAAATTAGACAAATAGATAGCGACGAACACAAATCGACGATACAACTGTACTTTTTTGTGTTAATCATTTTCATATTTGGTATTTTGTGGACGGATTTAAAAAGATAATTTGTGACGTTCTCAATATAAAGGGACCTTATGGAGGCAGGCGGTTACGCCGTTTTAAGAACTGTTACTATAGTGTTCGTATAGTTACAATAATAAGAAGAGCGTAACTGCCTTCCTCCATAAGGTCCCTTTATATTGAGAACGTCACATTTTATCGATTATATCTCAAGGATGGTATTATTTTATCCAGATCTGGTTATGGGATTTATCGAAATACAAAAGCACTCTTTAATAATATGGAGTCGGTTAATTGTTTTTTAAACATTTATTGACAGACATATTACATTTTTCAATTGTATTTAGAACCCTTGTTAAAAATCGTTCACACTTTGCCGATCCGCCATCTTTATGCCGGCACGAATAATTAGCTTTCGCTTACAAAATGGCCGCCTTTTAAAGCTACGTTTCGTTTCATCTTATTTAAATATCCTTAATTATCTACTAATGAATAAATGGTGCTTTGGCAACTAATTCGTGTTTTTGGATATATTTTTAATTATTTTATTTGTTTCATGTACGGAGCAGCAAAGAGCAGTTGAAATGGTAAGTGTTTTATAAATTGATTTATGAAAACATTTGGTTTTAAGTAGAGATGTGCTGTTTCCGGAAATTACCTCATTTTGTATGGAGAACATTCTCGACGAGGTATATTCGGGGAATTTCAAAAATATAGCAAACTTTTCATTTTTTCTTCAGATTTGGGAAACAAAATGTACGTTGGTCGGGACCATCATTCTGAACAAGAAAAATAGATATCATGTCCCCAAAAATATGTATAGAATTGTACGTTTTGTTACCTAAATCCAATACATGTCTTGGTAACCACACGGACAACTCCATACATCTTTTTGGGGACATAATAATATCAGAAATTCTATTTTTCTTGTTCAGAATTGTGGTCCCAACCAACGTGCATTTTTTTCCCAAATCTGAAGAAAAAAATTCCCCATTTCCCATAAAAAATTAGGGACGTTTCCGACAGCGGCACATCTCTAGTTTTAATTTTTTTTTAATATTAGTATATAAGGTTATCAACCCAAGTGGGCAACGTCAATATAAATGATGGGACGCGACTTAATACTCCGAAATATTTTTTTTCCAAATATTCATTTGTCCGAATTTAAATTTTTCCGAAATCTATGATATGCTGGAGCTATTTAAAATTTAAAAAAATTTAATTGCTATACGTAGGTTAGGTTAGGTTTGAATTATGTGCGATATCAAGAAATAAAGCCTTCATTAAAAAAAATTGCATACATGTTGGCTAGTCAGCTGACGATGTTTTGTATGGGAGGGTCAAATTTTTTTTCGCGATTTCGGAGTTGGTCCCATAGTGAAAGTTGGTCAGTATGACTTACTGATTTAACCCCCAAAATGTTTAAGACGAATAAAAAAACACCCTGTATTTTTTATAATTGATCTCATAATAACAGGTGTAATAGGAGTTTGTACCGTTTTTGTTATTATAAATAAAATAAATAATTACTGACTTAACAGAGACAAGATTGTCAAAGACAAAGTTAAGTCGGCTTTTGGTTTAAAAATATTAACTTAATTCGTCATACAGGGTGATTTGTAAAAGTTTATTTTTACGTGTTTTAGAGACAGTTGAAAACACGTCAAAAATTGAATTTCGAATTCGATGTGTACACAACCTTACCTGCTGGCAAGACTTGCCTGCATGAACGTTTTTTTACTTGCAATACAGTTCGTGAGCTATAAATTATGGTATACCATAAATTTCGTTCAAACTTTTAAATTTATTATAACGCTTTATTTCAGTAAACCGCAAAGTTGAGCTTTAGGTAATAATCGGCGTTCAAATTATTACATAACCCAATTTTATAATTATACCAGGTTTCATATAATTTTCACACAATTTGTCGGCGTACCTTCAAACTCGAAGAGAATTTAAAATTTAAATGAAGTCCAAGTTGCGTTAAACTTTCTTGGGTGTGGAGGCCAGTTCTAAATCCTGCTGTCGGAAACATATACCTAACCAATATCTAACCCAATTATAACCTTAAATCTATAAATTTAATAAAAAAAAATATTTTCGTAAAACACAATGTAAGTGGAAAAACTTTGAAAATGGAAAAAAAATGTTTGGTATAGAGAAGAAGCATTATTGTAAACGAGACTCAATAAAAAACTATTTTATTATTTTTGAAGCTGTTCTTTCTTGCTTCGTTGACTTCTACGGTCAATGACTCCACAAACGGTTTTTATTGAACGAGAGATTTGTGACACCCTGTATTTATCACGTGTCATGTATTATATCTTTACTAATATTACAAATGCGAAAGTGAGTTTGTTTGTTTGTTACACTTTCATTTCCCGAAAAATTAGCCAAACCCGAGGGAGCAGCGATACACGATTTCTTCGCGGACGGCGTCGCGGGTGAAATCTATTTAGTGGCTATACAAAAACTTTAGCAGGGACTGTATATCGATAACCGATATATCGGTGTTTTTAAGAAAATATCGATAACAATAACGATACTTCCCGAAATATATTGATAAACTTAAATTTCGATAGGGACTGTATATCGAAAGAAAATATCGATAACAATATCGATAATTCCCGAATATATTGATAATTTAAATACCAGTAAACGGATATCGATACTTTTATCAATACTTAGTACCGATACTAATAGTTAAGTACATATTTTTATAGCAAACCGTGTTAGTAACCAGATACATAATAGCCTGGCCAAATATTGCCACTACGCACGGGTGTTAAGGTAGATTTTAGTGCCTTTGACTGTACCTACGATTTTTGAGGAGCTCCATCGATTCCTCATGGATTCCATCATAAGATTACATTCTTATAGAAATGACACCAATCTGAACTAAACTAAAAAAAAATATTTAAAATCGGTTCATAAATGACGGATTTCTGTCAAAATATTAATGTGCCGAAAATTATTTATCGGTACTTATATCGATAAAAAGAAACCTAATTATCGATATCCAAATTATACCGGTATTGCAGTCTCTGATTATAAGGGTCCGTCATACCAGCCGCCAATTTGAGTTTTTAACATTTCACTTATTCAGATTTAAATCAATTAAAATAAGCATAATGAATATTCACAAAGACGCTCCAGCATCCATTATTAAACTTAAACACCTGAATCTCGAAGTTTATACCAAATTCATCACATTGTTAACTTCACACATATTAAATGAATTGGCGCCAAACAATATATTCTTGGGGCTGTTATTTTCTATGCATGCCTAATTACAGATCATTTACATTGCAAATACTTGGTATTAAGTTTCGGAGTTAAGGTACTGGAAGAGAACGGAGATGGTTTTGATACGGCTAACGGGCGCACTCAGAGACGTCAATTAAATTTGTTACGTTCTCAATATAAAGGGACCTTATGCAGGAAGGCAGTTAAGCTCTTCTTATTATTGTAACTATAGGAATACTATGGTAACAGTTCTAAAAACGGCGTAACCACCTGCCTCCTTAAGGTCCCTTTATATTGAGAACGTCACATTTAATGCTTGTCAAAGAAAATTACAGCAGCAAAAATCAAACTTAAAAATTAATAGACGTCTCAGACGGCCGTAAGTATTACGTAAATGTAACGATTATAACAAGCTGAGCTGTCGCGTCTTAATAAAAAAATATTACTTATTGAAGTGAAATGGAGATTATAAAATTTTATATTTTAAGTAATTCTGTGCATCTGGTATTTTTAAATCTGCAATACTTTGTCATTATTAGGCTTGTTTATTGTATATGTTTATTGTAGTTCGTGCTCCGCCCTGGGTGATTCTCTTCTTAGAAGGGTCCCCTGAATGCGACGTGTTTGCTAGCTATGTTATTCTGTTAACACATCGTCGTTCAGTTCTACTCAGTCGATGAATAGCCGGCGAATTTACGTCGTCCGTCAAGGTGGGTAAATGACATTCAACTGCCTGAACATACATTTACCTACCTTGACGGACGACGTAAATTCGCCGGCTATTCATCGACTGAGTAGAACTGAACGACAATGCGTTAACAGAATAACATAGCAGATGGATTGCTTTGCGCGGTGAATACTTGAGGTATTGTGAGAGGATGGATGTGCGTGTCTCCTCAGTGTAATGCCTTATTTAGGATATTTTTACTTTATTTTATCTTATTTATTGTTACTGTTTTACCTTCTAATATTATACTTGTGTGCTACTTGGGCAGTAAAACTAGATTTATTAAAAAAAAAACACGTTTGAATCGATCCCTTCGTTTAGGAGCTACAATGCAACAGACATGCCATACAGACAGGCACGAAAAAAAAATCGACCCTCCCATACAAAACATCGTCAAGCTGACTAGCCAAAATGTATGGGAGGGTCCCGTAGTGAAAGTTGGTCAGTATGACTTACTGATTTAACCCCCAAAATTTTGAGCCTGAATTTAATTTCACCCAGTATTTATTTACTTTTGATCGCCCTTTGACGGAATTTCATGCCATATCCATATTATTTACTTCCTCGTAAGAAACTTTGTTCAAAGACCCTGGGTTCTCGCCCTCGGGGTAGAATTAAAATTTTACATCCCCTGCCACCTATTATAGCCTATTACACTAAAGTAATAAATTTAGAAAAATCTGGGAAGTATTATTTGAGAAATTGTGAAAGCTTCTTGGGGAGTTTGTAATATTTAAGATGTTACGTAGGTTTTTTGAATATAGGTGACTTTAAGGGCGATTTTAGGCGTTTCAAATCGTATCTCTACTTATTAAACGAGACAGATTTGTATTTATATTTGTACTCACGTTCTCGAAAACGGCTCTAACGATTTCGATGAAAATAGCGACATGGGGGTTTACGGGGGCGAAAATCCGATCTAGCTAGGTCTCATAATTGGGAAAAATTAGTTTTCCCCGTATTATCACGCAAAAAGATTTCCCGCGCAATATGGTTCGTAATTTCGGGGCGGCTGCCGCCCGTTGAATAGACTGATAGAGCGTTGGGCTACTACGCAAAGACTGCTGGTTCGTATATTAGCTATGGATCGTTTTTTTTTTTTTGTATATAAAATCAATGAAAATTCGGTTTCGACCCAAACGACGACGCTCGGTCTCCCAGGTACCTACTGATATTTAAATATGAATATCGACAGTGGAAAAGCAAAAATGCTTAAGCGCCATATGTCAATATGGCGCTTAAGCATTTTTTCTTTTCCACTGTCGATATATATGTGACGTTCTCGATATAAAGGGACCTTATGGAGGAGGGCAGTTACGCTCTTCTTATTCTTGTAACTATACGAATACTATGGCAACAGTTCTAAAAACGGCGTAACCGCCTGCCTCCATAAGGTCCCTTTATATTGAGAACGTCACATATGATTTTCGAGGCGTTATGACGTGGTATTTTAGATGTGGATTACAATTTAATTTTTGTTACTCAATAATTATATGAACTTGACACCAATCAGGGCTATTGATTTTAACAATGTCTGAATCTAATCACAGTCAATTTCGAATTACTCTTATTATGCTGACAACGGTTGGTATTCTGTTACTTTCATCCGTAGCTCCCCGCGATCTTGACCAGATCAGCGGTCCACCTTGTGGAAGGCCTATCAATTCATCGTTTTTGGATGCCATTTAATAAATAAATAAATATCAGGGGAGAATCCCACACAAATTGATCTAGTCCCAAACTAAGCTCTAGTACTATGGGTACTAGGCAATGATGAACATACTTATATAGAGAAATATATGCATATTTACATAGAAAATATCCATGGCACAGGTACAACTTCTCGCGCTCATCACCCGAGATAGCTAATTTCGTAGGCAACGTCACTATCAACTAGGCTAACCGCCTCGTCATTGGTTATAATTCTCTCTTTAAACCCTATTTGTCGAAGCGATCTCCAATCAAAACTATCTACTTAATTCCAGAGAGACACGACTTTTGAAACGACAGCCAATTTCACATTCGAGGCGACGCGGTTTGAGAACGGTCGAAAATTCTACTGTCAAGCTACCAATGAGGTCCTCAAGCAAACTAACGAGCCACCACACACCAAGATGAGAGAGCTAGAGGTTTGGTGTAAGTATAATAGTCAAAAGAGCTAGAGGTTTGGCGTAGTTCTTAAGGTGGCTGGGAGCGGTTGGAAACTTTAACTCTAGACCAAGCTCAGTGCCGTTCCATGGCAGAGGCCTATGTCCAACAGTGGACGGAAATGGGTTTGATGATGATGATATTAGTCAAAATTTAAATTTAAAAGGTCAAGGCAGTGCCAATGTCTGAGTCGACCAGCGCTTCCTAAGAGGTAGCCATTGGTGAGAATAAGAGCCGCAAGAACAACGTCTTTTTTTTCAAATGAATCTCTTATTATACTCGGCATGAAGAAGACAAATGAGTACCTACCTAATTAGCTGTGAGGACTGATATTTACAACCTTACGATTAAACATACTTGGCAAGAGGGTGGACAATAAAATGCCTCTCTGCATGCCATGCAATGCCATGCATGTGTATGTGTTGTGTAACTCTCACAACGGAACACCTCTTTCTTTGACCTTCATGCATAAGCACCTCATGCAAATCTGTTGACTTGCTCATTTCAGATCCGCCAATCGTCAGTGTGAGCCCACCCAACATCACAGTGCTTCAAGACTCCACGATCCTCCTCAACTGCTTGTACGAGAGCAACCCTTCTGTTCTCCGAGGCGTCGCCTGGTAAGAGAACAAAAGAAACAGACAGTAGACACCGGAGGTAGACCAGCCTAAGACGCACAGAACCAGCCTAACATGACCTCATTGAAAGTCGCATGGTTTTCAAGATATGCCAGTTTAAAGTTAACTTAAAACTGGCAAATCTTGAAAACTATGCGATTGTTACTGAGGTCATTTTAGGCTGGTTCGGTGTGGGGATGATGCGTAACGCACTTCCAATCCATTAAAAAACTGGTTCGATCCGTGTTAAGCTGGTCTACCTCCGATGTCACTGTGACGTACGACTTCTGGGACACCCTATATGAGTGCTGCTGCGTGTATACTGATACTGCCTCTTGGTTTGGAGTGTTGGACGGTAGACTATGAGAGTCAAACAGTGCACATCATTGATGCATGAATGATGAACGACACGCGTTATCTCATTGGCCGTTTTTTTTAAATCACATTGCAATTTCTTTTTTTTTTATATCGGATGCGGAAGGGTTGTAACCATGCAATAATTAACCGAATTGTCAATGTGTCTTGAAAAATATAGCCAAATTGACGAGTTTGGCTATATTTTTAAGACACACACACACAAGCCATATCTGTCAAATAAATTAAGCCCTTTCCCTTTCTTACACTTGAAAATAGGCAAGGAGAGAACTATCTTTATTTGACAGATAAATTGGTCGGTTGTGAAACAGGCCCTTAATGAGTGAGATAAGACAATTTTAATTCAGAGAGCAGAAGTCAAAACCGATATGTATAGGAATGACGTAACCTACAGTTGACAACTTGCTTATGCGGTACGCCTTACTTACTAAATCTTCAACGTTCTTTTTTATAATCCAAAGCTTATCTTTACAATTTTCAGGTACAGGGACGGCGTAAAAGTTGACGTCAGCACTCCCCACTACAACGGAGGAAACGTCACTCAGCACTCCCTCATCATTCAAAACGTGACTGGCAGCGACTCCGGCAACTACACTTGCCAACTCGCCAACGAAATTGGCAACGGCACCAGTGACACCAGCATCGTTGTCGATGTGCTTTGTAAGTTTTGCTTCTACTTTATCATCAGTTAAATCTATAGCTTCTACTTCGTCATCAATTTCGTTGTCTTTAGTGATTTAGTTAGTGAGTTTAGCAACTAGGGTCAATGTGCTAACTTCAAAAATCACCAGAAGACTTTCAAACGTCAGTCATTTAATGTTAACTGATAGTTGAAAGACAACTTCGATAACTGAATCATTTTACGAGTATACCAAGATTTCAATCTTATCTATCTCCAAGAAAGTTCGCATTCTTATATTTCTGTTTTTCGTGAAACTTATTTAAAGTCTTATTTGTATTTTAATTTAAGTGACAATGACAACAAAGTTTAAATAAAAAATAGAGGTCTCTAGTCTAAAAATTATTTCTTGCCCTATAAAAATAAGGAAGTCAAAATATACAAATTAATACCACAAAAACATGAAATTCCAGACAAACCCACGGTCCGTCTAGATATGGATGAGACGAGTCCCCTGAACGAGATTGACCACAAGAACGTGACGCTGTACTGCACGGTGGTCGACGGGAACCCCAAGACCCTGGATGAAGTCACGTGGTATCTGGATGGAGAAATACTGAAGAAGCTGCCGGAATGCAACGGGACTGATGGTGAGTAATTTTTGCTAAATATAGTGAAGGACTATAATCAAGCCGTTTAAGACCATTATTTATCTCTATTTTGTATCTTTCATACAAATTGATGTATGAAAACGTAACAAAAATGGAGTGAACAAAATCATTTCAAATGATTTTGAGCAAACATTTTTCAATTCTAACCCCCTTACTAATAAACGTTGAGTAACGGCTGATTAGTTATACAATGCTTTGTCCTTATCTGTCAAATTCAAATGTCACAATGACAGATAAGGACAAAGCATTGTATAACTACTCAGCCGTTACTCAACGTTTATTAGTAAGGGGGTAAGAATATAATTTTTTAACATCCTAAATAGATTTTAACTTACAATCAAAACCACAGCTCTCCATGAAAAAGAAAACATGATAACTTTGACCACTCTGTCATGTCATTAAAATATTAAATCAAAGCATTCAAAAATTAAATCAGATAGTTTAATTTTAAAACAAACTTGACAATTTATTTAAATCTAGTCTTCTGCTAACTCTTTGCTTCCATAACTTTATTAATAATCATTGAATTTTCCTTCTAGACGCTCTCTGTGATGAAGTAGACCCATCGATGTTGCTTCTTCAAGACACGACCAGAAGTTTCCACGGCAACTACTCTTGCCGCGGCAAGAATTCTGCCGGGGAAGGAGAGAAGAGTCCTTTTACTGAACTAGTTGTCAACTGTGAGTACAAAATTTTACTAATCTTTAATGCCAAGAATTTGAATGTCAATTTTGTATTGAGGTTGGGAAATGCGAGGATCTTTTGTTGATCATTGGAAAGTATTTTTACATTAAGCACAAATTAAATATTGCTTTGCAACAAAAATATTTTATTTCTGGTTGTTTTTTTTTTGATAACGTTCTTTCTTAAAAAGGAAGAAAAGAAAAATGGGAATGAATCGCGGTCTGTACCTATTCGAGGCCAACTCCAAAAATACTTTAACCAATTTTAATCAGTCTTCTGTATTGATTGTTGAGGATGGTTTAAATCAAATTAATTAACGTTTGGTGGACGATGATCAAAAATTTCCACATAATAATGTTCTATAACCTCGTTTCAGATCCCCCTGGGCCGGCCAAGCTGGTATACTCTCCATGGCGCGTGGTGAAGGGGAAGTCACTTATCTTGACCTGCAGCATCGAGGAGAAGGGCAGACCGGAGGGTCAGAGGTAACTGGCATTTCAATACCAGAAGAAATACTTTTGGAACAAAATAGATCTTGGAGTACCTGCATGAAATTTATTTAATGTATTTTAACCAATAGAGATGATGACTATTTTTTTTGTCAATCAGGTAGATTATCAAAAATTATTGAAGACGTATATTTTTTTCACATAATCAAAAAATTAATTCTTCATTTTGGTACAATTTTTACACAGAAGTGACGGCACGAGTCCCTACTCCCGAACTTTGACGCGCTTTATCTTTGTAATTTTTTGTTTGATTGAAAAAATAAAGAATACCTGTTCAATATTTTTTGATTATCTAACTGACGGACTAAATAGAATTTCGTTTTCTTTACCCAGTTATCATCCCTATTTCCATATAGAAATACGCCTGTACAAAGGGATCCAATAAGAGAGGCATTTAGCTGGTTAAAAATGTACAGTACTTACCAAATGTGGTATATTATCATTAAAAGAGTTACGACGTTAATTACTTTGTGTCTATAAACGCTCTTTTATAATAAACATTTCTCAAAAATACTTGAAATTACGTCTTACTGCTTTAAATTTAAAGTTTTACTGCGTATATTTCAACTATAAATATGTTTATATCTTGACTTAAGAAATACGCATCATTATCAAAAGGTTCCGCTGGTACCGTGGCGGTCGTTTGGTCACGGATATCGTCTCTGCCAATTGGACCATCGATCCTCTCAGTCTGGACCACCGCACCAACTTCTCCTGCCGCGGGGTCAACGCTGGTGGGGAGGGCAAGGAGGCCAGCACCTACATCGACGTCTTGGGTAAGTCTACCGGAGCCAACTATACAACAAAATTTTGCCAATGTAATATGAACCCATTCTGAATAGAATAGAGGCTTTTTTCTAATTTAATTGTTATATTTATTATTTTATTTTCTAATTCGATTGACGGAAATCCTTACTAAATATCGACAATCGAGTAGTTGGGTGGTAACACCCTAGGAAATGGACGTTGAGACGTTGATGCACATAATATTAAACATATAAAAAAATCTTTCGGTATATTAACAATGATTATACTTTTCAGCTCCACCAAGCTTTAAATATGCAATGAACTCCTACAGTGGCGCATTATACAAATCCCAAGTAAGTATTGCCTCTAGCGCTCATTGCTGACCGAGAAATATTTCGCAGAATTTTCGTTTTGTAGATGCTGTTTTATTTACAAAATATCTAAGGTGTGTTTCTTCTACCTCTAAGAGCTTTCGTTCGCGAGCAATAGCATTTATTTACGAATTGTAAGTAGCTTGTGTTTAATACGTCGTTGGTTATCACGTCCGTAGGTCAAAGTGCGTGCTATGCCTTTAAAAAAACGGTTTATGGTCTCTCAATTTAGTGGTAGGTCCTTACCTAAGCAACTGGTCTAAAGGAGCACCAAATAAGAACTCATGGAGGTCAAGGGAAGATGCCTTTACCCAGCGGCAGCGACATGTAGGCTAGAGAAAAAAAAGGACCTTACACAGCTAAACAGCTGTATTCATATTGTTTTGTCTCAGTGTGGGGTTAAGACAACCGTGAATTGACCGATATACAGAGTGATTGGTAATGTGACGTATTTCTTTGAGGAGCGTATAGTACAGATCATTTGCAGTAAAAGGTCATGTAGTATCCTATCCGGATATTGATAGTTTTCAAGATATTGAACATTCAATTGCATACAATCCATGGATCTCAGAGCCCTTGTAGCCAGTGTGCTCGTTTCGTTTATCCATACCATACAAACATCAGCTTATAATAGGATGCCCTGCTGCGTAACGAAAAGTCTGTGAAACTTCTTGTGAGTATGATAGCAGAAATAATACGATAAATTTCAACAATTTCTTCCAGAACATATCCTTATCGTGCACCATAGAATGCGCTCCTCGGTGCAGTGTGCAATGGCTTAAGGGCAACCAGGTTATTGACACCTCAAAGCCTGGTCGCTACTACGTGATAAATAAAGAAATCGGGCCGCAAGTGAACAAGAACGATTTTGAAGCTACAGAAAGTACTTTGGTAAGCATTTGAAAATGGGTTTAAAAGAAATAAGCTAAGCTGAAACAAGTATCATGATAGACGCTGAGGGACCGTAATATGTCTACCTGTTTTGAATGAATGTCGATCAAATTGAAAAAAGACCTACGTATAAGAACGTCGGTGCAACTTTCGAAAGGCTTGCTAAAATTATGTAAGTACGCTGGCCTGCGCAATCGATGAATTCTCAAAAAATTCTTCTAAAATTACAAATGTAAAAGGGTTTATTAGTTCTGTCATCAAGATTTGCCTTATGACTGATGTGGAATTTAGTACAGAGACAATATAGCCAGAAGACAGCACATAAAGTTACTTTTACCACGGAAAGTCGGAATATTCCCTACAAATTGCGATAAACAACTTCTGCGCAGACGAAGTCACGGCCACATCAATTCAAACCACATCATTTGAAAGTCTAACATGAAAATTTCCATGTACCGATTTCTTAACTCAATCCCATTTTCCAGCACTGGAACATGTCAGCCTGGGCGGGCGGTGTCCTGGATCGTATGGCCGACACCGGCATATATATCTGCCGTTCCTCAGCCAATGATGCTGGTGGACCCGTCAATAGCACCACCAACTTTGCCGTGGAATGTGAGTATCCATCATCACCATCATCACCTTCGTTTTCTTCTTCTCAACATCCACTCGTCTACTTCTGAACATGCCTCATTCATGGATTTGTGTCATGCCGTCCGCATCGAGCGGATTTATTCTAACTTTATCAGATTGATGGACCACCTTGTGCGGGTTCACCACCCAGTTCATCACCTTGACACCAGTTAAAAACTCTGTCCTTGTGGCTTATTTACTAATTAAATAATTCGATTTTATTGACATTACCTTTTTAAAATTTCAGATGAGCCTGAAAACATCACGGTGACTCCAAAAATCGTGCCAGTCAATGAGGGAGAAATACCTGGGAAAGTCGTGTGCTCAGCAAGGTTTGATATTATATCTAACTTGCTATACTTTTCCCTTTAGGCTTTAGGCTGTTTGCTTAGTTAGGTACTTAGGTCTATTCATCATCATTATCATGTTAACACGTCTAAAGCTAGTCATAGGCTTCCCCAAAATCTCCACGAAGGGTCCTGTACCACACATCTCTTACAGCCGTTACCTCAGTTACTTTTTTAATATAAACATAATCTGCCCCTATGCTCTATAGCAGACATAGAACTCACATACACGCGAATGTATACTGTTCCGTGTTCACGCCCCAGACAGATATCTTTAAAAATATGGACGGAAATAGAGACTAGTAAGGATTGAAGAAAACGTGGAATAAGCCGACCAAGCGTTATAAGTTATAACCCTCCTTATACTAAAAATCTTCTCGTATCATTTTGCAAAAGAAGTTTCTATAGACGGGCGCAAAATGGTCTTAAGAAATTTATTTATTTTTCTTTCACAGAGGTTTTCCTAAACCATCTTATTCCTGGCGTCGAGGCAACTCAAGCAAAGCGATGGCAAAAGAGCACAGCAACAACTCCCTCGTGCTGTCGTCTTCTAACACACTGCTATTAGGCCCTGTACAGAGAAAAGACGGGGGACCTTATTTGTGCGAAGCGTACAACAGACATGGTTCAGTGTTTACTACAGTATTCATGGATGTTATGTGTAAGTTAACGTTTTAGTTATTATTATTTTATTGTACAAGTTTGCCATATTTCATCATCATCGTATCCACCGAAAGACGTCCACTGCTGGATATAGGTCTTCCCAATGATCTCCACGATGGTCGGTTTTTTGCTATTGCATCCATCGGCTTCTCGTGATCTTGGCTTGGCTTGCCTAGACTTATGACAGGTCCAATCAATTTTTTGTTAATAAATTGTTGATTAGTTATAAAGGTATATCTAAATGTTATCCTGCTATCAATGAATATTATTCCAAACCGGGGTACATATTCTAATTTTTTCGTTCCTACGATAAGTAGTCTAGCCTATGAGTTGTCTATCAGTCAGTGTGTTGTTGAACCCTAAGATTTTATGTATAGATTGAGCAGCAAATTAAAACTGATTTCTCTTTCCAGACGTTCCGGAGTGTGGGATCAAGCAAGCAGAGCTAAATGGAGAACAAGTTCTAATTTGCACGGCTCATGCTAACCCCAGCGAGGTAAGGGTCATTTTGAAACCAAAACTACTTAAAAATATAAACAACAAAACAATATTATCTTCCTGGATTTACTTCCCGGATAGAGCAAATATTTGTGTGACGAACACGAGTATTTTATTCTATTATTGAATATTTTTTACATATTACGAGTATGTATGTATACCGTTGTCTAGTAAAGTACTAATAATAGTACGTTACAGTCACGACCTTTAATTTGGGACCCACTTTAGGTCCAAAGTTAATCTGACATTCTACAGCAATAAGGTGGAGTTTCCTGTAAGTTACAAATGATTTGGCATCTCTAATGACATTGACAACTTCAAGCAATATTTTTTTGAAATGGGTCCCAAATTATTGCTCGTTATGATACAAGTCTAGTTTAATTTGGGATGAGGTCAATTTTTGCAAAATTTTCCACAAATCAAGTAAATTTTAAACCAGTTCTCATCGTCTAAAGTGGTGACAGGATCTCCACTATTCTTAACTTAGTTCTACCGAGTCTGTACTCGTCAATTTGCATTTACAAACTTGCAACATGGATGATTTCATGAATATGCATTAGAAATACATTGATGATGTGCCTAAACAATAGTCAATCTTACTAATTTCTCCAGGTATCATTTTTATGGAAGCTGAAAAATGACAATGACACCCTCACCGATGAGAAAATCTGGCAGCAAGGCAGCCAGAGTTACCTTCGGTTGAGTACTGGCGTTGAGGTGTACAGGACTTACTTGTGTTACGCTAACAACTCTGTTGGGGTCTCCCGAGCCTGTGAGAGAGACGTCATGGGTACGTTTTTTTCATTTGTGGCCAGTAACAATGTGCTATTTCTGTATATTTTCTCTGTAAATATTTTTCTCTTCCAAAATGCTCGAAACCGTGATGGTGTTTACTAATTATATTTTCAAAGAGTGTTGTTTCTTTTAAAACAATTTCAATATTGAACTTGAAGCTGACTCTATGTTAAAATAAAACTTTAAACTAAGAATAATGCTTAGTATATTACATTAACTACCTACCTAATCTGTGAAACTTCAAGTGACACCGAATTTTCTTATTCATACATAAGTGTATACGTTGGTATGAATACCTAAGCATTATTCTTTATACATAAAATTAAAAACGATATTAGAAATGATTTGGATTCAAATAAAGCTCATAAATAAAAAGAAATAAAATTACCAAGCTAATTCGGTTGTATGTGTGTCATTACATATTTTTGTGTTTTCTAGCTAACCTGGAAAGCCTAAGTGAGTACAGTGTTAAATCAAATGTTAGGTCTAACAGAAAAAAAAATCGCGCAAAAGCCTTTGCTAACTTAATTATAATTAACCAAAAAAATTATAGGTATTGGTAATTGGCATCAAATCGCAATCGCATTGGCAAACATTTTGAAGCACATTTTTATTTTTCGGCACCTTTTTTATGTTAAAGTAATTGGCTTATTAACTGGAAAAAGTAGCTTGGGAATTATGTGTAGGTTAATTTGACAGGTAATAAAAAGTCATTGGGGTTGACTTTTCATTCTACAGATAGAACACTATGTGTCAGATAAATTTTAGCTCTGCCTTTTCTTTAATTTACCTTACTTCTAAATTGTTACATTGACGAACATTTTGCGGTAAACATGTAAAAATTAATACGAAATAAATATTTTCTATTTCAATTTCTAAAAGGAAAGTGATAACTTTAACTGTCAGATTTGGGAGAAAAATGGACCCTTAGTAAAATAGTATTTTTAGCTTGTTACTTATTTATGTTTTTGACTTATTTAGGTACGCAAGTCTGGTGGCGGGACCGTCAGCAGTTGATTCTGATTGGATGCATCGCTCTCGCTGTCCTGGTCATCACCGTCATCCTCTGTATCATCATCATCTGCATCTGCAGGCGAATGAGGGCAAAATCTAAATGTAAGTACTTTTAGCGTCAGTTAAAATTTACAGTTTGTGGCTTATGCGTTTCGTAAGTTAAATTGTTAAGTTTTTGGCTTTCATAAATTGTGACTTAGGTCTTTTTAATGCTCTCATTGTCATTGTTTATAACCTCATTATAAAACCAACTTTAAACATTCTGTGTAAAAATAATTTTGGTATTAAATACGCTTGCATATTTGTCGTTTAACTTTTTAATTTGATATTAATCGTTTGAATGCCAACTAATTTTTGTTTTCTTTTTTTTTCTGGACGCTGCCTACCTAACCACACTTAACACGACTAAAATAAAAATAAAATTATAGACAATAATCCCGTGGAGTTAGAGGAGAGAGAAAAGTAAGTTTTCGTTTTTTTTTTGTTTTTTATTTTAATAGATTTACTAGTTGAGAATGATTCGTCTAGATTAATATTTTTAACGTTAGTTTGGACTGACTTTATTATTGTTATTATATCCAGAGCTTATTGTTTAGTTTACGATGCGGTCAATGCAAATCAAGATAACTTATTATTCATATTTTTTATTTACTTAGAAAGCTTTGGGATGACATGTCAATGACTTCTAATTTGATTTCTACTAGTTGTAAAATAGATTTTATTCAAAATAGACATTAATCTATTAGAAATAAAACTATGATTTTATTATTTTTTATTTATTATTTCGTTGGGTAATGGTTAAATTTATGTTCAATATGAATGCAACACTAAAAACAGTAACAATGAATTATTATTTTGTAAACTATTTATTTTTACTTGTTATAGAAACTCATACTATTCTAGACGTAAATTTACGAATAATTTTCAGCGACGCCCTTGGTCCGAGCAGATTCTTGGCACACTTTGTCAATGCCACCCTCAAGGTCACCTCTTGTAGTGCCCATGCAGAGGTCCTAGGCCTCAAGGTCAAAGGAAAGGTCAAGGGCAAATCGCAAGGTCACTGAGTTTGAGAGTTTTTTGCCTGCAAATGCTTGGACCATCGGCCAGATTTGATTTTTTTAACTTTTATTTAGTCTAAGAGAATGATTTTGTTTTTAAAGCTATAGTTGAGCACTTTTTTTTTAATTAACACCAGTTGATATTTATATATATATTTTGGCTAAATATTAAATTGTTGCCTAGGTTCCTAACAGCACTAACTCCAGACGTTCTCAGACTGACTACAATTAATACCTCAGGTATAAACTTACTAACAACTATAACATTTTCTATATAGATGGAGAATGCTTTCTTGTTTTCACGCTGTTTTGTATCGGATAGAAAAATACACGTAATAATAGAATCAGAGTTGACTATTTCGGCAAAAAGATTTTCCCTAAAGACTTATTTTTTCTAAATTGGTTGAAACTTATTCAAATAAATTGTAATGTATTTATTCGGATAAGTCTAAATATATTAAAGTTGATTTCAAAGTGCTAATTTGGAAGGCAATTAGTCTTTTTTGGGAATCAAGTACAAAAAAGTTGTTTTCGCTTAAGAGTGGTTTTGTATGGTAAATGTTTGTTAATTTTGGCAGTAGTCGTAAGTTAATATTTTTTAGAAAATTTGTTTAAAAACAACAATTGCAATTTACGATTTTGCATGTAAAGAGAGTGGAAAGCATTCTTCTAGCTTTTTATTTAACGGGTTTTATATTATGTAACTGCGGTATTTTTAAGTATTTTATATCAGGTTATAATAAAACTATGTAGGTTATATTTTTTGCATGCAAATTCATTTCATTTATTTCATTTTTGTTTCATCCAGTCCTGACGGAAGCTGCCTTAATGAAATGTCAATTGCTCAGTCGATCATATCGCAAGCTCTACCCGCGCTATCACCTCGCATTAACCTAACATTCAGCCCCAAAACATCAGATAGAACAAGACTAGTTGAACCACAAAATTATTCCGATGCTAACAAAAGCAAAGAAACAAACAGCCTACAAGCAAACTTATCGCAATTAGAAGCCACCATCAACGCCAATAAGTCACCGATAAGAGAAAATGAAGCTAATGAAACGCAGACTCCTAAAACGGAACCTAGAGCGCATAGCGACAAAGTACAAACAGTAGTGACGCCTAGCAAATGGCCGTTGAAACCAGGAGTTTTAGTGCATGTTAATTCTAATCATACGCTGAGTCCCAAAAATCAAGCTAGGCTTGCAGCTAATGCATCTAAAGTTAACGATAAAGAGGAAGATGCTACATTAGGATTATTAGAAAGAAACAAAAGTAAAATTGAAGATGAAAAGTCTCCTAATAAATCTGAGTATTCTAAAAAGAATGGTAAACCCAGGAGACATACTCAAAATGTTGTGACAGGAATATTTAAAAATTTAAGAAGGAAAAGCGATAATGATTCGGATGATGACAGTGGTAAATATAAGAAGATCAATAAGACTAATAAGAGGGCTGTGTCGTTGGTTAATTTGAATAAACCGGGTTACAGTTTGCCGAAAAGCAGGATAAGATCATTTTTTCAAAGCGAAACGCCAAATGTTATAGTCACCGAAGGAGGTAGCGACCATTATAATTTTTATTTTAACACATTGTCAAAAAATGGGGCATTTTCCTGTTACTGTTTTGTTATAAATAACATAAATTTAACAAAAGATGCCCTCTGTTTTGCCAATGTTTTTTTTTTTCAATTACTCACGTTTACAAAATGTATAATAAATTGGTAAATAAAGTAATTATACTACGTCTCGTATCATATCATAATTATTTCTCTTGAAATTTTCCACATAGTTGACACTTTAAATTTCCATTTTGTTTTATTTATGTTTATTTCCATGTACATAAATATTTTGTTCATTTTATTTATAATTATCACTACTTTTACAGAAACACACGATCCCATTAAAATTGTCAATTTCGTTTTTGTTTTCGCTTGCATGTAGTGTATGTGTTTGCATGTTTTAGTTGTATCGTTTAAAAGGCCAGATAAAATTGCCGCAAATGTAAAGCCTTTGAATGAGGACGCATCTAAATGTACTAGGAAAAGAAAAGCTCCAGGAGATAGTGAGTATTGCATGGACCTATTATTATTACATGATATTTTGTATAACTATGAATGATCTCAACAGGTTGATTTATAACTTGTGTTAAACCGAAACGAGATTTATTTATATCTCCTGTTCAAAATGTTTCTATATGACTTGCAACTATTATGAAATTTTATATTGTTTCGCTTTGTTTGCTAATGATTTTTAAAAATACGTTTTAAGTGCGTTTCAAGAATTATTTTCTCTTGAAATTCCTTGTAATATTTAAATTTACTTTATCAAGTACTTTTTACACATGGTGTTATTAAAATTTTATCTACAAATCTTCTTTAATCACATTGTTACGTGCTGCGTCCTGTATTATTATTTATTGTTTTTTTTTTTTAACTTCAGGCCCACCTACGAGTGGCGTAGATAATGCAGCGAACGGCAACCTTGGAGCGGACAGTCCTGGACTTTACGAGAACCTTCCGTTCCACGGGCTACAACAAGCACCTAATAAGGTAGGTCAAGATCAAGTTTAAAGTAAATTGTGTTAAAATCAAAATAATTTAACAGTTAACTACCTACGAAGAAATCAATCAAAACTTTGATGAAAATTAACTGGGCATAAAGGTATCAATTATTTTCATTTGGATTGATAAGAGTAACTCTAATTAAATATCTTTATCCATACAATTTATTCATAGTAATCCTACATATTAATTTTTAAGCAATATATAAATGTTATAATTTAGATCGATTTCTTCATTATCGTAATTTAATCAAATCAATTCATTTATTTATTGTGTTTCGTTTGCTTCACCTACTGATTTGCTAATTTTTGTTTCATTCATTTCATGTTTGTTTGCATGAGTAGCCTGTGCAGGCTATACAACCTCGGATAGATACCACAAAAACAGTAAAAGGGATAGAAGCACTGCAGAAACAATTGACTACTAATCCGTCATTTACATCAAGGATAGTTTGCCCTCCATTTATGCAAAATATGCCATACCCTATGACTACGGGGTCCAATTCCCAATATCAATACGGAATACCATTGCTATCACCTATTCAGCAAATGTACCCATTACATCAAACAGTACTACTAAATCCTTACTTACCGCCAATGCAGACATCATTTCTAAAACAGTTTCCAACCATAGACGAGGAAGTTCTAGAGACTGACACGAGAAAATTTTCATCGTTGAATACCAGGAACCCAAGAAGACTGCCTCAGTTTCAGTCTATGCGAACAGTAAAAAAACGAAATATCGAGAGGTTCTATCCTAATACGGAGTATGGTGAAAACTTTACAGAAATAAATAATAATAAAGACAATCATAATAATCCAGATAGTAATGAACATGAGAATATAATATATGCTAATTATCCTTCTTTACTACATGTTAAATCTGATATAAGTGGAGTCGAAGAATTTGAGAATTTAACAGATTCTATACAAGTTTACGAAGAAAGTAACGAGCAAATGAACGCCTCTACGAACTCATTGAAGCCAGTGCCGGCACCAAGAACTAAATTATCACCAATGTCGTTACCAGAAAAAACTGACCATGTTTATGTTAATTTATCAATGCCATTGATAAATACAAAGTTTTCTTCTTTTGATGTAGTAGATGCTCCCATAAGACCAACTAAGTCTGTTGAAGATGTGTCTAATAAAATCCAAAGTGTAACCAAAAGTGTCGATAGACCAAACAATAAAAACGTAAGAAATGACAATAATGATAGTGATGATGAAGGAAACAATGAGAATCCAGATGAGAAAAAAGATCTATCGAAACCAAATATAATTGGAGCCACTCCTAAAAGAAATACTTCTATAACTCTTCCTTCTACTTCTTTAGTAAAGTCAGCTATTAGTAAGTTGAACGATCAGGGTATGAACAAAGTTGGATTGCCAAAAAAACAAGTTATATCGCCAAGTAAAACACTTCAAATACCAAAACTAACTGAAAAACCGATACCAAAGAGAAACCTAATAAAACGTAGCAACTCAGTTCAGAGTAGCATAACTATGAACGAAGCTCAGGTATAATGCTTATTCATTTTATTTATTTCATCTTTATTATTCACATTCCCCGATCTTAACTTCTTGTCTTTAACTCTTACTAAATCACTAATATTTTCCATTTCAGAACACTAACATACTCCAACAGCAATATCTTCAAAAACGTAACTTTGTAAATTTAAGTAGTAATAAAGGGAAGAACAAGAAAAACTTCCAAACACCTTTGCAAAAACATCACAGTTTCTGTTACTTCCAGCCAATTAGAGTAGACAAACGTATACCAGTAGATCAAGAGAGATCCTACAACAACACCATTGGACCTATGATATACCAGCCTGCAGAAGCTCAGTATTACACAAAAACTTTAAACCGAAGTAGAGACAAAAACAGTCACAAGTTAAACCGTCTAAAAAAGTCTGAAAGCCTCCGAGAAAAACTTTCCTGTGTCGGAGTTTACGAGAACTACGATAAACCGAACTATCCAGAACCAGAATACAACGATTCAGAAAGGAGATCATACCTACAACTCCTTAAAGGCAATTACATATCAAATTCTACTAGAAACTTGGGCCCTGAGCATAATTATAATGCGAACTTCAACACAATGGGCCCCAAAGATGAGAAACCTAAGCATAAAAAACTAGTGTATGCTGATTTAGCGTTAGGTAATCATAATTTGAAGTTTAAGAACACTGTCAATTCAAATAGACATTTATACGATACGTACTCTATAGGTAACCATGATAGTTCTAACAAGGAGACTAACAGTAGTCATAGTGTAGCCAATAGCCAGCGGAAGGGAAGTCACAGCCAGCAGCGCAGTGACTACGCTACGCTTAAATTTAACGAGATCGATGTCTGAAAGGTAGGTTCCATTGTTAACCAGAATCTTGCAGATCTTTCACACGATGGTTTAACTTTTTAAGTGAGACAATTGAACTCTTCTGCAAATTGTTAATTTAAGTTAGCAAACGTTAACCCAACGTGTGATAGACTAAAACTAACACTAAAAGTATTTGTCGTCAATAATAGAGGTAAATCTCATATTCGAAATGCTCGACTTATTTTCCCGAATGGTAATGTAAAGGCCTGCGGTTTATTTATCATGTGAGATAAAAGCCTGATGACTAAATTCTATATCTTATCTTATCTTCTTTAGCTCGGCTGCTACATCTCTTGAATAAATGTCGAATACAAGTGTCTGGATCTTTGTCTCACGAAATGGCCTTTTCAATACCCTACTTGGGCTTTATGCTGATAACACCATGTAGTTTAATTTACGGCGAGGGAACATGATATATTATTGCAATGACCCCTGACCCTCACTGAAAATTAAACAGCATTGTCAAAGCACCGTGTTAAGCTATTATGCCAAAATACAGTTTCACCCAGAAATACTTCACCCCGATGTATCATTGATGTACAATACTCGTAAATCAACCAAAGTTTGATTTCAATCGATTCCTCAAGTAGTAATCTTCCGTTTTTATTGTATATTTTGGGTAGAACTTATTTAGGTTAAAGCTACTATTTATGTTATATATAAAGTCGTAAAAATTCAGTTTTAGAAATTATAAATTGCTCATTATTTTTCACTGCTTGAAGAGCACAGTAAAGTTCAAAGAACATGCAAGAATTGGTTTTGAATATCTTTGGTAACACCTGTTTAAATGGTTGACTAATGTTTCGCAAATTATCATCCTGGCAGACTGCATCGTTTTACAAATTTTCACTTCGCTAATAGGTACTTTCTATTGCAGGGTTTTATTATTTTAAATGGCCACAAATCTAACCTAACCTTACTTATGCAATAAGCCTACGTAACCTATTTTACATGTAGCGATTTAAGCATAAATACGTTTTTGCGAAATGAAAGTTTGTAAAATGGAAGTGACATTTGCCAAATGTTCTTTTGGTCAAATAAACGGATATAGTTTCGATAAACGCTAAAGCATGTTCTCCACAAATTTCTAAAAACTATACCATTTTAAAACAGTCTTAAGTCTTAAAACAGGTGCAGATGCAGATGCATGTGTGCCGTGTTGTGACGTTTTTTATTTTTTCTAGGAACGCCATAAAATATTTACCAAGAGTGACACGTACATTTATTAAACGAGGTAATTTTTACTGTTTTCAAAATTGTTCATCATGCTTCTCTTAAATAATTACATGCATTAACAGTATTAAAACTTTTCACATTAATTTATTTTTAATTATAAGAAACAAGATTAGGTGTTTTTTTTTTAATTCTTAAGCTACGCAGAACTGATAACTGTACCGCATCCAAAATAAAATAAAAAATTACATTATTATTTTTTTTACTTTATTAAATTAGGAGACAAACTGTCGGTCGTGTTTAACAAATACTCGTAGTTATCCCTGTGTAATTAAATGGTTTAATGATTGTATGATTTTAAATTGACAAAATATCAAATTATTTTCTATTGTTTGATGCTTTACTAACCAATTATATCTAATCTTGCTTTACTTAGCACATTACCGAAAAATCTGTGTCTACTTGTATAAAAGCAAGATACTTTTTTATTTGCTTTCTTAAAGATTTTTTACGGAAATCTTGCATATTCTTAGAATAGAATTTGAATAAACAGTTTAACTTGTTCAGGTAGTTTTTGGTTCAAATACTTATTCTTATTTTTATAATGGTTTCACTTATTTTTATTTTCTAGCCCTTCAAGCCCGATGATATGTTCGTATACGCCGATGCCGACCTCAAAGACTACGGACCCATCAACTACAAGCAAGCTTCCATCTACTCTCAAATGAAGAAGGTCAAGGAACAAAAGCGACTTCAGGAAATATATGACAAAGAAAACGAGGATTTGCTGTGATTCCTTTTAAAATGTCAAATCTCGAGCACTAATTTACACTCAATGGTTAAGTTGTGAGTCTGAGATTCTACTTTACTTCGTTTTAAGCCATTTTATTTTAATATTGACATAATAATATTGCTGACGTTATGGTACCTTTTGATAGCTCTCAAGTTCGTACTCATAAACTGGTCTTGACCTAGATGTCCGTCTTCAGACGTGTTTTGATATGGATATCAATACCATCAATAGTTATTCCACGATCGTTATGATAACCGTCAACAATATAATTACGGGTTAAAAGCAAGATGGTTAAATGCTAAAACAAACTGGAAAAGAAAAAACTTTGGAAACTAGGTATCGGTTTGTATACAAATTTTTGGACTATTCTCTTGGCATACAAAATGTAGAAAAAATAGCGGTAAAGAAACCCATTAGTGTTTATGGAAATACATGTTTATGGAAATATCTTTACTGTGGGTTCTGGATTAATAGGCATTATATTTCTATTTAATTTATAATAGAATGGTTAATGTGATAATCTTTGGCGGTTACGTGTTTGATCGATAGATAAATTAGGGCGTAACCACCAACCATTGTAAGTTAATTTTCTATATCTAGTCTTTGAATAAACTGATTGTTTGTTAAATACACACTAAATATTTCTTGATTCTCATTAGTAAAGGTGATTTAAAGGTGATCTACCTGTTTTTTTTTTATTTGTCATACGCTTTATTTAAATTTGTATGAATAATGTTAAAAAGCGAAATATACAGTAAACTTGGACTGACTATGAAACCCCAAATCTGACGCTAAGCCTAAAATTGTACAGTCGAAGTCATAAATATGTTTACACTTTAGTACCTTGTCACTTTAATCGCTGTGACAATTTCATATGACAGTTTAAACACGACGTTGAATAGACAAGGTACTAAAGTGTAAACATATTTATGACTTCGACTGTACAGAGTAGCATACATTTAAACCGGCATGTATATAGACGATTACATTTTTTAAATGGTCTCCGACTGTGAGGTAATGTAAGTACTTAGATACTATTCCTCTTGCTAAATTATTTCACTACAGATTTTTAACTTACATTGCGTAAAGAAATGCTTTACACATTGTATCTGCCAAGTTTATTTCTAAAAATGCTTTATTTTAGAATTTTCACAACAATGTAAGCTATTTTATTATGCTATAATAATGAATCCAAATTAAAGTTTCTTGTATATATAAAATCTGATCTGAAAACCTATCAAATATATCGTTGGCGTAATAATGAATGTTAAATTGTATAAGTAAAATTATAAAAAAAACATTGAGTATTCAATTTTTGTTGAAAAGCATCCCTTTTCCACGAACAGGGTATTTGGACTACGAATGTTACACGAATAAAAATATTCTGTCATAAACAAATAAGTAAATCTGCAATAAGAATAAAAAAATATTTGAGAAATTAAATAAAATCTAATTACAAAAGATCGTGTAACGTACAGATCGTTTTTTTTTAGTTAAATGGCACAGTTTTTTTTTTTATTATATCAAGTTTTATATTTTATTATCCGTCCATGCGGGAAAAATCTACAAAATAAGTTGAATTTAGCTACCCATTTTTAGATAAAATTTGTAATTAGTGTAATATACGATAAACTGTATAAAAATTAGTCGAATGATCAAAGATAGAGATAATTAGTAAATAATTAGGGAAATCTTGGATGTGTATTTGAATAGAAAAAAGCGACATTCATGGTTGAAATAATAAAAATTGATAATACAATGTATTTGTTCGACACAGGCACATATATTATTATTTATTTTTAAGGATTCCTCGACATTTTATAAAATAAACAATATTACGATTTACTCACGGGTCCGTAGAATCGGCATTTATTTTTAATAATTTTATTTAATATTTTTCATTTTTTGCAACGAATTACGAATTTTAATGTACTTAATTATTGCTTTAAGAAATAACATCGTTGTTTATTGTGATAATAGAATGATCTATTGTTGTAATCATCGTAATTATAAAATAATAAGTAACAATTTTTTTATAATTTTCTTAACACCAATGTTGTCATTTTATTGTAACAGTCAACTGAAAATATAATTTTAAGGTGGCGTATACGTCTTTCGTTGTTATCCACAAATGACGTATGTGCCACTTAAAACTGATATTTTTCTGTGAATTATCGAATTGTATTTGTAACACTAAACCATTAAGTTAATTATTTACTAATGTACATACGTCTTTAAAATTATGCCAAAAACCTTTCTTTTAAGTCTTACTTTAGCACTGTTCAACAAAAAAAATATATACTTTTTTGATAATAATTATAACAAACACAAACTTCCCTGTTTAATATTTTTGTCTAGCAATGGTGTGAAACCAAAAATGTTTAAACTTATATTTAGTAAATAATGTAAAACTTTAATACATTCAACCAAACTTTTTGACCCATATAATTTAACCAAAGTAACAATATTATTGTAACAACGCAATCAATAATATGTATTTAACACTTCATTCCGCGATGGTACCTATGTCAAAACCGTAAAACATACATAAGAACGTTAATGTAATTAGAGATTTTGTACATAAACCAACTTGTTATTATATTGTCAGATAGTGTTAATAAATTAATTTATGGATTTTTATAAAACTGTTTTATTTCTAAATATACCTACACTGCTACAATTGCCGTAATGACATCTACCGTAGTTTAGGGTGAATTTCAGGGCGTTTCAACCGCCGTCATTAGTGTCACCCAATATATTGACGAAATCAATGACACCTATGCAACTCCTGATGTAAAAACAGAAGCAGAACCGAGGATGCAGTTTCTATCAGCATCAGAAGTTGCTCTAGCGTCATTGATTTCGTCAGTATATTTGGTGACACTAATGACGGCGGTTGAAACGCCCTGAAATTCACCCTTTACCCGCAGCTGCTACACAGTATAAATATGTATAGCAAAAGCAGTAAAGAAACTACGAGCAAACGTTTGAAACGTCACACTCACACAGACGCACGTCTCAACGAGACCTCTAAGCGGACATGGCAGTGCTGTCAGTGGCGGGTGTCGCGTGGAGACGAATGGTTTTGTAGAGAAGAATAAAATACTAAGCGAAACCATTCATCTTCACGCGACACCCGCCACTGACAGCACTGCCATGTCCGCTTAAGCGCGTGCTACATGGTTCCCAACAACGGTTCAAAACAGGCGGTTTAAAACTGTGTAGACAGTGATTTTAAGCCAAATTTTGCATGAACTTAAACGCCCTTGGCAAATATCAAACAAATGCTTGTTTGAAACCGTGTAGAAGCTTGCTTCTACCAAGGTCACTTAGTTGAAAACCGTGTAGCACGCGCATTAGGGGTCACGTTGAGACGTGCTACTATGTGGGCGTGACGTTTCGAACGTTTGTTCGTAGTTTTTTTACTGCTTTAGCTATACTTATACTGTGGCTGTTATGAGTTAATAAAAAGTAAGTATTTGCCACAGCAACAATATTTTATAAGGTATTCATTGTATGATTAATAGAGATCTGATAATCGAATTCATTTTTACCTAAGTTTAGCGGCGGCGTTGTTGTTCAGCGCTATGGAAATGGAATTTATATATTATATTATATCAAATAAGCTCGAGATTAAAATAATAGACTAACGAAACCGAACCAAATGTTTTCAACACATATTATTAAATGCTTAACATTCTCGTTTAGTTTAAAACAGTTCCAAAACACGTTTTTTTTTAGTATGAAAAGAATATTTCGAGGAGTCGACTCGAGACCTAGGTAACATCACTTTTTCAGAAATTTCGCCAACTTTGTAAATATGGATCCGATTATCCGATTCCTAATAAACACGGTGAGCTTCGGATTTATTTTTGTAAATAATCTAGGGTACCTCTGCTATATTATTCTGTTGACACATCGTTGTTCAGTTCTACTCAGAACTGAACGACGATGTGTTAACAGAATAACATAGCAGGTCACAGTCGAACATAAATCAAAAATATCGGAAAGGGTGAATTTCAGGGCGTTTCAACCGCCGTCATTAGTGTCACCAAATATATTGACGAAATCAATGACACCTACCAGCAACTCCTGATATAAACAGAAGCAGGACCGGGGATGTAGTTTCTATCAGCATCAGAAGTTGCTGGTAGGTGTCACTGATTTCGTCAATCTATTTGGTGACACTAATGACGGCGGATGAAACGCCCTGAAATTCACCCGAAATCATGTCGCTTAATTCTTAAAATGAATGAAATTTGAGGACGTCACTCATTTTCATTGCAAACGGCCGCACCCAGAGACGTCAATTTACTTTTAAGTTTGATTAAAGTTGCTACTGTCACTTTCTTTGCTATAGTAATAGAATAAGACGCAGCAACTTATCAAACTTAAAAAATAATTGACGTCTCTGCGTAGCAAACACAAGGTAAAATTTGACAGGTGCTAGGGAAATGAATACTATTCCATATTCTAACGTGAGACTTAACGCTTAACGTTTAAAATAGAAGTGTCCCGTCTTGATGGAATCGCTATAAAAAAGTAAAAATTTCTGTTGTCGCTTAGTAATAAAAGTCAGACGAGACACCTTTATTTTAAACCTTAAGCGTTAAGTCTTACGTTAGAATATGGAATAGATGTATTCATTTCCCTAGCACCTGACAAACTTAAACTTAAGTAAAATGTGACGTTCCCAATATAAAGGGGCCTT
The DNA here is from genome assembly GCA_963241965.1 of Tortrix viridana. Taxonomy (NCBI): domain Eukaryota; kingdom Metazoa; phylum Arthropoda; class Insecta; order Lepidoptera; family Tortricidae; genus Tortrix; species Tortrix viridana. The sequence goes on from OY725197.1 coordinate 879,224, forward strand.
ATGGAGGAAGGCAGTTACGCTCTTCTTGTTCTTGTAACTATACGAATACTATGGTAACAGTTCTAAAAACGGCGTAACCGCCTGCCTCCATAAGGTCCCTTTATATTGAGGACGTCACAAATAATAACCTGATATTAGGTCAGATGCCCGTCCCGTCACAAATTACAGTTTTCTAACTTGTCGTTTACTTTGACGTATCTTGAGATGGGCATCTCAGCCATAAACAGTTTAATAATGCCAAGAGCCATTCGCACCTTAAGAATGAAAGTGACCTAATCGAAATTAGATTTTGAATTAGGTCTCTATAACAATAATTTTATGACTCGAAGTAGAAAACTTAACATAATGTATTAGGTCACTTTCATTCTAAAGGTGCGCATTGTTGGAACGACGCAGCAAAGTAAAACACATTTAAATAATAAATCTTATTTATTAAACAATTTTTGTTAATTTCGACAATAATTTTAACGCTAAATTATATTATCACAGCAATTTTTGAGGCAGACTTAAGACATGCCTTTGCACCATAGGTACTTACAAAATGTACAAAAAGTACCGAATGACCGTATTTTTAACTAAAATACACAAATTAGTAACTAAAACTCAACCTTTAAGCTTAACATTTACTATTATTTCTATTATTTAGTGTAAGTAGCCAAAAACACAATAATGTGACATACATCATGTTGTAAAAAAGGCCAAGTGAATTAATTATACTAAAATCTAAACATGAAATGTAATGATATATTTTTAACACAAATGTTGTTACTCTCGCTTACTCTTAAATGCTGCCGTCCAAAAAAGGCAGTATATTAGTATGAAATTCATGCCTTTTTGGGGTCTCTATTGTTTGTTATAAATTTAAATGCCATAATCATCATTTGACATAATTATGGCAAATGAAAGGATGCCTTTTTGTTCTTTACCATTACCTACCAGTCTAATATATCCTCGAACTTAATCTTATAAGGCTTTTTGCCCTTTACGTGTGAAATAAAGCATAAAAGATAATAAAACACATAATAATAAATCACAAAATAATTCACAGCCATATTTGCATCAAACCGTGTCCCCTTGTTTTGCAGACACTCATCAAATATGTTTCACCGAATTTCATTTAATCGAAAAATAATTGCTGGAACAAAACAAGTTTTCAGGTTATCTTAAGCATGGGTTACGTAGGTTAGGTTAGACCTGTGACCACCAAATTATAACTCCTGCAAGTGGAAATAACTGTCGAAGAAATGAAAATTCGGCGAAGTAAAACATTCTATTCAATGAGTGTCGGCGATTCAAGTGAAAACAGCATCAAACACTTAGATTTATCCTCATAAGGCTGCGTGTACAATAAAAGGTACATAATACGACCATTGGAATAAAGATCCATTGCAAAGGAGATAGAGTGGAATTTCTTTTGTTTTTATGACTGACAATTAAATTAGAAAATAGACTCTATTCTGTTCAGCATAGGTTCATATTACATTGGCAAATTTCATTGTATGCTGGGCCTTGGAGGTTAAGATTTATGTTTTATATATGAAATTTCTATTTGATTGAGGGTGTCTGATATGTGTTACTATTGTTATCATGATGGTTACATTTTTATATTAATTTGAAATATTTTATGAATGGTGTCTTTCATCTGGTAATAATGATTTTTTATACAAGCTATGATATAGTTATTATCACATGTCGTTTGATACGTATTCCGCTGTCACACCAATCTCACTTTTACCATCTTAAAATATTACTACGTTATAATTATTATATTGATACGAGTTAATTTTTGTTACATAATCACAATGTCGACAACATTACAGGACAGAAAGATTTTAACTTTTTCACCTTGTTCCACTGTAATAAGGTCCAAAAGTGTATACTTACATCTTTCTGTCTTCGACTGTACAGGTTGATTTTAAAAAAGCAATCTTTTAAAACTCATTATTTAAAATACGTTTTTAGATATAAGTGTGCAAAAAAATACAAATTCTGTTTTTTATGCCTAAACAGCAATGTTATCTATAAAATTTGAATATATAAATATCACCTATTTGTCATTAACCTACTGTATGATCTCATGGAGATAAGGTATAATTCCTGAACCTAATTGTGACGTTGGTCATACAATTGTATCAAATTGACATTTTATCACTTTCATATTTTTTTTTGTAACATTTTAAAACAGATATATAATACCTTTCAGCGACCTTCCATTCTTTAATCCGAATCAGCTACGATTGGGGTTTTCAAACCAAGTAGAAGTCGTATTGGCCTCGGCCGAAATATACGTAGTCTGAACACCATTTCCTGGCTTGAAGATCTGTGGAGCAGCAGGCTGGGTACGCCTGTCTGGATTTCGTGAGCTTCGCACATCTCTGGCAGAGATCTAGCAGCTCGTCCTGTTAAAAAAAAATAAGATTGTTTAAAGTATGTTTCAGAACTTAGCGTAATTATTACTTCCTTTAAAAAAGAAGAGTAATAACTGTGTCTAAGTAGTATCTATGGATAGTGTCACAATGGTTCGCTAGACGGCGCTGTTACGTTAGGGTGGAATTCTACATCGCGCCAACGGAATGTTCCCCCAGATCTATAAGAACAACTACCTAGTCAAATGCAATAATAGTGCATTATTGCCTAGGCGCGGAAAGTAAAGGATTGCCTGACGAGGGGGTTAGCAGGCCGAGCAAGCAATAGCGAGATTAGCGAAGCCTGCTAAAATACGAGTCAGGCAATCCCCCCGTTTCCGCCGAGGCATATATAATGTTTTTCTCAAACATGTGAGGAAATGATACTAATATATTTGTAAAAAGTAAAATTAATATTAAAAGTGATGTTAGTCTTATGAGGACAATTTGTAAACGAAATTGTTATGGGTTTTCCAGGAACATTTATGTTTATCTGTTGAATTTAAGATGTTGATATTTCAGGGCTTGTGGTAGACAACAGGACGTAACTTAGGGAAAAGGATCTAATTCAACCATTTCACACTTGTAGAATTTGACATAATATTGACAGCAATAGAATTAAAATGTAATACCGTGAAATGCCGAGGACCTGATGTGTGTAGTTTTTACACAACAACAGTAAGTTCTACGTTTAAATTTCAATAAGTTTTTGTTTTTAATTTTTTTTTCTAACCATTGACAATTTTAAAGAAAATTAAAAAGAAGAAAACACACGCACTGTGCTACGAAAACGAGCAGTTGCCTTGGCTGTATGAGATTTATTTCTTGGTCCTTTCTATTCTGTATGCATTGGACAGCACTTTTAAAAAAATATCGCAACGGACAAAAATGGGTTTTCATACGTTTATTTTACTCCTAGGAAGAAAATGAGGCCCTTCGCGTCTTTGTTTTTCAAAAGAAATGCCATCCTTTCTGAGCATGTTTGAGAAAAGTGATTATTGTGAGTGTTGTCAAGACCGGCTTATCATTTGATGACTCGAGGTACAGCTACAGTCTTGTACAAACTGTTTTATTACATACTAGGAATGGATAAGTTAGTAAAAACGATGCAATTATCTTAGTTGATAGTGACCCTACCTTTAGTATGGCTGTATAAATTACTAGCGACTCGCCCTCGCTTCGCTCCAGGTGGTATTATATACATAAACCTTCCGTAAAGAATTATCTAACTGATGGTGAAAACCGCATCAAAATCCTTTGCGTAGTTTTAAAGATCTAAGCATACATAGGGACAGACAGACGCGGAGGGCGACTTCATTTTATACTATGTATTGGTAATGCTAGAATAAGTAGTATTATTGTCATAAGCTTTATTCAAAAATGACTAACTGTTGAGTTTTTTGCGGCGCTTCTCAGCAGTGGTCTCTCTTGGGAAGCGCTGGTAGATTTTACGGTGTAAAAGTGCCCGTGCGGCCTACTTACTAGTAAATATCTTTTTTTTATCTTTAAGAGCTAGAGCGAAACGATTTTTAGTCATATACATACAGACTGTTCAAATCATTACCCTCTTTTTGGCTTCGCTTGGTTGGGTAAAGACCAACAGTTGCCTGCGCGCATGTTGTGGTCGTGTTTAATGTTTATCAATGTGGATAATCGTGGATGCAATATCTGTCCCTTTCTGACCAGCACGTAGTGCGACAGATGCACAGACAGTAGGGACAGATGCTTTATCCACTGCGATAAAAGCAATACACGGAGGCTGAGGATTTCATACCGTCTTTTAGTTGGGATTCTCTCGTCTATGTACAGCCAAAGTCATACATTCCCAAGATGACATGAATACACCCCTATGCCACTGATAAAATGTTGACGTTAGCCTAGTTGGTAGAGACCCTGCCTACGAAGCTAGCGGTCCCGGGTTCGAATCCCAGTATAGGCAAACATTTGTGTAATGAGCGCGAGTATTTGGTCTTGAGTCATGGATGTTTCCCTATGTATTCTATATAAGTATGTTTATCGTTGTCTAGTACCCATAGTACAAGCCTAGAGCTTAGTTTGGGACTAGGTCAATTTGTGTGAGATTGTCCCTGATATTTATTATATATGGCGCGATGGTCGTATAGATATTTGTGCTTTTGACTGTAGGTCGATTAAAAGACCGATACTTAATTATCTCAGTTAAAGGTTCGAGGTCGTAAGGATATCATAAAGGAAATTTTCGCAAACAAACAACTGTTTTGTATTGCTAAGATAAAATCTAATTTATGTAAGGCAATAAATTTTAAAGCCTGTCTTGAAAGACCCGCTAATTGTATTAGAAAAAACAAATGTGGGACAAAATACTTTGTTTGCACAAAATCGAGGAACGTCACGACGCGTCATCAGACGACGCGGTTAGCCTAGTTGGTAGTGACCCTGCCTACGAAGCTAGCGGTCCCGGGTTCGAATCCCGGTATAGGCAAATATTTATGTGATGAGCGCGAGTATTTATTCCCGAGTGATGGATGTTTTCTATGTATTTAGGTATGTATTTCTCTATATAAGTATGTTTATCGTTACTTAGTACCCATAGTACAGCCTAGCTTAGTTTGGGACTAGGTCAAATTGTATGAGATTGTCCCCTGATATTTATTTATTTATTTATCAGGTAAAGTTATGAGATTTTATTACAAATTCCTGAGACTTGGGTATCCATTGTGTTACGCAGTTAATTTCATTATTTTTAACTATAAAGAATATAATTAAATTTATTAATTAAATTCTCAGGTATGCGTTATAAACTGTGATTTCCTTTAGTCAATTTTAATACTTAGGTCATCATCATCATCATCAGCCTCAAGACGTCCACTGCTGGACAAAGGCCTTCCCAAAGGTTTCCCGCGACCTTTATCAGGTCGTCGGTCCACCTTGTGGAAGGCCTGCCGACACTTCGTCTCCCGGTTCGCGGTCGCCACTCTAGAACCTTTCCGCTCCAACGGCCATCGGTTCTACAAGCAATGTGCCCCGCCCACTGCCACTTAAAGTTTGTGAGCTATATCAGTTACTTTAGTTCTCCTGCGGATCTCCTCATTCCTGATTCGATCTCGCAAGGAGACAGCCAGCGTAGCTCTTTCCATCGCCCTTTGAGTGACCTTGAGCCTGCTTATGAGGCCCATTGTAAGCGACCATGTCTCAGATCCATATGTCATCACTTATGTATATTTTGCCATTACGGGGAATCGATCCCAGGACCGCTTGCTTGGAAGGCAGGGTTTATAACTAAGCTAACGCATCGTCTAAATAAATGTTATTTATTTCTTAGTCGCTCTGTCAATACCGGATATACAATTGTTACATAACTTTTTGCAACAATACTAAGTAGATTATAAAAAATAAACTTGGCCTGCCTTGACCTATCAAGATTAGATAGCATATTTAAAATGACAGCCGTTTAGGTATTTCTTACATTTTAATTCGACATATTGCAAACAATTTTATTGCCCAATTGTACTTTGAAAAAAAACAGCTTTCGTTTGTGAAGAATTTGATAATAGTTATCTGCATCGTTATCTACAGAAGCGGTGGCGGAATCGCTTTGGCATCCGCTTTAAGTGTGATCTCTTTCGTTCAAGTGAAGGTCGTCTCCGCGTCGATACAGTGATTATAATGCATTTTCAGCTTATTTCAAATTGTTTTTTGGGTTTTTAGGGTTCCGTACCAAAATGGTAAAAAAGGAACCCTTATGGTGAGACTTCGTTGTCTGTCTATCCGTCCGTCCGTCTGTAAGTCACAGCAGTTTTTCTCAGCAACTACAGATGCCATCAACTTGTGGCATAGCTGTTATAATTTGCTCACCGGCGTCTGTTTTTAGTAAAAGAGTTAAATTAATTTTATAAATAATTAAAAACGGGTCTAGAATGGGGGGTTGAAAAATGAAAGTGATTTGATTATTGTAAATGGGGTGTCATATGAAAGGGCTTAATCTGCACATTTCAAAACTAATTTTGTATAATTTTACATGACGTACTTTTTGATTTATAGCTTTTTTTTAGATTTATGTACAAAAAGTTACCCCCTTATCTCCGAAGTTTATGAACCAAAAAATTTGAAAAATTCCTGACGTTAACATCAATATTTTACGGGAAAAAATAAAATGAAGTGTTCAAAATTTACAGTTTTTTGAGAAAGAAATTAAACTCTACAAATTAAAATACATAAAAAGGTATATTTTTTACGGTACTCTCGGTGCGCGAGGCCGACTCGCACTTGACCCGTTTTATATCTGTGTTTCTTTATCACTGTTTTATTTTATCGTTAAATCTATTATCTAAAGCACGATCACCAACGGTATATTTTTAAGAAAATGTACTTACATCTGTGTGACATTCGACTGATTCTGTAAAGACGCCGCTGCCTGCTAGCCAGGGGGGTCGCGCATTCGATTCCCGAATAAGGACCGCTAGGCACAGGAGCAATAGACATGCTATTGAAGTTTTCTGTAAAAAAAATATATTGTGACTAAGAAGAAAATAATAGTAGATTGTTTATTAAGGGACCAACATAGGCCATAATGACGAGATGTTTAGCTACCCGAGCGTAGCAACTACATGCGAAGATGCGTACCCAGGACGGTAGCAGTCCGCGACTTGTTTATAACTAACTCCCTTTCTAACTAGTCTATAACGATAAAGACACACTGAGCCAAAAACGAGAAAAATATAAAATGTGTTCGCCGTAGCTTTTCTATATCTATAGGTACTAATAAAGAGGAAAGAATTGTTTGTTTGTAATATTAATATATAAACTCTGAAAATACTAAACTGATTTTAATAATCCTTTCACCATTATAAAGCTACATTATCCAGAGTAACTTAGTTAATATTTAATTGCATAGGCTTTATATTAACTAATTTTACCGCTAGTAGCTTATTTATAAGCTACTAGCTATTTATAAGCGAGGTCGGGTCGCTAGTCATCTATATTATAATATAGATGACTAGCGACCCGACCTCGCTACGCTCTGGGTACTTTTATATACATAAACCTTTCGTTAAAAATTATGTAACTGTTGGTGCAAATAGCATTAAGAGGATTGTGAGGTGTAATTGAATAGCTAGAGAGAGTAAGCGATCAAGTCTATTTGTGACGTCTCAATATAAAGGGACCTTATGAAGGCAGCCGGTTACGCCTTTTTTAGAACTGTCACCATAGTATTCGTATAGTACAAGAATAAGAAGAGCGTAACTGCCTTCCGCCTTTTATACTGGGTGTTTTTTTATTCGTCTTAAACTTCTTGGGGGTTAAATCAGTAAGTCATACTGATCAACTTTCCAAAAAAATTTACCATCCCATACATTTTGGCTAGTCAGCTGACGATGTTTTGTATGGGAGGGTCAAATTTTTTTTCGTGATTTCAGGGTTGGTCCCATAGTGAAAGTTGGTCAGTATGACTTACTGATTTAACCCCCAAAAAGTTTAAGACGAATAAAAAAACACCCAGTATAAAAGGCGGAAGGCAGTTACGCTCTTCTTATTCTTGTACTATACGAATACTATGGTGACAGTTCTAAAAAAGGCGTAACCGGCTGCCTCCATAAGGCCCTTTATATTGAGAACGTCACAACTTTATCTCAAGTATGCATGTTAAGCCCGCATAAAATATCTTAGAAATTAGGCCAGCCTTGAGGAGATAAAGGTCGTTTCGTTGTTTGAAGCTGCTAAATATATCTATCCTCTCTACTGGTAGTCGGGTATCGGGTATAAAGATAGGTATGAAAATTATAATAAAATTAAAAAAATAAACCTGACTGCAAGAAAGTTTTATGTTTCGTCTCTTTTTTAAATTTCCAGCCGCGTTTTAATTATAATACAAAATAACCTATAACCATCGTACAAGAATCGATAGGCACCTCAATTGTCAAAATCGGTTCATTAGGAACGACGCTAGAGTGGAACATACTTACATACATACATAGGGTGTCAAAATCATTACCCTTCCTTTGCTGCGCCGTAGTCAGGTAAAACTATATTTGTAATGAACTTTAAACTTTTCAAATTCCATGTGATTTAGTATACATCTTTAAATGTGACGTTCTCAATATAAAGGGACCTTAATGCAGTTAAGCTCTTCTTATTCTTGTAACTATAGGAATACTAAAAGTAACAGTTCTAAAAACGGCGTAACCACCTGCCTCCATAAGGTCCCTTTATATTGAGAACGTCACAAATTGAATGGAATTACGTCGTTTTCTCGATTTAAGGAAGTAATTAACCCCTATAAAGGTTTAACTTGAAAGGTATAAAAAACCGGCGTCTAAGTTTATTTGCATTCGGACAGAATGTTCATTTTACAATTTTATTTAAAATTGTTATTAACTTATTAAGACCAAATATAAACACAATTGATACATCAGCAACAAAACCAAAAAAACTGATATTTTAAAGGTTTCACTAAAGAAAACCACCACTGCAAAAAACTCAAAATAACCTTACAAAAAAATTTAATTTTGGGATATTTTGTTGCCGACTGTACTCTTTACCCGACTGCCCGAAGGAAGGTTATTTTGCACAATATTCATCTGCTTATCACTAACTTCCGGCTCCATCATCAGACCAGCTCAATGCCACAATATTGCACTGTTGGGTTTACATAAGCATTCCCAGCCCAATCCATTAACGTGAACTGGTTCATTGACTTGCAAGATTCGACCTAAACACACGAACGCTTGTAAAAACAACTTACCTGCAAAACAATCACTTGGCCAACCATTTTCACAACACTAGACAATCCTGTCCGTTCAGCAAGACTGTCTGCTCGTATGTGCTGGCCGATACGCCGCGGCCGCTATTAAACCGTCTGCCTGTTATCTGGGAACACCCTATGGAGGCGTGCGTTCGCTGTGATTCTAAGGTGACAACCATGCGTCGTGATTTAATAGTGACGGTCTCAATATAAAGGGACCTTATGGAGGCAGGCGGTTACGCTTTTTTTAGAACTGTTACGATAGTATTCGTATAGTTACAAGAATAAGAAGAGCGTAACTGCCTTCCGCCATAAGGTCCCTTTATATTGAGAACGTCACAATTAGCCATTTAACTCCATAATTGGGTATTGAGGAGTGTTATGGCGTGAAACAACGACCTATTGCATGGCGGATTGAAGAAAATAAAATTGGGTGATTCTACTTTTCGTTGTACAGTCGAGGACAGAAAGATGTATACACTTTTAGACCTTATTACAATGGAATAAGGTGAAAAAGTGTAAACATCTTTCTGTCCTCGACTGTACAGTCGAACTCATAAGTAGCTTTACATTTCAGTACCATGTCGCAGTTACGTATAAGTTATAAGTGTCAATAGTTTGAATTTAGTATGTCAATACTAAGACAAAGCAAGTACTAAAATGTACAGCTATTTGGGTGATTATCAAAAAAATTGTACGTAAAGAAACGCTAATGGGTGAATTTCAGGGCGTTTCAAAATATACTAACGAAATCAATGACGCTAGAGCAACTTCTGATGCTGATAGAAACTACATCCCCGGTTCTGCTTCTGTTTACATCAGGAGTTGCTGGTAGGTGTCATTGATTTCGTCAATATATTTGGTGACACTAATGACGGCGGTTGAAACGCCCTGAAATTCACCCTAATTCTCTTCCATTGTGTGACAAAAGTGAACTGTACAATCAATCAATCATATTGCTAACAATAATTCTCTTATTATGTCAGCATTGCATTCTGTTGGTGACCGTATTAAATAAATAAATAAATATGCTTAACTTTTGTCACACAATGGAAGAAAATTAGCGTTTCATAATACCTTACGTACAATATTTTTGATAATCACCCACTTATAAATAAATAAATACTTGGCAATAAATACTTGGCTATTTTAGTTGGTGCTGATTCGTAATTTTTACTTTTACTAATGAAGTTTAATGCTAAGTTAATAGTTGTATCAACATTATAAATAAGTAAATACTATCCCCCTTACTAATAAACGTTGAGTAACGGCTGAGTAGTTATACAATGCTTTGTCCTTATCTGTCATTGTGACATTTGAATTCGACAGATAAGGACAAAGCATGGTATAACTACTCAGCGGTTACTCAACGTTTATTAGTAAGGGGGTATGTGTGGGCTAGCTATACTGTTTCTCATTCGTCCGGGTGTGCGCGCGATGCAAGGCACTTGGGGTTATTCTGCATAAATAAATAAATAAATAAATAAATTAATTAATAACCTTTATTTTTCGCCGGTATTAAGCATTATTGATCGCACGTCTCAGCTATGTTTACGTACTGTTGTATTAAGTAATCGATGGATAACTGTTATTGGCCTTCTATTATGTAACTGTTATTATGTAATCACATATACGGCTGTTGTTGTCCTGAATACCAATAAATAAATGAGGTCGGCTGTACATACCTTATTTTTAGCCACTTTCTTACTAAACGATTTTTATTTCAAAAAACTAAAGTGCTGCGTTTTCCAACTTGAAACTCGAAGTGATGTTAATAAGTTTATATTTAGAATTATCCTAATTCATAAAAAAATATTTGTAAACAATAAAGTGAGTAACGCAGTGGATGTTGATGTCGCCTTTTCTATGGAAACAGTGCAATTTACCATTGAGTTACCTAGTTTTTTCAACGATTATTGACTAATTTTAAATCTGTTTTTATTTAAATGTTATTTTATGTTATTTAGTTATACGCGGATTCATATTTAAGTATACTTTTATTCGGACGATAACAAAAGCGTTCAATGAGAAGTAGAATGGCCCCTGTATAACATGATTCGGCATACGTACGTTTCTTTTTTCCAATAATATCAATATTCATTCCCGTTTCATTGTTTTCATACAAAAGTAATTTCGGCCATAATCTCTTTATCATTAATAAATATTTAAAAAACGAAATGTACGGGCATAGTTTTTGTTCTGACTGACCACATATCGGTCAACGTTTAGGGGGTGGAAAACGTTATCGCCGTTTGTATGAAAAGACTACGTAGTTTAGGTTAGGTTAGACCTGTGACCATCAAAAAAATATAACTCCTGCACGTGGAAATACCTGTCGATGAAATGAAAATTCGGAGAAATATAACGCTCTATGAAATAAGTTCAGTGTCTATGATTCAAAGGTGAACCGTTAGTACAGTCAACATCAAAAGTTAAATAAATAAATCAGAGGACAATCTCACATAAATTGACCTAGCCTCAAACGAAGCTCTAGACTTGTACATGGCAACGATAAGTAGATACACACTTTTGTATCTTGTCGCTATACAGCCACGTTAGCAATGTCATACAAGATTGTCAAATATGTTAATGCAATAAAGTACAAAATTGAGTATCTACTTTTGACGTTGACTTTAGCCTTTCGCGTGGCGGCCGCAAATAATGTATTAAGATGGGTTTAAATGTTTATTTTCTTTAATTTTGTACTAAAATATCCTTAGTAACCGTACTACCACGTTGACATGAATTTGATATTGATTTCTAAAAAAAATCTGTTGAACAAAACCTCACACGATGAAAGAAAGAACCTATGCGGAGTTAGTTCCTGAAATGATCCACAGATGGCGTTAGCTGTCGATTAGCACGCGCAATCGTTTGTCCGACCTAGATGGTATAGGAAAGTTCGGAGTTTTTTGCAATGACTGATTTGTCTTGATATATAATTATTAATTGTAAATTTTTGACCAACTCTTCGGACTATTATTCCAAGAGTTATAATGATATTGAATTCTAAAATAAATCTGTTGAACTAAACCTCACACGATGAAAGAAAGAAACCTACGCGGAGTTAATTTGGAGTTTATACTTTTCCAAGAGTTAATTTTGAATGTTGCCTATAATATTGAGATAATTTAAGAAGGAATACATAGTTGACTAGCTATGTTGGTTGGTTTGATTAGGTCAAATAGCTGATTTGAACCACTTCTCTCTCACTGTCCGGTTGAGCTGGGTGTAGTGTACCTACCCACCTTCGTAACTTACGTATGAAGCTGGTCTGATGATGCAGTTGGAAGGTGGGCATAGGAACTCCACAACGGAACAAGATATCCCCGCCGTGTTTGGGCTCGTTGGATTTGTCTTGATAAGCAGATGCTGACTGTGCAAGAAAAGAATACAGTTGGCAAGAAAAGCTTGTCCCAAAAATTATATTATTTTTGATAGAAACTTATTTTAAAATAGTTATTTGTTATGCAAGCAAGGCTGCAGATGTTATTTGGCGCGAGAGCCATTATTGACTCCCGAGTAAGCGAAGGATTGTAAAATTGAACCACGAGGCTAACGAGTGGTTCAAAAATAGTATCCTGAGCGTAACGGATTCAAGACCCAAATAACTTTGCTGCCGTGCGAAACACACGATTTTTCACCTCACCGTAGCGAGGAAAACACTTGGTGTTGGAAAAATTGCACGAGCGCCAAACCAATTTTGGCCGTCCTCGCGGGGTGCTTCTGCGCATAGCATTGATATTACTCTCCACGCTAGCTGTTAAAATGGACTTTTGCGTGCAGATTTTGACCGACAAAGAAAGCCTTTCCGAGCTGGTGAGGTGAAAATAATACTTTTACTTACTTTAACAGTTCCACAACAGTTTCACTAATATTATTTTTATGTCATTAAATATATACCCAGCAATTACAGTAAATACAGCAAAAAGTAGAACACGTAATGAAAAGGGCGCTTTGATTAACCTCCTAAAGCCCGCCATACAACGAAAGCCAATGGAATATGAACCTATTCTGAATAAATAGTCTATTTTCTAATTTTATTGTCAGTAATAAAAACAAAAGAAATTCCACTCTATCTCCTTTGAAATGGATCTTTATTCCAATGATCGTATGATGTACATTCTATTGTATTTTGTTGTATTGTGCCTTAGGAGTTTAAACCCACCCGCAGTCAGTATCTTGGTGAATTTAGACGGCGCGTGCCGGGCTCGTGTTTCAATCTCGTCTAAACGGCTGAACGGATTTGGATAAAATTTGGCACACAGATAGTTTAGGATTAAGACTATCTGCTTGCCAAATTTTATCTCAATCCCGCAATTAAAATCCCAGCAAATGAAGATGAACCAAATGTAGGTGATTGTGTAATTAGTTATTTATTTACTTAGCTTGTTCATAGATTTTTATCTATGATTCCCTGACCAAGGTTTTCATGGTTAAAGTCTAAAAGTCGTGTTTACGGAATCGATCGACTACTCTTCCTGTTTAATTACCCGTATAATCTAACACGTGTTTAAAATTAACACGCAATTCCATTCAATACTCAATTGACATGAAATCCCGATCAAGCGAGAAATTGCTCAACGGAAGTGGAAGCACACCCTCCAAAGACCAGAGGACCACGCCGTCAGGGACGCGTTCAGGTGGAGCCTGCGCGGGAGCAGGCGCCGAGGCCGGCCTGCGCACACGCGGCACGTCGAGCCGAGCTGCGGCCGGGCTGAGTTGGAGGGACGCGGCGCAGGCGCAGGACAGGAGCGGATGGCGACGTCTCACGAGTCCCTTTGTACCACTGGGGTACCATAGGACGACAACAACAGTCCATTCAATTCAATTCAATTCCATTTTTTAAAAAAAACGGCATCTGATAGTTTTGCCAATGTCAGTGTTTGAGATACAGCCTCGGTTCTTGAAGTATTGTTCGGTTCAGAAAAAACCGTCTACACTATCGAGCAAACACGCGTTACTGACACGGTCACGGAACTATGTCACGCCGAAATGTCACAAATGTGGACGCACTCTTAACGGCGCCGTGCCGTCGCACCGTACACGGCACCGTGATGCCCCGTCTCGTCGAACGGAGGCGGCACCGCGCCGTTATACGGCGTACGGCGCCGTGCCATGGACATGTGGCCAGGCCCTGACTGCCGCGCCACGCCGCGCCGCGCCGGCTGTTTGACAAAGACATTATGCTAGGCAAACCGACTTTACCCAATCAAGAAAGCCTTTGACATGATCCCGCGTCTAGGTCAACAATATACGTATTACATTACTAGTACCTGGGAGACCGAGCGTCTCCACTCGGGTCAAAACCGAATTTTCATCGAAACAACAAAAAAAAAACAAAAATAAATCGAATCCATAGATGGGGTTCGAACCCGTAGTAGTAGGCCAACGCTCTAACCATCAGTCTATTCAGACGGCGCTGCCGCGAAATTACGAACCATATTGCGTGTGAAATCATTTTGCGTGAAAATTCCGTGAAAACGAATTTCCCCAGATACGAGACCTAGCTAGATCGAATCTTCGGCCCCGTAAACCCTCGTATCGCAATTTTCATCGAAATCGTTAGAGCCGTTTTCGAGAACGCGAGTACAAATATATATAGACATATAAATATTATATATAATATATTACTATTAGACGTTAAACGACGCATCAAGCAATAAGTCTATAAGGATTAAGTTTCTGCGCTACAGATTACATGTTATCAGTTAATTAAGTATTTATACTATTTATGCATAGTTGCATATTACGAGTTCATCCACCCGACACGTGATTACACCGCGCCTTCCGTTTGCTATCTATTCACGACAAAACGGATAATCAGATCGTAACAAAATTTGGCAAGGATATAGATTGTATCCTGGGGACGGATATAGTATACTTTTTAAAATGGGAAATGCTTACGAGTAAGACAATATAGCGGGAAAGGGTTTTCCGGGCGTTTCAACCGCCGTCATTAGAGTTGCCTACCAGCAACTCCTGATGTAAACAGAAGCAGAACCGGGGATGTTTCTATCAGCATCAGAAGTTGCTGTAGTGTCATTGCTTTCGTCAATATATTGGTGACACTAATGACGGCGGTTGAAACGCTCGATAATTTACCCGTTACCAGAAAAGTTTTTAATTTCATAACACGGCCACGGAACTGTTTTACTGAGTTAAGAGTTCTGAACCCGAAAAACTCCATGAACTCGGCACATGGTGCTGCCGATTATCTATTAAAATATACCTAATTATAAACTTACGGATATTAACTTATCAAGTCATTCTCGAATTTCGTGATCAAAGTTGACTCATGCTACGCAGCATTAGAAGGACGTAATACAAACTATTTCTATCAAACAAGTCGATCTGAGGCGTTAACTCGTAAATTAGGAAAAAACAAAGCGCAATTACTATTAGTACTGGTAAAATGTGACGTTCTCAATATAAAGGGACCTTATGGAGGCAGGCGGTTACGCCGTTTTTAGAACTCGTATAGTATTCGTATAGTTACAAGAATAAGAAGAGCGTAACTGCCTTCCTCCATAAGGTCCCTTTATATTGAGAACGTCACAAATGGGGTGACTTTCAAACAACGGGGTGACTTTGATATTTTTGATCATTGCAATGATTCTGCGCTGTGTCAGTTATTAATGAGCTATTTCGCGACATACCTTTTATTTGTTTCATATGCGAGCACAAACTATAAGTAGTTTCAATATTATCAGAAAAGTCATCATCATCATCATTTCAGCTGAAAGACGTCCACTGCTGGACATAGGCCTCCCCTCAAGGTTTGCCACAAGGACCGGTCCTGCGCCGCTTGCATCCATCGGTTTCCCTAAATCCTAACCACGTCGTCGGTCCACCTTGTTTGAGGTCTGCGCCGCTGCGTCATCCGGAACGCGGACGCCACTCGAGAACTCTTCGGCCCCAACGGCCACCTGTCCTGCGAGCGATGTGCCCCACCCAGGTGCCAGGGAAATGAATAAATATATTCCATGTCCTAACGTAAGACGTAACGCCTTAAGTGCTCTTACATTAGAATATGTAATAGAGTATTAATTCCCCTGACACTTTAGTTTTTTCTGCTGCAGGCGGTCGCCGCACGCCGCGCTCGCCAGTTCGTGGTCTTCACATCTTCGTAAATAATGGCTACAAAAAACTAGGTCAGAAAACATATTAATGTCTTTAATATAATCACCGGAAGGTGACAGAATAATAGATTATTTATCGATTATCATATCTATGGTACTAAGCAACAAAGTTACGAGTATCAAGCAGGTTGTGAAAACGTGACATTATAAAATTAGTTACGATTAATGGTAGCCAGGTAGCCAGACGCACGCACACGCACACGCACACACACACACAAACACCCCCCTTTCCCTTTCTTACACTTGAAAATAGACACGGAGAAGGCTATCTTTAACTGACAGATGAATTTACTTGTCGATTATGAAACAGGCCCTTACTTAAGACTCGTTTCTTCGTCTCTGCTATACAAAAACGTGACGTTTGTTATCTCACACGCATCTAGCACAATACGTGCGCCTGAGTCGAAGCCACGCGGCAGAACAATGGGTTAACGACCAGACCAATGTTGTGTTGTGACAGTGGCGAGTCACGCTGTCAATATTATAGTTCGTTCGCTCAAATAATTCAGACATGTTTTCCTGCAGAACTATGCAGATATTTTATATTATTTTTACAGTTTTATATAATGCTAGAACAAGTAGTATCATTGTCATAACTAGTAATAAGTTAACTATGTTTAAAAAATGACTAACTGTCTGCTTCGTAGGCAGGGTCACGACCAACTAGGCTAACCGCGTCGTCTAATTACTATCAACAACCTTGAATTAACGTAACTCATCATCCGGTTAAGAACATAACTGATAAAAAAATTATCTCTAAAGATAGAGGCTCTGAGCTGTAGACCTCGCGACAAACTTATCTTTGCCGTTAGATAACTGTTATCCCAGTGATAATTAGATCAAATTAAGCAAATAAATAAATAAATAAATAAGGGAAAATGTGACGTTCTCAATATAAAGGGACCTTATGGAGGCAGGCGGTTACGCCGTTTTTAGAACTGTTACCATAGTATTCGTATAGTTACAAGAACAAGAAGAGCGTAACTGCCTCCCTCCATAAGGTCCCTTTATATTGAGAACGTCACAAATGAATCATATAGTTTTGTAAATTGGTACAGTTATACCTTGAGGTGTCCAGGTGGACATACTAAGGCTGCCTTTCCATAGAAGCGGAGACGAGCTGTGCGGAGAGGAGCTGTGTAGGAATCGACCCATCACATTGGTTGTAATACACATCTCATCTCCGCTTGACTGTTTCCATTGAAGCGGAGCGGAGACGAGATGTGGATTACAACCAATGTGATTGGTCGATTCCTACACAGCTCCTCTCCGCACCGCTCGTCTCCGCTTCTATGGAAAGGCAGCCTAAAAGTCTTCAAGGGTGGGAGATATACTGACGATAGGGGAGGGGGGAAGTCTCGAAGGTTTAGGTTTTATATCATATTCCGAATATATCTACGAAAGGCATGATTACTTCTGAAAAAAGTTTCTACCTATGTGACGTTCTCAATATAAAGGGACCTTATCGAGGACGGCAGATACGCTCTTCTTATTCTTGTAACTATACGATTCCTTTGGTAAGAGTTCTACAAACGGCGTAACCGCCTGCCTCCATAAGGTCCCTTTATATTGAGAACGTCACATATTTTCTACGGTCATGTTCATTTTTACTCTACGATCTACGGTATATGTATAAAACAGCTGTAATATAACAGAAAGATGAACACAAAATAAGAGTTCCGTTAAGCTACGGAACCCTAAAATCTTATAGACATCAATAAGGGTGTCATTCATTTTATCGAAATTTCTTTCATCTAATTTCATATCACCGAAAACTATTCCACGAATGTCATTTCATTTTTTTTTCTAATCACATAAACATCAATTCATTGTTTTTTAAATAATCGAACAACTATTCATCTTGAATCGTTTCGAATTTGTCTCAAATCGTAGCTTAACTATTCATCGATTTTACCTTTCACATAATAATTAGTTAGTTGTGGTATTCATTTTTCGAAACATGGTTCACAGATGGTACGTCCCATATATTATTATTGCCACGAACAATGTTTCATCGCAGTGACGTTTCATCGAACGATGCATTTTGTACCTAACTGTTAGTCTTGCGTTCTAAGGGCTGCATGACGTGAACCCTCCTAACCAACCCAATTTTGATGGGTATAGCATAATACCACACCACCTAGGGTGCCTATTTCCGCTCTAAAGGTCACAAGATAACCCTAACCTAACCCACCAATAGTACAATTGTTACTATTATTTCTCTCAACTCTCAAAACTCTCGTTAGTCTAAAATTATAGTATAGGAGATTCGATAAACGACTATGTCGATAGACAAATAAAATAATAAAGTAAAATTCGATGAGTTGATTCTTGTGTAAACGGTAATTCGAGCAAATGTATGAGCGATCTATCGACGTTCGATGAATGATTCCTAAGTGATAATAAAATCCTACGAATAGTGTTATAGGAAACAATAATCGATGAAACGATCTTCGGTAAAATGATGGATTACCCATCAATAAGTTTTCTATCTTGAGATTACAATGTAATTTACATCCTTCTTAGCGTTTTCTTATCTCGTCACGTAGACATGTTCGAGACGATCGACCTTGAGCTCCAAGAACGTATAAGTATAACCTATGGGCTTAACATGCATGAACGAGATAAAATTTGACAGGTGATGGGGAAATGAATACATCTATTCCACCTTAAGATTTAACGCATAAGGTTTAAAATAAGTGTCTCGTCCTGACTTTCATAACCTTTTTAATAAGAGACTAGCGATTTTCACATTTTTATAGCGATTGTATCAAGACGAGACACTTTTATTTTAAACCTTAAGCGTTAAGTCTTACGTTAGAATATGTAAATCGTCTATCTCGTACTCGTATCTCGGGGGACTGACAGAGTTAACCTTTGACGGAAATATCCGTCATGGTTGACAACGCAAAATAAACCTGAGTATGTATGAATTAAGGTTGACATTAGCTCTAGTTTTTATTTGAAAAGTTGAAAAGGTTAAAAAACCCCGACATCGTAACCCCTACTTTAGCTCATAATTGTAGCGTTCTCAATATAAAGGGACCTTAAGGAGGAAGGCAGTTACGCTGTTCTTATTCTTGCAACTATACGAATACTATAGTAACAGTTCTAAAAACGGCGTAACCACCTTCCTCCATAAGGTCCCTTTATATTGAGAACGTCACAATTTTCATCGAACCTAAGCTAATAACACTCGATTAAGTCAACTTTATAAAAATAGAAACAAATCTTTGAAGGCTTATCTTGGTTAATTTTATAGTTATTCGAAAAATACTTTTTCTCTACTGTTTGATGAATTAATTTTTATTGAAGCAAAAACAAAATCATGCCTTGCCAAGAAATGCCAACTTTTGGCATTTGTTTATAAAGTTGTACATGCACTTTGCACCTCCAATTTTAGAAAAAAAAATCGGAAGTGCATTGAAAATATAGGTATTATTTTTGTAGAAATAACTACCCATTCAGAATTTGGAATACCATGCACCATACTAATCCATATTCAATATTATAAATGCGAAAGTAACTCTGTCTGTCTGTCTGTAACGCTTTCACGGCTCAACCGCTGAACCGATTTCCATGAAATTTGGTATGAAGATAGCTTAAGTTTCGGGGAAGGGCGTAGGCTCCTTTTAGTCGCGGAAAATTGGACCATTCCCGAGGGAGCAGCGATAAACAACTTCAACACGGACGAGGTCTCGGGCTAAAGGAATGCAACCATAAACGCTCAAGGTCTTTCTCCTCACGTGATCATAAAATTGTTACCAAAGAGGCAAATCAATGCCCGATTCCCAGATTTGCCTACAAATTGGACTCCGTACAGACACCATCGGCACCACATCGGCACCAAACAAGATAAAGGTCAGGTCACTGATATTCTTTAATATCAAATGTTCACGCTATTCTGAAATAGTATCTATAATAATGACTTTAAGAGAGAAAACGATAAAAATGTTTGATTACGGAAACTTTTTCAAGTAAATATTTTCGTGGGCTAATGAGGCGTGTTATCAATTTGTTTTATCAAATTCCACGGTTGACTACACGACTATTAATATATTTAAAATGTTTAAAGATATAA
Source organism: Tortrix viridana (assembly GCA_963241965.1). Classification (NCBI taxonomy): domain Eukaryota; kingdom Metazoa; phylum Arthropoda; class Insecta; order Lepidoptera; family Tortricidae; genus Tortrix; species Tortrix viridana. The sequence goes on from OY725197.1 coordinate 899,573, forward strand.
TTAATTAAAGTTCAAAGTTCGAAGCCAGTAAAAACAAAATTATAATTATACTAAACTAGCCCTTAGTTCTAAAAATTCTTATATTATGTGCATTCACATTTATTATTATTATTAATCTTTATTGCGGACAACACATTTTACAAAGGGTCCATATAATTGTTAGTAGCAATAGATCTTATACCTATGTTAGTATACATGTTAAAAAACTAGGTACTTTTTTTTTATTTATTTATATATTCTCTTTATAATAAGTTACCAGTGGGTTTAGCACGCATGAATGAGATAAAATTTGACAGGTGCTAGGGAAATTAATACATCTATTCCATATTGTAACGTAAGACTTAACACTTAAAGTTTAAAATAAAATGGGGGGGGGGGGGGGGGCTACGCGAGCACAGCCACAACCGATGTGACGCTCGTGTAATTGTTTTTCGAACACCAAGTGTTTTACTCGCTACGGTGAGGTGAAAAAATGTCTTTCGCACGGCAGTAAAGTTATTTGGGTCTCGATATGTTGAATCCCCTCGTTACGCTCAGGATTCTATATTTGAACTTTGCAGCCTTGCATAATTAAAAAATTAAAAATAACATAACTAACCGTACTAGTTAATTAAATTAAATAAATAAATAACAACTGCTAACAGAAATTAAACATTAGACAAATAGAAGTTTAAACAACATCTTAATGCGTTTCCGGCGTCAATTTATTTATTTATTTATTTTATTTCCGAGTGCATACAATCTGAACCTATTTAAAGCTAGGGTGAAGGCATTTTCTGGGTGAGCTCGCTACATCGTAGACTGAATCTTCGTCCTCCAAGGGCAAGAGTTAGTCAAGAGCAAACCCATTATCAATAAAAAAAAAATCTATTCTATATTCGATTAATTATACGATTTGAAGAGTCGCTACTGCACTGAAAATAATTTTTATAACAAAACAAGCTAGACACAATGCCGACATTTACATGTATCTTGCATGTGCGTACCTAAATGTAATGGAATAAATAATGTTTGACCTTTGAATATAAATATTTATCGTTCAAAGAAATTTCAATTCTATTTCTACAGTCCTTAAAGTCAAAGCTTGTACAAACTACTTGACATATGCAAAATCGTTGCAATTTCCACTCAACTGCGTCTGAGAGAGGTTTTAAAATAAATTATCATTGTTTTGGAGTAACTGCTCAGCTGTAGATTATTTCAAAGTTTGATACACTTTTACTGTTTTAGTTTTTCCTTGTGGTGTACCAGGGATAAATAAGAATGTATTCTATTAAAAAAATTACATCTCCCGTATTGTGGTAGATTGTAAATATCAATAAACGCGCCCCCTTGTTTTGCAGACTCATTTCATCGAATGTGTCGTTTCACCGAATTTCATTTCATCGAAAGCTAATTTCAGCTGAAAACTTATTGTTTTCAGGTTATCTTAGGTTAGGTTAGACCTGTGACTACCATAATATTTAACTCCTGCACGTGGATACCTGTCGATGAAATGAAAATTCGGGGAAGTAAAACATTCTATGAAATGAGTGTCGGTGATTCAAGGGTAAACCATCAATAACCCTCAGAGCCTCAGATCAGGTTGCCATCTTGTTATAAAAAAATCCAAATCCCCACTTCCACATTTTTTTATGACTCTCCAATAAAATTTCACAGGTATATACATAGATATATTTATTACATATTCTAACGTAAGAACGCTTAAGGTTTAAAATAAAATTTTCTCGTCCTGACTGTTATTAACTTTTATTACTAAGCGAAGCACTGAGATAACAAAAGCTAGGTAAAACTCATACCGCATTCCTAGACCCTTTAACGGACGTTTTTTCAAAAAAAGTGTACATCGTTAAGGACAAAAAAAAGAAAATTTAACTTTGCCAGTACGTCACGAACGCCCTACTAAATGTATGACTAATTGACTCATTATCGTGACAAAACGGAAAGTTACCGTTTCTTAATATTTGTCTTTATTATGTACACTTTTTTTGAAAAACGCCCTAACAACAGTGCCTTTGTAGGGCAATAATATTTGGTACTAAAATTACCACTTACAAGTGTTACTTGTAATTTGACATGAAGTGCAATTTATACTGTAATTTATATTGAGTAATAAAATCTGAATCTGAATCTGACATAGCTTAGGGAAAAGGAACCAACTCAACCATTTCACACTTGTAGAATTTGACATAATATTGACAGCAATAGAATTCAAATTTAAATACATTTACTTTGTGGGTTGGACCCTTTTCCATAAGCTACGTCCAAGTGATACATTTTTGTATATTTTATTTTAAAATGTGCGGAAAGGTGAAATTCAATATGACAAGAATTCAATCCTTTTTCAAACTTTTCCATATAAAGGGTTAACTAGATTGTGTAACGCGGAACTACCTATGTTTTTAAAAGATTAAGAATAGTCAAAACAATTGACAAATAAAGAACAATCCAATTAATATGATATCAGTGTTTTTATTCAAATAATCGGTGCCCCGTTCTCCTATTTTCTACATAAAGTTGGCTACTTATCGATGTTTTGGCACTGTATGGTAAGAATAAATAAACCAGGTGAAGTAAACAGGATAATGGTACAGAAAAAACAAACTGTTGAAATAAAAAATATCTGTTGAACCTTTGACATTTGCTAAATGTAGGTGGTGATATATTTTTTTACTTTTTTGGGCATACAAGTCTACCAGCGTAATTAAATTTGTTTTCACATCAAATGACAAAAAGGTCGATTACACACACTGGTCAATTTGAGAAATAAATATCCTGACTCAAGAGTTGCCAGCGAGCAATGGATCGCAGCATACTAGGTATTCGTACAACTGACAGGATCAGAAACACCGAACTGCGCTCCAAGACCGGTATTGCGTGTGTGGGTGCCAAGACCGCTAACCTCAAGTGGGACTGGGCTGGACATGTCTGCCGGATGCATCCGGAACTGTGGGCCAAGGTTGTCACCGAATGGAGTCCGCAAGATGGCCTCCCGAGCAGAGGCAGACCAAAGGTGACATGATGACTTGGTTGGCTTCAAAGCTAGTGGCGGGAGCAGGCAATCGGGACGAATGGAGGAAGAGGGGAGGCCTTTGCCTAGCAGTGGGACACCCAGATAGGCTTAAGACAGCTCGCTTGTCGAAATCGGACCCCCTTCGGCCTAGCATGCAAGGTCGAGATAAAATTTGACAGATTCTAAGTAAATTAATACATATATTTCATATTTTAACGTAAGACTTAACGCTTAAGGTTTAAAATAAAAGTGTCCCTTTGATAAAATCGCTATAAAAATGTGAAAATCGCAATAGTCGCTTAGTAATAAAAGGTAAAAAAAGTCAGGTTACGCTGTGGCCGCCACTAGTGACCTAATGTGCGGCGGCTCAAGTCAGTGAAGAGCAAATGTATCGAGTTGAATGTCCATCAAGGAATTAAACCTACCTTCTTTTATTTTTTATCTTTGCTCGACCCTCAACCAATTGGAACTCAAGATGTCTGACCATACCCTGAAGGTTCCTGACACATCAAGCTCGTTCTGTCTGTATAGTGACCAGATACAAATCATTTCAAGCTGACGAGAGTACCGTGATCGCCACGCGGCTAGGTGTGGCCTGGGAATATCTATGATGAAATACCTTCGCAAACACGCGTAGTTTTCATTCTATAAAAATCGCTAATTAGCGTTTCTTAAATAATTAAAACGCGGCAGAGTCCGGGTCGCAACCTACAACCCTGATAATCCCAGTCTATTAGTAATTGATGATTCTAACCGATAACTTACTCCTAATTAACATATCTTTACTTTGATTCATCCAATTAGTTAATTAGTAACTTATCTAGTAATTACAAGTTTTTAATGCGCGCTCCGCGTTTCCGGGTTTTTGTTGACACTAATCTACCTTTGCAGTTACACCATATACTACTCTGTCAAGAAAGTACCGGGAAAAGATCAATAATACACAAACTGTTTGTTAATCATCCAAATTTATTTTATCACCTTCAAAGTATGCTCCTTCAGAAACGATACACTTACGCCAACGAATAATCCAATCATCAAAACATTTTTTAAACGCTGTTTCCGGAATTGAATTCAGTTCTCGGCGCGAATTCTCCTTTATGTCTTCTACCGATTGAAAACGGGTGCCACGAAGCGCCACTCCGAAGCTTGTTGACTAGTTTGCATGTCAAACTCGTAAACCCACGTCTCGTCACCAGTAACAATGCGTTTCATGAATGTTGGGTCGGAATTGACTCGTTCTAGCATGTCCTCAGCGACTCTCATGCGATTGAGTTTTTGGAGAAAATTCAGGTCTTTTGGGACTAGCCGAGCGGTAACATGTTTCATACCCAAATTATTAGTTAAAATAGTACGGATCGACTCGTGAGATACAGAAAGTTCGGCGGCTATCTCTCTCAAAGTTGAATGAGGATTTTCAGTCACTATTTCCATCACTTTTGCGATGTTAACTTCAGTTGCAGACGTTGATGGCCTACCAGAGCGAGGCAAATCTTCCATCACATCTCGACCGCTTTTGAACGCTTTGTACCACTCATAAACACGTGTTTTTGATAAAGTCGAATCACCGTAAGCCTTCTGTAACATTTTCAGTGACTCCGAACACGAAATTCCATTGGCGATGCAAAATTTAAGACAAACTCTTTGTTCAATGTTTTTGTCCATTATGAAATTCGCAATACACACTAGATATGATATAACTAAAAACAGCACTGTATTTAATATAAATAACAGATGCAACTCAAACTCCGCGCCAAAATAGAAAACAGTTGTGCCAATCTAACAACAACAAAAAAAACAAAAATTTGAATTTGGAACCATAAACAAATCATCCATTCCCGATACTTTGTTGACTGAATGTAACTCAAGAACGGCTCGACCGATTTCCATGAAATTTGGCACACAGATAGTTTATTACCTGGATTAACACATAGGATACTTTTTATACGGGAAAATTTAATAGTTCCCGAGGGATAAGCGGACGGACGGACATGACGAAACTATTAGGGTTCCGTTTTTGCCATTTTTCGGGGGTTTCTATCTATTTTATAGTTATTTTATGATTGTACCGTCGAGGACAGAAATATGTATACACTTTTGGACCTTATTACAATGGAACAAGGTGAAAAAGTGTACACATCTTTCTGTCCTCGACTGTACACAACCCGAAACGTTCCTCCTAGGTAGACAATATTTTTGTCTTTGGGTCGATCAACTTTTTCTTGTACCTCGTTGTCATGGTTTCGTCCGATGGACTCTTTAAAACCATGATTTTCTATACATTTCCTATGGTTAAAATTCATCAAACGTACATTTTTGTCGTAGTTATAAGCCCATTATTTTATGGACTATTTGCTAAGCACATTAGTAGCATATTTACAACAGTTTTTTTTGAGAAACTCGGTCACTGTTGTTTCTTAGACAACGGGACAGAATAACAAACAAGAAAAAGTTGACCGTTTTGCTGATACCCCATCAAGTAGGGTTACCGTACCGCTATCGGTAACCCAATCTAAAAATAATAATCCGAAGCCATAGGGACACGGTACTGTCAAAGTTCGAATCGGATGTGTGGAATTATAAATTTATATTTTATGTTTGTTGTTTTAATATCAAGGTTCCTGGGGGTACATAAAGTAATCTATAGTTAATAAAACTGTTTACTAGACGATGTTTCTGCCCTCTTATGAGGTTAAACGAACTGATTTCAACTCTGTTTCGATATGATTAAAGTTCGTATTATAATTTTAAAGCTATCTTTATGATACATTTTGTTCGTGAGGTGAAAGCTATATTGGTATGCGAATATTTATTTCTTGCTATAAATAACGCATATAACCTCCTAAGGCCCCTTGTACAATATAATGTACATAATACGGCCATTGGAATAAAGATCCATTGCAAAGGAGATAGAGTGGAATTTCTTTTGTTATTATGACTGACAATTCAATCAGAAAATATACTCTATTCTATTCAGTATAAGTTCATATTCCATTGGCAAATTTCGTTGTATGGTAGGCCTTAGTAGGATAAAAACAAAGGACATGTTACTGGATAATCAAAGGTAGAGCATTAAAGACGCACCGAACCAGCCTAACCGGACCTCAGTAAAAGTCGCATGGTTTTCAAGATATGCCAGTTTAAAATTTATCTTATCTTACTTATTAAACGAGAAACATTTGAATATATATATACATCGAAATCTAGGCTATAAAAAGTCGGGTTTACAATAAAATGATTAATTGTATTTTTTTTCCACGTAATTTCCCTTGGCGTCAATAAATATCGCTAAATTATCCGATAGATTCTATAATAAAAGATAAAAGTTTGACTTCTGAAATGCATGGCCAAAAGTATGCCAAGGCTGTATGTTCAATAATAAAATAAAACATGTTATTTTATATCGACCTCAACAAAATGAAGTAAGTCTTAAAATTAATATCACCAATGGTTACGCATAAATAAGTTAATTAACAACAGTAAACAGAATTGTAGATACCGGTACCAAAGGTTATCATTATCAATCACCTGTCTGGTATTTATTTATTCCTAATAAAATACTTGTTTGAGGTTAAGAATTATAATCTTAAGACAGAGGTTACACTCTCAGTATTTCATCAAATCCATCCATCAATCTGGCCACAATGACCGGAGATTGATCTAACACACTGACAGACTGACGGTGCGGATTGATGAAAATCAATTATAAATAATTTCCTTCAATACAGTGAATTATGAAAGACTGATCGTGTAACCCACTCGTAACATTCTCGCGTCAGTCACCTAAACGGGGACTGTACGTTTTATCAGTCTGATGTCAGTCTTGGATCGATTGTAACCGTTCAAATCATCCATCATTCTGGCGTCAGTCAAGGCTTGACCAGACTGACGGGTTATTTGATGAAATACGGGCCGTGTGACCTCCAACTAAGATTAAATCAGCGTTCAAAGTCTTAAAGTACTAGACCGTGAAAAATGCAAATCACACGTGGTTGAACCTTTATCTTGCGATGTTTGTAAAAGTTGATTTCAATATCATGGAATTCCCAGAGCGTTACTTACGTTACATGATTAAGATATATTTTCCTCTTTCAAAGGTTGAACGGATTTATACACGGACTTTGCAAGAGGTCTAAAGAAATATAATAAAAACAGAGTTATTAGACGTAAATTATATTTTTAACTCTGCTTGTAGTAATGCGGCGCTATTTCCAAAAGCCAGTCTTTGTCGATGGTCATCATATCTCGCATGTATGTCTTATCGCCCGTACTTTGGACGCTTGCGAACACCACCCTAAAACATAACATATATACGATAGAATAAAATACCTTTATTTTAGGGAACAATCACATATTATTTACAGGCTACATACATAAGGGAAACATTTAAATTATCATATGTTTGACAGAGACATAAATAAATCAAAACAATCGATATCTTTATGTTTTAGCTACGTAAAAAATTTTTGGTCCGTAGCTACGCAGATTAGCACGTCTCTGGTGGAAAATAAGACTAAGGATCCGTTATAAGATCCGAATAATTAGATAATGCATTGAACGATTTAAAAAGAAAAATATCATATAAACGCTAGGTTTCTAGGGGACACGGTTTAAGTAGGAAAACACATCGAAACTATTTTGTGGTTACACGTATAATACGTGTAGATATATATGTATATTTATATGTATATATACTTTTGCTCTTGTAATAATTCTGACATGTTTTCCTTCAGAACTACGCAGTTGTTTTATATAATTTTCACAGTTTTACATAATATTAGAATAAGTAGTATCATCGTCGTAAGTTTCATTTAAAAAATACTAACTGTTGAGTTTCTTGCGCTTCTTCTCAGCAGTGGCCTCTTGGGAAGCGTTGGTTGATTTTGACGTGTAAAAGTGCCCGTGCGGCCTACTTACTTTTTTTTTTAATGCAGTGGTCTGGTTAGAGCACATGACTCACCAAGGCGGCTGCTGCACCCTGTAGAGACAGCTGTCGGGGCCGACATGCAGCACAGCGCCGCGGATGCCTCTATATGTAGCGTCGGTGCTGAGGTGCGCCGCTTGCGGGAACCAACCGGACACCACGCATTTCATGACGCGCTTGCATTTAGCTGTAAGAAAAAAACGGTCATGTGCGAGTGGAGTTAACACACCGAGGGTTCCGTACACATTTAACCGGTTTTTATTATTTGTTGTTTGTCTATAGGTACGTTCTGTAATCACACTAAATTTGACGATTGTATGTATTAACGTTTTTACTATATAACAAATACAAAAAAAAAAACATTGAAAAAGAAAACGTTTCTAGTATGGGGGCTTAATTTATTAATTTACTTTTTGACTTTTTTTATTGGTAATCCATCATTTTACCGAAGATCGTTTCATCGATTATTGTTTCCTATAACACTATTCGTAGGATTTTATTATCACTTAGGAATCATTCATCGAACGTCGATAGATCGCTCATACATTTGCTCGAATTACCGTTTACACAAGAATCAACTCATCGAATTTTACTTTATTATTTTATTTGTTTATCGACATAGTCGTTTATCGAATCACCTATACTATAATTTTAGACTAACGAAAGTTTCAGTTCCCAAAATTCTTTTTGCATAGAAAATCGTTTCACTGGTGTTACTATATACTTGATAATTCGTTTCAACGACAGAGCATTTTCATAAGTCATGTTAAGGTAGGTACGTAAATTACGTACTAAAAAGTGTGTCAAGAAAGTAGGTCAGATTAGGTTATTACGTTAGGGCAGCTAGAAGGGGGGAGTGGGGGGCGGAGCCCCCCACGAGGGGGGCTCGGGGGGCAGAGCCCCCCGCAGTAAAAAAACAAATAATAGTAACAATTGTACTATTGGTGGGTTAGGTTAGGGTTATCTTGTGACCTTTAGAGCGGAAATAGGCACCCTAGGTGGTGTGGTATTATGCTATATCCATCAAAATTGGGTTGGTTAGGTTAGGGTTCACGTCTAGCAGCCCTTAGAACGCAAGTAGACGCCCCGCGTGAGCGGGGTGTCATCGACACGCTGGCGGGTCACAGACTGTCAAAAGTGTCAAACAGGTACAAAAATGAAAACTTTTTTCCCAACTCGCTGCAGTAGTAACAAATGCATCGTTCGATGAAACGTTACTGCGATGAAACATTGTTCGTAGCAATAATTCGTTCGTACCATCTGTGAATCGTGTTTCGATAAATTAATACTACGACTAACTAATTATTATGTGAAAGGTAAAATCGATGAATAGTTAAGCTACGATTTGAGACAAATTCGAAACGATTCAAGATGAATAGTTGTTCGATTATTTAAAAAACAATGAATTGATGTTTATGTGATTAGAAAAAAAAATGAAATGACATTCGTGGAATAGTTTTCGGTGATATGAAATTAGATGAAAGAAATTTCTACAAAATGAATGACACCCTTTTTTATTATTTGTTAGGAAATCCGCAATTACATCACATATTTTGCAAAAAAATCCACGGGCTATAATTTACAGTTCAAAAAATAAAACTATTTAAAATTAGGTTAGGACAGACGGATGGATGAACACGAGCGTCGAGACGAATGGTTTTTTGGAGAAGAATAATACAACTCCGTCTCGACGCGACACCCGCCACTGACAGCACTGCCATGTCCGCTTAGGGGTCTCGTTGAGACGTGCGTCTGTGTGAGTGCGACGTTTCAAACGTTTGTTCGTAGTTTCTTTACTGCTTTAGCTTTATTTATACTGTGCTGTCGCGCTGTGACTGGCGCGTTCACGATCAAATTCACGCCCACTGAGCCCAATTGTGAAGACACGTTTAAAATATACGGTTTTGGTAATAACAAACTTATTTATTAGGGGCGTGGCGCTCGCTTCTAGTCATTTGACTAGAAGCTTGGCTAGAGGGTACGCCCGGTTATGCGGTGTCTTTAGGTTATATTGTCTGTGGAAAGCACCTACGACCAAGGCTTGTAACCGGTTACAAACAAACCGGTAATTATTTAGGTTAAACCGGTTAACTGTTTAGGTTACGTTCGAATGAATTTATTTGGAAACATTATTTCGAAGCACTCCCTAACCGGTTACTCGGTGTTTGGATACTGCCAATCAAATCCTGCAAACCTATCCTGTATACTTAAGCGAACCAATTCCCTGTATTCTTAAGCGAGCGATTATTTATCCTAGTCTCCGCCCACACTGAGGAAGCGCTCTCTAACTGGTAAATGGAATTCATTTCGTTTGCGCTCCGAGATATTAACCGGTTAACCTTTATTATGGGTTTTCCAAGTCTGGCTCTAACCGGTATGGAATAAAAACCGGTTTTCAAGCCTTGCCTTCGACTCGAAACGAAATACTCGCGTTTATCACACAAATATTTGCATATACCGGGATTCGAACCTGGTACCGCTAGCTTCGTAGGCACAACTAACTATACCAATTTAATTAATCGCAAACACTAACCTGTTCCTAGATCAATTTCTTCGAAGGTTTTATTTTCGAGGCCAAATCTTCGTATTAGTTTCTCAAGACTCTCCCTTATGTCACACGCCTGAAACATGACACAATCTGTTTAATAACGCTAATAATAAGGGTCTCTATTGTTTGTCATACATTCATATGCCATAATGTATCATTGTTATAAAATAAACCTAACCGTTAGGTTACTAACGGGTTCCATGCAATGATATTTTAAATAATCTTGGATGTATTAGAAAAAAAAAATCTTCGATAAAATGAAAGTTATGGCAATCGAAACGAAAAGAAGGAATCTCTAGTGGGGAATTTCAAAAAAATAGCATACGATTAATTTTTTTTTCAGATTTGGGAAAAATACGCACATTGGTGGGGACCATCATTCTGAACAAGAAAAATAGAATCCGTACCTTTTCCATAACTCTATGGTTGACGAACATCTTCTGGCACCAGTCCCTGCACGCTTTCTTCGCGCGTTTCTCGTCTGAATGGGCGTTCTTTATCTTCATGTAGGAGTCGAACACGTTTAAATACATTATTATATCGCCTTCGGCCACCTTTAAAAGAAGATACACAGCTTAACTAATAAGAACCGTGTTAAAAAGTCTGATCTTGAGTGATATGTCCTACTTGAAAGAAAGATAGAAATAGTAGATTGTACAACAAGTGCATACAACGCACCATTTTACGCGAGACGTTTATCCATCCAAGCGAGCTTGCGAGCGAGGATGGATATAAAGTCGAGTGTTAAATGGGTTTTATGGACGAGTTGCACACTCTACTTTTCACTTCGATTGCGAGGAAATGAAACAGGAACATGATAAAAAAAAAAAAAATAATAAGTGCGACGAAATAAAAATTATAAGTTTATTTCATGAAGCTTTATTGTGTACTTTGGCTGTTGGTATCCTTGCCTTGGTCTTAGAATACTAACGAAACGAAATAAAATAAAGAGGTTATTCTATGAAGTTAAAGTTGTTCGTGTGGCTGTTGGACCGATTGCCTAGGTCTTCGACGAAGATTTTACTTTATGCACTAGAGCATAAGAAGCGACTTTATGTCACCTACGCACGACATAAAGACGAACTTTACGAGCGTGAGAAGTGAAAATACATTTTTAACAAGTAACGTGGTTTTCAAGACATGCCAGTATAAAGTTTGTTCTGGCAAAGAACTTTTAACTGGCAAATCTTCGGCTGGTTTGGTGCGGTGATGCAGAACGCATTTCCACTCCGTTAAAAAAAGGCTGGTTCGGTCCGTCTTAGGCTGGTCTACCTCCAGTGTCACTGTGACTTACTACTTATGGGACACCATGTAGACAAGTTTTTTCCATACCTCAAAATTATTTCTCCTAGAAATCCTAGCAGCGATGTTGTCTTTGCCTGTTGCACTCTTAGTGAAAATACCGTCCACTTGCAACATACACGCGATCGAAAGCGCTTCCTCTATGCAGCCGTATTCGCCTATAAAAAAAATAGAATCCGATCAAGTGCGAGTCGGACTAGCGCACCGAGGGTTCTGTACCACACAGTAGGCTAATTTTTGGAGCGTTTCAACCGCCGTCATTCCCGTGGCCGCATTAATGTCGAAATTCCTGTACCTCTGGAATCATTTTCAGTTAAATTTTGTAGAAGTCAGGGCACTCCACAAGACAACCGAAAGTAGCATCCAAAGCTACAGGAATTTCGACATTAATGCGACTAGGGGAATGACAGACCCTCCGACCATATAAATTATGGTGTAATAAATCTATAAAATAACTAATAATATTTCGACGTCACAGAATCACCCATGGCAACACTACGCTACAATTGTTTATTGTTTTTTATTTGTTTATTTTTATAATTCCTTTCCTTCGTTAAGGTGCAGTTGCACGAGCAACTCTTCTCGGCAATATTGCTCGAAGGGTTGCCCGTGTAACTGCACCGTTACTGTTTAACTTTGGTATCTGTGTGTGTTGCCATTCTTTTATTATCTGTAATCTTTGTTTTTTTTTTTTGTGATCGTCGAATAAATGTTTCTATTTCTATTTCTAATTGACATCATAAGGAATTCTCTGCTGTACGGAACAGGGTTATGTTTTCAAAATGACGGGCGTTTTTCCAAACCTTGATAATAGTACACGGAGCGAAGTGAGGGCGGATCGCTATTTTATAATATACAAACTATTTTACATTATTATGTTTTTTTTTCTATTTTATATTAAAACATTTACTTACCGCTGTTGCACAGCATTTTGGCACACATCGGCCTGAGCGGCAACTCCGCCATGCGCTCCCCCGCGTCCGCGGTCAGGCTGCCGTCCTTGTCGATCGCCTTCAGCGCGTACAGCGTCTCCAGACCGGACAGGAGACTCTTGGCCGGCGGCGGCGTTGGGAATGTGAACCTTGGACGGAAAGCATAGGGTTTATTTTACTTTCAAATTGTGCGGGATGAAAGTATACGCGAACGTTTTATTAAGGGATTTATTAGCAATTACTCACAAAAAAAAAAATGACGATCTGATGGTCACAAAACGTTTCATTCTATTATTTTTTAGTTACAATTTAATATTCATTTATTATTGATGAAGGAAAACATCGTGAGGAAACCTGCACACAATTACAAAGCAATTTGACGGTGTGTGCGAAGTTCCCAATCCGCACTGGGCCCACGTGGGAACTATAGCCCAAACCCTCTCATTGTGAGTAGAGGCCTGTGCCCAGCAGTGGGATGTATATAGGCTGGATTATATTTATTTTATTAGAGTATTAACCTACTGAAATATATAAATAATTAAAAAGTCAATAAAAAAAACGTAATATTAAATTGTTAACATCAATTCAAGATTTCTTTGTATTTTCTCAAGATTGCTAAGAGAATGCCAATATCGGTCGATATCTGAATCGATCATAATCATTTTGAATTTTGGACAAAATCAATAAAAGAGGTTGTAACCACCTTGTTACATAGTAGTGGAGTAAAATTGTTTACTTCGCAGCTTTTCTATTTGATCAGCATCAAAAATTTGCAGTTAAATCAGCATATTATGTGTCCGCTAAATAAATAATCACGATAAAAAATAATCATTTGATCCGCAAAATTATTAATTGGTCAGCAAGATTACACAACAAATTTTACCAAAATCCGCTCAGCCGTGAAAACATTACAGACGAAAACACTTTTTAGTGTCACTATTAGTAATAAAAAAAATCGTACCTAAGTAGATTGTGTATGCCAAGTGCCTTCAATTGCAGTAACACTGAAGAGAGATCGCTTCTAGACATCTCTGGAGGCACGCTAGCTGGAAGTTTGAGGAACTCCGCCTCGGAGTACAACCTTAAATAGAAAGTAACTTTTTTTTATTAGATACTAGAGTCTACCCCCGACTTTCATACTAAATTTCATCCAAGTCTTACTTAAACGCGCTCCGAGCACGTATGTACGTAACTAGACGAACTTCGTCACTCCAAGATTTCAAGTATTAGGTAAAACCTCCCAAAAAAGTCGCTTTCAGATCTCATAACTTTTAAACGGCTTAACGGATTTTCATCAAACCACGCTAAGAACACTCTCGATTAAGTCACCTTTCTAATAAAAAAACTAAATCAAAATCGGTTCATCCGTTTAGGAGCTACTAGGCAACAGACAGACACACACAAAAAGATACACACGTCAAACTTATAACACCCATTTTTTGCGTCGGGGGTTAAAAGATGATCTGTAAGTCTAAAAGTTATGGTCTCCGACGTAAAATGTAATAGAAAGAAATAAATAATAATATAATTATTGATTGTTGCGCAACGGACCGAGCTCAGCTTGTGCCGGCTGAAGACACGGAAGGTGACACAAGACAAACAGGAACATTGTATAAAAGCAGAAGAAGCAGATACAGAACAGAAGTAGAAGAGGAAATAATAAAATGAAATTGGCCTTGGTTGATTCAAACTGGCAATGGAAGAAAATAGCCAAATGAACAATTCCCACATCCAATGAATTTTGAAGTTACGATGTCTACCCAGGGCTTGTTAACGTTGCTAGATAAAATAATAAATATCTTTACTTAACGGTAATTTCATAAAAATACTTTGGTAACTTACTAACGTTATTTTTACCGTTAATTTTAGCCCGAGGCTTGTTAATTACTAGATGATATGATAAAATAATAAATATCGTTACTTAACGGTAATTTCATAAAAATACCGTTAACTACCGTTAAATTAAAGATAAATACTGTTAAAAATAACGTTAATATTAACAATACTTTGCTTTTAACGTTACCTCAATACACCGGTAAAAAAATAGTAGTTTATGTGACTGCTGCATAATGAGAGGCATTAAAACACGTGTGTGTGTTTATGAAACGATCCGACAGGCGAGTTTCATAATAGCATCACACGAGTGTTTTAATGCCTAATTATGTACAGTTACATACAATATTTTATCTACATGCATATTATAAGCTCTCTATGATGTGTTCAGGAACCGGCATGTTACGACCGGCATAGCCGGCATTGATCAATTATTAGAACGTCAATAATGACGGCAACCGTAGTTTTTTTTTTTAATTCAGAGACAATTTAGAGTCGGCCTCTACTATCATATCGTGCGATATCAAATTATCAAGTAACATACGAGATTTGTCAAAATTGTATGCAATTGACATTTCATTTCGAATTAAATGTCATCTCGAGTGATATTAGAATTGAGGTCAAATAAAATTGTTATGTTTTTCAAAGATGTTCGAAATTTGAAACTCATAACTTTATCAAATCTTATATCGTTATAAGAACATTATGTTACTGCTACAGATAAGAAAATTATCATAGTAAAATTGATTGTTGTAATGCTGGTCATTGCCAACGAATTCTGAACGCATTATAGAGGACTTATGATATGTGTGTAGATAAAGCATTAAAATATATTAACAAAATTTATAACGATATATTTTGCTAACGTTAACTGTCGATCAGTGGATAACGTTAGCATATTTTTAACGTTAAATCAAGACGTGTGTCTACCTTACCTATAGCACTTGCCGTGACTAGTTCTGCCCGCCCGGCCCGCCCGCTGTCTCGCGTTATTTTGAGACACAGGACAAACACAAAGACTCTCCACACCGACGGACGGATCGTAATACGGCAGCTTGTGGAAACCGCTGTCAATTACTAAAAGTGACAACAAAAAGATTATATTCCATGCCATGTTCCGGATCCGTACCACATAATTATCAATTTTATATCCATTGGACATAAAATTGAAATTTCAATAAATATATAACGTGCGTCACGGCATACGAAAGGTTAAGATAAGTCAAATTTGTTTTTTTTTTTAACTTACCATAAACTATTCCTGGAATTGTAACGCTCGTCTCGGCAATGTTGGTAGCTAGAACTACTTTCCTGGAATACAATTGGACACAAATGGGTGAATTTAAGGGCGTTTCAACCGCCGTCATTAGTGTCGCCAAATATATTGACGAAATCAATGACACTACAGCAACTCCTGATGTAAACAGAAGCAGAACCGGGGACGTAGTTTCTATCAGCATCAGCAGTTGCTGTAGTGCCATTGATTTCGTCAATATATTTGGCGACACTAATGACGGCGGTTGAAACGCCCTGAAATTTACCCATGAGTGGAGGGCTGTGCCCAGCAGTGGGACGTATTATAGGCTGCATCAGGGACCGGACAACCCTTTCATCGGGAAAAGCCTTTCAAAGGGCTTCCCTTTGAAATAGCTAGCCCAGTGATTTGCTCACCCATTCAAATTGGGAACCCATACGATTGACTTTCCCTTATCGAATGAAGAACCCAACGATAAGGGTAGCCTTTTGAAATTGGTAACTGGTAACTGATTCTCCTTGATATCCCTATGAAAGGGTTTCCCTAACGATTTAAGCACTTATTATAAAGCTTTCCCTTTTGTACGAGCCAATCACCAACGTGTGCCATAGAAAATCGAACCGTATTAGATCTTTTGCCGCTCCGCGCGGTAACTTCAAACGATACGCCGTCGGTAACGTGTATACTATAAGGGTTTTATAAGGGTATTGGGTTAGCGCTTAGTTGAATGGGCTGTCGTTTACTTGCTTCGAACGGGACGCAAGGTAACGTGTGTTTTATGAAGTCTACAAAAGGTCTAAAATTGCGTATATACTAGTAACCTTTTTTAAAGGGTTTAGTAAGGGTATTGGTTAGCGCTTAATAGAATGGGCTATCGTTTGGAAATAGCGTTTTAAAAGCACATTTAAAGGGTTTTGACGGGCAGAGGATTTGGTAAGTTAATCCTTACGAAAAACTCATACAAAACCCATTGAAAGGGATAGCGGGCCGGTCCCTGGGCTGCATTATTATTATTATTAATAATTAATAAATTACCTGACATTCCTATCGCCCATTTGGAACACCTTGATCTGCTTGTAATGCGGCAGGCTCCCGTACATAGGCAACACGGCCATATTAGCCGCTTGCATGCCAGAAGGGAATTGTTTCCTGAACTTATTTGTCTCGTTATTCTGCTCAGCGTACGTCTGGAGTGTATCTAGAGCTGTTAGGATTTCTTCCTGTAAAAAGATAAAATTAGAAAATTAACTAATAGCTTGCTAGGTACCTTATAATTCATAAAAATCATGTAAACGTTGTATCTTGTCTAGGGGACACGGTTTATGTTGGAAAGCATATCGAAACTCTTTTATGTGGTTACATGTAAAATATACACAACATCCTGCAGAATTACCAGATATTTTATATTATTTTTACAGTTTTATATGCTAGAATAAGTAGTATTACAGTCATAAGTTTTATTAAAAAAATGATTAACTGTTGAGTTTCTTGCGGCGCTTCTTCTCAGCAGTGTCTCCTCTTGGGAAGCGCTGGTAGATTTCGACGTGTAAAAGTGCCCGTGCGGCCTACTTACTGAATAAATATATTTTGTCTTTTTTTAATAACCAATTAAAAAACTTGGCAATGCCGAAAATTTCATTCTAATATCAATGTAATCTAATTTTAACGCTAACATTATTAATTTTAACAATAACATATACATCTCCGAGGCTTATATTTATTAGATTGTTCATAACTGGAGCACTGTTCATAATGTGTTTTTACCTTACGCCGAGACTGCGGGTTCGAAACCCAGCTATGGACCGTTTTTTTTTTTTTTGTATAGAAAATCGATGAAAACTCTGTTTCGACTCGAGCGACGACACTCGGTCTCCCAGGTACAGTCAAGGTCATAAATATGTATAAACTTTAGTACCTTGTCTATTTAATGTCATGTTTAAACTGCCATATATGAATGTCACAGCGATTAAAAAGAGCAAGGCACTAAAGTGTATACATATTTATGACCTTGTCTGTACTAAGGTTTACCTGAGAAGTAAGAAACGCGAGTACGTCTCCAAACGGCTCATTCTCATGTATTTTGATGACAGTGTCCACTGTTGCTTTCACGTAGTCCGGCACTGGCTCTGGAATATACATATATTATTATATTAATAACGTTTATGAGGAATCATATAACATATTTTTTTAAATCGGTCCAATAGCTTAGGAGCTTCAGTGGATCATCCGATTATTGGTCAAATACATACATACAATACAATACGAAACACTTTATTGTTCACCATACAAAAAATCGATGTTTACCCAACTACAGCGAAGCCTAAAAGGGGGGTTATGTGTTTAATATTAGAATTACCAACACAGTTGTTTAGGTACGCGAAGTGACACAATGATTTAAACTGTTAACAGTTGTAAAAGTATTTTTTCTCACCTTGGGCGTAAAACACGTCAATAGGATGCGCGCGTCCCTGCATAGACATAATAACCGACGTGGATCTATCCTTATCCTTCTTCTCTTTCAGATTAAAGAAATCCTTAAGGAATTCCGCGTCCATTGTGGCCGAAGAAACGACAATTTTCAGATTTTTCCGTTTCTGAAAAATTGGGATAGATGAAAAAAAACATGGACTACTCATACGTACTGACAATATTATTCTACAGAATTGGCAAATGGCAGAAATGACAAAAATATCGTTTGATTAGCCTTTCATACTGATGATGAGTGGGTAAAGAAAACGAAATTCTATTTACTCCGTCAGTTAGATTATCAAAAAATATTGGACACGTATTTTTTCTTTGGTCAACCAAACAAAAAATTACAAAGATAAAGCGCGTCAAAGTTCGGGAATGAGGGCTCTTAACTGTAAAAATTGCACCAACACGTGACGTCATGCGACATTTCAACTTAATATATCTCCGTAATTTTTTGATTATGTGAAAAAAAAAATACGGGTCCAATACTTTTTGATAATTTACCAGATCGACAAAGAAAAAAAAAGTCATCATCCCTATCTGACTAAGTCGACGATAGGGTTACCGCATCCTTGGGGTTTGTAAAAACAAGTCTATCAAATACCCTATCGAAAACCTCTTTCATGGCAAGCGGTTCCAGTCCCTGAACATACCGTCGTACATAATTAAATAATAATAATAATCCAGCCTATATACGTCCCACTGCTGGGCACAGGCCTCCACTCACAATGAGAGGGTTTGGGCTATAGTTCCCACGCGGGCCCAGTGCGGATTGGAAACTTCGCACACACCGTAAAATTAAATTAAAATTAAAATTAAATTATGTATTATAAAAAATACCTTCGCAATTTTTTTCAGCAGGCCCATAAGAACATCTGTCATTTGAGAACGTTCGTGGACCTGTAATTTAACAAACAAACAAATGAAGAATCGATAAAATTGCACTTGAACCAACCTTTTCCATACACCTTATTGTACTTTAATCCTAGCGACCCGCCTTCGCTTCGCTCCGGGTACTATCCTACTATTAAAACGAGAAATATTTGTGTATATATATATATATATATATATATATATATATATATATTTATACTCACGTTCTAGAAAACGGCTCTAAAGATTTCGATGAGAATTGCGAGAATTACGAATAGCTCTCATTATATGCGCAATATGGTTCGTAATTTCGCTGCGGCGGCCGCCGTCTGACTAGCGTAATTGTTAGAGCGTTGGCCTACTACGCCAAGACCGCGGGTTCGAACCCCAGCTATGGACCGGTTTTTTTAAATCCGCTTTAAAATCTGTTGCGTAGTTTGAAAGGTCTAAGTGTATGTACAGTCACCACACGGGATTGTTGAGCCACTAAAGAACCCTCTCACAGAAAGTCGACGGAAAATTTTGACGTAATTTCTTTTGAGTGACTTGACGTTGTCATTATGTCAGGGTTCTATGGTGGCTCAACAATCCCGTGGTGTGACTGTACATACAAAGGGACAGACGGCGGGAAGCGATTTTGTTTCATATTTTGTAGTGAGTGATGTACGAGTATAGATTTGGCAACATTTATTATTTATTTATTTATTTTAATTAGGAAACAGTTATAACATTATGATTAGTTATGAATTATGACTACTCTGAAATATGGATTTTGGATTCTTAGGGCCTGCGCAAACCGGCGGAGCGCAGCGCAGATCACTTTAAATTTATGAATGTATATTCTTCCCTATTTTAATTACAATAAGGTATAAATTTGAATGCTCTGAGACCGACCTCGGAGCATCACGGGGGATTTCCACTCTGCGGCTGCGGCTCTAAATTTATACCTTATTGTAATTAAAATAGAAAATAATATACATTGATAAATTTAAAGTGATCTGCGCTGCGCTCCGCCGGTTTGCGCAGGCCCTTACTCGACTGAGCGAAACCAAAAGATAATTATATTAACAGTCTATGTACAGGGTGTCCCAATATCAGCAACCCACATTGACACCGGAGGTACACCAGCCTAAGACGGACCGAACCAGACACTTTTTTTTTCTTTGCTTTTTTTTTAATTTTGATTTTATTATATTTTTTTTACGGAGTGGAAATGCGTTACGCATTATCCCCACACCGAACCAGCCTAACATGATCTTAGTAAAAATCGCATGGTTTTCAAGATTTGCCAGTTTAAAAGTTATTTAAGAACTTTAAACCGGCATATCTCGAAAACCATGCGACTTTTACTGAGGTCATGTTAGGCTGGTCTACCTCCGGCGTCACTGCGGGTTACTGATATTGGGACACCCTGTATGTATGTGACCAAAATTCGGATGTTCCACTCTAGCTCCTAAACCATTGGAAACTATTTTTTTTTCACGATACAGAATGTATCAATCCAGAATAAGGACTATATGTGACGTTCTCAATAAGGGACCTTATGGAGGAAGGCAGTTACGCTCTTCTTATTCTTGTAACTATACTAATACTATGGTAACAGTTCTAAAAACGGCGTAACCGCCTGCCACCATAAGGTCCCTTTATATTGAGAACGTCACATGTGTGTGCTGAAATTCATTCATATCCATTCAGCCGTTTGTGCATGTTGTGTAGAAAGACAAACGGTCTATTAATTAATACAGTTGTTTAACAGCTTAAGCTTACCTACTTGTTTATGAGTTTATTAAGACCGATAGTAGCGTTAGTCAACGACGCGAATAGCCTGTGCTCGTCATGCACACAGCTATTATATATATATTAATTTACTGCGCCATATGTCACAATTCCTATGACTAATATTATTACATTATATCTGTGTGTGTGGTCATTTCTAAAATTATCTATAGGTACGAGAGCCGGTTCCAAAGTTTTTTTAAAGATTTTTATATCAAGAGACGTGTTAACGCTGTCTCAGCAGCCATAAAAGAATACTAAATGAAGGATTAAGTGAATCAATTGTTGAAAATATATATGGCTCTTACGATTTTTTTACACCGATCGCAGGATGTTTCATATATGTATGGAAAAAAATAAATGTCATATTTTTTGCAGACTTTGCTTACGCCCCGAGTCTATGCTACGTAAAAAAAATTAAATGTCAAATTTAAAGGTAATTGGACAATATTTAGAGGTTGCACAAAATGACCACTTCGCCGATAGCTAATTTTCAATGTTGACTGTTTTTTTTTAAAACAAAATACAATAACTAACTTTTCTGTCGACTTATTTTAAACACTGTTGATTTCGACCATAATGACCGGTTTTTCGGTATGTTAAGGTTTCGGTGAATTGCATAAATATAAAAACGGATTAAAAAAAGTTGTCAAAATGTGCTACCTCTAAGTACTAACCGATTTGACTGAAATTTTGAACAATGGTCTTTTAGGTAAGTAGGACCAGGGATTCGAGCGAAGTCATTATAAAATACAAAGTTTGGAAAATTAAACATCCTAACCGATCGGTTCAATTATACCTTCGTTTAGTATTCTTAATTGGCCGCTGTGACAACCAACCCGTGAGACAACCATACCCAGTCTCCCCTATTCCTACCCTAGATTTTTGCTATAATTAATACGGTCTCAAAAAATAGTAACCTTTTAATTTTTACCAATATGGTAGGGTGTGGTTTATCAGTCCTATTGTAAACCATACGTTTCAAAACATTCGATATTAGAATATGGAGTAGACATGCCTTGAAGACGTCTAAATTAGAGTCCCAGGAAAATTCTGTAACTTTCAATTAAAACATTTTGTGCAGTAATATATTTACGATTCCGTCACGGGTAATATCATCAGAATCAGACGCCCCCTTTTAAGGGCTTTTAAATTTATTTATGACAGGTTTTTAATACCAAAAAGCTGATCTGTGAAAATTAAATATCAAACAGTAAGGAAACTTTTTTTTTTGACCATTATTTTTGGCAAAGTTGTTCGCAATAAAATTTGTTTTATGTAACAATAAATTTAAATTACGATTAATATTGGCACAGCTAAAAACTTTCGGAACGGCCCTCGTATCGGATCGTAATTTTTTGAACATTTTTGGTTATAAATCAAAAAGTACGTCACGGTAAATTATAAAAAAAATTGTTTTGAAATTTGCAGATTGAGCCCTTTGATATGACATCCAATTTGCTATAATCAAATCACTTTAATTTTTCAACCCCCCATTCCAGACCCCTTTTAAATTATTTATAAAAATAATTTCATATTTTTTTACTAAAAACAGATGCGGGCAAGCAAGTTATACAAATTTCAAGTTGATAACTTGCGTAGTTGCTGGGAAAAATTGCTGTGACATACATACAGACAGACAAACAACGAAGTCTCACCATTTAGGTGCGGAACCCTAAAAACCGTCTTCAAAAACCCACTAAACAAGGTTAAATGTGACGTTCTCAATATAAAGGGACCTTATGGAGGAAGGCAGTTACGCTCTTCTTATTCTTGTAACTATACGAATACTATGGTAACATTTCTATAAACGGCGTAACCGCCTGCCTCCATACGGCCCCTTTATATTGAGAACGTCACAAATAATGACCGGTCTCCTATTTGGTGCCTAATAGGTAGGTACAGTCAAGGGTATTAATATCTATACAGCCATCGCGTCAGATATATGTATACATGGACCTTATTGCTAGTGGCATAAAGGCGTATAGATATTTTTGAGATCTTGGGAACGTATATATATTTATGCCCTTGACTGTATGAAATACACACACTATATCCACTTTTCCGGTTAGGCATACGATAAAAAGTGTTTCTAACACTAGCTAGATTGTGACAGTCTTTTGTTTTGACGCGAAAAATCCGGGCTCTGCCGATTATATACAACGTGTAACAAAAATAACGCAAAACTGGAAAACAGTTTGTTCAGAATCGACAGTAGAATAGGTTGTACTAATTTTTAATGTAGGTATTAGTTTTCAAAAATAATAATTATTATTATGTCGTGTCTAATCACTGTCGTAGCGCTGTGTTAGCGCCCACGAACGCGCGACAGACGCTCGCTTCGTTCATTCATAACACCATATAGCTATGAATTTCTAGAATAGTTAGCAAAACAAAAATTACGCGTATCTTCTAAGATATTGTTTAAAAAAAAAAGGAATTCGGAAATCGTTTTACCATAATAAAAATCAATTAGGGTGTCTGAGGTTTTGCGTTATTTTTGTAACACGTTGTAGACTGTTAATAACATACATACATATAGGTCAAAACATTACCATCCTTAAACATTAAAAATTAAGCATTACCTCGTCCAATATTATACAGGAATACTGCATCAGGAGCGGCGAGGCGAACATCTCCCGTAGCAATACTCCTTCAGTCATGAACTGTAAAAGAATTTTTCAATTTCCAGCTAAAAAGAATATATCAAGGACAAAATTGACCTAGTCCCAAGCACAAATAAATAAATATAGCGAAAGCAGTAAAGAAACTACGAACAAACGTTCGAAACGTCGCACTCACACAGACGCACGTCTCAACGAGACCCCTAAGCAGACTTGGCAGTGCTGTAACTGACGGGTGTCGCGAATGGTTTCGCTTTGTATTTTATTCTTCTCCACGAAACCATTCGTCTCCACGCGACACCTGACAGCAGTGACAGTGCATTGAGGTTGCCTCTGAACCAACCCAATTCATCAGAAATTCACCCACAGAGCCAATCTTCTACCCATCAATGTCCGTTCTCGTATTGTATTGTAAACGGGCCCTACGATTGCGGGTGTTCTGTAATTGTTCCAGGGTTTTATGATATATATCATTGATCTATATCATGATGAATAATTACAAATACCTACACACGATAAAAACTAGTTTTTACTGATATTTTGCGATATGATATAGTGCGATAACCTTTATAACCACACTTACCACGATACTGCTCTCAGCAGAGCGCACGCAGGTCATGCCGGCAGCGTACCCAACATGTTCGCCGAGCGGCTCGCCGAGCTCGTCGGCAACACGAGCCGCAAGCGACGCCGCCGCCGCCACGCGTGGCTGGGTGACGCACACCTTGTGCCCGATCTCGTGGAGATACTGAGGACAGGAATACAACTATTAAAAAGATTTTACGACGCGGTTAGCCTTAGTTGGTAGTGACCCTGCCTACGAAGCTAGCGGTCCCGGGTTCGAATCCCAGTATAGTCAAATTTGTGTGATGAGCGCGAGTATTTGTTCCTGAGTCATGGATGTTTTCTATGTATTTAAGTATGTATTTCTCTATATAAGTATGTTTATCGTTGCCTAGTACCCATAGTACAAGCCTAGAGCTTAGTTTGGGACTGAATTTGTGTGAGATTGTCCCCTGATAATTATTTATTATTTTAAATAGTAAAAAAACTTCGTGTTTCCTTATACTTCAAGTAGAAAAATATCCTAAATTATGCATACAGATCGAAACCTAGATCTATGCAAACATTACTATAAATTCACATGCCAGACCTTTAGCACTAAATATTCTAACTCAACAAATAAACCTGAATCATTTTAAACTCACTCACAGTTACCTTAAAGGTGAAGTTGGCATGTATTTTATATGGCCTTTTATTATATAATTTTGAAGTAAAGATGGCCTTGATACGTGTTAATGCTAACATCGTGTTGCATCGATTTGAGCGCCACTAAAATATTAACGAAGGCTACAAGAGCAAAATGTGACGTTCTCAATATAAAGGGACCTTATGCAGGCAGGTGGTTACGCCGATTTTAGAACTGTTACTATAGTATTCGTACAGTTACAAGAATAAGAAGAGCGTAACTGCCTTCCTCCATAAGGTCCCTTTATATTGAGAACGTCACAAATAAACTTTTCTCCTGCTGAAAACTGAGGCGTTGCCCAGCAATAAGCTGAGCTGGTCAGCCTCATCGGCTAATAGTCATGGTCTTATACACAGGTCTTCCAACGCTGGGTTTCAACGCGGGCCTCTTAACGTTCCAGGCCGCTAGCGTCGCTGCGATCGAGGGATACCCGGTGCGACAAAGATGACTATAGAACCCTAAATGTACACAGAACCATCGTATCGTACGTCACTCGCGATGGGATTTCAAAAATCTAGAAACTTTATATTTTACATCCCTCGATCGCAGCGCCACCTGGATTTTACTTCAACAATGGAGTCACTGCGTCCCAATGTTGCCCAGTTGCAAGACCTGTATGAAAGACCGTGGCTATAGTAATTCTTATCGTTTTTTGTATGTTTTAATTGTTTAGTTAATAGTTAAAGTTAATGTTTATACGTTTTATAACACTTTGTGATGTATTATTATCTCCTACTACTTCGTGATTCGGTGGTTAGTCATTGACCGCCGTAGTCTGATATATGAGACACCACACCATAGCTAATGTCAACCTTCCTCAAATACACTTAGGTCTATTTTACGCTGTCAACCATGACAAGGTTTAAACGGGTCACTTCGGTACGACATCATAAGAGCGCTCGCCTTAATATTTGCGACGTATCGATTCCCTCCAGTGCAAATGGTTCTAATTTAATAAATATAATCTCTATATCATTGCTATCAGCTTTTTCTATAACACTGATAGATGCTACATTGTCAAAGAACTGATTGATTGTTGGAAGTTTGGACACTTTTATTTTAAACCTTAAGCGTTAAATCTTACGTTAGAATATGGAATAGATGTATTTATTTCCCTAGCACCTGTCAAATTTTATCTCGTGTATACATGTTAAGCCCGCTGTAAGGAAGGGTTTATATGTGACGTTCTCAATATAAAGGGACCTTGTGGAGGCAGGCGGTTACGCCGTTTTTAGAACTGTTACCATAGTATTCGTCTAGTTACAAGAATAAGAAGAGCGTAACTGCCTTCCTCCATAAGGTCCCTTTATATTGAGAACGTCACACATAGACTGTGGTACACCGTACAACCCTAACTTAGTCAGGGGTTAAAAAGAACCTTGCCTCTTTTTTTTACGTACCTACGTTTACACAGTCGGCTCACTAGACAGACGGATTTTCCGTAGTTCAAAAATATTATAACAAAAATCCAATTCATAGCAATTTTCTTTACGCAATTCAGCAGCAACCGCGCATACTCCAAAAGTCTGGCTCAGTTCCAAATACTGCTCTGCTAATATTTTTATTTCTTTTCAATGTCGAATAACGGTTTCGATGCAGCGGGCTTAAAATTATATGCACGAGATAAAATTTGACAGGTGCTAGGGAAATGAATACATCTATTTCATATTCTAACGTAACACTTAACGCTAAAGGTTTAAAAAAAAAGTGTCTCATCCTGGCTTTTATTATTTTTATTACTAAGCGACTTTCACATAGAAATCAAGACGGGACACTTTTATTTTAAACCTTAAGAGGATTGTGAGGTGACGGCTTTCCATACAAACGGCGATAACGTTTTCCACCCCCTAAATGTTAACCGATTTCGACCAATTTTTGATACGGTGTCAGTCGGAACAAGAACTATGTCCGTACGTTTCGTTTTTTTTCAATATTATTAATAAATTTCGATTTATTCCCGTTTTCTTGTTTTCATACAAAAGTAATTTCGGCCTTAATCTCTTTATAATAACAATAACTAATAAATATTTTAAAAAACGAAACGTACGGACATAGTTTTTGTTCCGACTGCCCACATATCAAAAATTGGTCGAATTCGGTTAACGTTTAGGGGGTGGAAAACGTTATCGCCGTTTGTATGAAAAGGCTAGATTTTGCAGTTGGTTCACAGTCCGCTTAAGCGTTAAGTCTTACCTACGTTAGAAAAAGATCACGTACCCTGTCCAAAAATACCTTTTTTTCTCTGAAAACATTCTCAGGCATTTCCTAAGAAATTGACAAAGTAACTAGGAAAAAACTACCCACTTATTACTGCTAAGTATATCATTTGTAACATCGTTGTCATTCTCTATTTTTAACTTTTATTTGATTAATACAGCATCAAATAGATAGGGGCAGCCAAAATGGCCAAATATATCGCAACACATCCTTATTCCTATAGTAATAAAGGTGTTGCGATATATTTTGGCCACTTTCGCTGCTCCTATTTGATGCTGACTGTAAACTACATGTCCATTTAATTACAGGCGTTTTAACGTCACTTGTATATTGTTTCCAAATCAAAGTATAGTTGGTTCCAAATAAGCTGGCGTGATTCCACTTGAGACCGTCATTAGCAACAACATTGCAACAATAGGATTATGTGCACCCAGGATTTTTTTTTGTAAACACTTGCAAGGGGCGGTACTTCTAACTATCTTGATACTTTCTCTTTTCTTATTTTTAGCAAATTTAGAGATTACTCAATTGTTTATTTTATATTATGAGGTGTTCAGTTCAGTATTAATCAAAATGTAAAAAATGTTGGGAGCGACTCGGACACGGAGACAAGCTCTAAATCTGAACAACATGTTAAACTTTCAGTAATATCTCTTATCATTATATATTTAATGATTTTATTAATATATAACATAACATAATATTGTATATATATATATATATATATATTTATATTCAGGTAACTCACTAAATTAGGTATTGTTATGTTAGTATAATCTACTGTAATATGTATTGTTAACTATTTTTTCTGTGTATTTTTGCACCAAAACATTAGATAAGATAGGTTATGATCAAGTTGTGACGTCTGTTTTTGCTTGTTTTTTCTTGCTTAGGGAGGCTAAGGGACTCTTGCCCATACTGCCAAATAAGGCGGGGCATGAAAGATAGCGTGTGATTTTTAATTTTTAATTTTTTTATGTTCGTTTCCCTTTCTTATTGTTTCGTTTTCCTCCTTCTTGTTTTGTAATTTATGTTTTATGTATCTGTCAAAATTATGTGTGTGTAACCTTCCGTGGTTTCACCTGATGGTTCCAACGGAAGACCAGCGCCGACTTTAATGCCGGCATTACGCTGAGTTGGGACCATTTCGTGACTACATTCTTACTGTGTGTATTTTTTTGTCCTTTGCTGATATTGGTCACGAATAAATGTTTTTCTTTCTTCTTTCTTTCTTTTATTTTATTGCTGCGACTTGAAAAACAAACTAATCTCAAATAAATGTATTCATAATAATTGAAAAGTATCAAGATAACGCCAAAACACCTCACTTCAAAATACAATAGTTTTATGAGGCTCTAGTTGATTATCCCTATTGTTTACGTTCAAATGGAATCTCGCCAGATTATTTTGAACCAACTATACAAATGTGACGTTCTCAATATAGAGGGACCTTATGGAGAAAGGCAGTTACGCTCTTCTTATTCTTGTAACTATTCGAATACAATGGTAACAGTTCTAAAAACGGCGTAACCACCTGCCTCCATAAGGTCCCTTTATATTGAGAACGTCACAAATAACCAATCACCTTGTACGAGTATGTTGCATTTGGGAAACTATCTAACACTTTGGTGTCATCAATAATTAAATTTACTTGGTGCCAAATATACAAAGTGGTTCCGTTAGTTTTCGTATAACGTGTCCCACAAAAACGGTTGAAATGTGTTTGATGTACAAACAAAAATAACGTCATTAGCTTTCAAACTTAGAAAGACGCAATAAAGATTATAATTAACTTGAAATAACCTAAACTAACCTCAAAAACTAAAACCCGTCTGGCGACTAGACGCACCCTTAAGCCTTGGTTATATATCCGCATCACTGGTTCAACGCCAACGACGGATATATCCGCACCACTAGTTCAACGCCAACGACGGATATATCCGCACCACTGGTTCACCACCAACGACGGATATATCTGCACTAGTGGTTCAACGCCAACGACGGATATATCCACACCACTGGTTTAACGCCAGCGACGGATATATCCGTCATGGTTGACAGCGTAAAGCAGACCCGAGTGTCTATGAGGAAAGGTTGACATTAGCTCTGGTTTCTAGCTGTTATTGGCGTGAGTGATGACTTTCGTATTTGACATGGCGTTGAAAAGGTTAAAGTTGATCATTAATTTATTTTACTTCGTGTATAGGGACCCGTGCAAACGGGTCACTATACAGGGTGTTACAAACCCCCCCCCCCCCCCCCCCCCCCCCCTCATTCTAGAGGACAATGAACTTACAAAAGATTTTAGGTTTAGACGAAAAAGAATCAAACAATTTATTCAAAGCACCAAACATTTACTATCCAAAATAACATCCATTTTTTTTTTATAATCGCTCGAAAACACCAAACAATTGAATCACAGTCGTATTCTACGTATAATAAATCTATGTTACAAATAAACAATTATTTTTAAACTCTACAATTATAACTATAATTATAAAGAATGAGTCTCAATTTTGATTTAACTAAAATAATCTAATCTTAAAATATATATTGACAAGTAGCGTTTAACCGTTAATGTCAATTAAAGTGCTTCCCAAGTAATACTAGAAATTCTGGGTCTCTATTTGACTTGATCTAAGGTCCATAATTTTAAGTAAATAAGTAAATAAAATGATACGTGATCTCCCAGGCCCTTAGCCAAGATGCATTACGCTAACTAGCGTTTCTATTCGTTTCGTTTTTAAACCAATCGCGTCACTGGTAGATCACGTGATACGAAGAATCACATGACCTACCAGTGACGCGATTCTTGTCACTTGCCATATGTGGCATTTATGCTACAACCAACTGCTAAAAAATAAAAGTTATCTTAAATCCAGATAAGCATAGCTATGCATTAGATTAACAAGAGTTCTACAACACTTATCCCCGTTGTATTGTCACTTAAATTATTTGAAAAATCTCTTAAATTTAAAACCGGCATAAGACTAGTCAAATAGAAACCCTAAGTAAATAGCACTATAATACATTTGCACAAAAGTTCATTAGGTGACATACATCTTTGCAAATGCGTTGCATCATATTGCAAAGATTATTAGAAAATAGAGAAGTTTGTTCAACAATTAAAAATAATTATAAATACATTTATAAAATGCTAACAATGGATAAACATTTAATATAAGCAAACATTTTATTCGACAACATTCATGAGTGCAATACACAGCTTTAAAAAATGTGTGACACATGACAAAAGTTGACCAACACTTCGGTCAACCATTGACAAATGTTGACCAACACTAATCACCTTTTGGCAATATCGATCAACGACCCACCCACTGACAATTTGACCAAGTGCTGTCTCTGACAATGTTAACAAATGTCAGAGACTAGTCGTACCACCGATACCTTCAATGACTATAACTTACAGTGGTTAGTTAACGACCAATATTGACAAGCGATTTGGTCGGACACTGAAAAGTATTGACCAACACTGTCCAAACGATGACAAATTTTGATCGTAATCACGGACAAAAACATAAAATGTCGAATCCCATTCAAATTGAGATTTGGATTCTTCTCTTGCACGAGACAAAAAATATATTAGACCTAACTCGCTTATCCCACAATCCCATAAATACACCACAGTCAAATAACAAAAAAAAATTGTCAAGAGTTAAAATAGCCGCCCAAATCTAAAAAAGCGTAAGTGCAAAAGAGTCCTTTGTATTCACAACTTTGTATTAGATTCAGACGACCTTTGTCGCGGCTTATTTGGTTTGGAAGTAGCACTTTAACAAACTATTTCGTGCAAGAATAAACTTACATTAAAAACAGAACTATCAACCCCCTGCCTGACAGCAACTGCTCATTGTCTTCTAAAACGTCAAATAAATACAAGTCAACTTGAACACTTGAACCACACCCGCAACGCCATGAAAAAGGCTTGAATGGCATGTCAATAGCTGGGCGGATTTCAGAAAGAATGTCGCAGTTAAGAACCTGATTTAAGAAACGCTAACTTTTTCCATTGTGTAACGAAAATTAACCATATAAGTGTAAGACTAAATTTCGTTACGTAATGGAATAAAGTTACCTTTTTTAATTAGGTTCTGAAATCCGCCCAGCTACAAATCGACGGGTCTCTGACAACCTCGTATATGAAATTTTACGAAATCCGAATATTCACTTTAGGTACACGTCCTAAAGTAGATATTTCAATTTCATAAATTTTCATATACGAAGTTGAGTCAGAGAACCGTCGAATTGAAACCTTTGAAGTCTCCAATCACATAATCCATATAAAGGTAATTATAAAAATTGCAATCTTCACAAGTATTGACAGATATATTGGATGGTATTTATGCCACTGTCACATAGAGAAGGCTTTTGTGATACGAGGGTTGAAGTAAGGATATGATATGAGACATATCCGAATGCTCAAATAATAAGTCATGTACCGTAGCATAAATTCATTTTTCTACAAGCTTTAAATGGGTAAGTAAGCTTTAAATACGAAAGCAAAAAATGGTTTAGTACGCGAGTAGAAAAATACTTTTAGGCTTTCATTTTTAAGACGAACTTTAGCTAATTTTCGGAGCTTTAAAAATCTTGAACCATAACTGACTGCCTGTTAATCCCGCACAAATATATTGCCGTCGCGCTTGTTACATTAGTTGCACAAGTGAGCGAGAAAGACAAGTAGAGACGTCACTGTACAAAATTCTAAATCTTGAGACACAATAGCTTGACTTAGGGCTCCTTCACATCTAGCGTCTTTTGAGCGTCGGCGTCCTGCCAGCGCCTAGTGCATAACGCAATCCCCTCTCACCGCTACCCGCTACCGCAGGCGTGGCGGCGACGCCGACGCTCAAAAGACGCTAGATGTGAAGGGGACGGACACACACAGCGTCGCGCTACAGAGTGTCAAACACGCTGTGTCAAGCTTAAAGGCTCCGAACTTTATATTCAACACAATCATGTTTTAGAAGAGTAAAGACAATTTTCGCATAACATCCTATTCCAAAATCAGTCAATTCCTAGCATTATCGACCTTTAAGACCAACCACAACTGCGTTTGGGGATGTAGTTCGTTTGAGGGACACCATCGTCGACGAACCCACCCCACCACACTGACCACGTATCTATAAGTCTAAATATGTGACGTTCTCAATATAAAGGGACCTTATGGAGGCAGGCGGTTACGCCGTTTTTAGAACTGTTATCTTAATATTCGTATAGTTACAAGAATAAGAAGTTAGAAGAGCGTAACTGCCTTCCTCCATAAGGGTCCCTTTATATTGAGAACGTCACATATTGGTCTATTAGACTCGCCTGAGCCAAGGACACGTACCTACCGCCGCATTATTCTTGCGCACTCACAAGTCAAATCAAGCTTGATTCGACGCTCACTTTAAATATACTGGAGCTTTGCACCTGTAAGCATTATGCGGCGGTAAGTATCGATAACCTTAGCAGAGCTGTCGAGTGAGCAAGACACGCAAAAACACGCTGTTTATACTCATTTAAGAATCAGGTACTCATCGGCGAGTTCATCAACGATATAGAACCTAGAATATAACACCCCAGAACTAACAGGTTAGTGGGGACGAGACCTATTGTTATAATTAACCCATTCTGTGCTCAAAACTCTGAATAGTCACATTTATATAGAGTCCCTAGAATCAGGCACCAAATGAGTTAATGGAACAATCCAAAGCTTAACACTAACCTCACTTAGTATCACAATACCTCACTTTATTTACAATAATAAAAGGCTATAACAGAAATTTAATTTCAGCTCTATCTATGGTCACAAAACATAGCTTATATATTATATGCACATCACAAACTTTAATGTAAGTATACACGGTGACACTTTACACTGTCGACACAGTGTCGTGTTTTCTTACCTCGTCGATATTAAAAGTACAGATTACAAGAGCTCGCACGAATGTAACGAACGAAATTTCTAGCGAAACAGAATTTAACATGGAGTTTATATGTGACGTTCTCAATACAAAGGGACCTTATGGAGGAAGGCAGTTATGCTCTTCTTATTCTAGTAACTATAAGAATACTATGGTAACAGTTCTAAAAACGGCGTAACCGCCTGCCTCCATAAGAAGAAGAAAAAGATTTATTCGTGACAAATATCAGCAAAGGACAGAAAAATACACACAGAAAGAATGTAGTCACGAAATGGTCCCAACTCAGCGTAATGCCGGCATTAAAGTCGGCGCTGGTCTTCCGTTGGAACCATCAGGTGAAACCACGGAAGGTTACACACACATAATTTTGACAGATACAGACATAAGGTCACTTTATATTGAGAACGTCACATATGGCCGTAGTGAACGCTGACGTCACATGACATGTCGGATCTCTGTCTAAATAGTAGTTTAAAATGCTCATGTCATCCGTATTTTTGGCCTATTACAATTTTATTTTCGCTTTCTGTCATCTCTTACGGTATTTTCATATTTTGTTAAGAAATGTAATAAGAAACAAATTGATTCTCTATTTTCACAATCATCTTATGGTCAAACCTTCCCGCTTGTGTTCAGTCCTATATACCTCATCAATTGTAAATCCTATTCGAAATATCTTAGACAATTGTTCTAGTTTAGGATATCGAGGTACATACATAAACTCATTAGATTAAATAACCCCTGGCCTAAATTTTCACTTTCAAATGGTTTGTCACATTCAGACGATATATGCATTTTAACCGACTTCAAAAAAAAGGAGGTTCTCAGTTTGACCCGTATGTTTGTATGTATGTATGTATGTTTGTCTACGATTATCTCGCGTTTGACCCTATTGCCTTAAGGGTCATAATGCCCCAACAATATTTTCATCAAATGAAAAAAGATGATCAAATTAAAAAATTAATCATGTTTCCAAACAATGCACAGTATGCCATACAAACAAATGATGCTAATGCATTTAAAACACATTGTTCAGTCTTCCATACGAATCAGAAGGTATTTCACAATGGCTAGATTTTAATTGTTTCCGTGCCGTTTCGCGGCACATTTCTCGATCAGCTGATTGTTTTCAATGCAGTTATTTTTAAGAGTTTGATTCTAATATTATGAAGGCAAAAGTGAACACCTACAGTTGTCCTCATGCTTTATTAAGTTACCATAAACAAATTTGAAAAGCCGTGGTAGCCTAATGGTTTGACCTGCCGAATCTTAAGCAGAGGGTCGTGGGTTCGCACCCGGGCTCGCACCTCTAAGTTTTCGGAATTTGTGTGCGAAATATAATTTGTAAATTACCATGAGCTTTTCGGTTAAGGAAAACATCGTGAGGAAACCTGCACACACCTGCAAAGCAATTTGACGGTGTGTGCGAAGTTCCCAATCCGCCCTGGGCCCGCGTGGGAACTATAGCCCGAACCTTCTCATTGTGAGTGGAGGCCTGTGCCCAGCAGTGGGACGTATATAGGCTGGATTATTTTTTTTTTTATTATTAAACAAGTTTGGGTCAGATTTAAATAACTTATGGAACTTAATCATGTACGGAATCCACGCGAGTTTAACTCGCACTTATCCGTTTTTTTTAAATTGAAAGCTATTTAGACATCGGCGTTAAAATCTATAAACACCGCCTTTTTTGATCGGCAGTTAAAATATGCATCAAACTGAGGCGGCATTTTTAAAAATCGAAGTTCGAATTAGCCCCATTCCTTTCTCTCGATTTAGTCTCGAATGAGGGTAAAAGGAATGGAGCATCCAAAGTTTCGAATTTAGCGTTTCGTATCAACCATCCAGTTCATACGTTCTCGTTTTTTGTTCGCATATCCTTTCAATAGAGGTGACTTTTAAGCGTGCCACACACGGAGCTATAATATACAGGGTGTCCAGAGATAAAGTGCACAGACGAATAAGGGTGAAACTGAATGTGATTTTATCACGCAAAAATAATAAAAAACAAATTGATTTAATTTTCCTTTATAAAATCACATGTAGTTTTACCCTTATTCGTTTGTGCACTTTATCCCTGAACACCCTGTATATTATATCAATGTACCAAAATATATATTATAGCACAGCATCTTACGATATATTTTCCCTACTAGTTGACATAGTCCATATCCATTATAGCTGCGTGTGTGATCTCTGTCAATGTCAACTAGTACGGAAAATATACGAAAATATATCGTAAGATGCCGTGCTATAATATAATATATTTTGGTATAATAATATTATATCCTAGCTCCGCGTTTGACGCGCTTTAAGAACACGTTCTTTAAAAACCAAAACAGACTTGCGATTTCGGACCCTATTTTGTGTCTAAAACAGGTTTCCTCAAAGCTGGAGCAAGTTGCGTAGGCAGTTATTATTACTTATTAGTCGGTTCAATGTTACTCATGTTTAAGGACAGCTAAAAATAATTCCAGTGTGTATCCTGCATGCTTGGAAATTATATATTCGTTCGGAGGCAACGCTAACGCAATGCCAGCGATATTAGTGGTAGGTTATTGAGATTTTGTAGGCAGTTGGTAATTTATTTTAATGGTTTACCATCCAAGTCAATAACTTAAGTCTTTAACCACAATGTTCATGGTAAAAATACAAGAACACAACCAGGGTTTCCTGGCAAGTCTTGAAGATATAAAACACCTTGCCACTCTGACCTTAACACCCTTCACAGCGCGTTATAAAAAATGGCCGCTGTAGATTTTTAGAGAGAGACACTTTTTTTAATACCTTGATGGTGGCAAACAAGCCCGCCTGATGGTAAGCGGTTACAGTAGCCTATGGACGCCTGCAACACCAGAAGTATCACATGCGCGTTGACGACCCTTTAAAAACCTATTTACTCTCCTTGAAGAACTCCATACTGTAGTCCCCAGGGAGAACTTAGGCAGGGAGCTCATTCCACAATCGAAAGTAATAAGTTAGCACTTAAAACAGCACAAGAGAAAACAGATATGCTTAAATATAATATTCCGAAGCAATTGCAAGAAGTTGGCTCATTTAAAACCAATACCACAAAGTAAACAAAAATGGCGGTTGAACGGCTTTTTGTTCGCGTTCGTTTGTAATAATTTTAAGACAAGGAGAAGGCAAACGAAACAGATGAAACATGACGGCTCTGAGGCTGCAGACTAAAATTCCTGAAATTCTAAGATGGAACGCCTCTTGCTCGTTCTAACAGCTGTTTCAATTTCTCCCGAACATCGAAAACATCGAACCGCATCAGTGCAAATAATGCCTGGCATGTGTTATAATATAATATGTAATATATAGGTAGTAGCCAAACAAAAACGTAAAAAGTTTCAAACTAAAATCCGAATAGCGACTAGTACAACGCACTCTAATTATTTTTATATAGCCTATGACACTCGCATGTTTTTGACGAATCATATGAGACACCGTTTATTAAAATCGGTCCAATAGTTTAGAGGCTAGAGTGGAACAGCCGATTTTAGTCACATACATACATAGACTGTTAAAATCATTACCCAGTTAAAAAGCAATTAACTTATAATTAATCTTCGAGGCTACACTACGCTACAAATAAACATGTGTTGTCTGCAACGAGTAAAATTATAATAAATCTATTTAAACATATGGTGTATAAAGGTCTCGCCGTAGTATAGTGTTTTTGCGCGAGTTAATTTTGTTGCCGAATTCCGCACCCATACCGCGAGCGCATGCATCGCATAATTAGAAGTCAGTCAACCACGAAGCACCCTAAATTAAGTGTTATACCACGAAGCACCCTAAATTATGTGTGTGTAAAAAAAGTGTTATAATTCATTATTTTCTGGTTAAAAAAACCGGTCAGGGAAATTATTAAGCACTTCCTTTTATTTTTCACGTAAAATATAAGTAAGTAATCTATAAGTTAGGAATTTTTCAGATTTTTCGGTTTATAATCTTATTATAACTTACTTATTATTATAAGGGCGGAGAACAGTCATTTTTTGAACATTTTTGGTTATGTCACGGAAAATGTAAAAAATATAGTTATGAAAAGGGGAGATTAAGTTCTTTCATATGTCACCCCATTTGCTATAATCAAAACACTTTCATTTTTCAACCCCCCATTTTAGACCCCTTTTCAATTATTTATAAAATTAATTTCATATTTATTTTACTCAAAACAGACGCGGGCATGAAAGTTATACAACTATGCCAAATTTTAAGTTGATAGCTTGTGTAGTTGCTGAGAAAAACTGCTGTGACATACAGACAGACACACAACTAAATCTCACCATAAGGGTTCCTTTTTTACCATTTTGGCACGGAACCCTAAAAACTATAGTTGGTAATGTCTGTTATAACAAACTCTGTGATTCTGTCGGTAAGTAAAAAGGAAACATAATTTTAAAAAACAAGGCTATGGGCGTAAAAGTGGGTGTCAGGAATGTTCCGCTAAGATAAGAGGTGACTGCATACAATCTGCAGCGATAGACCGACATAATAATACTAACTATCGCAGCATAACAGCGCCGCATATATTTTTATGTTTGTCATAATAAACCTTTTTCCGGTTTCTTTCATTCACTTATGTTTTAATTTTTATTTTTCTAAATTCGAAATATATTTTGACGATAGCTTGTATATAGACTTAATGAAAAAATTTAAATTTATGATTAGATAAATAACATTACAAAGAATGCTCTATCTCTGGCGACACGTTTCGGATTAGCTTGATTTAGTGCTATTATATTAAAATCAGTGTAAACCGCCTTAAAGCGAGTAAGTTATTTGAAATTGCTTTGTTATCTAAAATTAACTTTTGCACGCGGTTTTTATTACCAGTGTTATAGGATTATTTTTTGTTGTAGTCCAACCAACACCCGGAAAACGCTACATAGAAGCTTATGATCGTTTCATAACACGAAATTACTTGACGACATCTTTGGTTATTGTCTGCCTCCAACGTCTTTTTATCATCACCACCATCATCATCATCATCATCATCATCGGCGTTGCGCGTCCAGATTACTTGATCCAAATAACTACAGCCTTGGCCAAAAGTATTGAGCACCCATGCGTTTCTTATACAGTGTTTTTTTATTCGACTTAAACATTTTGGGGGTTAAATCAGTAAGTCATACTGATCAACATTCACTATGGGACCAACCCCGAAATCGCGAAAAAAAAATTGACCATCCCATTTTGGCTAGTCAGCTGACGATGTTTTGTATGGGAGGGTCAATTTTTTTTTCGCGATTTCGGGGTTGGTCCCATAGTGAAAGTTGGTCAGTATGACTTACTGATTTAACTCCCAAAATGTTTAAGACGAATAAAAAAACATCCTGTATAAAAGTCAAACTTTAAAAGGGGCATTTATATCTTTTATTATAGAAAATTGTATATCTATCGGAAAAATTAGTCATATTTATTGACGTTATGTTAAGGGAAATGCCGTGGAATTGCCGTTATGTTAAGGGGAATACTTTTGGCCAAGGATGTATATAAAAATTCATATCTTAGTAGTATATCTTAGCAGTAATAGTTTAAATAGCAGTATGCTATATTTTTTAACTGATCTGTGTATATTCACTTTTACCTCTTAGGTGAATCTTATTGAGCTTTCATTATGTAGGTAGATTAAAGTAGGTGATTTTTCTTTTAGATCTTTTGTGTAGCTAAACTATCAGTGTTAGTACTTAAATTTATGATGCAATTGTTTGTTATACTGTAACACAGTAGTTTCAGAGTTTATCGATTACAAACAAAAAAATCTTTATATATATAAACCTTCCGTGAAAAATTATCTAACTGATGGTGAAAACCGCATAAAAATCCGTTGCGTAGTTTGAAAGATAAGTACATACAGAGGGACAGACGGCGGGAAGCGACTTTGTTTTATACTATGTAGTGAAGTATAGAAAGTAAATAGAATTTAGATTTCGAACGTACTCCCTGTATACAAAAGTCTATTAAACGTGCCTAATATAATAAAACTGCCACGAAACGGTCTGGCAATAAAAAAGGACCCAAGAAAGCAATACATAGAACCCATTGTATTACTAT
This sequence comes from Tortrix viridana, assembly GCA_963241965.1. Lineage (NCBI taxonomy): Eukaryota > Metazoa > Arthropoda > Insecta > Lepidoptera > Tortricidae > Tortrix > Tortrix viridana. The sequence goes on from OY725197.1 coordinate 938,593, forward strand.
GAGTATTCGATAAACAGTCCACATTTACGTACGTTTTGCTTGCTCAAAGGTGAGTCAAAATAAACAGGAAACTGCTTGTTTAAAATGCACATGCTGTTCTCAGAAAGTTAAGCGTAAGTATTGTAATAACAGACCAGTTTAATAATGTTTGCAAGCGAGACTTTATACTTTACGAAAGTAACAGACCACATATAGCAAAGGAATAAAAGGCTCAAATAACGGTGAAGAAGTGAACATGAGTAAAGAATATACAGGGAAAAGAATCCTAAACAATGCCAACAGTAAAAGTATAATACCTAATGAGAACAAATACGAGCATAACAAAAGATAACCCGTGATACAATTCGTTTAGGCGCATAAAATTATCAAGATTAAAATAAGCGTGCCTGCATAACGAAATCAGATACTTTATAATTTTTGGTGTAACTGATTAGCAGAAAAATTGTGACGTTCTCGATATAAAGGGACCTTATGGAGGAAGGCAGTGACGCTCTTCTTATTCTTGTAACTATACGAATACTATGGTAATATTTCTAAAAACGGCGTAACTGCCTGCCTCCATAAGTTCCCTTTATATTGAAAACGTCACAATTTGAATAGGTACTGACTTTTATTTCACCTCTTCACGATTGGCCATGATGGGCAAATGCAGGCGAACGTTTGGAGCGCATATTCGTCTCTATTCTCGCATGATTGCCAGTGATCGATCGCGATCGATCGCGATCGCCGCTGTGTCGGTTTTCTACTACACATCAAAGGACGTTGGCCCAATGATCGCGCGCGTGCCCACACATTCGTGCTTCATGTTCGCCTGTATTTGCCCATCATGGCCGATCGGGAACAGGGGCCTTTAGCAATATTTCAAATTATACTAGTTCAGAACACCCGACTTCAGCTTAATCGCCCTTGTTTGATAACTTGTTTTTTTTTTACAAATACAAAAGTTTACTTCCAGCGGAAATCGAACACCTTGACAGACACATCAGGTAGCACAAATCGACCATAAAAACAATGTTTTGTACAATGAAGCGTGAAAAATTCAATCACAATCAGTCAAACAGAAACGATACCTATTCATTCAATGCCCCTTTACCGCCACGCTCTATAACTTTCAAAGAAAAAGGCACTGATGACGAGGTCTTGGTATTAAACGCGGAAACTTTCAATGCCACTAAATTACTATTGTGTGAAAATTGGAGACACCTGGCGAGTTACATAAATTCAACCAGAGACAAGGTCAGGTCAAGGGTGTCAATTAGATGACGGTCGCAATAATCTGTGACAAAAAAGCGAGAGATAAGTAATTAATGACCATTGATAATTTAAGGTGCTACCTAGAGAATCAAGAGAAAAGTATTAAACTAAGATCACTTAAAAAAAGTAACGGTAATAAGGCTCCTATCTTGGATTCATTAACAACAAAAACACAAATTACTAAAAGAAAAATACAAAATGCTGTTGACTAACCGTATGTGCATATATACCTGTATGCACTTTCATTTAGTCGCCGGTTTTAAGCGACTTAACGAAAATGCAGGCAGCCAAATGCCATTTACATACCTTGACGGACGACGTAAATTCGCCGGTTTTCTTTCACTCAGTCGATGTGAAGGTGAGAGGATTAACAGAATCACACCCCAGAGCTCATAACTAACAGATCTTCACCAAACTTAGCTAAGGATACTTTCAGTCAAGTCACCTTTCAGATAGAAAAAATCAAAATTGGTTCATCCCTTTGAGAACTCCGATACCACAGACAGATATACATATAGACAGATACATATCTGTGTGCGTATCTATGCACGTAAAACTTATAACAAGTCTGTATTGCGTAGGAGATTAAAAAAGACAGTGAAGTGACAAACACGAAGGCGACATCTTGGTCCTCAGGGTTGATGACGCAACAATCATAAAATTGCAAATATTCATAAATGTCAGTACACTCCAACAGATGGTATGTTAGTTTGTTTGCCTTCATAATGCCGTTCACCGCTAAAGTTTTTACAGCTTCTCTACTTTAGTTTACAAATGTAAGGTTAACTTACTTTACGTTCCTTTTATTTCCTTTGTATTAGATTGGTCAAGTTTGTTTATTAATAGTTTAGTTTGTTTTGTTCAGATTCTTCGAATCATAATAATATAATAACAGCCGATGCGTAATTTGCGGCGGATTGGGTTTAATTATTTGTTTTATACCTATCTTCAGTATACTGGCAGGCAAGAAACAGAGGCAGTATACTACAGGAAAATTACGAGCAATATCATCCAAAGTAGCGAGCAAACCACATGAAAAATTCCCCGTGATGACGCCAATTATTTACTTATTTGTTTATTGTAATTAGCAGTGATCGGGGTTTTGGATGCGACTTGGGGTGAATGACCTCAATCATTATGCTAGTATGGATATACCGCGGGATTCCGGGCTTCGTGTGGTTTGATAAAGGACAGTTTTTTGTCATATGAGTTATCAGTGATTGGAATTCCCAGTGCAATCTGGGGTGATTGACCTTAAACATTATGCTAATAATGGATATGCCCGGGATCCCTGGATTGTATTGATGTTGGAGGATAATTATTCTATTTTATTTTATATGATATCAATCGAAATTACAGGTCAACGTTTGATATAAATGTTTTTATTAATGAAAAAACACATTTATTAAACAGACGCGGTCGCGGGATTATAGTCACATCCATACTATGATTACGACTCGAAATCCCGCGAATTGCATCCAAAACCCCGATCACTGGTAATTAGTACGAGCTTTACTGACACGATCATGAATGTAAGCTTATGTTTTAAAATCCACATGACATATTTAATGTCCAAATTAATAAGGGCGTACCCAACTAATCTTAAAACTATTTAATTTTGGCAATATCGAATAAAGTAACCTAGAAATTAACGAATCATAATCCATCTGTCGCGTTCAAAACGTAAGATTGTATTGTATCTACTAAATATTCAGAAGTGCCAACAGCAACCACCAAACATAAGTAGCCACTGTAATGGACTGTTTTCAGAAATGGCCAAGTTTTATCACAGAAAACAGATAAAGACAGCAAATGTAAGTAGCTATGCGGGTTCACTATTCTCCACAAACCAGTTGCAAAGAAAAATAGACCGGATCTGAACATAGCTTCTCGTCTAGTTACATCGTATTCAGAACAATTTTCTAACAGTTCCTGATAAATATCTATATATCTGTTCCAAGCTAAGGAAGAAAGCAACATTTGACCAGAAAACAGACCTAGTACTTGGATTATTCGTTGTAAGGTCACTTTGGTTTTGTAAGAAATTCCTACCTCAGCAGTAGCATGGTCTTTTTCAATATCTTCACTAGTGTTTATTTCTTTTAGTTGGTGGTAAGGAAGAGTACTAACTGGTGTATCTTTGTAGCCTCGTCTAGGAGGATTATTCTTAAGATAAATAAAAATTCCTATCATCATAGCAACAACACCCACCAAATCACAAATACCATCAACCCAAAATCCCAGAGTACCAACTTCAGATCTCTCTCCTTTTATATGTTTTCTTTCCCTCGCGACGTGACCGTCTAGATCGTCCAAAAACATTCTAATTTGAAACAAGACGATGGCAAAACGACGAGCTGCTAAGCTTTGACAAGTTAGAAGCTTTGCTCCCACCATAGCCACGAACACGTGGAAAAAAGAAATCATATTAGGTGTTAGAAATAGCATTTGTTTTGAAATACCCAAAGCTATATCGACAATCGAGGAAAACGGGCCATAAATATAATGGTTTATGTGATCAATCATCATAGCTTTGACCGTTGGATGACATAGAGGGTTAATACTGCAGGGAACCCACAAAAACTCTTCGTAATTAGAATCTTTTTTCAGTATAGATGTATGTGTAGAACTATCAGTACCATTCTCAGCTGTATTACCATAGTTGTCCAGTTTATAATTCTGTATACGTAGGAGCAGGAATGTGTCCATATAAACGCAATACACAAGCATTATCAGTAGTAGAAAGGTGAGCACTTTGCTCGCCTTAGACGCCGGCCACATCATTGTGGGATGCTATGCCAATGTCAAAGTGAACTCTTATAAGTCGTAATAAACGTAAGTCTTCTCTCGACCGCTTCCAATCGGCGACGTGATTCCATGGACCGACGCGTTGGTGTAAACGAGGCTGGTTATTTTAGATTTGTAAAAAATTCACGGCAGAAAGCGAGCGTTGTAAAATACAGCGCTCTATTTATAAACACTGGTATTACCGCAATATTTACATTCAAAATGTAGTAATCATTTGTTTTTCTGTTGAACAGGCGTTCTGTATTTGTTTGAGTCCTTTTTAAGGCATCCTGTGAGCGTTCTGAACAAAAAAGCACACCATTTTTTCTTCACTCCATTCACAAATGACCGTGAAACATCACTTCACAGAACTGAGAACACGAGCGTTGTTTAAAAATCGATGAACAACTCTGTTATCAAAACAGAACACTATCGCGATGCGTGTACACAAACAAACGCGATGGCGAATTCACTTTTATATTTATAAAGTCGATAAAAACAGCAGATGGCTTTAATTCATGACGTCGTGTTTTGCGGTGTTTTCGCGAGCTCGGCCCGCGGCGAACTTGCGCGCGCAAGGGGAGCCAGTGGAATGGCGCCGGCGGGCGGGTAAGCGGGATGACGGCGGCGAAACGGCAACAGCCGCCGTTCCCGCCACAATCGGGCGACAACGTTCAGAAACTAACTTAGCTTTGAAAAGCTACGATGCATTTGTGACGTTCTCAATATAAAGGGACCTTATGGAGGCAGGTGGTTACGCCGTTTTTAGAACTGTTACCATAGTATTCCTATAGTTACAAGAATAAGAAGAGCTTAACTGCCTTCCTGCATAAGGTCCCTTTATATTGAGAACGTCACATTTTACAAGATAAGCGCGCGGTTTTTAGGAATGCGTACGAATTACTAATGGTGATGTAGGACGTTTTTTTAAGCAGATGAAAGGATTTTTATTTTTTCATTAGCATATGGATTTATGGAACGAAACGCGTACCTATACTTATAATATAGTACCTATAGTTACGCGAAAAGGAACCAATCCACGATGCAAATGTATTTAAATTCGAATTATAGTTGAATTTATTTAAAATGTCGGAATCCACTTGAGAGCTTATCTTCCAATGAATGGCTTTGTTATCTATTGTGAAGCCCGACCGCTAATTAGCAGTGCAAAATGAAACGCACAAATAACAAAAGATTTCATATGAATAGCAACTTTACCGCTTAAAGAAGAAGGTTCAAATTGCAATGGCAACGCATTCGAGATAGTACTGTTTGAAATTGAAAGCGGCAGCCAGGAAGTTTGTTTGTGTCAGGTACAGGGTGATTCAGGGATAGCTTTTTATAGGGATAGATTTTTTCAAGTAATAAAAAATAAAAATAAAAAACATTTTTTTCGTTGATAAAATTTAATTTATTGTCCCTCATTTGAATATGTGCACTTTATCAAGACTCATCTGTAGATTAAAATTTAAGGATACGCGTGACCATCCCGAAAGCGAAAACTTCGTGAATTTAAATTAAAAACATTAAATAGGTATTCATTTCAACATTAAAAATTCAAAATAAGTGTACATCGTTAAGGACAAAAGTTAAGAAATTTTAACTTTTTCCAGTGCGTCACGAAAATTAGTCATACATTTAGTATCGTTAATTTTCGTGACGAACCGGAAAAAGTAAACATTTCTTAACTTTTGCCCTCAACGATGTACACTTTTTTTGAAAAACGCCCATTTACGTTTTCCAAAACCTTTTTTTTACAAAAACCAGATTTTTTTTAGTCAAATTGCTGCAAATGAGCTCGTACCTAAGGAATGTATCGTATAACCAATCACCCTGTATACGTATATAAATAAATACGTAGAATAAAAGTGGGGAAAGTCTTCGTAAATTAAAAACACTATAAAAATTAATGTACCTTTGTTCGCATGTCCTGTAAACATTTCTATACATTCAACAGTTTGTGATGAAACCCGAGTGCGTACGTTGTGCGCAGTTGCGCACTAAGGACCTGGCCACGACTTAGCGCGACCGGCTGAGCGGCGAACGAATTTTCTAATACATTGCGTGTAACGTCAACTAACCGTTACGCGGTGAGCGTCTCGAGCGAGCAATGAAGAGAGAATTCGCCGCCGCCGCCACTCGAATCAAAGTCGTGGCCACGCCGTAAGGTTTCTGGGAATTTATTAGAAACATCGAGAAATGTGACGTTCTCAATATAAAGGGACCTTATGGAGGCAGGCTGTTACGCCGTTTTTAGAACTGTTACCATAGTATTCCTATAGTTATAAGAAGAGCTTAACTGCCTTCCTGCATAAGGTCCCTTTATATTGAGAACGTCACAAATATTATCGTACTGGCTTTTATCCGCGACTTCGTCCGCGTAGAAGTTTAATGATTTTCCGTCGGGAACAATCAAACTTTCCGGGATCAAAAGTATCATATCTGTCTGTGTGCCCAACTTCATTCAAATCTGTTCAGCTGTTTAGGTTACGTTTAGGTTTCGTCCGCGTAGATGTTTGTCGCTGCTCCGTCGGAAACTGTCCAAATGACGGGATAAGAAACCGCCTTGAAAAACTCACTAAACTCTTGTTTAAATAAATAAATAATAAATAATGACCGGTTTCCTACGAATTGCCTATTTAGTGGGTGCCTACACCGGTAGGTTACATGGAATATATCCAAGCCTGCACAGGACCTGCTGTTATTAATTTATTTTATTTATTTATAATATAATAATATGAGATCAATTATAAAATAAATATAAATTTAAAGCTTAACTTAAGCTAACTTAGAACATAATATTGCATCTAATAACACACTTAACAGTATCTACTAGGAACATATATTTATAATAAACAATATTTATATTTATATTAAATGTCATGATTTATTTATTTTAGCTGAGTAACCTTTTATTGGACTATCCATTATACTCCATAAATGAATTTATGGAACTTAAATTATAAATATTGTTATCATTATTATTATTGTTTTGACATATTTTTTTGTAATTTGACTTCGGATAAGTGACCATTTACTAGTTAAGTTTATTATATTAATTTTGTTTGAATTATTTAAGTTTAAAATTCATGATATTCATTAATTATTTTATTTTATTTGTATTGACGATCTCAATGTAATTTTATATATTTTGACATATAATGTGTTATATATTAAGTTAAAATTAAAATTAAAATCTAAAGCAAAAGTCCAAATTCGACCCTAGCATCATGTATTATCTGCCCTACAAAAAATAATCAGGCAAAAATTTCTTTTTTATTAATTTTTCTCATTTTCCCAGTAGAAAATTGGTATTTTTTCAAATAAAACCTGGAGGCAATTTTTTTTAAAGAAATAATAGAATGTGTAACTCTCACCTGCCTGATTTTTTATTCAGGACTGACCTGCGATTGACCTCAATGTCACATGACGGTAAATGATGTCTAGGATTAAGCTCACTGGTTCAGTAGAAACCTATTAACTTATGAAGACTTGTTCTTGTGCAAGGACTTGTTCAGTTAATTATTCTAGTTATGGCTTTTGACGAAGAGACCTCGTCGTGTTGTTCTCCTAGTCATTACATTTAGTGTAACGTATTTGACCTTACATTTGTAATGTTTTCATTTGTGCTAGTTCTAATAATTAATATTTGTTACTTTATTACCTTGTAATGTAACTTACTTTTAAGTATTATTGTATTTTATATTGGAAAAAATGACCTTCTGCTGGAGTTTCTTGCGGCGCTTCTTCTCCGCAATGATGGTCTTGTCCGAAGCGCTGGTAGATTCACTCTATATTACTGACGTGTAAAAGAGCCCGTATGTGGCCAATTTACTGAATAAATATTTGAATTTGAATTTGAATTTGAAAGAAACCCGAGTTCAGCAAACACAGCAAAACAAGTAACACTTACCTGAGGAACCTGTGTTGACTTCCCGCACCCCGTCTCACCAATAAGAAGCAACGTCTGATACTTTTCAAGTAAATACAAGATGTGGTTTCGGTATTGGAATACTGGCAGCTTTTGCCTTTGAGCATTCAACGGCAAGTGATGGTATCGGTTATAAACAAAATTTGATTTCGCGTCACTGTCTGTGGTCAATGCCGCATCTGTGTTAGGATTTAATAATATTTCAATTCCGCCATCTTTATTTCTGGATGGATACAGAGGATCATTGCCTGAAATCAAAATAAAAAGTAAACATAACCTCAATTTCGACCCGACAAACAATAACACGGTTGGGATGTTTAAACAGTAACTGTTTCTGTGATATGGTTATTACTGTTATTGCTGTAAAATACAGTATAATAAAGACCTAAAACAGTAGTATATACAGAATATAGTATAATAAAGACGTAAAAACGGCAAAAAGGTTATTTACCGGGTTTGATAAATCTCGGTCTAGCTGCTAACATTATTCAAGCACTTCACTATGTAAATTCAATCCAATCACAATATTAAAGTTGTTTTATAGCACAAATTTGAATTTATTACGATGTATTAGCGTTACGTTGTTGACAATTTTTACATTGACAAGACAATATTGACATTGACATTGTGGTTGAATGTTGTTGTTTTTCAATTTATCCCGAAAAGGCAAAGGACTGTAATCCATGCAGCCTAGTCTGATTTTTTCTATATTTTCATTGACATTGACATTAATAATAATAACAAACAATAGCCTTACAATCTCGGATATTTCTACCATAGAATAAGTACATAATAGAAACCGGACTATAAGAAAGAGCAAAAGACGTATATTTGACCTTTTTTTACTTACGGTATTCATAACGATATAAAGAGATGTCCTTATAGGTATTCTTTCGTTTTTCCTTCGTGTTGCCAAAAGCAAATTTGAATGAACCGCTATTCACCCGCCATTTGGACCCCTACGCGAACCTCCAGTACTACCAAATTAAAAAGTCGATACACCAATAGTAAATTTTGTGTCAGGGTGACATCGGATTTTATTTTCCGAATTTTAATTTTTCCGAAATTTATGGTATGCTGGAGTTATTTAAAATTAAAAACATAATGGTTTGTTAGATCAATTTCACAAAATCGTTATTTCCTAGTAGCAAAATTGCCGTTCGCATATTTTCCCGAATTTTATTTTCTCTCGCAAATTATTCATGACGCATGTTTTCCCGATAGCTCATTTGACAATCGTTATATTTTATGAAGCATTGTTTTCTGATCGCATCGTTTCCTGGATGTTTGATTTACTTGTAGAAAATAATTCCTGACTCCTTTCCGAACGTACTGAGCTTTTATTCCGTAGTAGAATAGAGGCCCGTTTCGTAAATACCTATCAAAGCATACCCGAGTTCTCAAACAAAGAGACTTTAATCTTTTCAATAAGTACACTTCAGACCTGTGCTTCAGAAAAATAAATACTTGACTAGTACTTGACAGTGTCATAGACATATGACATTCTGTATCAATCACGGCCTTGTAAAACAGCTTAGTAAATATTAATTGCATTGAGTTCTGTGACAAGAGTGTTGGTTGCTGCACGTGTCGATTATTTTGTCGCGTTTTTTAGTGCCTCAGTGGTGTTGAAGAGCTCGGTGGAGTGGTCAGCGCGAGCGGCGGCCGACACTCTTGCCTCTGATCTCGGAGAATATAACACTCTAAATGTTTGAATAACATTTTCAAGAACCGATCACATGTAACCTCAAACTTTGACATTGGCAGAATTGTCCTCATGGACAGACGCCATTTTAACAAAAAATTGAATTGAATTAATTGCATTGAAAATGGAAGATGATCAATTACCGTCATGTTCGTCGACTTCAAATACAGCATTCAAATTTATTAAAAGTACACATGGAAACCAAATTTTAGTAAGAGGTGGGTATAGACTTTATTGTCGACGCACAAACGGTTCTGGATCAACCGCTTGGAGATGTGCTAGTAAAGGCTTGTGTGGTGGCAGTGTTCTTCTGAATTTGCAAAAAAATCGAATATTGAGGGAATCTCAACATTCATGCGTGCCAGATTTTCAAAGCATTGATGTGGAAGAGAGAGTTGTGGAGCTTAAGGAAAAAGTTACCTCTGACTATAGGCCGATTCCATTATTGTATTCCGAGCATATGATGACTATGAAATCGGAAGAATATATAGATAAGTTGCCTTCCTGTTTTAAAATAAGGGACGCACTCTATAGATCGCGTAACAAACACGTAGATAGGTTACAATTCGACTGCTGTGAAAATGTGATCATTCCGCAAAATTTGTCGGATAATTACCTCTGTGCAAACCGAGGCGGCATTTTAGTCTTCATAAGCACCAATAGCCATGAATGGATAAAGAATGTTAATACATTTTTCTTAGACGGTACTTTCAAGATGGCCCCGAAACCATACAATCAAATTTATAGTATCCACGGTGATATCGGTTCAAATCCAGAGTACACTAAAGTTGTACCATTCATTTTATCCCTATTGCCAAACAAAAAGCAGAATACATACGAACATTTGTTTGCAATAATTAAAGAATGTATTCCGAACTTCAAGCCTACGACCGCAATCATGGATTACGAGCTTGCTGCAATCAACGCCCTGAAAAAAGTGTATGAGTCTGTAAATGTCTCCGGGTGCTATTTTCACTACAGCCAAGCTATTTGGAAAAAGGCTACTGATCTTGGGTTAACAGACTCGCGAGAGGCCTGTAGCTACATCAGCAAATGTGTTGCCTTGTCTCATTTACCGAAACTTAACATACACGAAGGGTGGTTTGATGTATTACAAGCGACACCTAAAATTGAACATATCGACACTTTTAATAACTACATGCAGAAGCAGTGGATAAATGTACATACTTTGGACATCCTCAGCTGCTACGGCCATCGGCACCGCACAAATAATGTCACCGAGGGATGGCATAGCAAGTTGAACAGACTTATAAAAAGGAAAACCAATTTATTGCATTTTATTTCGGTACTAAAAGACGAAGCGATAAATACTAATTTTGAAATATTAAAGAATGACATTAATTCGCAAAATTTTCGACGACGGCAACAAAAGTACATTGAAAAAGATAAAAACATTGATAAAATTGTGAATGATTATTTGACGAGTACCATCACAATAACGACATGTATAAAACTACTATCTTACTTAAAATATTAGTGACATTTTGGTTGTATTACTTTGGAGAATGGACATGTTTTATTTTTATTTTTTTGTGAATGAGTAAGTATAAGAAAAATAACTATACCTACTTATTAATTACTTAAGGGAAGCATCTTTTTATTTTCGTTTTTGCTTGTTGTAAGAGACTGGTTTTTAACAAAAAATATATCGAACATGAGTCCTTGTTTCTGATTTTATTTTTGCAGTACGAAGTGTTTAACCTTTTTCCAGGCATAGTACGCTGACCACATGAATTGGCGGTCAAGGTGCTGGTTTGTCAATGTTGCTAACGCCATTTCATAAGCAGGCGAACATATTTTGCCTCAGATTTCAAACGATTGTTACAATTCCACGAGTAAAATTTTATCAGGGATGAACTGATCACCTAGGAGCTATGACGGGCAACAATTTATTGACAGACACGCGACCGCCTTTAACACTTGAAAAAACATGAATAATTTGCTATAAGTAAAAAAATTGGCTAGTCAAATTTACGAAATGAAAATAATGCTACTGGAAAATAAGCTACGGCTAAAAAAGCTTATGATAAAAAAAAACATCAGGAAAAAGTACTAGTAAAAAATATTCAACAAGAAAATAAAGCTTTTGGAAAAATAAAATTCGGGAAAATATGCGAACGGCAATTTTGCTACTAGGAAATAACGATTTTGTGAAATTGATCTAACAAACCTCGGGTTTTAGTTTATTGGCAACCTTTTGACACTGTTTGGTTGTCTAACACATTTTTAATTAAAGAGTTGACAACACTATTCGTCGGTGAAACTGCAATACGGCGTAACTAATAAATTTGATAGTAGGTTGTAAAATGCACCTTACTGACTTACTTTGTAAGGTGCATTTTGCTCTTTCTTGAATTTGTTAGTTACGCAGTATTGCAGTCTCACCGAGTATTGCTTTTAAAAACCTCTCTCCGAGTCTTGTAGAGACTACGTTAGTCGAGTTGAAAGATATGTAAACACTTTTGCGCCTTACCCCATTGAAATAAGGTGCAAAAGTGTGTACATATTTTTGAACTCAACTGGTCTACAGTATGTATTATAAATATATGTATACCTACAATTATCTTATTTTCTTCTCTGCATCAGGACACCCGGCATTACCATTACATAGGTACATATAATTCAATAAAACGCGTGACGTTAAAAAACAATGTAATAGTAGTTTATGTAACTGGTGCAATGCCTAATTATGTACAGTCAAGGTCATAAATATGTATACACTTTAGTACCTTGTCTCTTTAATGTCAAGCTTAAACTGCCATATATGGATGTCACAGCGATTAAAGTGACAAGGTACTAAAGTGTATACATATTTATGACCTTGACTGTACAGTTACATACACTATTTTATCTACATACATATTATAAGCTCTCTATGAAGCCCTTAGCCAAGCGAAGAGTGATACGAAGAGACACGTGATCTACCAGTGACGTGATTGGTTTAAAAACTAAACGAATAGAAACGCTAGTTAGCGATGGGCATCTTGGCTAAGGGAAGAACCGCATGTTACGACCGGCATAGATAGCGGCATTGATCAATTATTAGAACGTCAAAAATGGCGGCAAACGCAGTTTTTTTTTTTAATTCAAAGACAATCTAGAGTCGGCCTCTACTATCATATCGTTCGATATCAAGTACCTAACATGCGAGATTTGTCAAAATTGTAGGCAATTTCGAATTAAATGTCATCTCGAGTGATATTAGAACTGAGATCAAATAAAATTGTTTTGTTTTTCAAAGATGTTCGAAATTTGATGTTATTATGAACTATGAAGCAATAATAATATTTTCACAGATAATAAATTTGTTCTAACAAAACAGTTTATCATTATGCTAGTCATAATTTGCGGTTTTTGAACGCATTATAGAGGGTTTATGATATGTGTGTAGATAAATAATATTACATTACGTTTGTAATAATTAAGCAACTATATATTGACATCGATTTTATACTTAATTTATATTAAAAAAAACATATTGCAATGTAATATTGCAATGCACTTTACATTCCAAACTTTGATGCAAATTTTTATAAATTTTATAATAAAAATTGTAAAAAGTAATGAGTGTGGTTTAAAAATTTCGACTGCAAACATTTAAAACACTTTTTACTGTCGTTTTAACACTTCCGATCGTCACTTTCTAGCTTCTTATCGAAATAAGTACCTAAATAAAATCTATTTTCAATAAAAAAAGGATATTATTTATACAATTTATATTATTAACATATAAATACCAAATTAAGTATTATAAAACGTAAGAATATGACCAAAACAATGAAAATGACAATTAAAAAACATAATATGCACATTATTTTTATTATCATACATTGAAAACCATTGGACTTCTAACGAAAGGCCTATTTTATCACAAAAAAATAACATACATGTTTTTCTTTCAATCTAATTATTTACTTTAAGTGACTTAATATACTACTAGATATTAACGAATCAGGGGCAGGTCTACTAATAAAATGTCTTGCTAAACCTGAATTTAGACTGCTCAGGGGTTCAGACATTATTCCAGTTTGATATATAGTGGGTTTAAACTCCACACTTGGTTTATGGTCCAATCCAGTGTCAGTTATAAAACTTCTTTTTGCCCGTAAATTTTGATTTAAAGTTTTTTGCGGTAAACCAACATTGGCTCTAGCATTTGCAACGTTGCTTGCAACATTATTTGCAACATGGCCTGCAACGTTACCAATATCGTTTACAACATGTTTTGTTAAATTTACTCTATTTATTATTTTCTCACCAACCCCTATTGCTTCTGTATCGTTACTTGTTATGAACCTAGCGTTAACTAAAGAACCACTCTTTATTACCATGTCTTTAACTTGCTCTTTCGGTAAATGGGCCAGGTCTGGCGGTATTTCACTTGCGTTGTACATTTCTATTAGACTTTTGTATAGGTCCGCCTTAGACGTTCTAAGGGAGTTCTGTGACATTAATTTCCCCACGTCCTTGACAAAGTTGATATACGGAAGTCTATATTTAACGAAGTAGAATGGTTGGTACACGAGTGGCGTCGGTCGCTTAAGTACGTAAGTCAATTCAATTTCACCCTTTGTGTTCGGATTCAATTTACCAAAATTCGCTATGGTATTCAAATCATTTGTCGGAACCTTATCGGGAAAAAGTTGATAATTGTTTGGATTTGTCAACTGCGTATTATCGAATGACGTTTGATAAGGATTCTGATATGGATTTTGATATGGATCTAAAGGATTGTTGGTTAATGGATTCAAATTGTTTAAATCAGGACTGTATGATTTTCCAGAATACATATTATACAAATCTGGAACAGTTGAACTTACTAGATAACTTTGCGTAGGGTTTGGATCAAAAGAGTACAGTTTATTAAGACCGTCATTTCCTCCTGGTATGTTTAGAAGCATATTCGGATTTTGATCTAAAGGATTATATGGAGGATTGGTTTTTGAATTAACTGGCAAATTTTTGAAGTTACTTCCTGGATGGAATACATTTTGGTTTGGATTTAGTGCATTTAATTTATCCGCTATGCTTTTAACATGATTTAAGTATGATGGGAAATCATTTTGGGTTGGTGAGTTAGGAGTTAATATTTTGCTAAAGTCCGTGTCATCCGGTGGAAACAGATTTTGTACAGTTGGACTAAGAATAGGTTGGCCTAAATTAAAGCCTGGTGGGTTCATTGGTAAAACATGTTGGCCAACATTGTAACCAGGGGGATTGTTCAGTGGGGACAGTGGTTGGCCAGCGATAAAATTTGGTGGATTTGTGAATGGGGTCTGAGGTTGATCAACATTATAAACGGGTGGATTGGTGAATAGCGTCTGATGTAGGCCAAAATTGAATCCTGTTGGGTTTAGTGGAGAGAAAAGTTGGCCGGGGTTCAGACCAGTTGGGTTACTCAATGGTGACTGAAGTTGATCAATATTTAAAGGAAGTGTTATTACCGGCTGGGGATGTTCTACTTTTAATTCTGGTACATTGGTTAACGGAGCCTGAGGTTGGCCATTGGAACCAGGTGGATTGGTCAATGGCCACTGAGGTTGGCCAACATGGAAACTAGGAGGATTGGTCAATGGTGAATGAGGTTGACCAACATTGGAACCAGGAGGATTGGTCAGTGGCGAATGAGGATAACCAACATTATATATTGGTAGATTAGTTAAGGATGAATGAGGCTGACTGACGTCGAATGCTGGTGGATTAGTTAATGGCCGCTGAGGTTGGCCATTGTTTAGACCTGGTGGATTGCTAAATGGTGACTGATATTGGCCGACATTGAAACCTGGTGGTTTGGTCAATGGCGACTGTGGTTGATCAACATTTAAAATTGGTAGGTTGGCGAATGGCGACTGAGGTTGACCATCATTGGAACCTGGTGGATTGGCGAAAGGTGACTGAGGTTGAACAACATTAAAACCAGATGGATTAGTTATTGGCGTCCGAGGTTGGTCTATAACTAAATTATTTTGAATGGGGATACCTTCTTGAGGCTGATCTAAATTTAAATTTGGAAAGAGAGCTGGCACTTGGTTTAGCATTTGAGGATTGGGAAGGCTTTTGGTTGTATCTATTGTTGGAAAGTATGGATTATTTGGTAACGAATTGTAATTCATCACTATTTCTTTGGTACGACTGTCATGATTCTTTAGATAGTCCAAAATAGTTTTCAGAGCAGTGTCGCTATTTGCTGGTGGAATTTGAGAAACTGGAGGAACTGCACCATAGAGGTTCTGGTTAGGAGCTACTGGAACCACATTATATGGGTACCCTGGATTTACGTAGCCGTTATTAGGATATTGAGGAACTTCAGCGTTTTCAATGCAGATTGGACTCTTCGCCAAATTACGATAAGCTTCTTGAGCTGATTCGATCGTTCTCAAAAACGCTTTTCTGCAAGCTGGCCTCATGTTGGTAGGTAATTCGTATTTAAAAGATACAGAAGGACCTACTTGGACTGGGTTTATGGTGAGAAGATTACTCAAAGGTCTATCATCAGTTAAAATGACACCTTTGTTTTTCAACAAATCGGTTTCAAGTTCTAGGAGTTTTTTAGCCACGTCGACGCTTGCTACATTCTGAGGCGCCTCTTCTAGGTATTTCTTAATGAGGGTCAAGGCGAATTTAATTTGGTCTGCATCCGGGGTTTGGACTGGGTTGCCGCCAGTGTCGAGTAGATTGGAGAAGATGGTCCAGACTCTGAGTAGGACTTCTGTGTTGTGACAGTTCTGACTTGGCTGAAAAAAACACAATGTTATTATGTCTAGTAATAAAATCATAACTTAATAGTAATTTTTATGAAAGCCATACTGGTACGTTGAGTTGAGGAGATAATTGGCCGTAGTTCTATAAAGAAACAAACATATATTATTGTTTGTAGTTGTAATCTAAAGCAGTTTCACGCTAGATTCTTTTGCATAAATAGTCATTTTTCAATAAAATTAAAAATAATCACGTTACTATAGGTAATCAATTAAAACATCGTTCAAATCATCGGTCTTGACTATCACCATCGTCTTATATTAACTAAAAGATCTACTACCGAATATAGATCAAAAGACAGTGGTCAGGTTTACATTTTAAGGTTTACCCTGACCCTGACGCTACTTTCTGTAAAGGTCACGAGCTCGTCATTTTTTGTTTCAAAACAATAGAACCCAAGCCACAAGAGAAGAAAAGGCAGACTAAGAAGGAGATGGCAGGACAGGACTGGATAGGGATTTGTGGTGAGGCAACAGGAGACTGTTACTGAGTTGGTTAGTGTAGTGCAAGCGTTAGATCCTTATCTAACTATGATCCTAACGTATTTAAGAAATATGCAGAACTAGGGCCAAGGACCAGTTGCATTAGGTACTGCAGACTGCAGAACTTGCAAAAGTCGTACAGAACATCTATAGCATTGATATAGGATTGATAGGTTTGCATATAGCAATGCCTATGTTCGACAGATTTCTCCAATCGTTACAAGAAGTAACTTGGTTAGCCGTATTGATTGATCTAACTACTCTGGCGACTTTTTCGCCTACCTTGGATCGTTGGTACCACTCAGTTCTTCTCGGAAGAGCTGCTTAAATATGTTCGTCTCATAATAATTTGCCGCGATGGCGTTTCTGCATTCTTCGAACAACTTTTTCGACGTATAGCCTAGAGAGATAAGTTAATAACTGAGTTTCAGAGGTGAATCAAATACAGCATCGTTAATATAAGTGTCAGTCGATAATCCTCTAGGAAGGCCACAAAGATATGTCTCGTGCCATCTACATCCAGCAGCTTTAACAATTAGTTCCTTAATTCGTCGGGCGCCTCTTTTGGTGTCGGAGCAAATCGTCCTCCAAACCCACGGCACAGGTCTTTAGTGCCTTGTCGGGGGCTTGTCTATGTAGGTTGCATATAATTTCCAAGAATAACTGGTCGGTAACGATATCGTCGAAAAAAAAGAGCCTTCAAGAAAAGAGCGCCGTACCGACAACTCTTCGTGAGTTAGTCTCTCTAATAAAAAAAATGAAGCATACGGGTTATTTCTAAGTACCCAATTTGAAACTAGGGAAGCTCTATGCCTTTTTCTTTACATTTGTTATGTTTTAGCTTTGATTTTTCTTTGATCGTACGTAATAAATGATAAGGCGCCCACATACTCGTATTTATACAACGAACTGATTTCCAATTAACAAGTTTGTTATTGTTTGATTGATGTTACGAGATTGTACCTACAACTGTTTAGATAAGTTTATTTTCTTTTTTTTACATTTTTAAAGAGGACACATCCTTAATTTTACCTTTTTACTGAAAAATATCAAATACATTGCAATCATGAAACTAACATTTATGCAAAAGAATCTGGCTTAATCGTCTTTTTGCTCTGCGCGCGCTGCGTGATAAATGAGTGATACGAGGATGTGGTAGCGGAGCTGTGAAACGGTTTCTATTTCTCTCTTCTTGTAAGAAGAGCTCTTAGTCACACCAATTTAGTTATAAATCAATCCGAATTACTCGCTGCGCTCGCCCTCGCATCTCAGAGCTGGTCCAGATAAGGCGTGGTACATGCGTGTCAATTCGCGCGTTCTTAAACAGACTTATTTTTTGGGTGTTTTTTCACGCCAAATTTTTGTAAGACAAATTCAGTTGATGGAGTGTGATAAACTGTGCCCAGCAGTGGGACGTAAGTATATAGGCTTGATTATAAAATGGATTGTTTCACAACACTATTGTCAGCTATCAAAAACGCCATCACTCGGTGTCACTACTTTCATAATATAGTCTAGTCATGTCGTGATGTACGCACCAGTCCGCCAAATGGAGAGTTTGAACCACTAGGAGCACTTGGAACAGGCCCAGGGCTCTAAAAATATATATTTTCTTTAAATTAGGTACGTGACAAATACAAAAATAAGGGTGAAATTCAAAAAAAGTGTACATAGTTAAGGACTGTTAGTGCGGCCGCACATTGAGCCACTAGTGGCCGCCACTAAACGTGACCACTAGTGGTTCGGCTCAGCCACTGACGCAGCCACCAATCGCGGCCACCGGTGGCTGAGTGGCGGCCACTATTGGCTATTGTTTATTGGAGAAGCCGGCGACTGTGGCCGAGTGTGCGTGCGAGGCGAGCGACAAAACGCGGCCACTAGTAGCGAGCGCGGGCGACTACCGCAGCTTGTGGCTCAGACGCGGTGACTCGAACGCTCGGTGTGCGCCTATGCTATACAAAATGTATGAAAAAACTCGTCCGCAGCTTGTGGCGGCCACTAGTGGCTACGTTGTGGCCGCGACTAGTGGCCCAATGTGCGGCAGCTCTTAAGGACTTAGGTGAAGAAATGGTAACTTACTCAGTTTCGTAACGAAAGTTAGTCATACATTTGTATCGTTAATTTCTTAAAAAACTATGTACACTTTTTTTTCAATTTTACTCATAATCTTTATATACACTTAAATAAATACTCGACATTTAGCCAGGCCCGCACGACGGGCAATGGTCAATGCGACGGCGATTTCAGTACAAAATGAACTTTCGCGCGCAGTTGTACTGAAATCGTTCCACCAGTGCGTCCCCGGCCTATAAAAAAATAGCGACCCGCCCTCGCTTCGTTTTGGGTAAAACCAAATAAAAAATTGCCTGTATTTGTCGGGGATATTAGCTTTCCATTATCAAAATATTTTAAATCAGTTTAATAGCTCCAGAGCATACTTACAAACACAAAATTTCATAGATATACGACTAAGCAAAAATTTGAAAACGACTCAATTGATTTAAAATTAAAAACGGAAACTAAGTGGCTAAAATACTAAGATTTATTTTAAAAAGTTTTTTCTTACCGGTGGTACATATTGTGGACCCAGTGCCATGTATGAATATGGTAATTGGCCATTATTCAAAAAAAAAACTTATAATAAGCTGTGATATAAAATATAACATTCGTTTAAACAGTATGATTGAAACTCTAAATACATCACGGGACAATATCATGTGAGATTGCTCACACAAATTGATCTAGTCCCAAACTAAGCTCTAGGCTTGTACTATGGGTACCAGGCAACGATATACATACTTATATAGATATATACATACTTAAATACATAGAAAACATCCGTGTCTCTGGAACAAATACTCGCGCTCATTATACAAATATTTGCCCATACCGGGATTCGAACCCAGGACCGCTAGCTTCTTAGGCAGGGTCACTACCAACTAGGCTAACCGCGTCGTCATACTCTAAATACATAATTATATTTGAATAATATTAATATAGATATTTTTCTTTTTTGTAGTAAATTGACTAATAATTAATTTTATATTTTAAAATGCACCATGGGCTTATAAAGTATGTATAATTTACATCCATTTTATTTAAATTTTACGATTTAAATAAGGTTGGTATTTTTTTAATTTGTGTTCCTGTTAAAATTTAATCAACTAATGTGGCTTCGCCATTAATAATTATAAATTAGTTATTATATAAATTAATTAATTTAAATGATGTAAGTTTTAATTTCTAAAATAATTTATAAATCGTTGTCCTAAATGTATTAATACGTTCTGATAAAAATTATTAATTAACACAACAATGATAGGTATACGTAGGTAAATCAATTTTGCGTCGACCAAGTCGCGCAAAAAATTAATTTGTGTTTTTATGTACACATTTAAGTGTTTAAATGTTAAATTTATACATTCAAGGGTGTATCAAATCGAATTTATTACGCTTCTATGTACTGCGTGCTATGACGTACGTCATACATCGACGCGTAGCTAATGTAATACATCATAGGCTTCAATACTAACACTTCGATGTATGTCAAAAAAGGACAGAATTGTAAGAGTTACGAACAGAGCCTAATCAAAGAAGGAAGCTGAAAAGGATCCATAATTAAATTAATTAAAAAAATCAAACGCCCGAGACTGCTTTAAAAAATATCAACTGAAAAGCTAAAAACAAGCCTTATAATCTAAAGAATACTATTTATAACTTAAATGTTGGAGAAGGTATTGCAGGCGCGGACAAGTCCAAGTGGTGCTATTTAAGGGAAAATATTTAAATTTTTACAAAAAAATTTGCTTGTCCGCCTGCAATACCTTTTCCGACATTTAAACTTTTGATTATACGGCTTGTTTTTAGCTTTTCAGTTGATATTTTTTAAAGCCGTCGGTTTTTTGATTTTTTAAATTAATTTAATTTATTTCATACTTTTTTAGTTTTTATTAAAATAGCATCAGTGTGATAATGTATATTTATTAGCTTTCATTTGATACCCATATTGTTACAACAAAAAATACTTTTTTTAACCTCCCCTGCATTTTTTTTCGCGGACACCACATTGAAATATTATGTAACCTGTCACGCCGACAGTTAAGACGATTGACACCTCATATGTTAAAATTCGTCAAGCCGTTTAGGCTGCAGACAAACATACATATATACGCTCGAAAATCATAACCCTCCTTCGGGTAGCCGGGTAAAAAGATAATGACATGGTTCAAAAAAGAAGGTTAAGTATACATTGTTATATTTTACAAGATGAGTGCTAATTGGAAGACAAGTGTTTTTTAATGTTAAAGTTAGAAATAAGTATTCTTGAAAGGCCGATAAGGTCACTTTTACATACCGGTGATGTAAAATATGTATTTGATGGGATTTCACCAAGAGATCGTGCAGATGGGCGCTGATGGTTCTAGAACAAAACCTATTTTAATACTACAGGTATAGTGCGTTACTAATAATTAGGTAGAATATGGAAAAAAAACAGTTTCAGAACGAGTATACCCACCGGCTTCATACATGACGTAAAATTTGACAGGTGCTAGGGAAACGAATACATCTATTCCACATTAACGTAAGACTTAACGCTTAAGGTTTAAAATAAAAGTGTCTCGTCCTGACTTTATTACTTTTTATTACTAATCCACATTTTATAGTGATTTTATCAAGACGGGACACTTTTATTTTAAACCTACACGTTAATTACGTTAGAATATGGAATAGATGTATTCATGTCCCTAGCAACTGTCAAATTTTATCTCGTTCATGCATGCTAGGGGGCTTGGCACAAGGCAATTGACTTTCTAGATTTTATTTATGTAATTTATTTAAAAAGAAATAAATAGGTTTATAATAACAGCATCAAATGCATGAGATACCTTAAGACACGCCGCTAAATCCTTTAAAAACGCTTAAATTTTAGTTTAGTGGTCATTTGAGGAAATATATTCACGTATGATACACTGCAGGACCCCGAAGCACTCAAACTTGAGTAACGTAACGTTTTATAGTACAGCATTGCGACACGGTTCTACAATGGCATGTGAATACATTTCCTCGAAAATGCATACGTTTTAAAAATATAGGTATGTATACCGCGGTATACAGGGTTAAATTAAATTCAATAACACAATTTTGGGGGTTAAATCAGTAAGTCATACTGGCCAACTTTCACTATAGGACCAATCCCGAAATTGTGATAAAGAATCCACCTCCCATTGGCTAGTCAGCTGACCATGTTTTGTATGGGAGGGTCGATTCTTTTTCGCGATTTCGGGCGAAGTTGGTCAGTATGACTTAGGTACTGATTTAACCCCCAAAATTTTGTTACTGAATTTAATTTAACCCTGTATACTATTATTTGTTTATTTATTTAATAGGTACAATAACATAATATTATAATGTAGGCAAAAAAAAGTACCCATGTGCTAAAAATTAAGCGGGTGATTTGACTGTATGTTTTGTTTCATTATTTAAAAAAAATACAGTAGCAGTATATTTTGTTTAATTTTGTCGTATGTATATGATAAAGTTAGACACATCGTGGAGTTTATTACAATACGTATTTGGGAAACTGAATCTCTACTATACATTTTAACCTTTTTCGTTTAATACAAATGAATGCAGAATACATGGTTTTAGTGACGACTGATCGAAAACTAAAATAATATGTTCAAACCATTCAACTATCAGTGAACTTTTTTAAATAATGCTTAAAAATTATTTTAGCCACGCAATGTATAACGTAAAACGCCGCATGAGGAATCTACACTGTGCGGAATATATTAGTGGTTTACATTGAAGCGTTTTTTTCAAAAATGTTTTGGTAAATAGTCCCAGTATTAGAGTATTATAATACGGTCTTTTAAATCGAAAAATATGTATAAAAAAATAAAATGTTATCTGATTTCCTTTAAAGAAATAATAGTCTAATGAACCTAAGTCAGTTATCGGTAGTTCAATTACCACAGAATAAGTACCACCATAGTAAAAGTCAGTAGGTATTGCAAATAGTAAATTTGGTCAGGGTGACTTTTTGATTTTGTAGTAGTGGAGGTTCGTGTGATGGGGGGTACCTTCGCTGACATTGACACATCGTGGGCCATTTGAGTTTTTAAAACCTTGTGACAACATGAAGATTAACGAATTAATGTCATTAATAGAAAAAGGTCAAACATACGTCTTTTGTTGTTTCTCATAGTCCGGTTTCTATGCAAGTACTTATTCTGTGGACCATACCTCAAATAAAATATTTGTTTGAAAAAAAGCAATATGTTTGACAAAATTACATACCGCTAAAATGTTAGATGGTAAAGCAAGCGCTGTATTGAAGCCATTTGGTCTTTGTTCCGTTGGTGCAGGTGGATATTGGCTGTTCTAAAAAAAAAATTAAAAAAAAATATATATAAAAAAAATTAAAATAATATTACAGAAATTTTCCCACAATACAATAAATTTCGAATTTTGTTAAGTTTTTTCTATATTGGTGCAAGTAGCACCTTGGGAAAGACTCATGGCCCAGCAGCGGGCTTAAGAGCAAGCACGAGATAAAATTTGACAGGTGCTAGGGAAACGAATATCTATTCCATATGCTAACGTAAGACTTAATGCTTAAGGTTTAAAATAAAAGTGTCCCGTCTTGATAAAATTGCTATAAAAAACCGGGCAAGTGCGAGTCAGACTCGCGCACTGAGGGTTCCGTACACATTTCCACCTTTAGCACCTTATTTCTTGCAAGCATGCTAGGGGGCCATTTGACGACGGACATTTCGGGTGATGATGATGATGATGATATGAAAATAAATATGTAATAGGTGAAACTGCTAAAATAATGGTATTTTAATTCTACGATTGATGTCATATCATTCCAAATTAAGCCCTAATTGTGGTCGGCAAAGCACATTTTATTCCTTGATTTCAAAATAATAATTTTCTTTATTTTAAAGCATAATTTCAAGTTATTTTCTTCAATTACAATTGAGCAAGTGACAGAGAAAGTTAATCCGTGCAAAGAATAGAGAAGAATGACACTCGACACTGTCAGATTTTAGTAGCGCTATCTCACGCTGGTGGCGCTGCACGTGATTGGTTGTCTTCAACTTGTCAAGTGCGGTAGTTAGATGTCGCTAGTGTCGTTATGTACATAATTGTAAAGTGTTTATTATTTATGTACCAATAAAGTATTATATTATGTGACGTTCTCAGTATAAAGGGACCTTATGGAGGAAGGCAGTTACGCTCTTCTTGTTCTTGTAACTATACGAATACTATGGTAACAGTTCTAAAAACGGCGTAACCGCGTGCTTCCATAAGGTCCCTTTATATTGAGAACGTCACATATGGGTGGTAGTTCTAGTGGTAGTATGGCGGTGACCCATTTGGTTGTGGCTCTGAACTCTGAAGATTGGCCATTCTAAAACATATCCTATTTTAATTAATGTTTTTCCGTTATATTAATTCGGGGCAAAAGTATTTTCGTATTTTTCGTACAAAGGAAAAACAATTTTTTAAGTTATATTTTTTTATTTATTTATAATATGTACATGCCGTTTTGATCGATGACTTGTTGCCATCTTGTGGGTAGTGCCATGATTCCATTGCTGTAGAAATTCTGAGATTTTTGATTTAAAAAATCTGACAGGTAGTTTTGACAGTGTCCTCTTGATATTAACTTTATGCTTCCTAAAGAATTCTGAAGTGACCGAAACAGGTGAAGCTTTTCGGTCATTAAAGTATACAAATGTCAACTTAACAACTAAAAAAAATATTTCAAAAATATTAGAGGAAATAAAAATAAAAGAGCCGCAGTTCCTTGATCTTTAGGATGAGGACTATCGAAAAAAAAATTTACATCTCTTCCAAAAACTTTACTTAGCCAACCTAGTCGCCATTTAAAAAAGGGAAGATATTGTAAACTTATTATTTAAGCTATTAACTTTATGTCTGTTTATTTGTCTATTTAGTTAAAATCTTACAAGCCAACTTTGAAGTAGTTTCCATTATTAAAATACTACTCAATACTTTATTGCAATTCATAATGTAGGTACAGGATGGAAAATAATTATGAGCTGAAGTTTGGACTATATGTGTTAACACAAAAACAATTTAATATGACCGTTTCTAAGATCTTATCTGTCCCTCTAGCATGCATGGAAGAGATAAAGTTTGACAGGTGCTAGGGAAATGACATCTATTCCATATTCTAACGTAAGACTTAACGCTTAAGGTTTAAAATAAGTGTACCGTCTCGATAAAATCGCTATAAAAATGTGAAAATCGCAATAGTCGCTTAGTAATAAAAGGTAATAAAAGTCAGGAGGAGACACTTTTTAAATTTTAAGCGTTAAGTCTTACGTCAGAATATGGAATAGATGTCATTTCCCTAGCACCTGTCAAATATCTCGCTCAAGCATATTAAGCCTGCACTGCCCTGCTAACTAAATCTAAAACTACTGTAATAATTGCAACCTCATAACTGGGTAATAAGGTTGCAATTGCTACAATAGTTTTGTGTAAAATACTGCATTTTACCTTAGCATGGCAGTGCACTCCCGCAGGGTTGGCAATGTGTTTGCAGCATTAAGTTATTTAGAATGTCTATGGGTCTCGGAGCGTCGTTGGCCTAGAGGCTTAGTGTCGACTCGTGATCGTAAGGTCCTGAATTCGAGTTTTATGACGCTCTTACGGTGAAGGAAAAAGATGAAACCTGTATACAATTCAACAGCTTCATGTGTATCCGAAAAAGCCGATCTGTACAGGATGGGTCTCAGACCCCACCTACCATCAAGTGACCTCTGTACTCGTTTACCTTGACTCACCATTCCTTAAAAAATCTTACTTTTAGAGGGGTGTTGTAAGTTTGAAGTGTGTATCTGTGTATATGTTTGTGGCATCGTAGCTCCTAAACGGATGGATCGATTTTGATTTAGTTTTTTTTATTAGAAAGGTGACTTAATTGAGAGTGTTCTTAGCTTAGTTTGATGAAAATCCGTTAATCTGTTTAAAAGTTATGAGCTCTGATCCCGATTTTGTCGGGAATTTTTTAATGCTGGAAATCAAGTGACGAAGCCCCTCCAGTGAAAATGTACGTGCTCGGAGCCCGTTGAAGTTTTTGCTCATTGCTCAGAGGTTTTTTAGGCGCTGATGTCAGGGGTTTTTAACTCTGTTAGGTTAGGTTATTTCTGCTGCTACTCACCTATCTTATGTATGATCATCAGGAACAATCAACACTAGGTACTTACCACATCTTGAGAAATCACCAATGTTGCCAAGCTGACAACCAATAACTTCCACATAGTGCCAATATGCCATATTACTCGCAGCACTCGATTAAATAGCTTTTATTATAGCAATTTGAAAAAACATGGTGTCAAATTAAACGCCGTGAAATTGTATTGTTATGGGTTATACAACAGAATGAATTATTAAATTATCGAATGGTGTATTTTTAATACATCATGTATAAGGTTATCACATGATTCTGACCAAGCTACTGAGTAAGTATAAAAATAAAATGACGCGGGGACAGATGAAGCTATTCGCACGAAGCGGTTCGCCTCTCGTTTTTCTTGAGGATCGCAAAGGCGTGGAACTCTCTTCCTGCTGACCTTTTTCCTGAAAAGTATAACTTGGACCTTTTCTAATGGAGAGTGAAGCACTATCTAGGTAATCATGCTACACGGCTTCATCATTTCCACGTGAGATCGAGGTCAATGCTTATCCTATTGAGTTTCTTGCGGCGCTTCTTCTCAGCGGTGGTCCTCCTCTTGGGAAGCGCTGCTATGTTATTCTGTTGACACATCGTCGTTCAGTTCTACTCAGTCGATGAATAACCGGCGAATTTACGTCATCCGTCAAGGTGGGTAAATGTCATTCAACTGCCTGCACATTCATTTAGTCGCTGGTTTCACAGACGACCAGCTGGGTGAATTTCAGGGCGTTTCAACCGCCGTCATTAGTGTCACCAAATATATTAACGAAATCAATGACAACTTCTGATGCTAATAGAAACTACATCCCCGGTTCTGCTTCTGTCTACATTAGGAGTTGATGGTAGGTGTCATTGATTTCGTCAATATATTTGGTGACACTAATGACGGCGGTTGAAACGCCCTGAAATTCACCCAGCTGTGAAACCAGCGACTAAATGAATGTGCAGGCAGTTGAATGTCATTTACCCACCTTCACGGACGACGTAAATTCGCCGGCTATTCATCGACTGAGTAGAACTGAACGACGATGCGTTGACAGAATAACATAGCAGGTAGATTTTGACGTGTAAAAGTGCCCGTGCGGCCTACTTACTGATTAAATATCTTTTATCTTATCTTGTATCATACATTAAAAAAATATTTTCCATAGGCAACCACCACACTGAACAATGTCTTAATTATTTATTTTATTTTCAAATTCAGCTTGGATTGCCTTTGGTCAGATTTTAAGGCGTGTCCACACGATCAGTTTACGACGTCTGTCTCCGACTCGAGCCGCAAATCGATGAGAATAAAAATACTGTCTGTAGTTAAACGAATTGCCGTTTCACTGCAAATTAGTCACTGATAAAATGTAAACTGCGTATAATACGATTAGTATAGACGCTATTTTCTGAATATGACGTACAGTGATGTCTACGTACTCATAAGTAGGTGAAAACAGCTTGAAAAAAATCGGGCAAGAGCATGTCGAGCCACGTTCAGTGTAGGGTTCCGTCGCCATTACTAAAAATACAAAAAAGTGCACCAGCAAAAGAGCGTATCTTCATGGCACTTACGTCCTTTTGTTGAGAAGCGCAGTTTTTCGGCAATAACTCAAAAACGGTATATCCGATCATGTTGAAAATAATTTTGGTTGAAAGTATTTATTAAGCGTTACCTTTGTAATTTTTTTATATTTTTTGGACATTCTGTTTAAAAGATAAAGGGGGGGACACAATTTATGCAACTTTCAGAGCGATTATTTCCAAAAATATTCACTTAATCAAAAGAATTGCTTAGAAACCTAAAAGTCCTTTTAAAAGAACTGTCGAAATATGTGACGTTCTCAATATAAAGGGACCTTATGTAGGAAGGCAGTTACGCTCTTCTTATTCTTGTAACTATACGAATACTATGGTAACATTTCTACAAACGGCGTAACCGCCTGCCTCCATAAGGTCCCTTTATATTGAGAACGTCACATATATACGTGTCACACGTTGATGTTTGCTGAAAATAGCGTGGCTCACTGACTCGCCTGGCGTGTCCCGTGATACAGTACCAGTACAGTATATACAGTAGAGACAGTACCTATATTATTCCTGTTTTTGGTTGGCCGCATCCCCCATTGTTCTCTTTAACCCAACAACAACTAAAGGCTTCGTATAAGTATGTCGTGTTTACAACGCCAACGCTTGTCAGGCACAGTTTAAAACAGACATTTGGGGAATTTCAAAAAAATAGCACACCTTTCACTTTTTCTTCAGATTTGGGAAAAAAATTGCACGTTGGTTGGGACCGCACCATCCTGAACAAGAAAAATAGAATTCCTTATATGTCCCCAAAAAGATGTATGGAATTGTCCGTTTTGTTACCTAAATTCAACACATTGCTTGGTAACAAAACTGACAATTCCATACATCTTTTTGGGGACATAACAGGAATTTCTATTTTTCTTGTTCAGTATAGTGGTCCCAACCAACGTGCAATTTTATTCCCAATTCTGAAGAAAAAGTGAAAGGTGTGCTATTTTTTTGAAACTCCCCATTTCTTTTGTATGGATCGTTAAAATCATTCTTTTGGACAATTGTTGGCGTGTGAGCAACACATGTGCTTAACGTGAGGCTTTGAAAATATAAGATGCGGCCGACCAAACAGAGATACGATTCAACAAAAGGAAGTGTTATAAATACGTCATCAACATACCATCATCCTCTTAACGCTTTTTCCCGTTCTTCGTCGGGCTACGCGTGACCATGATCCAGATTCAGCCAGTCTGGTTATTACAGTGGAGCGACTGCCGTCTGACCTCCGTGCCCTTGTTATAGGGCACCAAACCAATTGAATCATGGTTGCACATTTTGCCACCTAAATGTGCAGGTTTCCTCACGATGTTTTCCCTCATCATAAGAGCATACTCGTTGGTAGTCGGGGTAAAAAAAAGGTTGGTCACTTTTGGACCTTAACAGTGAGTATAGTAATAGAGATGAAAAGTGACGAACCATGGCGACCGCTTGGGGGTTCGAACTCGGTACCTCACAAACACGAGTCGACACCGCTAGCCACCTAGGCCACACGTCATCAATATAATAGGTTTTAAATAGCAGACTTTTTTAAGAAACAATAACAAAAAAGATGGTTAGATGTATATATTTACAGTCTGAACGATTCTTACTGTATAATTTTTAATAGCCACCTTGTTCTATCTTTAGGTGTCTATTATAAGTTTGCCGCGTCCGTCTGTTTGTCTGTGGCATCATAGCTCTCAAACACGTCGACGAACGTCAATTCTGGATGGTTTTTAGCTAAAACGATTTTCAGTAAGTGGGGGGAATAGGGTTTTTAATCTTAATAGTGTCACCTGCTAACTTTGTATAACTCAACTCAACTATAAAAGAAATCACAGTTTTAATTTCAATGTTTTATTAATCATACGAGAAAAAAGTAGAGAAGAATTTTAAACTACAAATACGTCATACCACAGTTAAACCTCGATTAAATAAAGAATCAAGAATCAACTAAAGGACTAGGAAGGTGTTGCCCAGGAGTTTCCTTACCAAAATATCCGTTCTTATGAAGTAAGTGATCACTAAAACCTTTTAAAGGAGAAGCTGGTGGACCTTTCTGTAATATAGAAGGATAACGTGGCAACTTCGGTACACTATCCAGTGCTGGTCTAGGATCAGACTTAAACATTCTTCTCTTACTTTCGTCGGTAACTTGCGCTTCAATTATATGCTTTCCATCATCATTTTCAATGTTATGTTTATCAAAATCAACTTCACTAACATCTGTTTCCACATTTTCACGAGACTCTAGATTTAATCTCATATCTTTATCCTTACTGTGGATCAATTTAGCTTCAACTAAATTACCTTCTTTCACAACTAAGTCATTAACTTGCTCTTTTGTGAAATGAGAAAGGTCTGGGGAAATTTCGTCCGCATTCCACTTTTGAATGATACTTTTGTACAGTTCACTTTTAGATGTACCTATGGCTTTTTGTTGTGTTACCTGCCCTAAATTCTGGAGGAAAGAATTAAATGGTAATCGATATTTGATGAAGTAAAATGGTTGGTACACGAGAGGTTGTGGACGTTTGAGAGCGTAAGTCAATTCAATTTCATTATTAGGCTTGTTCATTTCACTCGGTTTAGTATCATTTGACCAATCAATAATTGCAGGATTATCAGGAAGTTGTTGATTATTATAATTAGTTGGAGGTGCATTATAGTCTGACGCTTGTAAGTATGGATACTGTTTGGTATTATTCGGATTTTCAAAAGGATTTGGATCGTCTTCAGATGTAATTGCTACAATTGGAGGACTATCAGTAGTTTGTACAGGTTTGTAATTTTGCAGCAATTCAAAAACTTCATTAGCGTTATAACTGCTTTGATTCTTCAGTAATTCCAATGACTCTTTCAGAGCATCATTGATTTTTACGTTTGGATTTTGTATGTTAGGAAAATTAGCTCGCTTATATTGATTGACTGAGAAAACTGGTAAATTATGTCGTAATAAAGCTTGTGGGTTATCAATGGCGCTGCAGATAGGGCTTTTAACCAAATTATTGTATGATTCCTGAGCTGTTTGAATGATCTTTGCTAACTGTCCTTTGCAATCAGGCTTAACGTTCTCTGGAAGTTTTTGTTTGGGAGATATTAAAGGATCAAAAGTATCTTTGTTATCAGTTACAGTTTGATAAGCTCGTTTAGTTATTGGGACAGTATCTTTATTTTTCAACAAATCTCTTTCTAGCATCAAAAGTTTGTTAGCCATTTCGTAGTTTTTAGCACTCCTGGGTGCCTTCTCCACATATTCTTTTATAAGTTTCAAAGCAAGCTTTAAATTTTCTACATCCGGATTTTTAGCGGCTCCACCAGTTTCGAACAAATTCAACAAAATGGTCCAGATTTTAAATAGGATTTCAGAATTTTCGCAATGAGATGGTTGCTGTTGATTCGGAGAGAATTGGCGATCCGCCTGTTGAAAAAAACTGTCTTAACTTCTTGCAAACCAGAGAACACATAGTGAGAAATATAAATGGAGAATATTAGAGTGATGGATCCAGGAGGGTAGGGCAGGAGGCCTAGGCTGACCACAAGGCTGATTTTCCACCAGAGATGTGCTAAGCTGCATAGCAAAGGATGTGATGATATCCACCAATTAGGATCGCTTTTCATAGCTTAGCTTAGCTTAGCAGTGGTGGAAACTGGAAGCTTTGACCCCGCTCACCGTTTCGCTACCTCATACATCTCTGGTGGAAAGGCACCCTAGATAAAAGAAACGCGACCTCCTCCGCGACGCTGCTCCTAAATCATATTATGCTATTAACGGAGCCTCTCACACTGGGATCGTATAATACCATCATCTACGTAAAATCGTCAGTTGTAAAGGAAATTAGTTCCATTTTAAATGACGACGTGTTCCATCTTCTTACATCAACATAAGAATTTCCTTCAGTTTACTCCGCCATACGAGATTCGGATTATTGATATGATGACAATCCTCCCATAAGGTGGACCAAGGGTCTGATGAAGATCGCGGTAAACCCATAGATGAGAGTAGCACCAACACCAACTGTCGTGAAGATCCTTGGGAAGGCCTAGGACATGAGCAGAAGTGCCGTCTTTTGGATGATTCGATGATGATGATAACGTCTGCATTATATTATTTTGACCAGACGTTCTTTCAATTCTGAAATCTCTGACAGTCGTTTTGCCGTTGCATTGATCTCCGACAGTACGATTCGTTTATATGTAATTAAATGATGGAACCTTTAACCTTTTTGACGCCATGTCAAATAAAAACTAGAGCTAATGTCAACCTTAATTCATACATAATCAGGTTTATTTTGCGTGGTCAACCATGACGGATATTTCCCTTAATGGCGTTGAAAATGTCTGTGACCGATCTGTGAGTTATTCTCAATATAAAGGGACCTTATGGAGGAAGGCAGTTACGCTCTTCATGTTCTTGTAACTATACGAATACTACGGTAACACTTCTAAAAACGGCGTAACCGCCTGCCTCCATAAGGTCCCTTTATACTGAGAACGTCACAATTAGTCACACACGTCGACGGTGCAAGTAAATATTAATATTATTATGGAGACAAATACTTGATTATTTAAACGTTATAGGGAGGTCGTAACAAACGGTCGATACAATTGTGCGACTTGCGATGCAGTCGCGCGTTTCGTGAACTGTATCGCTAATTCGCTACAAAAAGCTGTGTGCGACCTCCCAGTAGCGTCCAAAGCATCTGTATCGCGGCTGTATCGATGCTGTATCGCGATAGTAGCGATGCAGAATCGTGTTATTATCAAACCGCGATTAGAAAGGGATTCGAGAGTACCGTTAGCACAACAGTACTTATAAATGATTAAATATAATCATAAGTCAATCTTTGATATCTTCATAAGTGCAGACACTTATTAATAATAGAATTAATAGATTTACAAAGTACGCTTTGCATATTTGGACTCTATTCTCGGTAAATGTTGTCATTTGTTTTATAAAAAAATATTAATATCATATCTGTCAAATCTGTCACAAATACACACCATTTTCGCGTTATAAAATTGCCATAGCTGTTAAAAAATAGTGCGTATGTATAAAATATGAATCGCCTTGAAGTATTAAACGGTCGGTATAATTAATTTGTATGGTCTTTTTAAAAGTAATTACTTATTTACAACGTTTGTATTTTATTTAAGTATTATAATTTGAAG
This sequence comes from Tortrix viridana, assembly GCA_963241965.1. Taxonomy (NCBI): domain Eukaryota; kingdom Metazoa; phylum Arthropoda; class Insecta; order Lepidoptera; family Tortricidae; genus Tortrix; species Tortrix viridana. Next base: position 971,469 of record OY725197.1, read on the forward strand.
TTTTTTCCATACTTTATAACTTCATTGTACGAGTACTATAATAACAATTTCATTTATATCTGCACACTACCACTGACAATGTCATATCGTGCATTAGTTCAAAAATGACGTATGAGCTCAATCCCTTTCTAAATGCGGTTTGATAATAATGTATGCGAGGATATACGACCATCGACAGCATCGCCTTATTGCGATTGCATCGCTACTGAATCGCTACAAAAAGCCGCGGTGTGCGACCTCCCTTAAAAACATATAACATACCGGTGCACTGTAATGATAGATTGAAGGTACTGCATTTGCTGCGTTTGGTTGTGGGAGTGGTGGTAGAGCCGATGGTACTTTTCCGACGTTCTAAAAAAATATTTCTGTCACTCGTTTAAAAGGGCGTATGTAACAGTCGAACTCATAAGTAGCTTTACATTTTAGTACCATGGCGCAGTTACGTATTATAAGTGTCAATAGCCTGAATTTAGTATATTACTGCGACAGGTATAAATTACTGCGACAAGGTACTAAAATGTACAGCTACTTATGAGTTCGACTGTACGTCTTCTGAGGTTTAAGTGAAAAGTTTAGTGTTATCTGTATATGATTTATACCTTTATACATGACGATTAAATTTTATTTAATTTTTGTTTGATTGACAAAAGAAAAAATACGTGTCCAATATTTGTTGAATTATTGGGCTATTTAGTTACAGCTCCGAAATGAAAATTTCCATAAAATAGTACATTTTGATGCAAGTGCGGCAAAGTATGTCATTTTACATGAGTCTCGAGGTGTCTTAGCCCGAGCCGCAAGCGAGAGACAAGTCTCAGGACGAGTGAAAACGACAGTTCCGCGCGTGTATCAAACGACGTTTTTTAATACATTTGCGAAAAAATGACAATGTAACAAGAATAAAACAGTAAGTGTACGAAAGCCATCGGTCATTCTTAATCATTAATCCGCCAAGCGGTCACTCATAATACTCTTTTTAATAGTACCAACATATGGCATAGAAGCCGGACTATAAGATGAACTTTGCACCAGCTATCTTTGTCTACTTTTTAGATTGCGTATTTCATAAGAGTTTTATTAGTTTGACAGTGATGTGAAAATATATCGATATTATCAGATTTACAAAAGATGAAAACTTGATAGCAGAAAAGATTCGGCGAGTAAAGAAACAGACAGTCACGCGAGTGATCCTGTAACCCTTTTTTTGGTTGGTTGTTATCCCCAATATTGTAAATAAAACATTGTTGAATTATTGAACATATTCTTTATTTGAAATATCCTTGCAGTTAACAAAAAACTTCAAATACCTAACACTTAAGCTGCTATAGTTTAGCATAACATAATTATAATGTTTTAGGGTTGATTTTTTAATCTCCAGATAACACTTTCTGTCAGATAAATTTTAGCTCTCTCCTTTTCTTTCATATGACAAAAAGCTTCTGTCAAAAATTACACTTTGGGGCAAGTTTTTATTGCCTGTATACTTTTTTTGCAATGTCATTATTAACTTCTTGATAAGACGAAACTAACGAGTCTCGAGGGTCTTGTTTCCACCTTCTAACTCTATCATCAGATCTGCTCATTGACACCATAATATTACATTGTCATCGGGTTTACACGTATTCCAAATTTAATTTCAATCAAACACCGGGAAGTCGTTGAAAAATGGGACTGCGAATTTTGAAATGGACAAGTTACTTATATTATGAACATTGCAAGTTAAATGAAAGCTTGTAAAAAAGGGCAATTATAACTTTAACTGCCAGGTGAAAGATCGGTTCATTAGAACAAATTACATGATGATGTTGCCATCATGCCGACGGCAACCGCGAAGCTTCACGGACTCCCAAAAGGTGCAGAGTCAGATTGTGCAGCCCTCCAGTGGCTTGCGTAGCTAATCTTTACTGCGAACGTACGCCTACACTGAGCGCACGTTAAGACACCACCAGAACCAATTACAACTGTGAAATTGAATCGATATCAACGTGACAGCATGAAAGATAACGAAAGAATACCTCCTACAGGACATCTCTTTCTAACTCGTTAAGAATGTCATAAATAGATAAAGGTCAAACATACGTCTTTTGTTGTTTCTTATAGTCCGGTTTCTATGCAAGTACTTATTCTGTGCATTTAACCCATCATTCGAACACTCAATCAGCTAAATTAAAAAAAGAACCGGTTAAATGCGAGTCCGACTCGCGTACCGAGGGTTCCGCACAAACTTGTAGGTATGTAAATAGTTCGTAAATCACGGGAATCGAGAATTGGAAAAGTAAAAAGCACTAGTGCGAACAGTCCAATTTTCCACTTATTTGCAGCTATTTCAGCAATTTTCCACTTATTTGTCCTATGACGTCATTGTTCCATAGAACAAATGGGAATCACTCGCTCACGGCACGGAATTTTCATCGATTTTCTATACAAATACAAAAAAATACGAAAAAAAAACAAAAAAAAAACGATTCATAGCTGGGGTTCGAACCCGCAGTCTTTGCGTAGTAGGCCACGCTCTAACGACGATCGCATCGAAGCCTTTCGAAATCTTTTTTCTCAGATATTATGAGACCTAGCTAGCTAGCTATGAGATCTAGACTAGACGAGAAACTATATATATATACATAGTTTCTCGTCTAGTAAGTAAGATTTGTATCGCGGCGACAATTCATTGCTATTCATTCAGTTACTCATACTCATTTATTTATAATATCAAAATATTAAATGTCAAATAATAAAAAAAATAGTGTTAATAATGTACATACCTGAAAACCTCTTGATGCATATTGTGATGAGACGACAGGAACATTTGTTTGTGGTAATAACGATGTTGGAAATGGAGCATTATTCTAGACAAGAAGCTTTATTAAAATCTAAAAATATTGCTAATTCTAAAGGGCAATGGATAACGATTAATAACTATCCCAGTAATATTATATTCGTGAAAAAAAAAATCGTTTTGAAATGTGCAGATTGAGCCCTTTCATGACACCCTTTTCAATTATTTATAAAATTAATTTAATTTTTTTCTTACTAAAACAGATGCGGGCAAGCAAGTTATACAACTATGCCAAATTTCAAGTTGATAGCTTGTGTAGTTGCCGAGAACCCTAAAAATTAAACAAAAAAAAACGGTTCTAAACAGGCTAACCAGCCTACAAGACATTTAATAAATTAAAGCCGTACTTACTACAGCCTGGGAAATCACCGCAGCTCCCAGACACACGGCCGATAAAATTTTCCACATAATGCCAATAAACCTCATTAATTTCACAGTTTCATTAACTTGCTTTATTGTCACGGCTATTAACACAACACGACAAAAATTAACACCGAAAAATCCATTCCTTGCTATCAATCGCTGAATTTCGAACAAAAATCATAACGGTGTTTAAATTTTAATTTGTAATGTAGAAGTACCTAACCAATTTAATATCATAGCCATAACAGAAAAACATCGTGGAATTTCGTTCATACTAGATTTCATTATATTTTTATAACTATATTATGAGTAGTGGGTAGACGAAAAAATAGTTGACTGAGAGAATGCACCTCTCCATACATAATATCTAAGCTTTGCCACACTACATCGCATGCACAAAAGATATAAAGGGTGTTCTATGACGCATCCTTGAGGAACGCCTAAGAAGGTTGGAAGAAAATGCTCCCAATAACATGTTTTTCATTACAAAGAAATAATAAACAAATAAAATTACAACTTTATTGAATAAAGATTGTTCAGTTGTTTATTTCTACACTGTATAAAATAAAATATGCTTAATTGATTTCTGGGTGTTTTTATTTAGCAACCCAATCAATACTGTCTAATTTTGTGACGAAGTCACGTCAAAAACATTGATCTTGTTTGTACACAATATTTAAAAATAATATTCGTTGTCTAAAATAACACAATTTTTGCTCAATTGTTAGCAAAGACCTGCCCCAATTCTTATAGAACAGTTCTACTTATTTGGGTTTATATTATATGTAGATCTTCTAAATCCCTCAGAGTATCTTATTCGTGCTGGCTTTGTCTTCCTGTAAGGATTTCATCACAGTCTTCAGTGGTTAGTTTTCCCTTTGTGACTTTATTCCAAACATCAATTGGGTTACTACAGACACCGCCCCATGGCCGCCCATCATGAAACGTAAGTTATTATAAAAAAAATTAAATCCAGACATTTAGCACCTATTAGAAAACGATTGAAATAGATACCTATTTACAATCATCACAGGCCTTTACATCTATTTCAGATGATTTAGGTAGCACTATGAATTAAGGCACTTGCGCTCGAGACTTAATAGGCCGATTCGGAACAGGATCCCAGGCCCACACGCACGACAAGTGTACGCACCTCCACTGCCCTGCTAACGTAAAAGGCAGTATTTTACACAAAACTACTGAAATAATTGCAACCTCATTACTGGGTAATAAGGTTGCAATTGCTACAGTAGTTTTGTGTAAAATACTGCCTTTTACCTTAGCAGGGCAGTGCAGCTGGTTGGGGGTTGGTGGACGCTCGTGATGCCTCGCACACTTCTCCTTAAGGAGAAGAAACCAGACGGTGTCATGCTTTGTTTGACCTGCATGAACAAGGCGCCGCCACTTCCCACGATCTTCAGCCAGCTCTTCCCATTCCCTACGGGCCTCTTTGCGTCCGCGACCTCACCTAGTAGGGTTCACCTAGGCAAACGAGTCTGTTCCGTGCGGTGGAAGTGCCCTAGCCACCGTAGCCGCCTCTGCTTGCTCGTGGTCGTAATGCTCGGGAGTTGAGCCGCACCTAAAACAGCCTCGGTTGTCACCCGAGCCCTCCAGGTGATGCCTAGTATGCCTCGAGGACAACGCATGTGGAACGAGTTCTGTCGGCGCTCCTGTTTTGTATACGTCGTTCAGGATTCCGGTCCGTACAAGAGTGTGCGCAAGACACAGGCTTGGTAAGCATCTTCGTCTTTAGCGTTAGATGTCTGATGTCCCAAGCTCTTGCACGAAGTCTCCCGAACGTAGTGGCCGCCTTGCCGATGCGGGAATCGATCTCTGCATCTAGCGAGATACTGCTCGACACGTGCGAACCTAAGTAGCAAAAATGGCCGCTTTCGGTTGGTGATGATCACTTCCTGATTTGACCACTTCCAGATATGACCACCTCCCGATATGTCCGTTCCTGATATGACCACTTCCTGATATGGCAACTTCCCGATATGACCACTTCTTGATATATCAGTTCCCAGTATGTCCGTTCCCGAAATGACCACTTCCCGACATGACCACTGCTTGATATATGAGTTCCCAGTAAGTACTTATGTCCATTTCCGATTATGTCTCAGATCGCAAATTTTCCCAATACGTAGGTAGGTTAGGTTAGGTTCGTTTTTATATCAGGCCCGGAGGGCCAAAACAACCCAGAAATAGGAGCTCCGCACAGCGGAGCTCCGTCGACTCTGTCAAGTTAGATTTTTGGAAGCCAAAATATAACAGTACCTAAATATGGATATTATAGGGAAAGAAGGCATTCGGAAATTTTTATACAAAAAAATAAAAAAAATATTAATTATTATAATTTTGCAAGCATTTTTGGCGTTTAAGAAGTGGTCATATCGGGAGGTGGTCATATCTGGAAGTGGTCATATCTGGAAGTAGTCATATCGGGAGGTGGACATATCGGGATGTGGTCATATCGGGAGGTGGTCATATCGGGAGATGGTCATATCAGGAAGTGGTCATTACCAACCGAAAGCAAATGGCCGACCACCTCCGCGACAAAAGCGGCAAAACAAAAAAACAAAAACGTAGAAAAACAAAAACAAAGAAACAGAAACACTTAGAACTATTTTTTTTATTAAACTGCGAATAAGTTACAAATTAATAATAGATCCAATTCGTAATGTGATCGCAAAAATTGATACTATTTAATTAAATTCATTTTGGTTACGTAAATATAAATATTTTAAAATTTGCGGTCACAGATATTAATTAGCACCATTATTTTTATTCTTAATATATAATCCGTAGCATACCTAAATTTATTTTAAGTTATAATTCATTATTTAAATCATAATCATAATTTTGGATCTACGATCTATGACATTTATTGCTTTCCAAAGCGTTGACAAGTTCTTTCAATTTATTTATTATAACCGGACGGTCTTCATTTTGACAATCAGTATAATGTGATAAAATAGATAAAAATATTACATCCACGGCGTGTCCTGGTGAAAGATTATATCTGTTATCTAAAGAAAATTCCGCCATTTTGTTTTTTGCCCTAAGATTTTCTAATAATATTTCGAATTTAATTGGATCAAGATATCTTTGACTTGTGTCTATGTCATGTAAGACAATAGGACCAAGATTATTTTGACTTGTATCGATGACATAGGTGGTATTTGGATCAAGATGTTTTCGACTTACGTCGAAATCATACGCGTCACTTGGGTCATAATTTGTTTGGCTTTTGTGGTTTTTATAGGGGTTAATTAAATCAAGATTAATTCTTAGGTTTGTATTGACATCATAAGGATCAACCAGACTTCTTTGACTTGTATCTATAACATAAGGGGTAATCGGATCAAGATCTATTCGGCTTGTATCAACATCAGAAGGGACGATCAGGTCAAGATTTTTTTGATTCGTGTTTACAACAAAGGGGCCAATTGGATGAGGACCTGTTAGACTTGTGTCCATTTTAAAAGGAGCGATCAGATTAGGTTTTATTTGTCTTCTCTCTTCATCATAGAGGGCCATTGGGTCAAGATTTTTTCGACTTGTATCGATATCATAAGAGTCTCTTGGACCAATGTTTTCGAGACTTGTATCGACATCATAGGGGACAATTGGATCAAGATCTCTTTGACTTGTATCGAAATCATAGAGGACAGTTGGATCGAGGTCTCTTTGACTTGTATCGAAATCATAGGGGACAGTTGGATTAAGACTTTCTTGACTTATATCAACATCATAGGGGACAGTTGGATTAAGATTTTCTTGACTCGTATCAACATGATAGGGTACAGTTGGATTAAGATTTTCTTGACTCGTATCAGCATGATAGGGGACAGTTGGATTAAGACTTTCTTGACTTATATGAACATCATAGGGGACAGTTGGATTAAGACTTTCTTGACTTGTATCAACATCATAGGGGACAATTGGATTAAGATTTTCTTGACTCGTATCAACATGATAGGGTACAGTTGGATTAAGATTTTCTTGACTCGTATCAGCATGATAGGGGACAGTTGGATTAAGACTTTCTTGACTTATATGAACATCATAGGGGACAATTGGATCAAGATCTCTTTGACTTGTATCGAAATCATAGAGGACAGTTGGATCGAGGTCTCTTTGACTTGTATCGAAATCATAGGGGACAGTTGGATTAAGACTTTCTTGACTTATATCAACATCATAGGGGACAGTTGGATTAAGATTTTCTTGACTCGTATCAGCATGATAGGGGACAGTTGGATTAAGACTTTCTTGACTTATATGAACATCATAGGGGACAGTTGGATTAAGACTTTCTTGACTTGTATCAACATCATAGGGGACGGTTGGATTCAGACTTTCTTGACTTGTATCAACATCATAGGGGACAGTTGGATTAAGATTTTCTTGACTTGTATCGAAATCATAGGGGACAGTTGGATTAAGACTTTCTTGACTTGTATCAACATCATAAGGGACAGGTGGATTAAGATTTTCTTGACTTGTATCAACATCATAGGGGACAGTTGGATTACGACTTTCTTGACTTGTATCAACATCATAGAGGACAGTTGGATCAAGATCGCTTTGACTTGTATCAACATCATAAGAGATAGTTGGATCAAAATTAATTTGGTCTATTTCATCATCATTAGAGTCGACTGCACCAAAACTTCTTACACTTGTGTCTTCATCATCAGAGGCAAATGAATCTAGATTTATTTGGTTTTTGGTAATTTGATTAAGAGGCGTTTTTGACACCATGTCTCTAGTTTCTATGTAATTGGGAATACTTGAATTGTTTTTATCAGTAAATGCAATGCCTACACCATCGGTAGGCTCAGGAGCTGCCGGTGACACCGTTAATTGATCTTCTATTTGTAATAATTTCCGAGAATCAAGAGGTTCTGAATTAACACCGTCGGAGTGAGACAGAGGTGAAACAGTTCCTGAGACGTCGTTATAATCGTTTTCAACCGGTACAAATTCGACAGGATTTTCTGAATTCAAATTACTGGAAGTTTCTAAAATATTTACGGCGTCAAAATGAGCGCCAGGTATTTGAGTATCTATTGCATGGACAATAATTGATTTAAGGGGTGCTGCCTCAGAATTTGCGGAGCGAAGTGGCAAAATAACTTTGTCTAAATCAGCCGTCTCAAATGGTACTATTCTAACAACTTCAGAACTAACACCATTTTCAGCCGAGTGATTTGGATTTAAGGAACCATGCGTTTGGTTATCTGAGTCTAGGTACAAACTTGAGTCTTCATTATTAGCATTGTTATCACGGAGCAGTGTTTTGTTTTTATTTGACTCTATTAAATTTGAAATAAATGTATCCATAAGGACTCCAAAACTTCTGTTACTTTCCGTAAATTCTTCGTCCCTGGTGTCTTCTGCACTTTGAGGATTTTCCAACACAGCATCTGTGTGTATCGGTTTTAATCTATAATCAACGGAGTCAGTCGGCAATGTGTAAACTGTAATAAGTTCTTTGGGGTGTAAAGAGCTTGGGGTTGATAGCGTAATTGTTTCTGTGTCAATAGGTATTCCTGTACTATTGTCATCAGCATTTTCTTTAGGCGGTAATACTGTGATAAGCTCACCTGAGTCTAAAAAACTAGGCGTTCCCGGTATAGTTTTATATACATCTTCAATTTCAACGGGTTTTTCTGAATGAATACTTTCAATATTTGAATCAATAGAAGATTCAAACGGTGTTTCAATTTCTTCTAAGTTTACAGAATTTGTTGGTTCTAAAATATTTTCATTTAAATAAAGGTTATCAGGTGTTTTTGAGGACGGAACATCGACAAAGTCAGATGACAAAGGATCTACGTTAAAACCATTTTGTTGATCAATGTGTGTTTCTTCATTTCCTTGTGGAGAATCAGGACTTGGTATTGAATAGTATGGCCGAGAGAGTGCCTCAACGTTTTCTTCTGTGATATCATTTCGATGTGCTACTCGTTCTAAATTGCTGTCAATTATTTGAAGTATCTGGTGTACAGGCATTTCTTTAAAATAATTTTCTTTGCTCAGAGTAACGAACGTTCGTATAATAGTGATAAGTTTTCTCAATTCCCTGGGATGTTGAATGGAGTATCCTTTGTCCAACCCCAAGATTCTTGCAATATTTTCCCATACCACAAGTATGTCTTTATTAGTGTCTTTACATAAACTAGCAACAACACGATTTATACGAGGAGCCGATATAATCTTAACTGCCGTTTTATCTGGTGCTTGATTGTAATACCGGTGTTTGTACTGTAAGAAAGAGATGACGATATTAATTTAAAGACATCTATGATCAATTAAATAATTAAAGTTATTTGATTGCTTTTTGTATTTTTACGAGCGTTTAGTTAAACTTACTTAATTCTTTATTGTAGTTTAAATCTAGGAAGTGAATTTGGAAAAGTTCCCGTAATCGTAATGGAATGAAGTTTGGTAGGTAGGGCATCAAATCAGGTGACAATGCAATAGTATGGTATTCAAAAGCTGATCTGATTATGTAGCCACAAGGAAATCATATAATTTTCGCTCAGACTGTAGTTGATGGTTATGCAAGAAAAAAATACAGTTGGCAAAAAGTTGAATTATTTAACAGAACTTATTCATACTTGCCGTGGTAGCCTAATGGTTTTACCCGCCGACTCTTGCGCAGAGGGTCGTGGGTTCGAACCCGGGCTCGCACGTCTAAGTTGTTCGGAATTTATGTGCGAAACATAATTTGTAAAATTTACCAGGAGCTTATCGGTGAATGAAAACATCGTGAGGAAAGCTGCAACACACCTGCAAAGCAATTTGACGGGTGTGTGCGAAGTTCCCAATCCGCACTGGGCCCGCGTGCGAACTATAGCCCAAACCCCCTCATTGTGAGTGGAGGCCTGTGCCCAGCAGTGGGACGTATATAGGCTGGATTATTATATTATTATTATTCATACTTCTTCAATTATATGTAAAAAGAAAAAGGAAAATTATGATGCTGCAATTGAATTTAAGCCCATCTGTTTAAATTCGAGTTGCAGCTTCATATTTTTCATAAACAATGGAAAACACTTGACGGTAGAAACAAAAAAAACGTGTAAATCAAGACTGAATACTTTTGTTGCGACGAATCCTAATTAATAACGATTTTCTGCTATAAATGTAATAATCCACGAGCAATCTGCCTCGCCCACTCAAAGTGGCTAAAGTTTGCGATATGGATGATAACATTTTTTTTTTTCTTTGTCGATCAGGTAGGTAGATTAGCAAAAAGTATTTTTACACGTATTTTTTTCACATAAAAAATTACGGAGATAATATTGAGTTGAAATGTCGCATGACGTCACGTCTTGGTACAATTTTTACACAGAAGTGATGTCACGATCCCCCATTCCCGAACTTTGACGCGCTTTATCATTGTAATTTTTTGTTTGATTGAGAAAAGAAAAAATACGTGATTAATATTTTTTGATAATCTAACTGATGGAGTAAATAGAATTTCGTTTTCTTTCTATTCGGTGAACTATGACGGAGACTTTGGTTCGTCTGCAGATCTCTTCATTCCTGATTCGATTGCCCTGTAGGTGAGCTTTCTTGAGAGATTCATTCAAAATAATATGTGACGTTCTCAATATAAAAGGACCTTATGGAGGCAGGCGGTTACGCCGTTTTTAGAACTGTTACCATAGTATTCGTATAGTTACAAGAATAAGAAGAGCGTAACTGCCTTCCTCCATATGGTCCCTTTATATTGAGAACGTCACATATTTCTGAATCTAGATAGTTAAATTTAATTGCATAAACATCGTCAAATTTTATACTTTATACGCGATTGTTTTGAGGCCGGTTTTCGAGCATTTTTTTCCTCTCGCTTGCATTTATGTCAGATTAAACATGACATTAAATAGACAAGGTACTAAAATGTACACATATTTATAAGCTTGACTGTACATGGTAATAAACAACCAATCTCAAGATCACGCCATCAATGTTGACTCATTAAAACTGTCATTCTTTCAATGCCAATTTAACGCATATGTGAACAGTAATACGATAACAACTCTGTGTCCAATAGTTAATAGCTTGAGTGATGAAAGTGGATAATTTTCAAGGGCCTATGTGACGTTCTTAATAAAAAGGGACCTTATGGAGGCAGGCGGTTACGCCGTTTTTAGAACTGTCACCATAGTATTCGTATAGTTACAAGAATAAGAAGAGCGTAACTGCCTTCCTCCATAAGGTCCCTTTATATTGAGAACGTCACAAATGCCTATAATGGATAGCAAGTTTTGATGTGGAAGTCAAAGACCGTCCGTCAGCCAGCAATCGAACGAGCAGTGGGGTAAGAGCAGCATGTAAACACACACAGCGGGCTTAGCATGCATGCACGAGATAAAATTTGACAGGTTCCAGAGAAATTAACACATCTATTTCATATTCTAACGTAAGACTAAACACTAAGTTTAAATAAGTGTCTCGTCCTGAATTCATTACCTTTAATACTAAGCGATTTTATCCGGTATTGCTAGAGTAATTAAATAAATCGTTCAATTCTAAAGAGCCTGTGCACTCTAGCGTTTTTGACCGGGTCTAAGGGCTGAAAACGCTAGTGTGCACAGGCTCTAAGCTAAGCAAGATATTTTACTCTAGCAACTTTATTCGTGCTGTCACTTTCTTGTGATGCATGTTAGCTTGCCCCCGGAAGAATTACCTATTGACGACAGCGCGTAGCAGCGGCATTGAGTACATGTAAATTAGGTATATATAGCTCTTGCAATTCACGAAGGCGAGTGGGCTTTACTTGTGGTAAACACCACGTATCCGTATACAGCGTCTTGTATACACGCACACACGGAAACAATATACACAAGTGACTTGAGCGCAGGGCTGCCAGATGGAAAAAAGCTAAGATCGTATACCAGCTTTCAAAAAGTCGTATTTCTTGGATATATAGAAAAATAAAATCGTACATTCAATTATATTAGTTTTAGTAAACATTATTAAAACTAATTTGATGCAAACCTGTACAATAAAAAATAATTTAATTACTTTATTTTAATTATTATTAAAAGAAAGGCTAATAATTAAATAAATAGTAAAAAAATATTATTCTATACAAAAGTAAAATCGAATTTGACATAGACAGTGGGCCCCATGATTTTCTAGTATTTTTTTCACACCACACTGTACGTTTTATTCGTGCATGTTGCCAGGTTTGCTGTAAATTAATACTAAGAAGGAAAAATAGTTGACTTGGTGTTAAATCATACATACGTTTTACGTACGATTTCGATGTTTAGGTGGTACACACTTTAAAACGTTGTAAAATCGTACAAATACGATTTAAATCGTACATAATGACAGTCTTAAGCAGAGGGTCGTGGGTTCGAACCCGGGCTCGCACCTGTAAGTTTTTCGGGATTTATGTGCGAAATATAATTTGTAAATTAACATGTGCTTTTCGGTGAAGGAAAACATCGTGAGGAAACCTGCACACAGCTGCAAAGCAATTTGACGGTGTGTGCGAAGTTCCCAATCCGCACTGGGCCCGCGTGGGAACTATGGTCCAAACCCTCTCATTAGCTATGTCTACACCAATGCGCTTCACTTTCATCAAACGTTTTCCTCTGACGCATGCCTTTGCAACCATAGCGCATGCAATAACGAATGCGCTCAAACTGGTTTGACAGCAGCGCATTCCCGTAGCGCACGTTGATCCGTCACCGTTGGGTTGACGTGCAACATTTTGCAAATAAAATGGCGGAAGATAAAGTCAAAACATTGGATTTTATTAAGGATTCAGTGTCACCCTCGTATTACATGCGCTTGACGCAAGACGGATTGAAAGTTGATAGCGCGAGATTGAACATGAAATCGCGCTGGTGTAGACATAGCTATTGTGAGTGGACGGCACGCTCGCTGCGGATTGCACACTACCGTCTTGTGCATGAGCACGTTCAATACTAACAAAGGCCACTCGCCTTCGTGAAATGCAAGAGCTATAGCTGATGAGAGAAACCACTTACTTTGCGGATATAAGTGCGGCCAATATTGTCCAAGGGCGGGTCTTGATCCGCCACCGTTCTTCGTCCGATGACCGCTGCGGATCTATTTGCTTTGTGCTTATAGTGTTTACGAGTTATTCGAATTTTGTAGCTCTAAAAATAAGATATACAATTCAGATTCATAAAGACTTGTGTTTTGGGTATAATTTGACGACCTATTAGGCGGGTTCGAATCCCGGTATGGGCAAATATTTGTGTGATGAGCGCGAGTATTTGTTCCTGAGTCATGGATGTTCTCTATATATTTAAGTATGTATTTTTCTATATAAGTATGTATATCGTTGCCTGTTACCCATAGTACAAGCCTAGAGCTTAGTTTGGGACTAGGTCAATTTGTGTATGTCCCCTGATTTATTTATTTAATTAAATAAAATTTATGAAATATATTGAATTATATTCATATACTTGAATAGTGCTTTAAAGATAAAAAAAAATTAGTTAGGAAATGAACAGTTATTATAAAGTATATTGATTACAATATTAGGGGCACCAGTATATTAGACGATCATCATCGATAAGTAAAGATATGAATAATTAATTAATAAATTATTCAATTAAATAATAAAATACTTATAATTATATTTTCTTTTTTAAAAGATAATATCATTTTAAGTTTTTTTTTTTTATTAGTTTATTTTTATTAATAGTATTAGTATTAAAAAAATACAAGACAACGACCAGACTTTGATTATGTAATTAAATTAATAATAATACGTATTAATAATTACCTGTACAACTGTACTAACAACGACAATCATTAAAAGCACAATCGCCTTCATTTTAATGATTCGAAGACACGAATAAGCAATGAAGTAGCCTCACTTATATTTATAGTTTATTTTCAAATCAAACTATTGATTCGTTCCAGTTACAGTCCAACACTTATATGCAATTTAATATATTTATAAACGCTTAATATAAAGCGGGAAATTGTATCAAAATGTACTAGTTCCATAACGTAGCGTGTTTATTGTGAAACCATATTGAAATCGACTTTATTTGAATTCACGTGTAAATAAAAATAGCTACTAGATAAAAAATAACCTAGCCGAGTTAAAAACCCCCGACATCAGCGCCTAAAAAAACCTCTGAGCAATGAGCAAAAACTTCAACGGGCTCCGAGCACGTACATTTTCACGGGACTTCGTCACTAGAAGATTTCAAGTATTAAAAAACTCGTGACCAGAGCTCATAACTTTTAAACGGCTTAACGGATTTTCATCAAACCAAGCTAAGAACACTCTTGATTAAGTCACCTTTCTAATAAAAAAAACTGAATAAAAATCGGTCCACCCGTTTAGGAGCTACGATGCCACAGACAGATACACAGATACACACATCAAACTTATAACACCCCTCTTTTTGCGTCGGGGGTTAAAAACCCCCCAAAAAATCGGGACCTTCCATAGCTCATCATTCTTAAATGGTTTAATGGATTAAGTCACCTTTCTAACAAAAAAACTAAATCGAAATCAGTCCATCGAGACAGATACACAGGTACACAGAAACACAGACCTCATATCAACGTCGCACATCAACGCGAGTATGCTTAGTGTTAGTTGCAAAACATCTGGATCAAGAAAAATAAAACATTATATACATATAACAAACGATGTATTCAAAATACAAAACTTTGCCAAATCAACATATACATATTCAATTATTTTCTTAACAACTACTCATTACATATCACAAATATTTTTGACATAACTTTTAAATCGATAATTTATTAAAACACGATCGTTAACGCAATAAATAAATGATCGATTTACGTTTTCTTGGCTATTTAACTTTACATTGCATTAAATACATGAGTGGATAAAGGGGGTATGTACTGAAGATGTTTCAAAGTAAATTGTGACTTAACACCTTCATTTAAGTTATAAAAATGTAGATCGAAATAACATACACGACACGTCACGCGCTATAGTATAAAATCAATCATCTAATTGTTACTTGGACAGACCCTCTATGCGTATATAGGCCTTATTTATTAATACATAAGGCCTAATTTAATCTTATCATGCTGAAAAGTAATGACGTCAGTCGTCCGTAGCTATTGCTATATAGAAACCGTGTGTGCATTTTGGTTTGGTACGCACAACTGACGAGGATTGTACGTCAGGAGACGGACGTCAAAGGACTGACGTCCAAAGACGGACGTCAGAAAGCAGACGTCAGAAAGCGGGCGTCAGAAGACGGACGTCATTAGGCAAACTCCAAAAGACTGAAGTCGGCAACGTGGGTGACTAATTGTTCCCATCTTTTGAACATTAGCTGTCACGTTTTGCTAGCAACCCTATGTGCGTGACGTAATTTAAAGATGATCCCCAAGATCAGTTTGTTACGTCCATAGTGAAGTGCTAAACTAAATGGCGATATCTCAGACAAAACTCCTGTAGCAATTGCAACCTCATTACTAACAGGAGAAGACTGAATCTGCTTTGGCATTTGAATTTGAGATATCGCCTTTTAGCTAGAAGTGCTTACGATACTACGTTAGACTTGAAAATCTCGATCCAGTAGCCGTCAGGGTCCTGGATGAACGCCAGACCCTTCATCTTGCCGTCCTGGGGCTTCTTGATGAACTTCACGCCTTGCTCCTCGAATCTGAAGTTAAATGGAGAGAAATGAGTGAGAAAAAGTCGGAAATGGGAAATATCTGCAGTCACCTTTGGGATGGTTCAGCTAAATACCAACTAGCCATACTTGACTCGGTGGAACGCAGAGCTAAGAGACTCATCGGCCACGACTTTCTCGAAAAAGCTAAGCTTCACAGCCTAGCTCACCGACGGAAAGTTGCCTGCTTGTCGGTGTTCTACAGACTGTACTTCGGGGAGTTTGCACAGGAGCTCCACGAGCTAATACCGCCGTCTCCTTTCTACCATCGGACTTCCAGGCGCATCCGTACTTGGTTCAAATTCCGCCTTTTCGAACGAAGCGCTTTGCATCATCTTTCATAATGCGTACTGCAAAGGAGTGGAATGCGCTTCCGGCGTCTGTATTTCCGAGTGCATACAATCTGAACCTATTTAAAGCTAGGGTGAAGGCATCTTCTGGGTGAGCTCGCTACATCGTAGACTGAATCTTCGTCCTCCAAGGGCGGGAGTTGGTCAAGAGCAAACCCATTATCAATAAAAAAAAAAAAAAAAAAAAATGCATGATTTTATTTTTATTGAAATGAAAATGAAATGAAATGAAATATTTATTTGCTTAGAATACGTTACAAGGTAGGTATTTAATAAAAAGTCATTCATGTAACAAACAGAGAAAAAATATTTTTCGAACAACTATAAAAATAACCAGGATATAAGCCATTAAAGATTTGTTTCTGTATTTTCATATTTTGTTAAGAAATGCGATAAAAAAAAATCATGCATGTTCCCAATTAACTCTTATTTGACAGAATGGCAATAATCTTTTTTAACACAGTTGCTCAAGAAGTGGTACTTTTCGTAGCTGTATATCGTGCGGAAAGTTGGTTTTCGCGAACTAGTGCTTTTTAATTTTCCAATTTTTTTTTAATTTATACGTATTCCAATTCATGACTACTTATTGATGAGCGTTAGTATTGGCATCCTTTAAACGTCGTAATCAACATAAAACCTACTGTTAATGTAAGAATTCGAAAAATATACATATTTCATATTTTATTACTTACCTCTTCATCATTATAACACGTTTATTTTTCAATATTGAATATTGAAAAACCGTTCTTAATAAGTTGTCTGAATGGAACGGAATAGCTGCCGAAACGCCTGTCAACATTTTTGACATTATGAAGAGGCGTTTTTTCTTACTGCAAAAATGTATTAAGCTTCCCAAGGCAACATTCGATATTGTTTTTATAAATAAACGATAAACAAATAATCGTAAATAACGATACTTAGGTAATAAAAGTACAATGTTTTATATTTACATTTGTTTATGTTTATGTATAGAACATGCATTTGAATCGAATAAAAGTTAAAAAAAAACACCACTTCATAATGTCAACAATTGTCACTGCGAAAGATCGATACACGTGCGGAAATGTCATTCTTCACTCATCCCGAGTCTTGCCACTTGCCTACGGCTCGTGGCAAGATATCTCGGTACTCGTGAAGTATGACATACTTTCCGCACTAGCAACGAAATGTACTATTTAAATACCCGACTACGGCGTCAAATGGAAGAGTAATGATTTTAGTAGTTATGTATGTTTGTATTAATGTTCCACTTTTGCGCCTAACCTAACCATCCGATTTTGATAAATGAGGTGTCAATCGATTCTTAATTAGAGCTGCCGCACATTAGGCCACTTGCGGCTGCCACAAGCTGCGGACGAGAATTTTCATACATTTTGTATAGCATCCGCGCACACCGAGCGTTCGAGTGGCCGCGTCCGAGCCACAAGCTGCGGTAGTCGCCCGCGCTCGCTACTAGTGGCCGCGTTTTGTCGCTCGCCTCGCCGGCTTCTCCAATAAACAATAGCCAATAGTGGCAGCCACCACCGACTTGGTGGCTGCGTGTAGTAGCTTAGCCGAACCACTAGTGGTCGCGTTTTAGTGGCGGCCACTAGTGACCCAATGTGCGGCCGCTCTAAAATACTTACTTAGCACAAGCTACATCCACATCTGGCACCAGGATCCCGATGTGACCGAAGCCCCTCGGCTCGGAATTGCCGTTATGATAGCTGGAGTCGTCGCTCTCCGTACCCCAGTTACTGGAAAATGTAATTTACGTTTAATTTTTAGCCAACTGAGCGAAGCAAAAGGGTAGTGTGTTTAACAGTGACCATAAATCTGATGTTTCACTCTAGCTCCTATTGGAGCGATTTTAGCCAAAGGCCCACCATACAACGAAATTTGCCAATGAAATATGAACCTATTCTGAATAGTCTACTTTCTAATTTAATTGTCAGTCATAAAAACAAGAAATTCCACTCTATCTCCTTTAAATTGATCTTTATTCCAATGGCCGTATGATGTACATTCTATTGTACAAGTACATATGATTCATCATAAACGTGTGTGTCATAGACTATATAAAAATTGTATTAGGGCCTGCGCAAACCGGCGGAGCGCAGCGCAGATCACTTTAAATTTATCAATGTATATTCTTCCCTATTTTAATTACACTAAGGTATACATTTGAATGCTCTGAGACCGACCTCGGAGCATCACGGGGGATTTCTACTCTGCGGCTGCGGCTCTAAATTTATACCTTATTGTAATTAAAATAGGGAAGAATATACATTGATAAATTTAAAGTGATCTGCGCTGCGCTCCGCCGGTTTGCGCAGGCCCTTAGTCTCCAGTCGGATTTTAGTTTTTGAGGGTAGATTAGGTTAGTTCTCAAAAATGCTTGGAAAGTGAAGAAAGAGGTGTGAATTAAGTGTTTAGCCTTCCCTTAAGTTGGTCCGATGATCCGGAAAAGATCAAAACCGACCGTAAAGATCCTTAGGGAAGGCCAAGGCTAAGGCAGACCAAGGTCCAACACTAAATGTGACGTTCTCAATATAATGGGACCTTATGGAGGAAGGCAGTTACGCTGTTCTTGTTCTTGTAACTATACGAATACTATGGTAACAGTTCAAAAAACGGCGTAACCACCTGCCTCCATAATGTCCCTTTATACTGAGAATGTTACAAATGTCTTTCAAGTATCTGGATGTAAACTGAGAATAAATGAATTATAATACTAGCGACCCGCCCTCGCTTCGCTCCTATAAAATTATTTAACTGATGGTGAAAACCGGATTAAAATCCGTTGCGTAGTTTGGAAGATCTAAGCGTACATACAGAGGGACAGACGGCGGGAAGCGAGTTTGATTTATAATATGTAGTGATTTTACACTATATTGTTACTTATGGGTCCCTAGACCCTACGTTTTAAAGCTCTTTGCGAGTATTTGGGTGAATCATCTTAGAAGGTACTCCCCATTTATGGAAATCATAGTATATTTTTTTAGAAAAACTATTTATTTGCTAACGTCTAGCTTACACATTTATGAAATCAGACAAATAGGCTAACATTTAAAAAATTATGTTCTAAAATAGTATAATTTTAAATAATAATCCCTTGCGTTACCAACTAGGTAACGCAGGGGATGATGCTGTCCCCAGGTTTTGTATGAAAAATATGCATTTTCCCCCGAGTTACCAAAAATTTCAAACATTTTAAAAAAAGTATTTCAAAAATTAAGAAATATTTGAGGTGTCTAACATGTGGGTTCTGTAAAAATGGTCTGATTTTAATATTCATATAACTATTATTAATCATAAGTCACCAGGAAAGTTTTAGTGCCGCAAAAGAAAAGGAGCACCTTAAAAGTTGATTCACCCATTTGTTCCTGAGTCATGGATGTTTTCTATATATTTAAGTATGTATTTCTCAATACAGGGTGAGTCTTAATAAAGTGCACATATTAAAATGTTGTTGATAAAATTGAATTTAATGTCTCTCATTTTAATATGTGTACTTTATCAAGACCCACCCTGTATAAGTATGTATATCGTTGCCTGGTACCCAAGTACAAGCCTAGAGCTTAGTTTGGGACTAGGCCAAATTGTGTGAGGTTGTCCCCCTGATATTTATTTATTTATTTTGTTACTTACTAAGTCAATTCCAACGTGGCTTTCCTTGTCATAGCCCAAGCAGACCGCTTAGTCTCATCCTGTGGAATCTCAGCCGGATCCTCATAGCCCATGAAGAATAATGAGAACTTCATCTCCGGAAAGTGAAGTTGTTTGAGCAGAGTCATACCGAGGACACCGGTGTAGAAAGGCAGGGACTTGCGAGGGTCCTTGATACGGTACATCGTTTGTTGAAACATGAAATCCTGAAAAATATGATAAAAATTGTAGAGACATCTTTTGGTTCATTTCACAAGTAGTTGGTTAAGTGCAGATTAGAATAGCAATAAAAAATTATAGAAGTTGACTGTCTTCTTACTTTTGAGTCACATAAAGACCAAAATTGGACATCCCTCTCAAGCTAATAAGTTAGGTTAACCTTTTGACTGCCGTAGTCTGATATATAAGACACCACACCATAGCTAATGTAAACCTTCCTCAAATACACTTAGGCCCATTTTACTATGTCAACCATGACGCCTATAGCCGTCAGGGTCGTTCAAAAAGTACAGACAATTTACGCAATTTTTATTGCTTAGATAAGCAACCACCCATTGCAAATTGGTACTAATCACACAGTTTTTCGTCTTTTTAGGGTTCCATAGCCAAAATGGCCAAAACGGAACCCTTATACTTTCGTCATATCCGTCAGTCCGTCTGTCCATGTGTCACAGACATTTTACTCAAAAACTATACAATGTATATTGATGAAATTTGGAGTATAGGTGTCTTGTATAAGCCACTACCTTAGTTTGGTAGTCAAATAACAAAAATAAATATTTCTAGGGGGGGCACTCCATACATGTAACAGAAGCTGATAAATAACAAAAAAAGAGTATGTGACTATGGAAGTATCATTTAAGGTAAAGGAATAAAGGGCTTTCGTCTTTGATAGTTGTACTATTTTTAAACTTTTTTATTCAATGTTTCGCTTTCATTATGACGGTTATCAACTTCTTTAATCGTATCCATGTCAAAGATCAAGATAAGTCTATACCTACTTTCTAATTATAATAAGTACCTAGTTAACAATATTTAAAAGTATGATAAGAATCGTGTAAAATTAAATAAAAACAGTTACCTTAGTTCCATCGTGAGGTTTCACGCAAAGAGACTCGACCTCTTGCGCTGAAATTCCTCCTTCAGCCATGGTCTTTAAAAATTAAAAAGTTTTTGTTAACATTTGAGGTTAGGTTTGTATATTTGTTTCCGCGTAAACAATCGACTAAATTAATGGTAAACAAAAGACAAACATAAGGCATTATTGTATTTTACCTGTAGATTACAAGACGAGGATAATCTGAATACGATGTAACAGGCTAGCAAGTGTAGTATGACTATAAGGTGAAAAAGTTATACGCGAATCGACTGACTGTAGCTGTCAGTTTGATAAAGATAATTGCGTTTAGTGATTGCATTGCACTAATTATTTTGTTGGAGCCAGGATGTACAATTCGAAATGATGTTCTTATGCTGAGGATTCGGCAAGTATTGGTGTTGGTTGGTTTTATTTACTTATTATAGTAACATACTAAATGCGAATATTCACCGAACGAATCCCACAGATATTGTGGTAATAGACTAGTCGATGTTTGTTGCAGCTGTTTTTAAATTTTAATATAATAGTTTATAACGCGTTTTTAAAACCAAAACCTGAGACCAAAACAAAACCAATTGTAGTCATGTCACAGTCACACACAGCTGATACCTGTCAGTAGTGTCAGTTCAGTGGTCAACATTGTCATTGTTACGGGCCTTCGACTTCCGCTTATAAACATCAACACAAACAAAATAAAATAAATTGTGCATCGGATTATTTTATTTTAATTTTAATACGACATGGAGACTAATACTACACCCACACAACCTTTAACATCTCGAAGTAGACCTGAAACTGGTGCAAGTAGAGCGATAACCTCGAAGCCATCAACTTCTAGCACAGACTCTCTTCCAAAAAGAAAACGCCGAGCATTAAGAGATGGCGAGAAATTCATGGTTTCCTCTGTTTACAAACAAATCTACAAGAAAATGTTAGCCGAAGAAAAAGCAGATATGCCGTTCATGGATGTACGAGTAAATAAAAATGAGTGTGTGCTCAGAACAGCTGAACTTCTTGGCATATCGAGATCGACTATATTTAAAGTGTTGAAAGAGGAAAAGGAATATGAGACCTTTATTCCTCCTTTGAAGCCAGGACCAAAAGCTGGCTTCAGAGTAAAATTAAAGTCCACATTTTCGGCAATACGTCGCAAAGTCGACGAATTATGTCGATTAAATGGAAATGAATTACCAACTATGGCAAAGGTAAATAACAATTAAATAAATAAAAACCCGCGACAATATCGGGATCCCTACTTTCTGATCTCATACCTCTTAAATTGCTTAATGGATTTTCATCAAACCCAGCTAAAAACATTCTCGATTAAGTCACCTGTATAACAAAAAAAAATTAAATCAAAATCAATGCCACAGACAGATACACAAATACACATTAAATTTATAGCACTGGTAACCACCCCTCTTTTTGCATCAGGGGTTAAAAATTGAACAGTTTGTTATTATTATTTATCAAGCAGGCAGTTGTGACAATTAATACATGGCTGTATCCGGCTATTCTTTGGTCAAGTATTCTTTGTTCTTCTACTGTGTTGGTCTAGTCGGTTTTTAAACTGATTGACATTCAGTGCTGACACTACATGTTCCGGTAGTTTGTTCCATGGTTATTTATTATTTATTTGTTATTTTTTTTGAGAAAGAAAGAAAGAAAGAAAAACATTTATTCGTGACCAATATCAGCAAAGGACAAAAAAATACACACAGTAAGAATGTAGTCACGAAATGGTCCCAACTCAGCGTAATGCCGGCATTAAAGTCGGCGCTGGTCTTCCGTTGGAACCATCAGGTTTTGTTTATTAATTTAATTTCATAGCTAAACCGCTGAACCAATATTGATGAAATTTTGTATGGACATAGTTTGAGCCCTGGGGAAGGATGTAGGATACTTTTTATCCCAGAAAATTAGACAGTTCCCAAGGGACCCTCAATAAACGATTACTTTGTGGATGAAGTCACGGTCAAAAGCTAGTAACATATAACTAAGCAGAGTACATTCTTGGTTCTTCAAAGGGGGAACTCGCGCTTAACTCCGCAATCCCCAAATGCCAAGCAGTATCGATGCCTGTGCATTTAAATGGGTTTGATGGCATTTCATTTTCATTTGGTAGGCATTAGGTTAATCAGAGGACTGTGTAACAGCCAGTGACATGATTGGTGTGTTCAGTGCCTAGCTTGCTGCAAACTAAACTTAACATTGACATTTTGTTTTAGATATGTCAGGCGGTAAAAGATGACAAAGATTTACCAAATGTTTCTGTGACAACCATGAGAAGAATCCTCAAAAACTTTAATTTTGAAATCAAAGGAACACAATGTCGCAGAAAACTTAAGCAAGATAAATCAGCGAATCAGTCCCCAATGCGGTGAGACTGGTAAGAGTTGCAGTGAGACAAAAAAGACCATTTTTTTATGGGATGTGAAAATTTCAAGTTATCTGAACCTGTGCAATGGTGCAGTGTGGATCCACCTGTTGTCTAGCAATTATATTCAGGTTTACAACTAAATAAGGCTGGCATTTAGAGAAAATAATAGAATAGATCTTTTTATTTGAAACAACTTTAATTCAGATTTACATACAATTCACGACATTACACAAAACTTTGTATTTGTAGATGCACAAGCATGTACACTATTTTTAGTTATATTTTACTTTTTTTACTCATACTGTTTGTTAGCAAGCTAAGCGACCACTCCACTCAAAGGGGCCGATCTGAAAATCAGCACTGGGCCTCCAGGCCCCAGCACATGCTGAGATCGACACCCATTGCCTAGAAATAAGTACTTATCATTGTTTTTTGTTTTGTTTTTAACACTTTCACGACCGAGAACACGGCTACCGTGTCCTCTATGATATTCCCGACATGCCGAGATCACGGGAGCCTTGTTCATACTATACTAGCTATAGATTTCAGGTATGCAGCGAAACTACTTGATTTGAGCTTGATCGTGAAAGTGTTAATGTGAGTAAACATGCTGTGTAACTTTCTTTGCAATAAAGCATTTTTTAATTTTAATTTTTTAATTATGTCTCTTTATTGTTGTTGGTGCAGCAGTGGAAGATGGAATTGTGAAATGATGCCACTATTTATCATTATATTACATTAGTTTTATTGTTATTTCGTAATACACTTAAGATATGAAATCTCTAAAAAGTGTCTTGCAATGATGTCTAGGTATTATTCTCCAATGAAAATAATAATATAATAAGATGAAAACCACCCAACCTTTGTTTATTTTACATTCATTTACAGGGTATATATGGGAACATGAAAAATAAACTCTACTTTCACATATAAGTCAATTGGACAGTTAGTGGACATTCATTCTTTGGTTGACTGCAGAAAAACCAGCATTCAAATTCTACAATCAAAACAATTAAAAATTTTTGAATGGAAACCATGGACTATAATTGGTAACCCAAATGAGTGGCACCCAAAATATATAAATAAAATGTAGTGCACTACACTTTATACTAAAACTGTGATGAATGAGCTTGATTTTTTTATTCCTTTTTCCACAAATAAAACTTCTCATACAAATATCTTAGCTCTTCCAACCAAACTACATCCCTTTCTACAGATGTTAAAGTACATTCATAAGCAGAAATCATTCTAACACTCTTCAAATCATCAACAAAAATATCTCCAACAACATAAACACAGTCTCCTTCTGAAAAAGGTAGAGGATTCACTTTTTTTTTCTCTATGGCGTCCAGTAGCTTAGACATGGTAAGTATGTTCTCATCTCCTATTCTAGAAACATCTGCAAAATCTTGAAACAACTTTTTAAACGTGTGCGTTGGAATGTTCGAATTATTTTTCGTTGTATCATAGTACACATTAACATAGCCGGTAGGGTCCGTTAATTCGAAATTTGTGGCAGTTCTCGACGCATTAGTATTATATAAGGCAGTCACAGTACCATGTAACATTACATTTTTGAATTTCAGACCGAATAGTTCGTAAATGTACTTGTTTTCTTTAGTTCTAATTGCGCGAAAGATGTCTTGTATGTACAACTTTACAGGGTTTCTTTGCAGGGTTATTGAAGCACTTTCATTGTTAGCTGCCATAAGTTTTCTTTAGTAACGAGAATTACGGAGTATTTTTTGGTTTTTTGATGTAATAACTTGCATTAAACTTTTGTATTTATTTTATACATTGAAAGTAATTCGCAGTTCGCACTTCGCACCACAGATTATAAGGGTATGTCTAAAGACAGATAGGAATCAACCTTGGAACTGACAGTTCGTTAGTGGTCGCTGACAGGTCCGCAACGGTACTAAAACAAAATGGCGAAATGGCGGGGAATTCAAATTCTTACAGCAAATGCTTCATATGAAGTTCATTCTCGAATTGAACGAAATTAACTTTTTCGCGCTCATCGATGAATTTGACACACTTTATCATCAGCACGAATAAGTTAACTTCGTTCAATTCGAAAATGAACTTCCAAATTCCACATGGGATATTCCTGTAAGATAAAGCATGTTTCACAGTTTTCAATAAGAAAAATATTAAAACATCGAAAGCCAAATACATTTTCAAAACTAGACTGCTGCAGTGAAACAAACTTCTTAAAATAACAAAGCACAAATACAATAGAAATTAAAGACCGTATGAACATAAAACTCTTTATTATGCTACGCCGTAGGCATCTTATGTCTAAGTTTACCAGCGCTTCGCTAGACCAAGTGAACATTATGTTTTTTAAAATTAATTATTTAGAAAACGTATTTTACACGTCTGTAATATAGAGTGAATCTACCAGCGCTTCGGACAAGACCATCATTGTGGAGAAGAAGCGCCACAAGAAACCCCGGCAGAAGGTCATTTTTTCAATCATAAAATACAACAATACTTAAAAGTAAGTTACAGTTACAGTAAAGTAAGTTACATTTCAAGGTAATAAAGTAACAAATATGAATTATTAGAACTAGCACAAATAAAAACGACAAATGTAAGGTCAAATACATTAAACTAAATATAATGACTAGGAGAACAACACGACGAGGAGGTCTCTTCGTCAAAAGTCACAACTGTAATAATTAACTGAACAACAAGTCCTTGCAGACGTGAACAGACCGGACCCCACAAACAGCACCCGTTCACGAGTATGACGCGTATCTCAGCCATGGCTCGTACTATGGGCTCTAGGCAATGATAAACATAGAAATAGAAAAATACATACTTCAATACATAAAAAAAAAAACATGTAGTTTTCAGAAACAAGTACACGCGCTCAGCACACAGATATTTAATCTTACCGGGAATCGAACCCAGGCAAGCTTGCTTTGTAGTGGTCTTTGCCGTTTTTTGTTTTTAATAAACAACATTACAGATATTTTGTAGTATATAATTGGGGCTTCACAGAATACCAGCGTTGCAGCGCCAGCAAGTGTTGCAACATAATGCTGAATGGCAGCCCCTATCGATGTCACACTGCCGCACCCTAAACTTTAAGTTTTAAATAATATGTTATTATAATTTTAAGGTAGTGATGGTGCTTTGTGAGATTGATTAAATCTTTTTAATTTAATTTTCATATAATAATTCCGAATTTTTTTTCTTATCCTTAAGACGGGAACTTGTAAATATACTTAACTTCTCGATACAAAAAAATACCAAGTTCTAGTCTCTTAAGATTTCGATTTAAACCATAACAATAAGATGTTTGATTTTTAATTTACTTATTATAAAACTAACTTATCACCCAAATCGAATTGCAGCGTGAAAGAGCAACAAAATAACACAAACTTTCGCATTTATAATATTAGTAGGATGATTATCCCCGTTCTTACTTTTTTATGATATTCAACACATGAACATTATATCGTTGAGAATTACATTCAATTAGTCATTACCTATATGACCATAGTTATGCAGAAAGAGACCAAGAATAAAAATCCGGTTTCGAAATACGGCCGTTTTTAGGTAAATATTTTTTTTTATTAGTTTCTATTATGTTTTCTTAACCAAAAATAACCCAAATTGGTAGAATACAGTATAATTAAATTTATTAAGCACATTTTATACAAATTAATTGAAGTTTTCGTAGGTTTAAAAAAAAAAAACAAAGTAGTCGGTCGTTTTCTGTAAAATGAATATTTGCTATCCTGTTTTTGATCGTAATGCAACAAAAGCGACCATTACTTTAGCTGACTTATGCTGATTAAAATATTGCATTCTTGTATTTTTATAAAAAGAGCCATATGCTGATTGTAATCAATTATTACCCTAGTTTACTTATGCTTATTACAATAGTATTCTAGTATGTATTTGTATAGAAAGAGCCATATGCTGATTGTAATAAGTAAAACACTCGTTTAAAATGACAACATGATTGTACTCGGGGAAAACGACCAAACATGGGGTAGAACGAAAAACAAAAATTGCTGAAAGCGACTATTTCCTTGGTCGTTTTACGGGGGCCGGTCCGTAAGTTTTTAGCTGTGCCAGTATTAATCGTTATTTAATTTTTTGTTGATACATTCATAAAACAAATTTTATTACGAACAACTTTGCCAAAAATAATGTTGAAAAAAGTTTCCTGATTTTTTGATATTTAATTTTCAGAGTTGTTTTCTATTCTGAAATTTTAATTTTTGGTGGAAAAATCAACTTTTTGGTATTAAAAACATGTCTAAAATGTAAAAGGGTCTTCTGATTCTGATGATATTACCCGTGATGAAATTGTCAGTATTTTTAAAATATTTGAGCAGCTTGTTTTACTCTGTTCCCAAATGCACAAAATGTTCATATTCTAATATCGAATGTTTAAGGAAACGTATGGTTTAAAATAGGACTGATAAACCACACGTTTCGTTATATGTATGTTGGGGAAAATTAAAAAATTACTATTTTTTGAGACCGTATTAATTATCGCAAAAATCTAGCGCAGGAATACGTCGCTTGTAGATTTTGCATAGCGTTAACACGTCTCGTATTAGAAAAATCGTGAACAAAAAGTAATTATATCTATGAAGTAATTTATATCTATGATTTTTGGATTGAAATTTGCCTTACATGTATATCAACACTATTAATATATTTAAATAAATGTCGACACAGCTAAAACTTTCAGAACGGCCTACGTAAACGGATGAAATAAATGTGCTCACTTGATACCTTTGTTTATTGTATAAATCCGACTAATATTGGCTGTGTTCTGCAGGTTAAAAATGTAGTCTTTTAACGGAGAAAATAGACTAAATCAAGTAATTTGGTTGCTTTCGGCATTATAGAACACACATTTCGTTATTAGTCATTTTTTACGTAATTGCATAAATTCAATGGACTGACGTGTTAAAAATTAGTCGATTTCACCAGAATATAGTTTAAAAAATCTAGTTCAAGATGGCATAGCTAACTCATTTTCCGAAAAAATGGCTCTGCATACCTATGGTCATATAATCCTATTACAGGTTCAAGGTTCCCGCTAAACTCTTAATTCACATTTTCAATATAAAACGTAGTAAACTTAATGTAGTAGGGTTGTTTTAAAGTGACGGACCAGTGTAAGGCAGTCGTATGCGGTGAAATTATCTAATAATAAATGTTTTAATACATATATTATTGCCTGTGTGATCGTTTGCTTTTATCATACCATAAAATACTGGTTCGCCACTTTAGTCTTACTATTACCACTTAGCATAGCATACCTACATAATTCGATCTTATAATTTTACTAGGATAAAGAGCATTCAGTAACGATTTAAGCATACAAATAATGACGAGTATATAATCAAAGCTAAATCCATACTTAACTATGTGGATTTAGCTGTCTTTGATTTTATACGAGTCCTCAAATTTCAAACCTGTCAAGGGCTCATAACGTTTTCTACCAGAGAGAGAATAAAAAAGATAAATGTAGATAGATAACCTTATGAACCCATGACATTACATTTAAGTGAGGGGTGATTTTAAACACTACTTAAATCTAAAATTTAACATGCTCGCAGGCCACTCGTGGAGACGGCTCCTATCGATTCTGAAATAAGACAAAAAAGTTGGATAATATCCATACAATGACGTTATTTTATTATTATTTAACTATGACTATTTTGTTGTATTTACGACTTGAAAAAATGACCTAGAGTTTCTTGGTCTGAGAAATGTTGGTCTTGTCCGAAGCGCTAGTAGATTCACTCCATATTAACGACGGGGACCCCTGATGGGGCCAATTTACTAAATAAGTTACTTGAATTTGAATAAAGGGATAAGTTCGCCTTTGTACATTATTTTAATTTCTTTTCTGTGTACATATCAATTTGTCAACCTGTTTTTGTGCAATAAAGAGTTTACATACACACATACATAAAACCTCGTCCTTTGTTTGACTATGAAAACTTAACAAAATATAGTATAAATAAAACTGATACCTACCATTAATGTTATTTATAGTCTGAAATCAAATAGTTATTCATTGCTGGGCCCGGCCATCTTCTCATTGTGGATGCGCGCTGTCACTGGTTTCCTCTGTAAAAAAGAATGAATAATATAGTTCCTAAATTTATTTACGTAACTTACAATTTATCATATAGAAATTTGTCGTATTATATAAGTTAAAAATGTTATATTCTAATTTATTGCGAATAAACACGTGTAATTTCTATTTACAAAAAAAATGATAACAATTCGTATAATCCTTATAAAACGCAATTTAAAAAGCCCGTCAAGTGCAAGTCAGACTCGCGTACCGAGGATTCCGTAACATCAACCAAAGATTAGTACGGAGGATCGGCTGATGAACGGGCGGACAGACGGCGGCGGCCGGTTAGTTCCGTTTTGGTACGGAATAGGCTAGTTGATTGACTGGTCAATTCAGCAACTTTTATTGAAACGTCACAATTTTCAGTGTTCCTCTATAAAGCTTTTGTTAAATTAAAAATCGTTTAAATTCCAAAAATAGGCGATAGCTAGGTTTTTCCGTGTTATTTTCGAAAGCATGATTTGGTGGTAGTGTAAAAATAATTTATTTTGTCATTAGTCAACTATTACTACTATTATCCTAACAATGTGCGAAAACTTGAAATGGGTTTCATACAAAATATTATAATAACAAATTTATATTTTCTATCAGTCCACTAATGAAAATCTAGAATAATAAAACAAGCACACATTTTTTTGACGCCGCCTGACTCCTAGAACATGTAAGGAAACAGGTAATGTATGTGTTCAATAAATACCTTGCTGCTGGACCCAATCATCTTCCCTTTGTGACTGCGCTGCGATGGTGATCCTTAAAAAAAAATTCAACACACATATCATTTCTTAAATTTGGACGACCTTCGAAACTTATCGAGTGCTAAACCTTGCATTCTCGGTAAGGGAGGTGTTAACCTTTCTAAATAAGAACCTCTTAAAATATTATTTATAGAATGAATGAAATTGTGAATTTGAATACGACAGCCGATTTTTATGAAAAACTCTAAAGCGTCAATTCGGTGGTGTTCACAGCCGAACCAATCAGTAACCGATTCAGTTAGAAATTTTGAACGGATATTTTTGACAATGTCCCTACTATGTGCAAATTGATTAAGGTGTTGATTAATAATTTCAATTAACTTTTTGAACAGTAAAACTAATTTGATAGAGGGATATTTCAAATTTTTGCCCTTCAGATAATGGCGCTCACGAGCAGATATAAAATTATGGATGTCACCATGATCTGAAGTCAAAAAGGTTTTCCTACAACTTGCACATCCGAATTTTTGTGCAAGTCTCCTAGACACATAACCGGCAGGATAAGCAGAAATTTGAGAACTAATACGTTCTCGTCGGGCCTGATGGAATAGAGAAGGTATTCTCTCAGGCCCGGGTTGCGACACGGCAAATGAAGTTGAAGGATGCTCTGCTACGCCTTGGGAAGTTGCAGAATCTGTAACAGACGAAGGAAGGGCAGAGTCAGATTCTACAAAAAACTTGATCGGGTCCACCAAAGATCGGCCCGCATCATCTTCGCAATTAAAACTAGAAGAATGGGGAGCTAGAATATCATTTAGAAGTAACGACTTAAAAGCACACTTGAAAGAAAAGACATCCGGACGGTTGTTCCTATAATTAAGTGCCCTAATACGACCAAACATATTTTCTATTGGATCCTGATTAAGATGCCTGGTGTAAAAAAATTTAACACCAGCTTCTTTTAAATCTGACCAGATTTGGATGAAACTTTCCAGAGTGGTGATCCAATTTTTTACGCTTGGAACCTGAATTCGTTTATAATTTGCCGGAAGCGCCTGTCCTATAGATGAATCAGTGAAATGTAAATCCCTAAGGATACTTATGGCCTCTGTCCAAAACGCGACATGTGCGGATTGACCGCGAACTTCCTTCACGGGTCCCCGCATCTTGCCCGGTGCGCGACCGCCGCGTGAGCCGTTGACGCTGTCGAACAGACGGTCGAAGAACAGCACAGCCTCGGCCGTGTCCGCCATGCTCGTGCTTACCGCGGTCCCACTCATGTGGGTTCCTGCAAAAAATAGATTATACATAACTATATAATTACGACTATCTTCAGATCAGCTCAGATCAGATTGTTAATCACGTTTCTTGTATTATTATATTTTTACCATTTGTTGTTATAGCGGCAATAGAAATACACACTCTGTGAAAATCGCAACTGTCTACCTATTACGGTTCATGAGATACAGCCTGCTGAGAGAGAGACAGACGGACGGACAGACGGACGGCCCTTTGGGTACGGATCCCTAAAAATTTATAATAAAAATAATAATAATAATCCAGCCTATATACGGTCCCACTGCTGGGCACAGGCCTCCACTCACAATGAGAGGGTTTGGGCTATAGTTCCCACGCGGGCGCAGTGCGGATTGGGAACTTCGCACACACCGTCAAATTGCTTTGCAGGTGTGTGCAGGTTTCCTCACGATGTTTTCCTTCACCGAAAAGCTCATGGTAAATTTATATTGCTAAAAATTTATATTGAGTGATAATTCCCGAAAGATTACCAATAAACGAGTTCTACACAGACGAAGTCGCGGGCAAAAGGTAGTAGAGAAATAAATGTGTTGTGCTCGTTATTAATAAATATATTATATTGACCAACGATTCGAGTAAAATTGTAACAAAAAACAGAGGTTTTGAGGAGAGCGAAAAAACGTATTTTGCAATTTACAACAATCGGAATAGGTACCTAAATAGTTATGTATGTACTTACGGGTATTACTTCTACCACCCTGGTTCATAACCAAATTCACTAGTGCTTTTCCACGTTTTATATTAATAGTACCTGGGAGACCGCGCGTCGTCGCTCGGGTCGAAACCAAATTTTCATTGATTTTCTATACAAAAAGATAAAAGAAAACAAAACCGATCCATAGCTGGGGTTCGAACCCGCAGTCTTGGCGTAGAGGCAAACGCTCTAACCATCAGTCTATTCAGACGGCGGGAGCCGCTAGCCGCCCCGAAATTACGAACCATATTGCGCGGGAAGTCTTTTTGCGTGAAAATACAATGATTATCTCCCAATGTAAGTAGTAGATTGCTGTTGAAATTGTGAATTTTTATCATTTCTCAATATAAAAGAAGTAAAAATACAGTTTAGTACATCTTTTTTCACTTAACTCTCCCTTTAAAAGTCTAATAAACACTTACATTTAGTTACGATTCGAACCTAACACCGATAGCTTTGAAGGCAAGGCAATACCAACTAGGTTAACCGCGTCGTTGAAATATAATATGGTAATAGCTTATAATATGAAGAAGTCAAGTGGTTACTACTTACTTAGTCTTACGAAGAATTTCATAGTAGCACATACGCGTTCGCTCAACGCTTGGGTGCAGTTTCGAACTTTCATCTTTTTTATCTGTAACAAGTATTTGAAAAAGGTCATATAATTACCATAAAGGTTTGTCAAACAGCGCGCTGGTCAAACAGGGCAAACATAAAATGATAGACGTACAAATAAATCATTATCTCACTACCACATCTCCAGATTCATGTATATTCTTTCAAAAATAATTTTATTCGTATGCCAAAAGCACCTTCACCTCCTACAGATTTTTGGACGTATATTCCGAATATAAATCTCTCCTTTTATAGGCAGTCGTGGAGAAATAGCAAATCTTGAGCATACAGCGATGGTACATACCTTCTCAGGGATAACATGCTCATCGGTTATGTGTTTAAGAGTTCGGACTTCTCCGATCGCACAATCCTCTTTGTATACCTCAATTATATCGGACCACCGTGCTAATTTGCCTTTGAACACCATGTCCTTAGTAAGGAAATTGTTCCTGATTCCCTTAATTAGGTGAGGTGGATCATAAATTATATTCAATTTATGACCGTTTATGATGAGCCGATCATCTGTAAGAAGAATAATATATGTTATCAAAATTAGAGACATTTTTAAAAATGTATACCTATTTGTGTGTACATACGTCAATAAGAGACAGGTGCAGTTA
Organism: Tortrix viridana; assembly: GCA_963241965.1. Classification (NCBI taxonomy): domain Eukaryota; kingdom Metazoa; phylum Arthropoda; class Insecta; order Lepidoptera; family Tortricidae; genus Tortrix; species Tortrix viridana. Next base: position 1,004,893 of record OY725197.1, read on the forward strand.
GTGCCATGAAGATACGCTCTTTTGCTGGTGCACTGCACTTTATTTGTATTTGTTGTAATGGCGACGGAACCCTACATTGAGCATAGCCAGACATGCTTTTTCCCGATTTTTACACATAAGAACACCATCTAGAAAACTTTAGCTTGATATAGTTTTTTTTAAAGAATCGTTTGTATTTCGGGCTACAAAGAATAGACTGAAGAGTAAAGGCCAAGGGCTGGGCGATTTAATACATACCTAGATGTTCATCATTGAGTATCTGTTCCCTCCTGGCATCACTTTGGAAGCTTTTAACAGCTCTTTGAAATGTGGAGCCTTGGTCACACACTAAAGCCATTGGTATAAGGCCAGTCTCTGCAACAGCACTCACAATGTCACGCAGAATATTCTTCATTGTAGAATATGGTGTAGTTCCTTCGCAAAAGTAATAAGCAATGGTTTGCCTCCAAGAGCTACAGATACCTCTAACCATAAATACAAGGACATGGTCAGCAAATTTGCACTCTGGCTCTTCACCAAAATCAACGAACCCATCAATTCGGTCCTCAGATTCGATAAACTTCAAGGAAGAAGTTATCGACATTTCGTCAAACACAATGGAGCAAAACTTATTTTGCCGTTTCCAATGCTTGACGGACTCTTTAAGTTGAGTGAATATTTTAGGATTCACACCTGGGTTTATTTGCACATTTTGAATAAATTTATTCAAAATCCGTCTAGATGGCAAAATAAACATCTTTCTCAAAAATTTGTACCCCTTTGGGCTTTGTCTCGACAGAGAAAGAGCAAGGAGCTTCTCCTCAATATTAAAACGCCTTCTCTTGATGTGTCGATTGTATTGCGTCATTTGCATATTGAGAAAGGTCTTTGCTTGAGGAGACATTTGCTCAAACATCTTCCTAAAAGAGCTGTTTTCATTCAATTTATTAGCTCTTGACAGTCTATCCTCATAGGAGTACTGAAGACGACGTTTGCATTTTAATATTTCTTGGCACTTATTGTACATTTTTTTACATTTCGGCGTCAGAGTTTTAATACTATTTGTGAGCCTGATTCTTTTTGAAGAAGATTTAACTCCTGAAATTAAATAAATAATAAGTAGGATTTGACCTTTTCGGTAACTTGTACATTTTCTATCCCTAATAAATTTCGTGTGTATTTTGGATATACTCCAAACTATGGATTTTGGTATAAGTACGTACAGGTCCAATATCCAAAAGCCCCACATTTCTTATTTTCTAAGGCCCGCACTCAGAGACGTCAATTAAATTAAATGCTTGTCAAAGTGACGCGACGTGTTGTCTTATTCTATACACGTATAATATAATAATGTGTAGATATATAATATGTATATTTATATGTATATATCTTTTCTCTCTCGTAACAATTTTGACATGTTTTCCTGCAGAACTACGCAGATATTTTACAGTGTTATATAGTAGTAATCATTGTCATAATATGGGTTATATTAAAAAAACGACAAACTGTTGAATTTCTTGCAGCGCTTGTTCTAAGCAGTGGCCTCCACTTGGGAAGCACTGTTAGATTTTGACGTGTAAAAGTGCCCGTGCGGCCTACTTACTAAATAAATATATTTTATCTTTTATCTATTGCTATGGCAAAGAAAGTGATAGCAGGAACTTTAATGAAATTTAAAAAATTATTGACATCTCTGAGTGCGGCCGTAAGTGACAAAATGTGTGGGATAGAGTATTGTTAATATGTACTTTGAACATATACATACCCGCTAGCTTGAGCCGACGGCCAATTTATATTACTAACTGTGCGTAGCCTATAACCACTTCTTTCCAACGATATGAGTAATTTATATTTCCAGTTGGCTCTATAACGAGCTGAGGCCGACCGAATTTTATTGTACAATTCCTGGTTATTTTTACATTTAAATATTTCCCACACATTTCTTTACTTAGGAAATAAGAAACGTCTGGGGGCCTTGGGGTCTTACTCTATATTTTTAGTTGGAACCAATACCTTCTTGTGAATCAGCCACGTCTGCTGATACTCTGGATACTGAAGGCATCGCTTCAGTGGGCACAGTGATGGACTCTGGAAAAAAATAGTTAAAAAAGTCGGTTAATGTAAACAACTCTTGTCATATTTCATATTCAGGGGCCTTAGCATGCATAGTCACAGATAAAATGACAGTACGAATAAAACGTTGCTAGAGTAATTGAATACTATTTTTCTTCAAACTTATTATGATGTTCGGAGATATTTTCCGTACTAGTTGACAGAGTCCACACACGCAGCTATAACTCTGTCAACTAGTACGGAAAATATACCTAAACTGTACGAAAATATATCGTAAGATGCCTGGCTATAATATATATTAATATACCAAAATATAAATTATAGCTCCGTGTGTGACGCGCTTAAAGTGAGCAAATAACCATAGATAACTAATGTCACTGTCAGTGTTATTGTTCCTCGAGAAACGGAGCAAGTAAACATAGAATTGAACATGATTTTACACTTGTAGTTTGTAAATTATGTATAAAAACGCTGTAATTATCAAATTATCAAGACCAAACTAAAGAGCCCCATCTCGGTGGGTCTACGTTAAGTACAGCTGAGGATCCTGTTGCCAATTTCCGGTTCTATCATCAGATCTGTTCATTGACACAATAATATTACATTGTCATTGGGTTTACATAAGTATTCCAAACTTCAGTTCAATTAAACACGGGGAAGTAGATAAAAAATGATCTGCAAATTTTGAAATGGACAAGTTACTTATTATTATTTACATTGGAACATTGCAAGATAAATGAACACTTGTAAAAAAAGGAAAGTGGTAATTTTTACTGCCACATGCTTACAAATATCTTTATTTTGCAAAAAATGTGGTACAAAAGATTTATTTGGCAATTAGAAAAATTAGCCTTTTAGAACAGATTACAACAGCGAAATTGAATCTATATCGATATTATTGTTGACTCAGCAACAACACTAGCGTTGACAGATCCTTGTGAGAACACGAAGGAAAACGAATGAATACCTATTAGGACATCTCTCTCTAACTCGTTATGAATGCCATAAATAGAAAAAGGTCAAATATATGTCTTTTGCTGTTTCTTATAGTCCGGTTTCTATGCAGGGTACTTATTCTTATTTTGTATTAAGGCTTATAATGGCCATGGGTTTACTCTCTATGTTGCTTGATCTTCTCCGAACAGCTTAATAGATTTGAACGATTTATTTCATTACTCTAGCCATACCGGATAAAATTCTCTGACCCGCTTTGTAATAAAAGGTAACGAAAGTCAGAACGGGATACTTCTATCTAAACCTTAAGCGTTAAGTCTTATGTTAGAATATGGAATAGATGTATTAATTTCCCTAACACCTGTCAAATTTTATTGGCTTATGCATGCTAAGGCCCCAGTAGTCTAGAAACCAACTTTCGTAGATATATCTAACTTAAAAAATGATCAAACTGTCACACAAACTATAACCCTCCATTTCATCTCCTTTGGGCTTTTATTTTATCCAAAATCGCGGTACGGATCAGGAATCTAAACACCTCTTTTGTTTTTTACGCTAATACTACCTTTCCACCCGCGACTTTGTCTGCGGAGAGTCAGTACTTTCAAAAGTACAGATAAAAGGCTTCGTCATACAGCCAGCGCGTCACGCCTGCAGCGGCGTGCGGCACTTAAACCCAACTGGTGAGGTGACTCTTATGACGATATAAATACTACTTAGTGCACTTCCACCAAATTTTACGTTAATACTTTCAGTAGTTTAGGCAATAGATGCGTTATCTGTCATTCAGTAATGTGTAAAGTATATACGAAATATGATTACCCCCGAGTCGGGCTTCACTGTTGGGTAAAAAGGCACCACCACAAGAACCGCCTGGAACGACGTTTTCCACACTGTCAGAAGCAGGGAGAGCTGCTGAAATAAAAACAACATATCAGTGACACAATACATCAGAGTATTTTTTGCAGCTAGGTAACTACAAGCGTAATACTGATTTTTCAGTGATAGCCCCAAAAATAGTTTTAAAACAGTTTAATCGTACTTCAAATTTATTAGGCAACTATCTAATTAAACAAACTAAGCAAGCATCAACTACAAATACTCTTATCATAAAAAGGGAGAACTCAATGCCGTAATGCATAATATGCTTTTTTTTTTCATATATATGTATATACATATATAAATATCGGCCTACGAGTTGCCGATAAAAAAGAAACTATAGATGCCTCATGTAAATACCTACCCGAAACACCACAATGCATCTATGTTCAGCAATTTTAATTTTTTTCAAATTACTGGGAATTTTGTGAAATTTCAGTGAAAACCAGATTTTCGACTAAATTCTGCGATTGTACCAAAACCGTTTGGTATTACAACCGTGATTTATTAATAATGTTTTTTTTTATTTCAGTGTGTACCGTACTTGAAATAAAAACCGGGCAAGAGCATGTCGGGCCATGCTCAGTGTAGGGGCTATTATTACAAATACAAAAACAATACAGGGTGGCACATTTAGATCGGTCAGTATGGGCAAGTCTGCAACTACTTATAAGACATACAAAATTACAAAGATCTGTTCTTAGGAACTATGTCATCGATTTTAGTGACAAGAAAAACTGCATACATAGATTTAAAAAAAACTTGTACTCAGTTCGGGAATCAAACCCGGGGGGTTATTGCCTAACGAAATTTTGACAATTGGTATCCGAATCAACTGTCATAGCCCATACAAAATCATGACACTTGATTCTGATTCCGAGCATCAAACGCGTTAGGCAATAAGGGGGCCGGTCTCTGTGGCATCGTAGCTCCTGAATGGATGGATCGTATTTGATTTAGTTTTTTTTTGTGACTTAGTAGTGTTCTTAGCTTGGTTTGATGAAAATCCGTTAAGCCATAAGTTATGAGCTCGGGAAATTTTTAACTCGGTTAGGTTATCGTCCATTACGACGAGGTGTTTTGAACAAAAGCTTAGAATAGTAAAACAAAGACAACTAACCGCGCGCACTTGGTCTCGAAACTCGAAAAACAGAAGATTACCAATCGCTATTAAGAAACTGGTAGTACTGTACTCTACTATAAAATAAATTATCTAGCAATTAACTACACTATCTAATGAACATTTGTTTTTGAACCTTCAGTACTTAGCGTTATAACTTCTCTAGATGCATCACTGTAAGTATGATCTAGCCACACTTGACAACGCTTTTTGTAAAGAGTTTCCTCAGCTGTAAAATGTTAAAACGCAAATGTTATTAATTGAAAACATGTCATTTTTTTCACCCTTATATTTTACGTGGCCTTTCTTTTTGTTTTCCAAAAATATATTGATTTCTTATAAAAAAATGCATTTGAAGTAAAAGTAATTCTAAAAGAGCGTATGTGACATGATATGCCTGAATCGAGTGTCAACCTTTGCCTGTTTTGAACCGGCGATAAAAAAAAACTATTTGACAGAACCAATAAGAGTGCTATTGCCAATTGTGGATATTTTAACTTGAAGTCCGTTTTGTGCTTAATTAATCACCATAAACCTAGAGAATTGAACAACAATTTATGGGTTGAATAACAACAAGGGGCTTTACTTATTAATTGTATGATATTTACTTTATTTTAATTATTTTATCCAGCGTAAATGAGTCACCTTAAAATATGTATTTCATTAAAAATATATCGATACGTTAAATCAAAATTTTATGTGCAAATCGGACTTCAATGTAGTAATGTCTGTTTTGACAACCGGAAATTGGACTATTCCTATAAACTTTTTGTTTTTTCTCCCGTGCAGGCTGATTTGCAAGGAGCATACAGGCATATCATTGACGTCATTCTTCCGGTCTGCACATATTTCCCTAATATTTACTGAACTATTGTAGATAAAACTAAAAATATTTTCGGAATCCTGGCTGTTAATAACCCAAATGGTTTTGTTAATTACCCAAATGTCGTCAATTATAAACGGCAATTATATTTTTATTACATAATAAATAAGTTAAACAATGACAGGTCACCTTAGATTTGCCTATTCAGTGCGTGCATGTAGTATTTCGTAAACCTACTGAATCGACGATGAGCCCGAGTACTTCACCATCAGTTCCACATTATCACACGCATTGTAACAGAAACTTAAAAATCGAAAATGTAAAATTCTCACCGCAATCCGTGTAATAGGTACTTATTATTAAGGAGTTCCAGGTACAGTCGCCATCATATATATTGCAGTAAACAAGGTGCTCACAAATATCTGAACACGACTCTATTGTCAAGGCGTTAGAGTGCATGTTCAGATATTTTTGACCACTCTGATATGTATAGATATATTTGATGGTGAACTGTACCATCGCTGATCTTCATCATCAGTTCCACTTTACCAAATGGTATCAGCCTATGATTTTTGAAGTTTCGATGATTCCTCATGGAATCCAATAACAAACCACTCTAAATTTTTTCTAAGACCAAAATTAAAGTTCTAGCTTTTGAACGCAACTCGCTTTAGAAGTAATTTATCGTTTCTCCTTTAAGAATTATAAAAAATTCTGATAAGAACTATTTCTGTGCCAAATTTCATCAAAATTCGTTCCGCTATTTAGGCGTGATTTAAATACAAACCTCTAAACATCCATACACACTTTTACATTTATAATATTACTGAATATATCCAATAATCCAATATCCAAAAAATAAATAAAAAACATTAAAATCGGTTTACGATTGGCGAAAATATCAATGGCGTAACATACCTACATACACAAACAAACCTAACCTATTTATTCCATTCTTGGGACAAGCTTTTGTCTATTTATCAAGACAAATCCAACGAGCCCAAACACAACGGGTTTATCATATGTAGTTTAGGAGTTTCTATGACCACCTTTCGTCTCCATCATCAGACCAGCTCAATTACACCATAATATTGCATTGTCTTTTATAGGCAAATTTTTGATAAGTTTGGTTATAATATAAATTAATTTTCATAGGGATCTCCAATTTAATAAAAAAATACAGCCCATGTTACTCGCTGACAATGTAGCTCTCTATATGTCAAATATTTTTTAAAATCAGTTAAGTAGTTTCTGAGTTCATCCATTACAAACAAACAAACAAACATACAAAAAATAAAAACTTTCCTCTTTCTAATATTATGACGATTATACTAGCACTAATGATAAAATTCATTCATATTATTATTAAATAGGATGTAATATAAATTAAAATTGTAATATAAATTGAAACCTTAAAGTGATGAATTAAATTGAATTAACTAACCTTGACTAGTTTCTTTTTCTTCGTAACCATGTTCTCTGAATATATTATTCATAACTGGAAAATAAAAGAATAGGTTATAAAAATGTTGAAGTTTTCAAGTGATAAAACATAGGGACTTTTTAGATTTAATTAAAAGGTTTGTTATGATAACGGACACTATAAAGCAGAAAATTTAAAATGGGCCTAGATTCAGCTTATTTTATTATTATTGCAATGTGTAGAATATGCAAAAAGAAGCATCTTTACCTATCTTTAAAAATATTATATCTCTCAAAAAACCCATACAAAATAGTCTGAATGAAAACGTAAATATTTCCGTAACTATAGACAGTACACAAAAATATTATATGACAAAATCTGCTTGTTTTATAGGAATGTCGAAATAAACACACACTAAAAATCTAAGAAAAGAAAAAAGAAAAGAAAAGGTTTATTTGGTGCTAATAAAAATAAAAATAACACAATGGAAAATAACAAAACAAACTTAATTTTAACATATTTAACAACTTGTTAATATTTAAAAATGGAGTTATATTATGTGATCAACGGGGCACATCAAAGCAAAATCGATTTTCATTTTCATTTTTTAATTTAATAAACAACCACCAAAGACAGCATCGGCATAGTTTAGTTTAGATAATTTAAATGACTCACACAGTTTGACACGCAGATCATTACTAATGTAGTCACGGATACAAATCGCCAATGAAATTTTTTAAGTCCTCACAGTAATTTAAAATTTAAGAAAAAAGCTTTTTTAAGTAAAATGCGCTTATTTTTACGTATTCTATACGATACAATAATAAAAAAATAGTGTCAATATGACATCGCACGATGAAAATTCCAACCCACTCTGCATTAGTAACAAAAATATTAATTTAGCGGCGAGGCGCAACTTGTTGAAATTACTCTGATGAACCTTCCCCGAGGGACTAGCCTCAATCCGTTACAATAAAAACTTGATGAAACAAAAAGGCTTACACAGTGAAACGGAAACGGCCGGTTGTCCAGATGAAATCTCCTCTGCTGTGAATAGCGTTGGACACGCCATGTATTTTCTCCTGGGCTTGCCTCCTCCAAGGAACAGATACTGCCTCTCAAAGTGTGATGAACACACTTTGAGACTCAGTAAGCGGCCTGCAGCTGCGCCTCGTAGACTCCCAGCATGCGGCGTCAGGAGCTGGCACCATATCCCACGTAGATCTCGGTTCCTGGGAAAACGAAAAAAAGTATTATTTGCTAAGTTCGACGTGCAATGCGTAACCACGCATCTCGTGATTGGCATTTTTGTTTAATAATGTTATTTATATTATTATTATGTTTATAAAATGCAAGATAAATTTTTTCGTGTTAGCTGTCAAATGACATTCAACGAAAAGGGTTGGTTTTGTATTTGAAATCTAACGGTAACAGAAAAAAAAACCGGCATATTGTATGTAATTCAGATATATTTTTTTTGTTGTTATTATACATAATAAATAAAACTAAATTATATTACAATATAAGCAAATTGTTTTATTTTACTAACTTTATTCATTCATTCTATCACTCAATTATACCCATACCCTTATAATCTGTGCTATACCTACCCTTATAGTCTTTGATTTGCTCTTACGGCAACGCTGCGGCGTGGTTCATTCGAACGACACTAACGTAGGCGAATGACTAAGGCAGATTCTCACCCGTGCTTCGCACATCAAAACAAATGGTATTGACCACAGATAATGTTCACCAGGGCTGCCATATGTACGATTTAAATCGTACATATACGATTTTTTTCTTGTACAAGTATACATCAAATTAGTTTTAGAATATTGTTTAATAAAACCGGGTGTCTCTTTAGTTATCAACTGATAGTTATATTGAAATGGTATTACGTGAAGTAATTTTATGTTTTTAAAAAACATTGAAACAATAAATTACTTCTGTTAAATAATACATAAAAAAGGGACTTTAAATTTTAAAGCTGTTTTGTTAAAATGTGAGGGGATTTTAAGAAAAACACTGGATAAATTATTTAATCATTTTTATTGTACGTAAATCCTTCTACAAACAATTTCGATGCCGCCCCGCTATTGCATTTGAACACTTCACAAACAACATCTTCTTCCATGTCACTCATCTTCACAATAATAAAAATATAATAATAACGCAACAAATAGCAATGAACACTTGCCTACGAGTATCTAGTATCCTAGCAACAACTTAAAAATCATAAGTACCCATTGCATTACGTCGCGTTCACAATACTGATAATTGTGTATGCGAAATATTTTATATTGAAATGATAATTACATGAAGTAAATTTGATGTTTTTTAAAAAACATTGAAACAATAACTTACGAAACATAATTCGGTTAAATAATACATATATGTAATGACTCATCCGCCAATTGCAAATCCGTGATATGAAATTACTTTTTTTTTTTTTTTTTTTCCTTCTGGACATGAAATTACTTGTAAGTATTGACATTTCGACGAACTGAATTGTCAATGAAATGAAAATACGTGAAACGTTAACTTTGAAATGAAATTCGATAAAATGAGTGTCGGCGATTCGAGGGTAAACCAATAAAACCATAATTGAATAGTTGTTTTAATTTTCCATATATCCAAGAAATACGGCTTTTTTGGAGCTGGTATACGATCTTAGCTTTTTTTCCATCTGTCACCGCTGAAGTTCACATTCCATCCAAATCTTCACAATATTTTTTTGATAGTGTATGTTGGTAGCGTTGATATTTTGAGAATAAATCACAACATAAGTACTTGCATAGAAACCAGACTATAAGAAACATCAAAAGACGTAATGTGCGACCTTTTTTCTATTAATGGCATTCATAACCAGTTTGAATGAGATGTCCTTATAGGTATTCCTTCGTTATCCTTCATGTTGTCACAAGGTTTTAAGACATTAAATACCCCGCACCCACACGTCACACGAACCTCCAATACTACAAAATCAAAAAGTTGGTAGGTATTGCGAATGGTACCTCAATTGTATAATAATAATAAATAATTTTATTTCAGAATGACCTCCCATTCATTCAATTCATGTTAGGGTGACTTTTTGATTTTGTAGTACAGTTCGTGTGACGTCATAAATAGAAAAAGGTCAAACATACGTATTTTGTTGTTTCTTATAGACCGGTTTCTATGCAAGTACTTATTGTGAAATACATTTATTCCAAAATGTAATAATAAAGAATAATTAAATCCTGTAAAAAATTACTAAGTTGTTATTTTTTACAGAATTAAATTTGTATTTATTAGTACATTTTGTAATAAATTTATTCTTATTTTTATATTGGCTAGAAGTTGGTATAAAATGGTATTGTAAAGTAAACTTGGCCTGTTTAATTATTTGTCATGTAATATTACATAAATTAATTAATTAATTTAAATAAATTTTAATTTAATTTACAAAGATTAATACTAATGTCAAAGGGGCCAACAAACAAAATGTCACCCAAAGAATATGATCTTACGTTCTCAAACGTACTGTATATTAAAATCACCAATTTTCACCGTACTCGCTCAGTGGAAAACATAGTACCTACGTACGTGTGCAGGGCCGTATCGAACGCGGCAATTATGCAAACTGTCTGCCTTCGCTTATTTGTCGAGTGTTTTCTCGAGGGGCTAGTGATGAGCACGTCGATGACAGCGTAATTAGTCGATATCGATTTTTTAAAGATGCGTTTTAAATTACTGTAAAGTTAAAAGTAACGTGCTTAGTATAAAATTTAATGTTGTGGAATTTTCAATTTTATTATTACAAGATGTTTATTATTATTTTTACCCTTTCATCCTTAACAGCGCAGCTTTTTCTAAGTCTGTCAAATAACGTACAGACGCTCACACAAGTAAAATTTAAAATAACATTAAGATAGACACCTGTGTGTGTGTGGTGTGTGTGTATGTTTTACTTACACACGCACGCACACAGCATCAATCAGTGCAACTAAATCGAGCCGTGCAATCGTCGCGTTATCTAAATTTCCGTCCCCCCTAAAATTAGTAACCGCTGCTATTCGTACCACAGGAACTATGTTTTTCCTTGGGATGGAATGTAGCCTATCGTTGCTTATCTAATAACACCGCTCAAGTCGAAAATTAGCGGTTTTTACATTTATAATAATGATAATAATTAAGCTTTATTAACAAAACTTAATAATATTGTTTACATATTGCTTATGTTTACACCGAACTAATATTATTACATATTTAAATGCTATTGGATAGAGCTAATAATTGCGCGTCGATCTACCAATCACTTTCTAAACAATTCAGCCAATAAGAGACCAGTATTCAAAAAGAAGTGACAGCGCGCAAGTCGGTTGGCCTCTGTGGTTGGCCTTCCAACACCGTAAAAGTCGTATTTCGGCCATACTAAATTTACTACAGATCAGAGCCCCAAAAGTTGTTTTTTCGCTCTCCTGTAAAGTTGGTAAAAATGACTTGGGCAGGTGTTGTTAGATAAATGACGCTATGTCACTCTACTTCGAACTCATTTGCCAATTTCTTGATGTCGATAAACATAACGATGGACGGGGCATCTCTATCGTTCGATGAGGCCGCATTGGAATGGTCTGCTCCGATGTTCTAAGACTCGTTATCTCAAGTCAAGTCATTGTAGTCGAGATCACTTGTTTTCTGTTAACAAGATAACCTTTGAGAACCCTTGCGTTAATTTTAATAGACATCACGAATACATTCAAGTCAAACTACGTTATTAAAACTACATACATATCATAATTTGAAAACTTTTTTTAGTAGCCAATGAAATTGTAGGTAAGTTTTATATGTACTTATGTAAAAGTTTGTAAAGATGTTTGTGTTTTAATGACGCTTAAATGGCTGAACAGATTTTGGTGAAATCTGGCACTTATCATAGTTCGTATTCTGGATTGACACACTGGATATTTTATTGGAAGGAAAAGCGATAATTAAACGACTTCTATGTGAGCGGAGTTGCGGCCAAAAACTAGTTTGTAATAAAAATAATAAAATAACAATTATTATATCTAATTAGCATTTCTAACATTAAATTAACTATTAGACACTGTTTGTTAATAATAAACTAAATAAAATAACAGTAGTCATCTAGTTATCAAGACCCAACAAACGAGTCCCAACTCGGTGGGTTTACGTGCAGTACAGCTGAGCAGAGATCCTGTTGTCAGTGTTGTCACTCTCCGATTCCATCGTCAGATGAGCTCTCAGACACCCTAATATTGCACTGTCATCGGGTTTACATAAGTACATTATAAAAAAAGTAGATATTCCAAATTTAAGTCCATGCCAAAAACGAATAGTGGTTCAAAATTGACTTGCAAGACTTGACTGAAACATTATCAACATGTGAAGATAAAAAAACTCGTAAAAAGCAACTGACACAATCAAATTTGGTTTATTTGCAAAATGTCAGCACAGTAACAGAGCCACAAGCCTGCAGGTTTACTCAAACAGCGCGGGTTTATTTGCACGTCGATGCCGGACTCTGCTACATCTGTGTTATCTGTGCCCGTATTCGAAAATTTGAAATTTATTGCGTCGCTTTGACAAATAGCAGTGTGCCTCGTGCCTCTGACCCTGGGGCATTGAGTACATACGCCAGGAGATGCTTTACGCGCAAATTTCTAATCACAAAAGTCTATCGTTTTTTGGAGGAAACGAGGTAACACACATAATAAACCGCTAACACAGAAATTAAGAAATTGCTCTTATTCCTACGCACTTACACCACTAAACAACATAAACACTAACTTGAAATCACGCACGCAAACAAACGTAGATACACGAATTACAATTACAAATGCAAAAAATAGCAACCGAAGACATGTTTAACCTTTTCTTACTTATGACTTTAATAATGAGTTAAAAAGAAATGTGCAAAAAGGCTTTCTTTCCTTTTTTTGAAGGATTTGGTCCACAGATTATATACGAGTTACCGAGCAATTTTACGCAAGCCGTTTATAAATCGATCAGGGAATCGATATATTGGTGTGCACGAAATAATACACAAAAACACTTGAAACTAATCAAAATTCATGGTGAAAAATAATAAAATGTATAATGTTACGCCATCTTTCTTCGCATTTGATGCGTTTTCATTTTTGCTGAACGCTACATAGCACAACAAGGTATTTTCTTGAGGCTTCTTACTCTCCGAAGACGATTTTGATGATGCGAAATAATCGACTAAATGGGTAGATTTTATAAACGTGCAAGATCATAATTTTGATCTTGTACCTAGGCAGAGGGAGGGGAAAGTCTGGGTAAGTCTCGTCCTGGTACAAATTGTCTAAGCCCTAGGGCCACACTACTTTATGGTGAAAATAGATAAGCATTGTAGGATTTGCAGGTCATACATACTTGGTTCTATCGGAAAAATGAAATCTTGACACACATTACAACTGAGTCACAATGACATTATAATATAAATCAAATCTCAAACAATTGTTTTATAATGTCCAGCCCAAGCTTCGCTCCGGGTACTATTATATTAAATCTTCCGTTAAAAATCATGTAACTGATGGTGAAAACCGCATTAAAATCCGTTGCGTACCTAGTTTGAAAGATATAAGCGTACATACGGAGGGACAGGCGGCGGGAATTTGCCGATGGTACATACCATACCAAGAAGCTTATCTAGAACTATAAGTCTGACTGACTGTCTTTTTGTCTGTCTGTATGTCACAGCTGTTTTTCTAAGCAATTATAAAAGCTATCAACTTTTGCAATATTTCCAACGCAGTATAACTTAATCAGTACCTCTACCATGAGTTGCTATCGAAAACTCGTGTTACGTTCTACAGTCGATAGCGAGTAAACGTCCTTCGAATAGTTTTTGATTAAACTCGTACCATGAGTCACATAAACGTTTACTATTCTCGCTAACGTTAACTCGATAGTTCGTGTAGTTATCGTTACGTGTGCCTAATTTCACACCAAACGAAGTTGTCTCTTTCTAACTACAATAAAAAGACAGAGTAAGGATGATATTGGGCTAAAAGATAAGTATCCATGTCATCCATTTAAAAATATAGAAATAACCCTGCTAATTTAAAAAAGTGCCCTAGAGCAGTGTCACTATGTAAGTGTAAGTGATTCTTGAATTTGTTTTGATTTTTTTGTCAATGTGACAGTTCATTCATACGTCTGTGTATAGTCAAATTAGACAAAAACTTATTTATTTATGTGCCGAAAGTTATAATATACTTACATATAAGTCATTAATTTCATATCTCATGGCATTCTTTTAAAAAAATGCTTTACAGGAAGAAGTTACTGAAGTGGCACTAGAAACAAATGACAGCCTATCAATTTTCCTGCTAAATGAATAACTTGCTCAACAAACTTGTTCCAGTAAGTTTCCCTATCATTGTTACTATTGAAATAAAATAAACAATTTATTATATATATTTAAGATAAAAATTCATTTAATTCATGTCCTAGGAAAGATTATTTCAATGTGTTTTTTTTCACTGCAGGCGTTGGAGACTGGAATCTACTTGTACCACTTGTACCAGGGACATCAGCTCAGCCCTCCTTTTTTCCACCATTGCTTGTGGCTAACAGCACTTGCAGTGAACAAGACTTGGTGGACAGAGAGTATCCCGAAACAGTTAACAGCCCAGGTATAGTGACTGCAATGACAGTCAATTTCCATCAGCTCTTCAAGAAATAGGTTCCAATAAATTTTGCTGTTATTATCACATTTTAGAGTAAAATGTACCTACCTATCTAGTTTCATTAGTTAATTAAGAATTCAAAATAGTACTGTAAACATTTTTTTATCCATTACAGCCCTGCCCGAGGTGGACGGGAGTGAGACCGGAGTAACGCACGGTGGTGAGCCTGCGGTCACAAGAACAGCATTAACAGCTGCTAATGCCAGGTGGCAGAGCCCCAAGCTCTTACAGCCCACACCGCGTCAGTGGCGAAGACGTCAGGTGCAAAACCACTAATCTCCTGTCTACAGAAGGACTCGCACCCAGACAGTCAGATTTGGCAAGGCAAGCCTTTGTCAGAGCTGACAGTGAATGGCGAGCTTTTAAACAGGAAGTGGAGCGGGAGAGGAATAGGTTAAGGGAATCAGAGTTTAGAATGCAAGAACGGTGGTTAGATTTATTTGGTAAATTTTTAGCATTAGGAAATATAATTGTAGATACTTTAGCAAATAAATAAAGATTTTGTGTAATAAATAAAGATTTTGTGTAATAAATAAAGATTTTGTGTAATAAATAAAGATTTTGTGTAATAAATAAAGATTTTGTGTAATAAATAAAGATTATGTGTGATGTATGAGTACTTTTTATTTTTATATAAACAAAAAACAGAAAACATGGTACAAGTATTTGGAAATAATGCATTGATGCAAGTCTTCTAACTAATTGATCCCGCGGTGCTCTCTCCATTAATAAATCACTGGTGCCTTCATTTTCCAACACTAACTCCTGGCCCTCAAATAGTTCTGATAATAATAGGTACCTACAACAAACATAATAAAGATAAGGACATATTTAGTATTAAAGTTAATATATAATCATTATCTTTCACTATAAATACCTTGACTTTCTTCAGACATATCCTTGTCATCAGGATCGGGAACATTATATTTGTGAGTGGATTTCAAATCCGTGTAGTACGTTAACGAATCGCACAAATTCTCAAAAGCTTCCTTACTGAGCCTATATCCTTTAATAAAATTTATTCTCAGTTAAATTTTGAAGTGGATTTCTTAACGTAATATTTCTCATATCAGCTTGAAATCCTCCTTGTTTTCGTCGTTCGTCTTCATAAGCCTACATATTCCACGCTAAATAATGTCTTGCCGATATTATTTGGATAGATAAATAATTGAAGTAACGAATTAAACAATAATTCTAAGTTTTCACGCACCAATTTGCTAGTGAAATAGTTAACTACAGTCGATACGGTATTTTTCGATGACATCTGTCAAATTTACGACTCATGGTACCGATGTTCTACGGCAACGGTTACAAAACGTTAGTCGCTAACGAATAGATTTCGATAGGTTATTTACCGTTGTACTCATACTAGCGATCTTTAGTTCTTTAAGTGACCGCTAGAGGAGCTGTACAATTCTCCATACAAATCGTTTACGCCGTCGCTAGCGAGTGCGGTCACTGTAAACTCATGGTAATGGTACAGACGTAGGGTCGAGGCTCCAAGTCGAAGTAACAATTTAATTTGTTCGCTCCAAACTGGTAATTTGTAGGTTACTTGTTAATTAGTTGATTTGTGTTTATCGATTTGTTAATGTTTCCAATTGGTAAACTCAAACAGCTCGGAGTTCAAGTTTACTTCCAAATTAGTTGTCAGGAACCGTTTATAGGTACCTAGCGGTATAATTTGGATATCGATATCGATAGTTAGGTATCTTTTTATCGATATAGGTATCGATAAATTATTTTCGGTAAATTAATATCCATATTTCCACAGAACTCCGTCATTTATGACCCTATTTAAAAGGATTTTTTTATTCACTCAGGTTACTACGTACCCGAATGAAACATACCTAGTGCAGACTGGTCTCATTTCTATATATGAGGAGTAACCGAACTCTTCAAAAATCGTAGGTACAGTTAAAGGCACTAATATCATAAGCGTCATAAGTGGCAATATTTGGCCAAATGATTATGTATCTGATTACTGACTAAAACGATTTGCTAAAAAATATGTAGTATGTACCTATTAGTACTGGTACCAAGTATTGATAAAACTATCGATATCAGTTTACCGATATTTAATTTTACCGATACAATTATCGATATTTTCTGAAAAATACCGATATATCTCGGTTATCGATATACAGTCGCTGCTGTTGATACGATAATTACCTACGCGTTCCTGTAAAGCGCCTGCAAGAAAATTTGAGCCACATTTTTACAACGTAGGTAATTGAGTTTCGATTTCTACAGGCGTCGTTTCAAAAGTTACGAAGGACATGTTCTCCCTACCTCGATGGCTACTTTATATTGTGCGCTTTTTGTTAATATTTTTACCACACTGAATTTCTGTCAAACTAGCTTATTGCGGCCGTATTTCCGAACAATAAATAAATAAATACAGACACGCGCGAGCACATGATATTTCAATATGGCTTCTGCGAAAAAAAAAAGGAAAATAAAAAAAATAACTTAAATATTGGAAAAGGTAGTGCAGGCAAGCAAATAATTGGAAAATATATTTTATTGTACAAATTTAAATATTTTCACTTAAAGATCTCCACTTGAACTATTAGCTTGTCCTCGCCTGCGATACCATTTCCAACATTCAAGTTATATTCTTTAAAATAAAGGGCTTGTTTTTAGCTATTCAGTTGATATTTTTTTATTTTTTATTTTTTTTTAGAATTTTAAAATTTTTTTTTTCGTTGATGTCACAGAATAAATGTAGCTAAAGCAGTAAAGAAACTACGGAGAAACGTTCGAAACGTCGCACTCACACAAACGCACGCTTAACACCCGCACGTGACACCCGCCACCACCTCGCCACCTGACAGCACTGCCATGTCCGCTTAGAGGTCTTGTTGAGACGTGCGTCTGTGTGAGTGCGACGTTTCGAACGTTTGTTCGTAGTTTCTTTACTGCTTTAGCTATATTTATTCTGTGTTGATGTTGTCATTTTGCCACAGTTCAGTGGCTCAAAAATTAAAGTGCCTAAAGATAAAATGGAGGTTAAATTTGCTAAAGGAATATAAAATTACATAATCATGATACTTCACTTAAATATGCACCCGCTGCACGCTAGAAAAACTTTAATATAATAACATTAAGTTTAATCTTATCATTATAAGAACCAGTTAATTGGCATAATGCCTCTCCTTACAAGAAATAACGGTTATTGCTACGGTCGGCCATTTTGAAAAGCAAATGGCGGACACGCTTCCTTTTAGCGGGAAAACGTGTTGACTTTGGAAATTAAAAATTGTTAATATTGTTATATTATAATAATTGGTAATTATGACGCATAACGCTCTACAACATTATTATTATGAATAATAATTTGAGTTTATTTTAGCATAGCAGTGGAGAGAGGATATTATGTATTTAGAGTCGAGTTTTTTTAATTATTTATTTTTGGTATAAGTAACGATTTTTTGGAAGGGAAAATACTTAATTTTATTTGTATTAAGGCTGACCCCACTCTAGGTAGCGTCTTTTGAGCATCGCTGTAGCGTCCACGGCAGCGGGTAGCGGGGCGAGGGGATTGCGTTATGCACTAGGCGCTGGCAGGACGCGGACGCTCAAAAGGCGCTAGTGTGGGGGCGGCTCTAACGCAACCGCTCAACGTTCATGTGTGGTGGGGTACTTTGAAAATCGAGGTTATGTTAGCTCTCCCTTTCTCGCGATTTAATCACAACTGACAAGTGAAAGGGATGGTGTATCCGAACGTTCGAAATGAGTGTTTGGTAGTATTCCATCCAGGGCTTCGTGGATTAAAAATGGAATCCTAAAAAGCTGTATTTATTGAAATGTGACGGCAGTGATCGTCTGACCCCCGTAGTCCGTGGTGGTGGTGGCTGGTGGCTCATATGCCATATGAATCCCATTTTAATCGTAATTGTAATCCATATTTTTTTGCTATTTAACAGCTATTATGTTGATGACGTGTTCATAACACTTCCCTTTGTTAAAAACGTACTGTCTCCGGTATAGTATCGGGTTCTGGCAACACGCCAGGCGAGTCAGCGGGCCACGCGGTGCACCAATAGGGCTGAGGCTTCGATATCGATAAAAAATGTGAGAATAAAGCATCGATAAAATAAAATCTTAATCATGTTAATTGTGTTGTCCATATTTTCATTGCTTTGATTTTTTATTGGATTTATTGTAAAAAATAATTATTAGTTTTGTTTTAAATAGGTTATGAAATTTCGTTCTAATTTTAAAGATTTTTTTGGCACCTTGTTTCTTGTTTAATTAAGTTCGGGTAAATATAATAACCTAGATTACCGTCCAATACTATGCTGGGTGATTTTTTATTCGTCTACAAAATTTTGGGGCTTAAATCAGTAAGTCATACTGATCAACTTTCACTATGGGACCAACCCCGGAATCGTGAAAAAAAATTGACCATCCCATACATTTTGGCTAGTCAGCTGACGATGTTTTGTATGGGAGGGTCAAATTTTTTTTCGCGATTTCAGGGTTGGTCCCATATTGAAAGTTGGTCAGTATGAGTTACTGATTTAAGCTCCAAAATTTTGTAGACGAATAAAAAAACACCCAGTATATGCGCAGCAAAAAACAGTTATAGAATTACATACTTAAAAATTAACCAAAACTAATCAGAAAACGAACTGTCGACCTAACAATCGATTATATTAAGTGTAATCGATTGTTATGTATGTATGTATGTAAACTCTTTATTGCACAAATAATAGATTTACAATTAATATTAATAAAATAAAATGTACAAAGGCGAGCTTATCCCTATAAGGGATCTCTTCCAGCTAACCTAGAGAATGAGTGAGGACAAAACAAGAGGATAGGCAACATTACATGTAACACACAAAATTATTAGATAAGATATATAATATAGATATACATACCCAATAATAATATATACCATTAATACTATACATAAATACACAATATATAATATATATAATATACATACCTATACAGAGGCTGATAAAATAACAACAATATCTGTAATTATCCTGATATGCGAACCACAGCTGAGGTAAGATTTACTTTTCCTTTAGCCAAAACTTTTTCAAATTTCCCCTAAGCGAAGCAACGGATCGAGACTGCCTCAGATGCAACGGCAGCCCATTCCATAATTTGACAGAGTGTACCGTGAAAGACTTAGCGTAGCCGCGAGTTTTATTGACCGGGATAGCGAGAGAAAGATTAGTACTCGACCGCAAGCGGTGTCCGCTACCATCTGCCATATAGCTAAATCTTTCCGAAAGATAGGGGGGGGAAGAGGGAAGAAAAAGGACATTGAAAAGGAGTGACAGGACATGTATATCCCTGCGACGGCGGATGGGCAGCCAGCCCAGCTGCTCGCGGAACTGGGACACATGGTCGTATTTACGCAGGCCAAATATGTACCTAATACACACATTCTGCAGACGTTCCAGCCTGTCTAGTTGATCCTCATTGAGATCTATAAAAGCGATGTCACCGTAGTCTAGAAGGGGAAGTAATAGAGAGCGGGCGAGGGTAATTTTTGTGTACAAAGGTAGGAAGTTCTGCAGACGCCTCAAGGAGTGTAGTGACGCAAAGAGTTTACGGCTAACATTATCAATATGGGCTTTCCAAGATAGGGTCCGGTCCATTATGACGCCCAGGTTTTTCACGGTTAAAGAAAAAGGAACCGGAATGCCGTCAAAAATAACGTTAGGTACCACCATGTCAGACAATTTAGCAATAAAGTGTGGGCCGCCAATTACTATTGCTTGTGACTTTTTGGCGTTGACCCCCAGACCAAAACTAGCCGTCCACTCGCGTACCGACTCAAGGTCACGGTTAATCTGGCTGTTATACTACCTATGTGAATATATATTTCATATAAGTATAAATGAGATCCAAACAATATACTTATGCAATACGAGCTTGCCTTAGCAGGCTATATTTGTCCAGTTCCATAGAACTGCAGCTTTTCAGGGAAGCTTTGCGCTGCAGCAATGGTATGGAATGACATACCAATTCCTATTACCTACTATTAGTGTTGTATTATTATTATTAGAGCAACATCTGTTTATTTGTTTTCGAAAACAAATAAAATAGCTTATGTTAACAGATGGCGCTAGCTTCCACCGAATCTAAAATCTGGTGCTTTTTCTTTATCTCTTCCTTTTAGCAATGCTTTTAGTAATTATTATTACCGATAGTACAAATATAAAGCTATGCAAATAATTTTAATTGTTATATAAATAGCATAATAATATCACACACGTTGTTATACTGTTATGTTTTTATTTTAGTTTTAATTGAGGTTGTAATTTAGTTTGCTCTTTTTCTTTTGCTACTTTTTGTTTTAACTATGTGAAAAGTTGCAGGCATCTTCCTCCATCTTAGGCTCCAGCTGATAACCAGTGCTGGAGCTCTGATCAACATTAAGCTGAGCTGGCTAGCGTTTTCGGCTATAGTTGTATATTTTTTGTTTAAAGTTCCTAGAATGTTAAATTTTATTTTAACTGTATTTTATTTTCTGTAATTTTTGAATAGCCGAATAAATATTTCATTCATTCATTCATTCAATTTGTGTAAATATAATCATTCGCTCGTATTCTTTGAACATCAAAGCAGAGTGATAAACGACGAAACGGTTAAAATTTAAATGGAGATATTAATCAATCGGTTTAATTTTGTGCAATGAGCGCGAATTTCATGTATGTTTCATGCACAAAACGTATTTGCTCGTATTAATTTAGTAACATTGAGCCAGTTTATCACGTTTTAGGGTTCACTTTTCCATATTTTTTATGCTTTACACATACATGTTTGTAATTTTAGAATTAGTACAGTAAACGGCTAATAACTTTAATTAAGGTCTATATTCTAGTTCAATATGTGACCAACAAAAGCAACATACTCGTAATTATTATTATTTCTAAATTCGTATTTTAACTCCATTTGCTACAGAATCATAGATTTTAAAGCTTTATTTTGGTAACAATATTGAAATCACAGCGAAAGGCTCACGATATATTTGCGAAAGGTGATGGAGGACAACAAGACGTGACGATATCGCTGTCTTGTGGGTTACACTACATCCCGGCTGCCATTCTACTTATCTTTATACAATATTTTTGGCCATGTTCTAACTGAACGATTTTTATAAAAAAAAAACTGTAAAGTGCGTTTTCTAAATTGAAACTCCAAAAGTGACGTAAAAAACGTATATTTAGAATTATACTATTTCATAAAAAGTTATTTGTAATAGTTATAAAGTGAGTAACGCAGTGGACGTTGGTGTACCAGTGAGTTACCAAGTTTTTTCAACGATAATTGAGTAATTTAAGATTTTTTTGGTAAACCGTGAAACTTAAACATTCTAGGTTTATGATATTTATTTATACGCCAATTCATAATTTGGTATACTTATTATCGGATGATAACAAAAGTGGTCAATGAAAAGTAGATTGGCCCGGTTACAGATTTATTAAGTAAACTAATCAATAACATAGGCTACGTTATTCTCTAACTGTACCCTATTAATTCACCTTTGCTACGTTCTAACAGGGCAAAATATTTCGCGCTTAAATTACAGTGTTAGATAAATTTTAGCTCTGTCCTTTTCTTTCATACGACCAAGACAAGGAAAACGATAAATTTAACTGTCAGATAATTTTATTTGGTGATTGAAAAAATCGGTCTTAAAAGGTATAACCTGAATTGCGGTTAGTCTAGTTGGTAGTAATCCTGTTTTCAAAGATAGCGGTCCCGGGTTCGAGTGCCGGGACTGACAAATATTTGTTTCATGTGACGATTATTTGTTTCTGAATATTAGAGGTTTTCCATGCAAAAGTTGTTATTGAAAGGAACAGCACCATTTTGCAGAAAAGATCTGAACTATCTTATCCATTGCAACTTAAGTAAAATCGATTAATAATTTATTAGTGGCATCCCTTTTCGTTTTTACTAGTACTTACCTATCTTTACTTTCTTGCAAAAAGTTGTATAATGGAGGAGAAGTGACGTTATTTTTTTTAATTCAAATTCCATTTCACTTTTAAAGTTTGGCAGCCAGCTCCGTATCCAAATACACATCTCTTGCAAGTCGTTGAATTAATCGGCTAAGTTGTATATGTTGCCTGTTGTGTAGAGCATTATTGACATTTTATGTATTTTTAATTTGGTTGCCGGTTTCGTCAAGGAAGCTCGGCTGAAGCGGTAGCTACTAACTTTGCCACACGTACCTACTAGCGCTCAGGGCAACTTTTTTTGCCAATTAATAGAATAAAATAGTACCTTAAGTTTGTGAGCCAAAAAACCTGTCTGCCAACGCCACACTGACGGACAAACTTTGAAGTGACTTCTCTCAACTTTGTCTATCATTAAATCATTATTATATGAAGCAGTTTGTAATTACTTTTAAGAATATGAGTTACAATACTTTCCTCAACGTTAAATATTATCATTTGTAATTGACGATAACAGATTTAAAATAAGTTATGTTAACAACTATCGATATTTTTTTATCGACACGGCGCACCTCTAGTTGAATAGTAGGCAATAATCGACAGGCGCGGACCGCATCGTCTTATCGTAGATAGAGCTCTTGCATCGTGGGAGACCGTGCTCTGAGGCTCTTGAATATATGTGACGTTCTCAATATAAAGGGGCCTTATGGAGGAAGGCAGTTACGCTCTTCTTGTTCTTGTAACTATACGAATACTATGGTAAGAGTTCTAAAAACGGCGTAACCGCCTGCCTCCATAAGGTCCCTTTATACTGAGAACGTCACATATCTAAATGTAGACATCTAGAGTATAGACTAATCTATGACGTACCTACTGGTAAAATGGGGTGACTTTCAAACAACGGAGTGACTTTGATATTTTTTAAATCATTGATTCTGTGCTATGTGTCAGTTATTTTAAGAGCTATTTCGCGACACAGCTGTTATTCGTAACTCTTCAATGACCCAATCCAACGGGTTTTCACGTAGAAGCTAAGAACACTGTCAATCAAGTCACCTTTAAAAAAAAGATAAAAAACCGGTCAAGTGCGAGTCGGACTCGCGCTTCGAGGGTTCCGTATGTACTTTAATTGTACTTATGCAATAAGGTCCATTTTGACTTGCCTAAGTTTTAGTACAGATGTTTATATTTTTTGTCAATTTCTCGAAAACTATACATTTTGAACACTTTGTTTTATTTTTCCTACTTCTGAAACTTCGGAGATAAGGGGGGGAACGATTATTTTCCGCTAAGAGAAGTTCGAGCTTTACTGCGTGACACACGGACGGACAGGTAAGACAACATTTATTTAAAATTTAAATCAGTTGTTGCTTAGTGGCTTACATCGGCCACGTGATCACATTGTACGTTTTTTTTGTTTTCTTTCAAAATCAAAAATCAAAATCAACATTTTTGATTTGGTTTTCTTTTTGTTTTTTTTTTTTTGGGTATATCTCTTGTTATTGTACAAAAATCGAAGAAGATTCGGTTTCGACCTGAGCGACGACGTTCGGTCTCCCAGGTACTAGTCATTATAAAAAAGAGAGGACAGACAGGGATAAGAACGAGACAGCCCAGCGTGTCAAGTAAAGTTAACGAGGATAAAATTTGACAGGTGATAAAATAATAAGTTACCTATTCCATTTTCCTGTACTCCGTTGTCACTTGAGCCACTTCCTCGCTTGGTGAATTAAGTTAGGGCTCAAGTCAAAACATGACCTTCTTCAAGGTATTTAGAAGGCAACCGAAACAAAGGGCACTTGATAGGGATGTGGCATTTGAAATTTCAAGCGTTTATACTTACATATAAAATGGAATAGGCTATTTTATTGTATTGTAACTGTCAAATTTAATCTGCCTTGGGACGTGTAGGTGCTGTACTTAATAAAAAAACTCCATCAATTTATTTCTTTATTGCTTATACTCGTAATATATTATCTTAACATTATAATTTATGTACAAAATAGACTTAGAATAGATTTAACTCTTTGATTGTTTTAAATACTTCAATTTATTTGGTAACTGTGAAAGCATAAAAAGTAAAATGTGACGTTCTCAATATAAAGGGACCTTATGGAGGAAGGCAGTTACGCTCTTCTTATTCTTGTAACTATACAAATACTATGGTGACAGTTCTAAAAACGGCATAACCGCCTGCCTCCATAAGGTCCCTTTATATTGAGAACGTCACAAATTACTTCTTACGCTTAAGGTTTTGTTAAAAGGTTCATTTGCATACATTTCTAACCAATCACACATGAAATTTTTATTTTGATATAATTTTTTATAGAACATAATACAAAGATAAAGAAAAGAGGGCACTTGATAGGAAACACCCGTTTCTTAAACATCATAACAGGTAAAATACTAACACTGATGAAGTTGTTTAGAAAGAAGAGAACAAGCTGCGTCGACCTCAGTCATAGGATGAGGTGATTAATGAAGATAATGATAAGGAAATTAAAACAGAAAATAAGCAGGAGTCGACCCAGACGAAGTTACTCGGAGCAAGTAAAGAAGAAGTAAATTCTCGTGCCGTACAAAGAAGTGAAACAATTTTTGAATACGAAAGACACAATACCAGAAAAGGAATCGCAGATGCGTTGTCGGCCTTTGAGAAAAGATCAAGCTCCCATTACAAAATAGCGAAGATTAGCACCTGCATTATTCAGTTTTAACATAAATCTACGAGACACTAAATGAACAAACTTGAAGTTCAAAATAGTCACTCTTGTAACAGGTTTTATATTTTTGTAATTTTCTCGACTTACACGTCGCTATCGAGTTTTGTTAACTTCCTTTCGATGTTCACATTTAATTATTCAAATGACGTAGATATTTATTTTAAAGGACGACGGGAGATATTTAAATATTGGCAACTGTCC
This sequence comes from Tortrix viridana, assembly GCA_963241965.1. Taxonomy (NCBI): domain Eukaryota; kingdom Metazoa; phylum Arthropoda; class Insecta; order Lepidoptera; family Tortricidae; genus Tortrix; species Tortrix viridana. The sequence continues at coordinate 1,030,720 of OY725197.1, forward strand.
GAAGTAAAACTAAGTCCGAGATTTACTTTGACTTTGTGCAACAGGTTCCCCAACAGAAGAATGGCGATCATATCTATCACAATACACAATTCACAAGAGAGTAACTCTTAAATTATGATGATCCAAACAAACTTTACGTATCCAAATGAACCTTTTCACATTATCTTACTTATAACTTAAATACTTATTAATTTTATCAATAAAAGTACGCGTTAAAACCGGCCGCGCTCCAGAATAGTCAATATTCTTTTTCAAATTTGAAAGAGATGTAATCGTAGATGCTAAGAAACTTCTAGGTGTTGTTACTGCAATAGGTGATGAAGAAAATTGAGGGACAGGTGTAACGGATAATGGTGGTAAGCTATTTCGTATGTTGGTATAAAAGTTAGGCTTCGTCGTGCCTATTATAACTACCCTTTCCGTTGATGCATCAAAGTAAGGGCTTGGGGTGGTTGATGGTGCGTTTATTTCAATAGGTATATTCGAATATAAAAACTCTGTGGTTGGTGACGGAGCTTTAAAAGGTCTTTTTTGAACGAAAAGAGGTTTCAACTCCTCATAAGAAGGTCGCACAGTTGACGCCGTGCTGTAACTTTTTCTCGGAACAAATTTTGGATTTTTCGGTCCAGAAAAAGCAGTGAATTTACTTTTATGGGGATCGTAGTTATTGTATTTATCCTCATATTCTAGTGAATAATCATTGCCATTATATTCTTTAGAATCAGCGTATTGGTTATAATCATCTTTATAATTTTGCTCTGTAACTGGTTTAGTTTCTTCATTCTGCACATAGTTATTATGCGTTACGTCATTAATACTTTTCTCATCATATTTATTATCTTTATAATCATAATTATAATTCTGATTGACATTATAATTGGCATTCTGATTAACATTATAATTGGAATTCTGATTAACGTTATAATTAGGTTTTTGATTTGCGTTATAATTTGTATTTTGATTGCGTACATAATTTTGATTGATGTCATAATCTTTATTGTAATTCCTGTTGACTCCATAGTCAATGCTGTTCTCTGTTTTTGCATCATCGTATCTAACGTCAGCGTTGTAGCCATTTTCGTCAGCTGTGTAAGAAACTATTTGCATGCGTCCATCCGGGAGTCGAACTCGGTACTCTCCATTAGTAGCTGAGCCGCTGCTTTGTTGGGAGTGTGAGAAGTCATCGCCAGTTTTGTGATCTCGTACAATGTAAGAGAACGCGTAGTTTTGTGCCTGTAATAAAAATAAAGGAATGATAATTCGTTTAAAAGGTGTCTAATGAATAAGTAGCTCTTAAAGTAGCGGACGCTCACTGGTCCAGCTGAAAATCAACTATACGTCGCAGCATCTTCGCCATTCTCGCTTACGAAGCTAGCGGTCCCGAGTTCGAAGTATGGGCAAATATTTGTGTGATGAGCGCGAGTATTTATTCCTGAATCGTGGATTTTTTCTATTTATTTAAGTATGTATTTCTCTTTACAAGCCTAGCAGAACACCCAAATACTATGAAATATTTTTTCCGAATATTCTATTTAAAAGGTTAGGTTAGGTTGATTTGTGTGCGATATCAAAAAATAAAGCCTTCATTAATAAAATGCATTCAGAATTATAAAAAATTGTGAGATTGTCCCTGATTTTTTCAGTGTTTATTTGTTGTTATGTACCTATGCTATTTTAAACATATAATAAGTTTATTGTCTTGCACTTAATAGACGTTTTTCTTTTTCTTTTCTATCTTTCTTTCAGTGAAAACAACAACCTTAACTTAATTTATACCTGTATCAAATTTCATGTCGATTGGTTGAGGCGTTAAACCTTGAAGGCGAAATAAACAAACACTTTCACATTATAATATTATTAAAATATTAATTAATTATAAATTATTGCAGAAAATATTTTTGTATTAAAACAATAAAACGGAAATAAACTGAAATTTATTGATAATATTGGAAAGAATGAAACGTACGGACATAGTTTTTGTTTTGACTGACCATAATAACAAAAATTGGTCGAAATCGGTTAACATTTAGGGGTGGAAAACGTTATCGCCGTTTGTATGGAAAGCCGTCAACTCACAATCCTGTCAAGAGACAGTAAACCAATTTTATTGTTACTTAAACTTACTTGATTGTAATCAGAATTGTCGTCGTCATTGATGTTATTGCTTTCGTATCTCCTCGGGTAATCAGGTTCTTTTATCTAAAAAACAATAAAAATAATTAAGTATTTTGTTTACTTTTCATATCAAATCGTATAGTTACAAGAACAAGAAGACCGTAAATGTCTTCGTCCATAAGGTCCCTTTATATTGAGAACGTCACATTTATCACGCGATTAACGCGTAAAACACAGCGCGGGCGCAGGTCGGGAGCGAGCGTTTTGTTGCTACATTGTGCGCTGTGTGAGAAGGCCAATCGGAGAATGCGTGCATTATGCCAGCTGTACACACTCGTCGAAAGCCTCTCGCTGAGAGTCTCGCAGAAAAAGACCGACACCGCGAAACGTGATGTGAAAGCGAGACGCAAAATCAGTATGTACCACTCGCTCTCGGCCTGCCTCAGGAGTGTCGACGAGTGTGTAAAGCTGGAATTACGACCAATGTAACAGCAAAACGCACGCTCGCTGTGTGTTTTATGGCGGTCAGTACACTCTCGCTCGAGAGTACTCGCTATGTGAATTCACTAAAGTGACTTTTTATGTTATAATGTATGATATAAGTAGGCAGTAGGTAAAGTTAGTTTTTAAGTATTTGTACATAATTAAGTTGGTACACTATCGCATTGGGTTCCCTGTATTGGTAGTGTAATGTATCTTTGATAAATAAATAAATGTCTCGCCCGTTATGCCTCGGCTGCGACGCGTGCGCTCGGAGTAACCAGCTTGTGGACGCCGAGGACTTACATACATGCATACATATTATACAAAAATTATTTTTTAATTCGGTAGGTAACTGAATATCCAATTTGTTCACTAATGCGAACCCACGCATAATGCAAATATTTCTTGTACTTATGGAATTTGTGACGTGCATCCCTTAACACAGGTTCGAATTCATTTGATAAATTTCTGTATAATTAAGTTTGTTCCACGACATGTTCGTACCTACTGAGTACGTGGCTAAACATGGCTTAAAAAGTACGAGGTGAGCGAGCGCTATCCAGTGCACTCTCGCGCTCGCCCTGCCTCGGAGTGTCTCAGCGAGAGTGTACAACCACCATTACGAATGAGTCCCGTATTCATGATGTCAGTATGTGTGAAAATCGTGTCAGTTCAAAACAATGTAAACGCTTCGTTATCTGAATTAAACGTTATGACATTAAATGTGACGTTCTCAATATAAAGGGACCTTATGGAGGCAGGTGGTTACGCCGTTTTTAGAACTGTTACCATAGTATTCGTATAGTTACAAGAACAAGAAGAGCGTAACTGCCTTCCTCCATAAGGTCCCTTTATATTCAGAACGTCACAATTAGATATGATAGATGTATACACAAACAATATACTTTAATATAGGATCAGTTCCTTTAAAGCTGACGCCACACTAGCGTCTTGAGCGTCGGCGTCCTTGCCAGCGAACACGGTGAGGGGATTGCGTTATGCACTAGGCACTGGCTAGCTTTACAATGGGCCTCATAAGAAAGCTCAAGGTCACCCAAAGGGCAATGGAAAGGGCTATGCTCGGCGTATCTCTGCGAGATCGAATCAGAAATTAGGAGAAGAACCAAAATCACCGACATAGCCCAGCGAATTGCGAATCTTAAGTGGCAGTGGGCGGGGCACATTGCTCGTAGAGCTGACGGCCGAGTAGAAAGCGAAGTGTTGGCAGGCCTTCTACAACGTGGACCGACGATCTGGTGAAGATCGCGGGAAGTCGGATGCGAGTAGCACAAAACCGCCGCCTTGGGGAAGGCCTATGTCCAGCAGTCGTCTTTCGGCTGATATGATGATGATGCTGATGACTGAGTGCTGGCAGGACGCCGACGCTCCATAGACGCTAGTGTGGCGTCAGCCTAAACAGTAGTATACATACTTTGTAGCTAGGAGCTTTGTGCTGCCTCAAGTTTTGATTGGCGTGGTCGGAAATAGCCCTGTATATTGGCGGCAAAGTGGTCTGCGGCTCCTGAAACAATAGTGTTTGTTAAACCGAATTATAATAACTTTAATTTCAAAGAACAGACAAAATACAAATCAAAAATATACGTTACATAACCAAAGTCAAATATATAATTTTTGGAGTCTTACAACGTATACACAAAAAGTGCTGTAAGAAAAGCGTTAAAAAGTACCTTTTTTATTGAATTAGACAGACAGACAGACAAACAGACACCACCTTACACCACCACAAACCAACACCACCATTTGCAACACCAGAGGCGTCACTGCGTTGCCGGTCTCGAAGAAATTTAATGACACCCTTTTTAAAAAGCCCTATATAATCTAGCGGTCCCGGGTTCGAATCCCGGTATGGGCAAATATTTGTGTAATGAGCGCGAGTATTTGTTCCTAAGTCACGAATGTTTTCTATATATTTAAGTATGTAATCTCTATAGGTATGTATATCGTGGTCTAGTGCCCATAGCACAAGCCTAGACTAGAGCTTAGTTTGGGACTAGGTTTGAGATTGTCCCTGATATTTTTTTTCCTATTCCATATATCAGATCAGCTCAGAATCTTGGCACCCATGGCACGATCGATTGGATTGCTAATTAGCAACAAACAATGCCGTTAATCCTACAAAGCACCTGCGCACGATACAATACAAGGTAATCAATCATGTTAGCCGGAAAAAATAGCCGAAACTCTTCGAGTTGCGGGTAGGAAGTCAGCGGGGAGCGGAGAGCTAGAGGGAGCGGATTTAAAAACTAAAAAATGTCCAAGATAAGTTTGCGTACTCTGTTTACACGGGCTATTACATTTTACGGGATAAAAAGTATTTTATGTTGTAATTATAGGGCAATCTGTGTACCAAGTTTTGTCAAAATCTGTCTGTTCTCTTATGTCAAGAAGGCTATGCGGACTTAACGTGTATGGACGAGAAAAATTGTGACGTTCTCAATATAAAGGGACCTTATGGAGGAAAGCAGTTACGCTCTTCTTATTCTTGTAACTATACAAATACTATGGTAACAGTTCTAAAAACGCGTAACCGCCTACCTCCATAAGATCCCTTTATATTGAGAACGTCACATTTGGTTTTCTTTACCCAGTCATCATCCCTGCGTCATGCTACGGGTTCGGAAGGAATGAGAACATCCGCTGTTTTCCAGGCCCAGAGCCTCTTGATAAGCAACGTTGGCTAGTCACCGTGAGACGGCCTACATAGCACAATACACACATTGTTCCAAACAATACACGTTTTTACGTTCAGGATGTATGTTGAGAAAATTTTCTGAATACAGCGTATTTGGGGCATATGCCTATGGCGTTAACGCATTCATTTGATTTTCGAACATTCGCCAGGTGCCGCGTCTTTTGTTTTATAAACATGGATACTGTAAGAACGCACATACGCGTTCAAGGCACTGTGTGCAAGTCTCGTGAACGCTTATATGCGTTGCCGGCAGTGAATGAGTTAAGATAACAAATATGTAGGTATGCCATGTTAGGTTAGGCAAAGTCTTTAGTGACGTAACTGCAACTCGAGTTACTTTTGAGTTTTGTGCCTATATTGTCTTATTCTCGTAAGTCCCCGCGTATACTTGCACAAGTACAAATCACGACATTTTAACTACATAGCACGAATAACTGCCGAAATTACTTCACCTTTAGGTTCACTTTTATTAGTAGGTATGTACTTGGTATAGTACATTTCGTAGTTACGACTACTGCTTTTAAAAAACACAGGACTTACGAGGTTAAATGAAACCACACACGTCGACACGTCGCAACTAGTCATTTATTCCCGTTGTATATTTAATAAATATAAAAAAACCGGTTCCGTTGCCATTACTATAAATAAAAAAAAACTATCTGGAAAAAGTGCACCAGCAAAAGAGCGTATCTTCGTGGCACTTACGTCATTTTGTTGAGAAGCGCAGTTTTTCGGCAATAACTGAAAAACGGTACCTATATCCGATCATGTTGAAAATAACTTTGGTTGAAAGTATTTATTATTTTTTGGACATACAGTTTAAAAGATAAAGGGGGGACACAATTTATGCAACCTTCGGAGCGATTATTTCCGAATATATTCACTTAATCAAAAAAATTGCTTAGAAACCTTAAACTGTTTTTAAAAGAACTGTCGAAACACGATGATGTTTGCTAAAAAAAATCAGTTTCTGTTACATGTGTGGAGTGCCCCCCCTAGAAATATTTATTGTTATTATTTAACTACCAAACTAAGTAGCGGCTTATACAAGACACCTACCCCAAATTTCATCAATATACATCTCGTAGTTTTTGAGTAAATGCCTGTGACACATGGACAGACGGACATGACGAAACTATAAGGGTTATATTTTTGGCATTTTGCCTACGGAACCCTAAAAAGGAAACGTACGGACATAGTGCTTGCTCCGACTGTCCACATATCAAAAGTTGGTCGAAATCGGTTAACATTTAGGGGATGGGAAACGTAAACGCCTCAACTCACAATACTCTTAACGATGTCTGCTGAAGTCGTTGGGGCGATTAAAATGTCATCAATGTCATCATCCGCCTGTCCGTGATGACAATTTTGTCAAAAATATTAAAACCTACCCATTGACTTATATATTACTAGCGTAAGGACCGGGCCTACGGCGCGACAAAATGGCACCAGCGCGTTGGTGTCAAAATGAACATTTTGACACCAACGCGATTCAGTAGTCCGCGGGAGACCGTCATTGGCAGAGGTCGTTCGCTCGTAATAAAAATGACTGCTTGTGTAGTAAAAGGCTGCAAAAATTATTATACCAAAGTAAACATGGAATATCGTATCATTGGTAACCTTACATTATTTTTATTGCATGTCAAACAAGTAAATAAACCCTTTTTAAAGCCATAATATCAAGCCAGGCATTGGCGTTCAATGACGACTTAATGACGACTTAATGACGAACACCTATGCAACGCGGCTCTCTTTCGCGGCCACGTAGTCCGTACGAGTAATGATAGATGGCGCTAGTAATTCCTTGTATGAAGAAGGTTTATGCCAAATGTTCGATGGGGCGCATCCTTCCTTTTGAAATCATTGAACCTACCTCATAATCGTACTGCTTCGGTTGGAACAGCCGTCCCACTCTCCCAAAAGGCTTGAACTGGCTGTTGAGGACGCTCTGCTCAACAATGCTGTTGTTCAGCTCACTCCTGGCGACGGAGTCGATGAGGGGGCGAGAGGTAACGATGAGGGGAGGTCTGGGGGAAGGCGGGGCGTCATTGGGGAACAGTATCGGGCCTTGTCTGTGGGCAAAAGAAATAAATAATCAATCAGACTATTTCTTGGTTTTCGCTCAGTACGTCTCTTTCGTTACAGGCTAGGCAGAGAGGGACTGCCGACAAACATGTCGCGGGTGGGTGCTAGACCCCCGTTTTTTTTTTATTGACTAAAAAGAGAAGATACAAAAGTTAATTGTGAATGTTAGTTGCAGTTGTTAGTATGTTAGTTAGTTGTTAATGTTAGTATTATGATGGACTTTTAAATTCAACTTTTAAAGTCAACAGTTACTCATTTGAGTTACCTAGAACCAATGGTTCAATATGACAAGACGGAACAAACATTTTTTCATTTTTATAATATTAGTATATATATATATATATCAAAACATATATGACCGTCCAAATCGAAAGGGACCTTATCGCGGTAGCCGGTTACGCCTTTTTCACACGGCTGTTATACTAATGACCAGGCAATGAAAACTATAACAGCGTAAGCGCCAGCCGCCATGTTTTTAAAGTATTTTGTTAGACTACCCGCCTTAACAATCGTCAAGCATATCTGTCAAATAAATTTAGCCCTTTCTCTTTCTTACACTTGTTAATAGACAAGGAAGGCGCTATATTTAACTGACTGATGAATTTAATTCGTCGATTGTGAAACAGACTCTAAAAGGTATTGATGACCACAATCTCCCCATCTGAAGTAATCATCGACATGAGAGACGGCACGAGAGACGGTATTAAAAAGACAAATGCAGCAATAACACTAAAGCACCAAACTAGGGTAATGCCTTACACAGTTCCGCAAAACATATACATTAAGTAAATTGAAGTTACACTTCATTATTTAGTTTATATTGAAAATGTAGAGCGCGCTGTTTCCGCTCTCCGTTGCATCACAAATATATTGTTTAGAAAGATTTTTAAAGATTCTATCCAATTGTTTCGGGTTTCTATGCTTTGTATTTATTCTATGTAAATAACTAACAGTGCAACCACAAAATGGCCGATAAACTGTTTCAAGCCCGTATAGACGGTATTCAATCAGCATACCTGAGCGCTAATAGCACAGTAATATACTCGTAGCTAAAGCAGTAAAGAAACTATGAACAAACGTTCGAACCGTCGCACTCACACAGACGCACGTCTCAACGAAACCCCTAAGCGGACACGGCAGTGCTGTCAGTGGCGGGTGTCGCGTGGAGACGAATGGTTTCGCTTTGTATTTTATTCTTCTCCACGAAACTGACGAAATCATTCGTCTCCACGCGAAACCCGCCACTGACAGCACTGCCATGGCCGCTTAGGGGTCTCGTTTGTGTGAGGGCGTCGTTTCGAACGTTTGTTCGTAGTATCTTTACTGCTTTAGCTATATTTATACTGTGCTAATAGTGTTTAGGAATCCGATGTTAAAATTACTGTTGGTGATTGCAACTGCATAAAGTTTAGTGCACATTGCACCAGTTAGATGTTAAGATTAAGGAGAAACAGACTTGCATTTTCTAAGGCCTGTTCATATGTCATATTAAAGACTATACTGGCGACACGTCCTCGCTTCGTTTCAGCTAATATAAGTTAAAATATAGCCTATGTCCACCCCTGAAAGTCCATATTAAATATGTAGAATAAAATAATGGTGAAATATTTTTTGAAATTGTATGATTCGTTTTGATCTGTCTGAACGCGAAAAACTCAAAAACTAATGAATGGATTTTGATATGAATTTACCAATAGACGGAGTGATTAATGAGGAAGGTTTAAGTGTATAATTGACCGAACGAGCGAAGCGAAGCGTCTCCGTTTCAGCCTGGGCAAAAATGCTTTCGTATGTCCGGCTGTTCTCTTCTACAGATCGCATTTCTCAACCGATTCTCTTGAATTTTTGTGAGCAAATTTATTTTGAAGTAACAGCTTTTCGAAATTTTTCAAAATTGCGAAGATATAGGGGATTTTGCGATTACAAACTTATTTGCGGTGTTTGTGAACTGACCGCGACCTATATCGATGTATCTAACAGTTATCTAACGGCAAAGTTAAGTTTGTCGCGAGGTCTACTACTACTAGCTTCGTAGGCAGGGTCACTACCAACTAGGCTAACCGCGTCGTCAAGCAATTAGCAGGTTTTTTTTTTTTTTTTTTTTATTGATAATGGGTTTGCTCTTGACCAACTCCCGCCCTTGGAGGACGAAGATTCAGTCTACGAAGGTTGAGTCCTGGCGTAAGAAATTTTGTTTTCGAACCATAGACAACGCCTTGGCTGTATGGAATGTTTATGTCTTGGTCCATTCGATTTTGTATGCAATTGATAGCATAAAAAAAAATCGCAGCGGACAGAAATGGGTTTTCATATGTTTATTTTACGCCCAGGAAGAAAACAGGGCTAAATTCGCGTATTCATTTCCCCATTTCCGAACATGTTTGAGAAAATATTTTTTTTACAGACTTACTTATGACTAAATTCTTTGTTCTTCAAAACCACGCTGTAGTATGGTAGACTCCTTAAGCCTGGGCCACACTAAATGCGTGGCGTAGACGTGCACGTGTGCGTTCACGTTCCACTGCGTTGTATAATATGAATCCTCATATGAGGACGCAGCTATACAACGCAGTGGAACGCGAACGCGCAGGTGCACGTCAACGCCACGCATCCGGTGTGGCCCAGGCTTTAACTAGACAAAGGTATTCCACCGGTCATTTCTCGTACCTGCAGTTAAACTTACGCTGCAGTCGAAAAGCCTTTGTGAGACGCAGAACTCACGAGAACCAGTTTAAACTAGTTAGATAAGTTATATTGTACTGTTAGTCAAAGGGAAGGTTAAATCAATAAACCACTTAGAGCAAGGTATCTTTCGGGTTTTGTAGTCAAATTCAGAACTTAATTTTGATGTTTTAATTTTTTTTAGGGCACCACTGAAAACCAGCGCTGCAGCCTGCTGCAGCACATTGCTGAGGGGTGTCCTCTTTAGCGTAACTTACATATTGTATTTCTTGTGTTACATTGTATACTGTAATTTTTGTTTACGCTGAATAAATGAAATGAAATGTTTTTTTAGGGTTCCGTAGTCAAACTAGGAACCCTTATAGTTTCGTCATGTCCGTCCGTCTGTCCGTCCGTCCGCACAACAAAAATATGACTTGTTGTCATAAAAAAAAATCTGTTAACCATAGCTGAAATCTTTTTTCCTGCACCAGAATCATAACTACAATACAATCTGGTAATATTGTAAAATATTTTTTTCTCCGTGTGATACCTCATACTCGATTAACACAGGCTACTTTTAATCCCGGAAAATGTACAAGTTCCCGAGGGAGCAGCGATAAACGACTTCTACGCGGACGAAGTCGCGGGCAGAAGCTAGTCTCACATAAATGGAACTAATCCCAAACTAAGCTCGAAGCTTGTACCTACTATGGGCGCTAGGCAACGAAAAATAAATTTATACTTAAATACAAAGGAAATATGGATTCAGGAACAAATATCGCGCTCATCACACAAATATTTGCCCCTACCGGGATTCGAACACGCGACCGCTCGCTTCGGAGGCTACCAATCGGCTATCCGCGTCGTCATATAGGTACACTTACTTGGTAGGCTTGACTTCTTTCAAGTACTGCTCATACGCATGGTGGTTGTAATGCCGAGGTCCCAGGAGACTGGCTGGAGTGACCAGCTCGGCTGCTACCCTCGACAACAGCATCAGGCAGAGCAATGGAGACATGACCTGTAACCAAGAATGGAAATCAATTAGATCAATGAAGCGTGACTCTTCGTATCACGTGATCTACCAGTGACGCGATTGGTTTAAAAACGAAACGAATGGAAACACTAGTTAGCGATGGGCATCTTGGCTTAGGGCTCAGGTGATCTAAAGCCGTCCATTTCATACAATTTTATCTGGTGCTTGCATGCCAAGCCCGCATACGCACTGCGTTTGATCCGAATTCGAGAAATATCGGCCCGTAGTAGCAGTGTACAGAAATCGGATGACGGAAATCGGATCTAGTGGGCAACCTCTCATACAAATTTCAAAAAAAAAAAAAACATTTATTGCCACAATTACACCTTAATAATAATAATAATAATAATCCAGCCTATATACGTCCCACTGCTGGGCACAGGCCTCCACTCACAATGAGAGGGTTCAATTCCAGACATTCAAAAAAGACGATACAGCACAGATACAGACAAAACAAACATTGAAGTGGCAAAAGGCTCAGGCTCAGCCTGTGCCACGATTTGACAATCGCAGCGCTGATTTTCAGCCTGCACCTTGGCTCACTGCGCAACTTTTAAAAAGGGATGAGGCAGGCTAGCAAGACATCAAGAAGATACAATTTACGGATATTATTTTACATTTTTAGTTACAGATTAATGTTACAATTACTGTTTCAGTTTGGGCTATAGCTATGGGCTATAACCCTTAAATTGGCAAGAATGAAAAAAGTCGGGTGTTCAAACCTCTTTAGAATAAAAAAAAGAATAAAAAATTTGTCACAAAAAAAATACAAAAAGTGAATGTTATGTTATGTGCATTATTATGCACGTTGCCAATTTAAGGGTCAACGTAAGGTTTACAAATGTGTATACGCTTTCAAAAGTAATGTAATTTTGTCCCAACTTTTGCCTTTTTTTTCGGCAAAAAAACATAGTATAGTCAACGTCAAAAGTAGATACTCACTTTTTCACAAGGTACAAAAGTATGTATCTACTTTTGATGTTGACTGAACTTATTATCGTTAATTTGCACGATTATATTATCAGTTTTCTCAAGCGAACTATCGATCAACCTACAAAACTTAGATTGCCTCATTTTATCACTTTTTCACAAGGTACAAAAGTATGTATCTACTTTTGATGTTGACTGAACTTATTATCGTTAATTTGCACGATTATATTATCAGTTTTCTCAAGCGAACTATCGATCAACCTACAAAACTTAGATTGCCTCATTTTATTTTCACACGATATCTCTAATCACAGCGATCCATCGCATAGATACGGTACCTTCTTACTCCATGTATGATGCAAATGTATGGCGTATGGAAGAAACATGGCACTCAAAATTTGAGTAAAATAAGCCAAATAAACACTAAATTAGATACTTTAGGATGAAAGGGAAGATCCTTTTATTCTTTCGATTTTTCGACTTTCTGAAAAAGAATTCTCCCAAGGGACTATTGTTTTGCGAACATCAAAATGCGATATAATATTAAAAAAACTGGGCAAGAGCCGGGCCATGCTCAGTGGAGGGTTCCGTCGCTTTTACTACAAATACAAATAAAGTGCACCAGCAAAAGAGCGTATCTTCATGGCCCTTACGTCCTTTTGTTGAGAAGCGCAGTTTTTCGGCAATAACCCAAAAACGGTATATAGTTGATTTTATTTAAAATGTCGGAATTCACTTGAGAGCTTATCTTCCAATGAATGGCTTTGTTATCTATTGTGAAGCCCGACCGCTAATTAGCAGTGCAAAATGAAACGCACAAATAACAAAAGATTTCATATGAATAGCAACTTTACCGCTTAAAGAAGAAGGTTCAAATTGCAATGGCAACGCATTCGAGATAGTACTGTTTGTACTGTTGTTTGTACTGTTACACAAACAAACGTCCTGGCTGCCGCTTTCAATTTGAAACAGTACTATCTCGAATGCGTTGCCATTGCAATTTGAACCTTCTTCTTTAAGCGGTAAAGTTGCTATTCATATGAAATCTTTTGTTATTTGTGCGTTTCATTTTGCACTGCTAATTAGCGGTCGGGCTTCACAATAGATAACAAAGCCATTAATTGGAAGATAAGCTCTCAAGTGGATTCCGACATTTTAAATAAAATCAACTATACCCGATCAGGTTGAAAACAATTTAGTTTGAAAGTATTTATTAAGCGTTACCTTTGTAATTTTTTTCATATTTTTTGGACATACAGTTTAAGGGATAAAGGGGGGGGACACAATTTAAGCAACTGTCGGAGCGATTATTTCCGAAAATATTCAATTAATGAAAAAATTTAAGTAAAACCTTAAAGTGTTTTTAAAATAACTGTCGAAATATGTGCCACACGTTGATATTTGCTGGAAAAAAATCCAGGTTCTGTTACATGTAGTCTCCCTTAAAAATATTAATTTTTGTTATCTTACTTCCAAACTTAAGTAGCGACTTGTCCTGCTCCAAATTTCATCAATACATCTTGTAGTTTTTGAGTAAAATACCTGTGACATACTATAAGGGTTCCGTTTTTGCCATTTTATTTTTCAAAAAACTAGGCATAATTTTACAAAATCTTTTTATTTTTCAAAAACCCTGTTTCATTTGGAACAGAAAAACAACACTTAATGTAATACTACAACAGTATCTATCTACATATAAAAAAAAAGAACTAACGTTGGAAAATAAATAATTGTCAGTCTAAAGAACTAGATCACCTTATTGCATAAAGCATAACTTTGCCCTGCGGTGGTAACTCAGACTAGTTTTATCCCGCCTCGAAATGGGGTCAGCAAAGTGACCTTTTTACTAGCCCTTAGGCCGAAAATTTGCCATTTACGTCCTGTAATGAAATACTTATCGTGAGTTGGTTACTATCTGCATATTACACAAATCTAGTCAAAGCTTATCGTTCCTTGTATGTCCGTTCCTTTGTTCTTAATATTACACTAAATATGGTCAAACATTTTGAGTCATTATGGAACCCTTTCGCAGAGAGTCAAATGACACAATGTAGTTTAGTTAATTTTATATATTCATCAATGTGTTACAATATGATTTGTAATTTACAAAATTACATTGAAATCGTTAGCATAAATAAAAAAATAAAAAATAACAGAAATAATTAAAACAAAATTAATAATCATTAGGTACCTTACCTAATTTATAAATGGTCACTTACCCGACGTAAAAAAAAATTCAAAACAACTATAATAATGGCAACAATATTTACCATTTGTGTTCCATAAATATTTTGAGACTTTAACTTTCGCCCGCGACATTGTCCGCGAATAACTCTTTGTTATTTAAAAAAAAGCCGTGGTAGCTTAATGGTTTGACCTGCCGACTCTTAAGCAGAGGGTCGTGGGTTCGAACCCAGGTTCGCATCTCTAAATTTTTCGGAATTTATGTGCGAAATATAATTTGTAAATTTACCATGAGCTTTTCGGTGAAGGAAAACGTCGTGAGGAAACCTGCACACGCCTGCAAAACAATTTGACGGTGTGTGCGAAGTTCCCAATCCGCACCGGGCCCGCGTGGGAACTATAGCTCAAACCCTTTCATTGTGAGTGGAGGCCTGTACCCAGCAGTGGGACGTAGGTATATAGGCTGGATTATTATTATTTAATTATTATTAGATTAATATAACACACATATGCATGCATGTTTGTCTGTTTTCCTATTACAACTAAACTTTTGCAAACTATCAGGCTCCTTTGATCCTAGGAATCGTAAGTCGCAGCTAAAGCTCTAAACTTGTATCTTGTAAGTTCTTGGTAAAGCAATGTTAGAAAACTTTAAAGTTAAGAAAACCTTATTTGAAGCGACCCAAGTTTGCGGTAGGAGCACAAAACAAGCAAATAATCGACAACATTCCGTCCCGGTTAGTAAAAACTTACTTATATTATAAAGGACTTTTAGTCAAAGTTGACAGAAAGTACTTTATTTGCCGAGGGCCGGAACGAGTTAAAATTTACTCGTCAATAGTTTGGTCTGGCGAATTTTGCAAGACTTTTTTAAACGTTAAACGGGTAATAGGTGTTTCTCCGAATTCACTTACTGCCGCACTCAGAGACGTCAATTAAGGTTTAAGTATCATTAAAGTAGCTGCTGTCACTTTCTTTACTATAGCAATAGAATAAGACGCAGCAACTTTAATGAAACTTAAAACTTAATTGACGTCTCTGAGTGCGGCAGTTAACAATTAGTAAAATATACCTACCTAATCTAAATGGTGGTCATCCATTCAATACACGCTAAGCAAATTAACTGTGGGGAATCTTTGCCCAGGTGTTGGATAGAATAAGCTCATAATAATAAAAAAAATAAACTTGATAAAACAGAGTGGAGGCCTGTGCCCAGCAGTGGGACGTATAAAGGCTGGATTATTATTATTATTAAAATAAACTAATAAATAAAAACCACAGGAACAATATTTTTATAAAATTGGTATGGAAGAGATCGCTACTTAGACTATTGACTCACTATGTAACACTTATTTCTTGTATTTCCTGTCCTTGCTGTATGCGGTGTTCAATAAAGAGTTACTGTATTGTATTGTATCTTATGATTGCTTGTATTAGCAATAAGCAATCCACAAATGTGACGTTCTCAATATAAAGGGACCTTATGGAGGCAGGCGGTTACGCCGTTTTTAGAACTGTTACTATAGTATTGGTACTGTTACAAGAATAAGAAGAGCGTAACTGCCTTCCTCCATAAGGTCCCTTTATATTAAGAACGTCACAAATTGTCACGCGTATCCAGCCATTTCCCATGACACAATGTACCTATGACAAGATGGCCGCGTTCACACAACACAATAGCTGCAATCAAGACGGCGAATTTAATTTATTAGGTGTGCTATGGCGGCGATTTAAATCAATTTGCGTACTAATGTTGTTTGTTTGTGTTAATTATTGCTTGATACACGTTGCGCGTGTTGCATGATATTATCTGGCTTTAAATTAATATATACGTCCCACTGTTGGGCACAGGCCTCCACTCACAATGAGAGGGTTCGGGCTATAGTTCCCACGCGGGCCCACTGCGGATTGGGAACTTCGCACACACCGTCAAATTGCTTTGCAGGTGTGTGCAGGTTTCCTAACGATGTTTTCCTTAACCGAAAAGTTCGTAAATTTACAAATTATGTGTCGCACATACATTCCGAAAAACTTAGAGGCGCGAGCCCGGGTTCGAACCCACGACCCTCTGCTTAAGAGTCGGCAGGTCAAACCATTAGGCTATTACGGTTTTTTTTTAATTCTCTTGTCTTCTTTCAACTTTTTGACGTTGGTTAAATCATCAGTTCTTGTTTCACGTAGTTTTCTTTGCATAAAAACATCGAAGACAGAAACTCATGCTCATCACAAAAATATTTGCCCATTCCGGTATGCGAACCCGGGACCGCTAGCTTCGAAGACAGGGACACTTCCAACTAGGCCAACCGCGTCGTCGTAGACAATGACTAAGTACAAAGTTTGCCCTGATCGGGATTCAAATTCGCAGGTATTACCACTAAGTCATTCAGTACCTAACTAATATAAAAAAAAGCTTGCCACGACCACGAGTTTTTAAAACCTCTTCTTAAATTATGATTACCTCCTATTTTGCACCTTAAATTAATCAATTTAGAGTGTATTTTCGCTGGTTCATATGAACCATTGTCTGTATGTTTGTCCATAATCCCCTGTGGGAACTTACTAAATACTACACAATTATAAAACAATGATAATTGCATAATTTATAAACGTGAGAAATGCAACTGATATTAAAAGACTATTTACAACTAATAGTAGCCAAGCGTGATTTGCTTGTGTAATATGTAAAAGTCAGAAAAATAATAGCACACGGAAGAAAAAACCGACATTGTACCATAAAAAATAAATTTGTAATTTTTTAGGGTTCCGTACCTCAAATGAAAAAAAAAACGGAACCCTTATAGGATCACTTTATTGTCCGCCTGTCTGTCTGTCTGTCTGTGTAAAGATAAAGATAAAAAAAAGATAAAAGATATTTATTCAGTAAGTAGGCCGCACGGGCACTTTTACACGTCAAAATCTACCAGCGCTTCCTTGTCTGTCAAGACCCTTTTTCACAGGAACTCGTAAAGGTATCAAGTTGAAATTTATATCAAATACTTAGGTCTGCAATCCCTTGGATCAGTGTAAAAATTAAACATCTAAGTCAACTCAATCATAAGATACGGCCGTTTATGCCGCATATGTATTTATTTTTTTAATCTTTATTGCACACAAGAATACACTTCGTATACAAAAGGCGAATTTAATGCCATAAGGCATTCTCTACCAGTATAATGAAGGGAATCTCAAGGGAATCAAAACCTATATGGTACTTCCCGTTGACTTAGAATCATAAAATTTGGCAAGAAGCAATGTCTTATAGCACCCGTTACTTTGTAGTTACATCACATGTTTAAATTGTAGGGTGATTTACGAACTATTGCCATGCCTACAAGTTTGTGCGGAACCCTCGTTGCGCGAGTCCGACTCGCACTTGACCGGCTTTTTTTTATTTAGACATGCTTTTATTGCCGACTGAACTGTTTTGACCGATCCACGAGTCCATAGACGGCGGAGCTATCTTCCAGTTCCTATCCTATGGACACCTTCCAAGACTGCATCATCAGACCAGCTCTATGGTACCATATGTGACCATCTCAATATAAAGGGACCTTATGGAGGCAGGCGGTTACGACGTTTTTAGAACTGTTACCATAGTATTCGTATAGTTACAAGAATAAGAAGAGCGTAACTGCCTTTCTCCATAAGGTCCCTTTATATTGAGAACGTCACATTTTTTAATCTTTTCACCTTACAATAAGGCTCACAGTGGCACAGTATAAATATAGCTAAAGCAGTTAAGGAACTACGAACAAACGTTTGAAACGTCGCACTCACACAGACACACGTCTCAACGAGACCCCTAAGCGGACATGGCAGTGCTGTCAGTTTTTTCGTTTTAACAGACTTACGCATCATCCCCACACCCCCATACCTAACGCATTCAAGATTTACCAGTTGAAAACCATGCGACTTTTACTGAGGTCATGTATGGCTGGTTCGATTCGTTTACAAATTTTTACTATGCTAAAAATTGTTATTTAAAATGCATAATAATAATAATAATGACAAATGATAGAGGTCATGACAGCTGTCAAAATGTATAGACTAACAGGCATAACATTAAACAGGCTGTTAAATTGGTTGGGTAAATGTCTAGTACTGATTAGAATTAAAGAAACATCTTTTAAATACCATGGTTGCAAGGAATAAATTAAATATGAATATATAAGATTAACATAATGAAAAAATACAACAATCAATATCATTCTAATTATTTTTATCAACACGTATCGCGTAGTCTTATCGTTTACGAACACTGTATGAATAAAAAACTCACCTTCTTGTTAAATTGCAATTCTTAAAAAAACTTATAACTTTTCTTAAATCACATATCAGTCCATAGCACAATAAAAACAAATGCCACTCAAATTAAAAAGAACGCGTCACTGAATTTTCAAATTCGTATAGGTTCTAAATTCAAATTCAATTTTTTAAGGCACAAGTCTCGACCCCGACAGCCAGTACGGAAATGACAGCAAGCCCTCCTCCCAACTTATTTTATCACAATCTTTTCATAGAAAGTGAGGGCCATTATAAGTTATGGAACCCTGTCGCGTTAAGCCCGCACTTGTTGTTGGTTGTAGTTAGTTCAGCCGCGCCTAAGAAGTTAGTTTCACAAAGAACTATAAGTTACTTTGTCAGGCTCTTTTGTGACTTCGTGTTACGATTTCTTTTATGATTGCCCTTATTAAATTTGTGCACTCATTTATTTAAGAAATCATGTGATCGTTTATGGGGGTGGGGGTCAGAAAAATATCACAAGTGATCACGATGGGGGAGGGGGGTGTAAAAAAGGTTTTAATATGGCAAAAAAATAGCAGAATACCCTAGTTTTTTAGGGTTCCGCAGCCAAAAGGTGCTAACCCTATTACTACTCAACTCATGAACCGTAATAGGTAGACACTTGAAATGTTCACAGAGTGTGTATTATCATTGCCGCTACATAAACAAATAATAAAAATTAACGGGGCTTTACGATACAATACAAGAAACAAAGAAAGTTTTTTGCTTGACCTTAACAATTGTTAAAAGATAAAATGTTTTACAATTATGCCAAATTTCAAGTTGATAGCATCTGTAGTTGCTGAGAAAAACTGCTGTGACATACAGACGGACGGATAGACAGACAACGAAGTCTCACCATAAGGGTTCCTTTTTTATCGTTTTGTTACGGGACCCTAAAAAGGGCTTGATTTTTTCAAATTTAAATTTTCCAGTCTGTGTATGTATCAGTTCAGTGTTAACTACAGTCACGAACGTTAATTTAGGACCCATTTCAAAAAAATATTGCTTGAAGTTGTCAATGTCATTAGATATGCCAAGTCATTTGTAACAGGAACCTCCACAGGAAACTCCACCTTATTGCTTTAGAATGTCAGATTGACTTTAAAAAAGATAAGATAAAAGATAAAATATATTTATTCAGTAAGTAGGCCACACGGGCACTTTTACACGTCAAAATCTACCAGCGCTTCCCAAGAGGAGACACTGCTGAGAAGAAGCGCCGCAAGAAACTCAACAATTAGTCATTTTTTTAATAGAATATTCACTTATGACAATGATACTACTTATTCTAGCATTATATAAAACTATGAACATAATTTAGAATATCTGCGTAGTTCTGCAGGAAAACATGTTAGAATTATTACGAAAAAAAATCAAATAAATAGCTATATATATATATATATATATATATATATATATATATATATATATATATATATATATATATATATATATATATATATATACAGGGTGTTAGGTAATGAGTGGATAAACCGTGAACTGCTGATAGGGGGCACTTAGGTCGTTCTAATAATGATAAATGAGGTTTAGTAAAAGTGCCACGGTTTTCGAGATATTTGGACTTTTTTAATTTTTTAGGAAATTGACACCCTTACTCAATTTTTTGGTTGTGGTTAGTGTACTAAGATGTTTTTTTTTTATTTTATTTTTAGCTTATTATTGTTAAATAGTTGTGTTATGCGATAAACATTACCATTTTGGCGTAACTACCGCGGTTTAATTAAAAAAAAATCGCAAACTTGAATTTTGCATCTTCGATAGAACATTTACCAAATTTTGAGCTCTTGCGGTGAAAAAAAAAATTACTATCACATGGTAGCCAATGAGCTAAAAAACATGCCCATTTAATAGAGATTTTAAAACAGTAAACATCTTTTTATTTAAATATTAGAATAAAAAACAACATCAGTTTTCCGCAATCGATTCGATTATTTCCTGTGATTATTTCATATTAAATTTGTGCTCCACAATTCCAAAGCATACCTAATTATGACAAACTTTTCATTGCGAAAATAAAAATACTGGCCACTAATTTTGTGAAACTTTTTATTGAAAAAAGTAAAGATTTGTGATCCGAGCGAAGCTTTACAACCTTTTTGTTGTAATAATAACGATACCGGGCACTAACTACTTTTTTAATGCCATTTATTCGAAATTTAAAAAATATCCCGACAGCTTTTTATTCTTTTAATAAGCTTAATAACATGCCTATTTAATAGAGATTTTATAACAGTAAACATTTATTGGTTTTGATAAATAAAACTTAAAAAAGTAGGTATTGGAGTAGCAAGGAAGCCGGTTTTTCTAATGAATGATTAGTGAACATGATGAATGAACATAAAAAGGAAATGTTTTAATAAAGTTAAGTTAAATAATGTGCTCAAATTGACGTCCACCAGCCCTAATGCAAGCTCTACATCGTCGGATAAAGGAACGCCTGACGAATCTGGTGTATCCAGAGTTCCCTATTTCTTGAGCAGCAATTCTTATTCGCTCTCGTAACCCAGAAAGACTCGTAATTGGACGGCTGTACACTTTCTCTTTGAGACAACCCCAATAAAAAAAATCTAAGGGGTTCAAATCCGGTGAACGCGGAGGCCATAGTATTGGACCTAACCGGCCAATCCATCGTTCTGGGAATGCGGCAGTTAAGTACTGTCGCACTCGTGCTGCGTAATGTGCGGGACAACCGTCTTGTTGTAACCACATTACTTGCCTTAGTGCAAGCGGCACATCTTCCAGAAGGATAGGTAGATCATTTTGAAGAAACTCCAAGTAATTATCTCCATTTAGAGTAGATGGCAGCTCGAAGGGGCCGATCACTTCGCCATTCAAGATACCGGTCCACAAATTTACCTAAAATTAATATTTGTAATAGATAGGGGATTCATCGCGGTAAAAAGCATAATTAATTAAACATTGACGTTTTTATCGTATTACAACAACCGTGAATACCGTGATCATGAGAAGACTTACCTTAAATTGGTACTGAGATCTATCCTATCTCATTAAGTGAGCAACTGTGCAGATTGTGTAGATTCATGTAGCCATCTTGACGGCAAGATGATTCGTCCGACCACAGTATCTTGTTAAAAAAGTCTGGGTCTTCACGCATCCGATGCAGCATCACTCGACAAAAAGTTACTCTTAAGGGATAATCTCTAGGCAATAAAACTTGCACACGTTGGACGTGAAATGGGTGTAATTGGTGTACTTTTAATGTAGTATGCACTTTTCATACAGATAAACCCAGGTAATTTGCCATATCACGCACGGATAGAGAAGGATCTGCTTCAACTTGGTCCAAAACATTCTCGTCATCTCCTCGGGTGGGTCTTCCTCCACTTGTTCCACCCACACCCTGACCAAGAATTCTGCCTTCAGTGAACGCATTATGTACTCGATTAAAAATC
Source organism: Tortrix viridana (assembly GCA_963241965.1). Classification (NCBI taxonomy): domain Eukaryota; kingdom Metazoa; phylum Arthropoda; class Insecta; order Lepidoptera; family Tortricidae; genus Tortrix; species Tortrix viridana. The sequence continues at coordinate 1,052,651 of OY725197.1, forward strand.
CGGTAGTCTGGATGGCTAAATTTCGAATAAATGGCATTAAAAAAAGTACTGCCCAGTATTGTTATTATTGCAACAAAAGGGTGTAATGCTTCGCTCGGATCACAAATCGTTACTTTTTTTCAATAAAAGGTTTCACAAAATTAGTGGCCAGTATTTTTATTTTCGCAAGGAAAAGTTTGTCATAATTAGGTACGCTTTGGAATTGTGGAGCACAAATTTAATATGAAATAATCACAGGAAATAATCGAATCGATTGCGGAAAACTGATGTTGTTTTTTATTCTAATATTTAAATAAAAAGATGTTTACTGTTTTAAAATCTCTATTAAATGGGCATGTTTTTTAGCTCATTGGCTACCATGTGATAGTAATTTTTTTTTTCACCGCAAGAGCTCAAAATTTGGTAAATGTTCGATCGAAGATGCAAAATTAAAGTTTGCGATTTTTTTTAAATTAAACCACGGTAGTTACGCCAAAATGGTAATGTTTATCGGATAACACAACTATTAAACAATAATAAGCTAAAAATAAAATAAAAAAAAAACATTTTGGTACACTAACCACGACCAAAAAATCGAGTAAGGGTGTCAATTTCCTAAAAAATTAAAAAAGTCCAAATATCTCGAAAACCGTGGCACTTTTACTAAACCTCATTTATCATTATTAGAACGACCTAAGTGCCCCCTATCAGCAGATCACGGTTTATCCACTCATTACCTAACACCCTGTATATATACTACTCTGTCAAGAAAGTACCGGGAAAAGATCAATAATACACAAACTGTTTGTTAATCATCCAAATTTATTTTATCACCTTCAAAGTATGCTCCTTCAGAAACGATACACTTACGCCAACGAATAATCCAATCATCAAAACATTTTTTAAACGCTGTTTCCGGAATTGAATTCAGTTCTCGGCGCGAATTCTCCTTTATGTCTTCTACCGATTGAAAACGGGTGCCACGAAGTGGTAATTTGAGTTTAGGAAAAAGAAAGAAGTCGGCAGGAGCCATATCTGGTGAATATGGTGGTTGCTCGATGGTATTTGTTGAGTGTTTGGTCAAAAATTCTTTCACAATGATGGCCTTGTGCGAAGGCGCATTATCGTGGTGCAAAATCCAAGAATTTTCATTCCACAAATCTGGCCTTTTTCGTCGAATTTGCTCTCTTAAATGCCGCATAACGCTCAAATAATATTCTTTATTTACCGTTTGACCTTCCGGCAAGAATTCCGAGTGCACAACACCGCGATAGTCAAAGAAAACAGTCAACATGACTTTGACTTTTGATCGACTTTGGCGTGGTTTCTTCGGTTTCGGTTCAGTTGGAAGGCGCCACTCCGAAGCTTGTTGACTAGTTTGCATGTCAAACTCGTAAACCCACGTCTCGTCACCAGTAACAATGCGTTTCATGAATGTTGGGTCGGAATTGACTCGTTCTAGCATGTCCTCAGCGACTCTCATGCGATTGAGTTTTTGGAGAAAATTCAGGTCTTTTGGGACTTGCCGAGCGGTAACATGTTTCATACCCAAATGATTAGTTAAAATAGTACGGATCGACTCGTGAGATACAGAAAGTTCGGCGGCTATCTCTCTCAAAGTTGAATGAGGATTTTCAGTCACTATTTCCTTCACTTTTGCGATGTTAACTTCAGTTGCAGACGTTGATGGCCTACCAGAGCGAGGCAAATCTTCCATCACATCTCGACCGCTTTTGAACGCTTTGTACCACTCATAAACACGTGTTTTTGATAAAGTCGAATCACCGTAAGCCTTCTGTAACATTTTCAGTGACTCCGAACACGAAATTCCATTGGCGATGCAAAATTTAAGACAAACTCTTTGTTCAATGTTTTTGTCCATTATGAAATTCGCAATACACACTAGATATGATATAACTAAAAACAGCACTGTATTTAATATAAATAACAGATGCAACTCAAACTCCGCGCCAAAATAGAAAACAGTTGTGCCAATCTAACAACAACAAAAAAAACAAAAATTTGAATTTGGAACCATAAACAAATCATCCATTCCCGATACTTTGTTGACTGAATGTATATATATATATATACATACATACACAGGTATATAAGTATACACATATATATCTACACATATGTAACCACATAAAAGAGTTTCGACATGTCTTCCTACATAAACCGTGTCCCCTAGACAATATACAGTGTTTACATGATTTTTGTGAAGTAGTAAGCAGCTATTAGTTAATTTTCTGGTTTAGGCCAAGCATTTTTGTCCGTTAGATAGTCCTCGACCCTATAGTACGCTTTAGACATCAACGACTTTTTCAAGTAATTTTTAAGTGCTGGAAGGGGTAACTCTAAAACTACGTCGGGTAATTAATTATAAAAATGAATGCATTGACCTACAAATTATTTATATACTTTACGGACACGAAACTTTTTTATGGCAATTTTTATCGGAATTCTTAACGAAAGAGTCTAGGTTCTTAATGACATAAATAATATTTTAATAAATATATTGGGACAGACTACTGTTAAAATATTAATATGTTTAAAAAGTTATCTTAATGAATCACGGGAATTTAAGTTATATAAGAGCGAATAGCCCTTTGGACCTTAAGTGGGTCCTAAATTAACGTTAGCTGTAACCTGTATTATGGGTACCAGGCAACGATATAGGTACAGTCGAGGACGGAAAGATGTTTACACTTTTTCACCTTATACCATTGTAATAAGGTCCAAAAGTGTAAACGTCTTTCTGTCCTCGACTGTACATACTTATATAGAGAAATACATACTTAATTAAGTTTTGAACTGGAAACAGACAGGAAAACGAGTTAAATATACCTTTTAAATATTACAGCTATTAAGATGACCCAAAACGTTGCAGACAAAAACGTGATCTTAAACACCGACTTCCGCCAAACTATGAATTACAAAACTTTAGAACGGGCTCAGTCCGGAATCGAACGCGCTACCGGGGCAGAAGAGTCACGATCACGATGACACGAACATTGAGTAATAGCTAACTGTAATACAAAGGGGCTGTGGCTTAGTGGTTGGAGTCGACTCGTGACTGTAAGTTATAGGATTCATACACAAATAATATTGCGCGTGATTAAAATATTCTAACATTACATCACTAAATGTGACGTTCTCAGTATAAAGGGACCTTATGGAGGCAGGCGGTTACGCCGTTTTTACGTTACCATAGTATTCGTATAGTTACAAGAACAAGAAGAGCGTAACTGCATTCCTCCATAAGGTCCCTTTATATTGAGAACGTCTCAAATAGTAGGTCCTGACATAATATATGAAATTGGTGTTTTGTCGTACTGGCCACTTTGATTCCAAATATGTATCTGGCGTTTGTTTAGGAATTCCAAATTCAAATTTATTTCAAATTGAAGCTTACATATTCTTGTTTCGAACTGAGTGATTCAATTGTTTCCGTGTCATTTGTTTTTTCTTTGATATCGTTCTGTTCACAACATGGAAACCTTGAAATATCGCGTTATTTACGAATATGAGCTTCACCGTGGTACTAACCCAAGTAGCACAAAAGCTGTATAAGAGCTTATATACAGCCATTATAACTCTAGTTTCATCATTTAAAGAGCTGTATAAGCTCTTATACAGCTTCTGTGCAACTTGGGAATGCTGTAGAAACCGCTCGAAGGATTAACGATGTGTTTGGGACAGCAACTAAAGAAAACAAGGTACGTTTTTGGTTCCAACGTTTTCGTTCTGGAAATTTTGACCTACAGAATAAACAATTCCTAGGAAGCCGGTCATTATTTAGTCTTGTTTAGTGGTTTTTTTTGAAGACGGTTCTATTTTTATTAAAAAAAAATTATTCTTTTGTTTTTATTTGATGACGGAATTGGTGGATTCCACTAATTAAACAATGCGTACAGATGTAGTGAATAAATATAACACATCGTTTTTCGTTACTTTCTTATTTGTCTTTTCTCAGCCAGCTTTAAGTACTCTCCGAAAAGAAAATTGAGAAAGCAAGATAAAGACGAACGCGGCAAATGCTAGTTTTATTATAGTTACAAAATTTTGGTCTAATTAACTAGGTACGCGCGGTTAACAAGTTCACTTTAACCAAAGTTTGAGTTATTATTATACTAGTAACCGGTTGTTAGTTAGTATGGTCTTAATATTTGAAAGTTATTCCAGTACCTAGGAATTTGTAGCTGAAGTTAATGCTAATTTGAGTTTTGAAATTTAGAAATCGTTAATGATCATGATTATTCATTTAGTTTCGGCAATCGTTAAAAATGACAAAGCGCTATGTCGGGCACGTCACTCGCAGAACAGATGGCCGTTGGGGCCAAAGAGTTCTCGAGTGACGTCCGCGTACCGGAAGACGCAGCGTGAGCTAAGATTACGGGAAACCAGTGGATGAAAGCGGCGCAGGACCGGTCCTTGTGGCAAACCTTGGAGGAGGCCTATGTCCAGCAGTGGACGTCTTCCAGCTGAAATGATGAATCGTTAAAGATATGTCACAATGTATAGTAAAGTAAGTTTTTTCTCAAAATGTCCCCAGAGATGCTAGACCTTGGTAAAAGCCATCCAGCTAGTAAAACGTTCACAGCTACGATTATATCTGTAATTATTTATTACCTATTGAACGAGAAACATGTGTATATATGTACATATATTTTATACTCAAGTTCTGGAAAACGGTTCTAACGATTTAACGAGTTCACGGGGGCGAAAATTCGATCTAGCTAGGTCTCATATCTGGGAAAATTTCCCAGTATTTTCACGCAAAATATTTCCCGCGCTATATGGTCCGAAATTTCGGGGCGGCTCCGCCGTCTGAATAGACTGATTGTTAGAGCGTTGGCCTACTGACGACTGCGAGTTTGAACCCCAGCTATGGAACGTTTTTTTTTATTTTTGTATAGAAAATCGATGCAAATTCGGTTTCGACCCGAGCGACGACGCTCAGTTTCCCAGGTAGGGGAGCGGGGTGCTAGTTGTAACATTTTTCAGTTTAAGGTGTATTGCATCAAACTTGGTGATATTTTCAGAGCTTTGATAATTTATTATAATAGGATAACTATCGATGCATTTTAATTCAATGAAAAATTAAATAAATCGTACACCTGGATTTAATTATGAGCATTTTTATTTTCAAACTCCGCTGTTACAACTTGCCCCATGTTTGGGGCTAATAGTAACAGCCACGGGGTACATTGTAACAATGACATAATTAAGTGCTAAGATAATTAATTATAGCATTATTTTCTCCAAAGTCCCTAAAAAGTTATGTCTTACAAAAAATCAACATGCGCTTACTACTTTTATGTAGAAATTTTAAATGAATTACTTATTTTGACATTTAAAAAAATACAACTTCTTAACAGTATTAACAGTATAATATCTTCATGACACTTCACTTATAACAAACAAACAAACTTAATAAAAGTAAAATATAACTGTTTTACTTATAAAATTTTGTTTTTCTTTCTTCAACAACTTCCTATCAAAATCACAAAACTTATCAAATATTTTGATATAGATTATTCTTCTTAACATTTAAATTCTGTAGACGCTTTGTATAAATACTCACAGTCATTTAGCATTTATGTACTATATTTTTAGTATTAATTATCAGCCTTTTCACATCGTCATTATTTTAAGAATAACCAGTCCTCATCAGAATCACAATTAATACAATTAAAAGAGACTGAATCAAAAAAACCATTCTTCAGGTTCTGAGTCTGAGTCGGAAAGTAAAATTTATGTTTTTACTCTGTCTGCTCCTTTTTTTCTCGATTTGTTGATTTACCTTTTCCATTTCCATTTGCTTTATTTTCAATCGACTTCAAAAAAGGAGGAGGTTCTATGTTCCACTGTTCGTATTTTTTATTGTTTTCTTTGTTTTGCTTTTTTGTTGTTTTTTGATTTGTTCTTGGTATTCTTTCTCTAAAGCATATTTTTCTGGCGTGTCTTTTAATATGGCTGATTTTCTTTTTCAACGATTGTTCACAGTTGTTTTTCGGGGTACTAAAACAAAAAAAAACAAATTGTAAATTTTATACAAAACTAAAGTGTATTTCTAAACAGACAGACAGATAGAGGCTTTCTAATTTATAATAATAGTTAGTAGGTACGTATCACATTATCTACACAAACTGCCACAAACAAAAACTGCGGGGCAAGTTGTAACACGTTACAACTTACCCCACCGAAGTGGTACAACGTGCCCCAAGGTGTTATTTTCTAAATTAATTGAGATTTATAAAAAACTAAGTTGGTTACAAAAAATACTTTAAAGGAATATAAAAATTTAATACATTATTTAAGGTCATGCATGAAAATAATTATTTATAAATACACATAAGTCATCAATAATCAATAATTACGTAACGAGTTTTTTTACGATACCTTGCTGAAATGATGCTCGCACACACAGCCACTGCCTCCGCTTTCCGGCCGGGCACTGCATGTACTGACGTAATGCGGGGGGACCTAATGATTCGATTTAGGTATAAAATCCGTGTAATAAAGTTGAAATTGGCGGTAAAAATTGCATGTTACTACTTACCCCCGTTACAACTAGCACCCCGCTCCCCTACTGTAGATTACGTAAGAAAAGACGAATCTAATGACACTTTCCTTATCGAAATTTGGCCATCCGTTTAGCCTCTATAACCTAAAGATAACAAATAACCATACATACATAAAGGAAACAACAAACATTCTTCGGCTGTCAGGTAAAAAATATGCATTTTTTATCTGACAGCAGCATAAGACCCTTAATTAATCTCGACACGCACTTGGCCGTTGTTTTGTTTAGGCAGTCATTTAAAAAGTTTATCATACTCTATCAAAAAGCAAAGGGTAAATTATCCACAAAAAACATGAATGTAAAAAGTAGGCCAAGTTTTGGTGGTTAGTGATCTATAAAGCTGCCACTAGATTGTTGACTTGACTGTCAAACCTATTTATTACTAATGAATTTTAAACTGAAGCCTAAAGGGAAAAATTTCATCGTCCCGCGAAGCAACAACCAATTTGGCCGTAGAGTGTGGTCTAACTATTTACCCTATATACTGAATGATTTACCTAGACACGTCATAGATAAAAAAGATAATAAGCCAAATAAGCCAAAAGTATATTAAAGAGAGCCATGATGTGATATGCATGCAATACTAAATCACACTGATCTCACTAAATTTAATCTTAGTTAGCAGATACATAAATACATAATACCTAATAATAATTCATTAATAATATTATAAAAACTTAAACCTAACCTCAGTATAATCTTAAAAGTTTAAAGATTGTAGCTAAGACTGTTAGTAATTTAGTTCTAAGTATTTTGGTTTGAGTAAATATACACGATGCAGTGTCGCTCGACTTTTTCTTCGAACTTACTGTTATAAATCTAAAACGGGACTTCACGTAAAACATTATACGTATACCTCGTCGCTTCGATCGTGTTGCAACGGTCGTGGTCACGAGCAGAACTTGTCCGACACACTCCGTGTGTATATTCCCAGTTATGACTCTGGGACAAATTCCGCAACTTGTGGGCTTGTAGCGTAATTGGACAAGTTTTCATGTTAATGTGTATTTTGTTTACTCGGCAGATTGTTTGAATATTTTGTGGGCGATCCCCATTTCGGGGTTTGTGTGGCCTGAAGGTATTATTAATTAGATGATGCGGTCAGTTTATTTTGTCATTCATTGCGTTTTGTGTTCTATATACTTTATGTATATTTTGTAAGTACCTTCATATATGTATTGTTTTTTAGAACATAATTACTTTTGTAGGTATATACAGGTTGGCACATTTAGATCGGTCAGTATGGTCAAGTCTGTAACTATAAAGGAGCATCCTCACTGAGAGCATTCTTACCCGAGCTTTTGTAAACGAGCAATAATTTCCATAATTTGTTAGCTTTGTACGCTCGGCTCAACGTCCACACTACTCGAATATTCGACGCCAAAGCTCATTACACGCGAATGTTCTCAGTGGGGACACGAGCCTTAAAGTATACAAAGATCTGTTCTTAGGAACCATGTCATCGATTTTAGTTAAACAAAATTGCATACAAAGATTTAAAAAAAAACTTATACTCAGTTCGGAAATCAAAACCAGTCGTATTGAAAAATTAAACTTACGTTATTTCTACTTGGATATCAATTGTGTAGGTCATAAGCATTAATGTTACTATGAAACATAATAACTAAAATCTTTAATTTAATATAAAAACTCCCAACGTCAAAAGTAGATGTTCACTTTTGTACTTTATCGTATTAACATATTTGACAATCTTTTTTGACATGACATGACATGACAAGATACAAAAGTGTGTGTCTACTTTTGATGTTCACTGTACCGCCGGCAATGAGGTAAGGCTCAGCTACTAGTGGTTAGGGCTGCAGAGGAACCTCCTGACAATACTTGCCGTGTAGTACTGCTTTCAGCATCTGACCCTTGATCCAGCCATCTAGCGAGTCTCTTAAGTATTGATCGAGACTTGCTATGAAACCGTTCGCCGAAACCGCTATAGTAAGTAAGGGCCGTATTAATAAACTCATCTCAACTGTGATCCCCGTCTCAAGTCACGACAAAGTAAACGTCAATCCATAGAAAACTGTCATTTTTGACGCATCTTGTGACGGGCATCTCACACAAGATCAGTTTATTAATACGGCCCTAAGATTACTGAGGTAACTAGATAACTCTGCCTCATTTATGAGAATGATGAGGATTAGATCTTCTAGCCGTGGTAGCCTAATGGGTTGACCTGCCGACTCTTAAGCAGAGGGTCGTGGGTCGAACCCGGGCTCGCACCTCTAAGTATTTTTTCATCATAAATGGGTTTGCGTTTGACTTCAGTCTGAAGTTAAGTGACGACGAGGTCGAAGATGGTACAAGTTTTTCGGAATTTATGTGCGAAATATAATTTCTAAATTTACCATGAGCTTTTCGGTGAAGGAAAACATTGTGAGGAAACTTGCACACGCCTGCAAAGCAATTTGACGGTGTGTGCGAAGTTCCCGATCCGCACTGGGCCCGCGTGGGAACTATAGCCCAAACCCTCTCATAGGCTGGATTATTTTTATTATATTATATCTGCTATGTGTTAGAATATTGGTAACATATAAATTATGGTGTATCCTTGAATCACCGACACTCATTTAATAGAATGTTTTACTTCGCCGAATTTTTACATCGACAGGCATTTCCTCGTTCGGGAGTTATCATTTCTAGGTGGTCATAAATCTAACCTACGTAACCCATGCTGAAGATAACCTGAAAATAATAAGGTTTCTGCAGAAATTAGCTTTCGTTGAAATGAAATTTGGGAAATGACACATTCGATGAAATGAGTGTCTGCAAAACAAGGGGACACGACAAATTTTAAATATATATAACCTTTATAAAAGCCAGCTCGTTAGCCGTAGCCGTGGCGTATGCACACATGTATCGGGCATAAAGTGGCATAAAAATAACCCGAGAACCAAGATACTAAGCAGTTTAGGGGTTAAACGTGATTGCGCATAATGCCGCGGGGGGGTTAAAATGCTGGAAGTGGCTGGAAAGAACTGCACGATAATAAAGCATGCGGGCTTAACATGCATGCACGAGATTAAATTTGACTGCTGGGAAATGAATACATCTATACCATATTCTATAGCGATTTTATAGCGATTTTATCAAGACGAGACATTTTTATTTTAAATGTGGAATAGATGTATTAATTTCCCTAGCACCTGACAAATTTTATCTCATGTATGCATGCTTAGAGCCAAGGATAAGGGGACAAAGTCCTGAGAAACCTGTCGCTGGCGACGTCGGATGATGTGGCGCAACGTTGCCGGACTTCGGTCAACACGTTTGCGAACGTCGCGCAGAAGTAATCCTACCTACTGCTGCGCGTACGAAGCTTATTGCGAAGCGATGAATTTTCTATTTATACAGGAACTGTCGTAAATGAAATAGAATATTTAAAAAAAATGAATTGCTGTTCGTTAGTCTCGCTAAAACTCAAAAACGGCTTGACCGATTTGAATAATTTTTTTTTAGTTTTGTTCGCTTTGATACAGGGTTTACATTTACAGTTGGACCCGGTAGGTGGCTCTGCGATCGGGCAGGACGACGTCTGCCGGGTCCACTAGTAATTATATAAACATTTTCAAATACAGTAAATATCAGGGGAGAATCTCACAAAAATTGACCTAGTCCCAAACTAAGCTCTAGGCTTGTAAAATGGGTACTAGACAACGGTACCTATACATACTTAAGTAAATAGAGAAATACATACTTAAATATATAAATAACCGCGTCGTCATGCTTGATCGGAAGCCTGTGTTACTGCTCAAAACCTACATAAACATGACGTCATAACTTAACCTAACTAAGTTAAAAAAAAACCCAGACAAAATCGGGACCCTACTTTCATTACTCTTAAGTGGCTTAACGGATTTTCATCAACAGCTAAGCACACTCGACACTTTTCTAACAAAAAAGCTAAATCAAAATTGGTCCATCCGTTTAGGAGCTACGATGCTACAGACAGACACAAATACATACGTCGAACTTATAACACGTTTTCGTATAGGGGGTGAGCAGTTTTATTTCCATTTCGATTTTTTAATTGGTCACTTAACATTACTTTATATGGTATATTTTAAAAAATCGGCTAGTTTAATGATTATAATTAACTTAATAAAGAATAACTTTAAAAATAATGTAATTATCGTACATGTGATGTCCAGTCAAGTGGTCGGAATAGGCAGTGCCATTTCCCGGGATATCGGTTCGTAATCGTAATATGGATATGACTCGTAATGGAATTATACCCCGCGATTCCACTCGCAAAGTATTTAAAAGTGTGCGTGTTGCTTTAAAGGTGTAATAAATGTACAATAAGTTAATAACGTAAATTATAGAATTAACTAAACACAAAAACTAAACGCATCATAGTAACATTTCTAATTTACCTATTTAAAATGTTTATCTTAAATTTATCTTGTCAATAAAAAAATATTATCCCCAACAACATGAGTCCCGGAATCCCGGGGTATATCCATATTAAGTATAGCATTTAAGGTCGTTAACCCCAAATTGCACTACCTATTCTGATCATTGGTGATGACTACTTTTTGTCTATTCCAGTGTTTATGGTCCTACGTGCCTCACTGTATCGAATAAACAATAATTTAAATTTCACCGTGTTACTGCTTGGATATACTTATGTAACTTAGGGCCGTATTAATAAACTCATCTCACCTCTGATCCTCGTCTCAAGATACGTCAAAGTAAACGTCAATCCATAGAAAACTGTAATTTTTGACGTATCTTGTGACGGGGATCACAGTTGAGATGAGTTTATTAATACGGCCCTTAGTAACATAAGTTCTAGATTCACTTCTGTTATATAGTTATAAAAAGGATGTGATATATAAGCCATTAAAAAAACGAAACTCAAGTAATAACTCGCTAAAACTCGAAAACAGCTTGACCGATTTGAATAATTTTTTTTTAGTTTTGTTTGCATTAATACAGGGGTGGTTTATATTTACAATTGGACCCGGTAGGTGGCTCTGGGATCGGGCAGGACGACGTCTGCCGGGTCCACTAGTCATAGTATAAAACAAAGTCGCTTCCCGCCGTCTGTCCCTCTGTATGTACGCTTAGATCTTTCAAACTACGCAACGGATTTTAATGTGGTTTTCACCATCAGTTAGATATTTTTTCACGAAAGGTTCATGTATATAATAGTGAACGGAGCGAAGCGAGGGCGGTTCGCTAATACTTTATAAACTGATTCAAATCTACACTAATATTAATGTGAAAGTAGTTCTGTTTGTCTATGTGTTACGCTTTCACGGCAACCGCTGAACAGATTTCGATGAATTTTGGTATGGAGATAGTATGAGTCCCGGGGAAGGTCATAAAATAATTTTAATTCCTAGGATTTGGACAGAACAACTTCTACGCGGACGAATACGCGAACAAAAGTTAGTTATTTATAATTCATAATTCTTTATTCAGTAAGGATTAGGTATACACTTTCATTCGTGTAAAGTACATATACGTTGACATAAACATAAAAATTAGGTAAATACACACCTACATATTATAGTAACATACAAAACTATATGTTACACTCGTAAACATCGTTTTCCACATAATTGCATTACTAATTGTGACGTTTTCAATATAAAGGGACCTCATGGAGGCAGGCGGTTACGCCGTTTTTAACTGTTACCATAGTATTCGTATAGTTACAAGAATAAGAAGAGCGTAACATAACGTCAATAACGCAAAACATACAAAATATTTTTTCTTATTCCAAAAGCTACAGAATATTCTAGCTCTCTAAGTAAAGCACTCGCAACACTAGAAAATGTAGGAGGATATTTCTTGAGAACCTTGTGTGTATCCCGAATATTCGCTAAGCAACCATAGAGTCTAAGTCAAATGCAGTCGAGAATGCAGGATAAAATCTATCCTTTGAAATATACCAGCTTACACGGCTTGCATAAATATACATAAATATACTATATTCGGGCAGAGATGCGCAGTAATCGTGTTGTAATCAGTAGGATTCTGTACATTTTGAACCCCCGTCGCAAAAATAGGGAGCATAGAAGAAAAGTTATGTAAATTAAATAGTCGATGTTAACTTCATAGACAAGATTAAGTTCAAATGTAGCAATCATCATCAAATATTTTTGTTGTTCCTCTTGCTAATAATAATGTCGCAGTTATTGTATCTGTGTTACAGATGCAATAACTCGAGAACTAATATTGTCTACTTAGTCGTGATAGTTTTCCTTGAAAATTCGTTATATGTGCTCACAACGATCGGTCCTCTGCTGCTGTCATCCAGCGGTTTCCCGCGACCTTTATCAGATCGTCGGTCCGCCTTGTGGAAGGCCTGCCGACACTTCGTCTCGCGGTTCATGGTCACCACCTTTCTGCTCCTACGACCATCGGTTCTACGAGCAAATAGATGCCAAAATGTCCAAATATATCGCACATTCTTAACCTATATTAATAAAGATGTGTTGCGATATATTTGGCCACATTCGCTGCTAGCCTCCTATATACTTGATGCCGACTGACAAATATTGCCGGCAAGCATAAATAAATAAGCATAAATAGCGGCGCAGGACCGCCTTGTGGTAAACCTTGGGGAGGCCTATGTCCAGCAGTGGACGTCTTTCGGCTGAAATGATGATGTTGAGGCATAAATCGTTTTATGTAGATTTTATTTTATGATAGACTTCGGACTGCCGGTGGACTAAGTTGTTAGTCTGTGTTATCCTTTAGGGTAGCTCTGACCTTACCTCGTGACCTTGACTTGGCTTACTGTTGCAATCTGCCCGCTGCGCATGAGTCGAGGCGTCAAGTGCATATATTACCGCTCAGTTCGCATGCAGAGCTTGTTTTGTTCACCATTCTGGAGTTTGGTGGAGTGAAATATTGGAGGTCACAGCTACTTGGTTAACTTGGAATTTTGTTTTTACGAGTTATGTGGCTTTTTTGCACAAGGATTATATCAGTTATATAATAAATGCGAAAGTGTGTATGTTCCGTTTTCACTTCAAAACGGGTGAACCGATTTTGATGAAATTTGGTATGGAGATAGTTTGAGTCTCACGAAAGGATATAAGTTACTTTTTTCCCGGAAAATTTGACAGTTGCCGAGGGAGCAGCGATGAACGACTTCTACGCGGACGAAGTCGCGGGAAAAAGCTAGTTTTATAATAATTTTAATTTATTAGTTACTAGCGTTTGCCCGTGGCGTTGTCCGCGTAGTAGTATAGTTATTTTCTCGGGGAACCTTCCAGTTTTCCGGTATAAAAAGTAGATAACTGCAAAACTCAAACAAACAGACATTAACCCAAAAACAACCCCTTTTGCTTCACTGCCTGTAAAATGTAAATATATTAAAAGCGAGACAACTTCTATTTCTCATATTCAATGTAAGGATATTTAGAAGTTTATATTTCCAACTACATTTGTATGATATTAAAGCACTTATTGACTAAGTGTAAGAGTTGAGAACAGAGTGGTTTGAAAGCAAAGATAAGTTTGTAATAATTCAAAGAGCTATAATGTAGTATCGTGTTAACTCGTCGAGTAGAAAGTGCAGTCACACGGAAAAGTGCTAAAGAATTATTATTATTTTCCGGTTTTTAGGAGAGTTATACGATTTATGAAACAGGATAAAATAAAATAAAATATCAAGTCACTTTTCTATTCGTCGAATTATTTACCGCCGAACTAAAGTTACAAATATTACTAGCGTCACTACCTTAAGGGTTCTGGCAGAATACCAGTGCTGTGGCTTTCCGCAGTTTTATGCTGAGCCAGCGCCTATTCTTCGCATCATCACATGACTCTTCTTTCTAATCTCCAAATTTCAAATTTTAATTTATCTCTAGTTTCAAGTTCTAATATAGTTAGTTATACTGTTTAAATTGCATGAACCTGTTCATATTCTTTTGTAAATCATGTTGGCCTTAAAGGTCATGTATGTTTGTGAAGAATAAAGATGTTTATCTATCTATCTATCTATCGCAAATCTATACCCACGCGCAAAGGTATAACGCAGAGTTAGGTACCGCTTAGGACGAGCTGCTGCGTCGAGAAAACCTGCGGCTAAACTAACAAAACGTGCTAAAATATGATAATGTTACGATGAGACTACTTAGGCTGGTCGGTTAAAATTTCGTCTTAAAAAATCGAGAAGCACATCATTTATAATCAAAATCGAATCCGTTTATTTTCAGGCTACTCGGCCTATAGATAAACTTAACACTTAAATGCATACAATATATTTATAAACCAACAAGACTAAGTAAACATAATGACACAAATTAGCTATTTAGTATTTAGCGGTGTCAGCTAGCTGGCGGCCATCGAATCTCCAGATATGACACCCCTCAGCCGCCCGGCCGGAATCCTTTAAATAGGTCGACAGATCTTTGGTCGGTACAATAATTATATAATACAAATAACTTAAACATGTAGACGTTGTAAGGTCTAGGGGACACGGGTAATGTAGGAAAAACATATCGAAAATTATTTATTCAAATATCTCGTACCGATGGTTGTATTATTATTTCTACTATTTATGTTTACATGTTGACATTTTCCCTAAGAAATGCGCACAATATTCTATAATTATTATTGTATATAATAATATAATTATTATCCTTGTGATTCATATTTTGATGACTCACAGGTGACAGAAGTTTCTTGCGTCGCTTGTTTTTAAGGAATAATCTAAAAAGCGTTGATACTCACGAATTAGAGCTTAATTTTAATTTGTCAATTTGTTTATTCTATTAATATAATACTAATAATCCAGCCTATATACGTCCCACTGCTGGGCACAGGCCTCCACTCACAACGAGAGGGTTTGAGCTATAGTTCCCATGCGGGCGCAGTGCGGATTGGGAACTTCGCACACACGTCAAATTGCTTTGCAGGCGTGTGCAGGTTTCCTCACGATATTTCCCTTCACCGAAAAGCGAAGAAAAAAAGTAAATTGATAAATTATATTTCGCACTAAATTCCGAAAAACTTAGAGGTGCGAACCCGTGTTTTAATCCACGACCCTCTGCTTAAGAGTCGGCAGGTCAGACCATTAGGCTACCACGGCTTTATTCTATTATAGTTTTTATTTCGAAACAGCGTTGTCGTCGTCTGTACGCTCTGCATGTTTTGTTGTTAAGTGGTCGACAGCAATAAACGAGAGGGAAATATGTGTTCCCTCGCTCCCGCACTGGCGTCATATTGTTTTAGATGTCAGCTGTTTTTGTTTTGGTTTTCGAATGCGCTTGCCAAGTCTCGGAATTTATAAATATATCTATGTATTTTCAGAAAATTTGATATGTATACAGGTTATTGGAGTGACGATTATATTTATATACCTGAATGCCCAAGATGGAGTGTGTATGTTTGATTTTAGTTCCCGTATAGCGTCTAAAAATGTAAAAATTTCGACAAGACACTTAAATTAAAAATGTCAAAATGGTGGATTTAATAAATGTAATAAAATGTGTTTGATCTTTTTTTAAGAACCCCATTGTACAATTTAAACACCCAACTAATTAAAAACACCATTGTGTGAGGTGTCATAATAAAAATGTTACAATACATTAATTGCCTATTCAAATACTAAACAAGCGTTCGGGTTGTGGGTGAATTTCAGGGCGTTTCAACCGCCGTCATTAGTGTCACAAAACATACTGACATGCTGATAGAAACTACATCCCCGGTTCTGCTTCTGTTTACATCAGGAGTTGCTGTAGTGTAATTGATTTCGTCAATATATTTGGTGACACTAATGGCGGCTTTTGAAACGCCCTGAAATTCACCCTTGTAAAGCTTTTTATTATTAATACAATGTATAAAGGCTTCCAAAGTCATAAATGGTTATTTAAACATCTACAACCTATTACCGCTCGCAATTTATTTTAAACTTTTACTATCAACTAAATAAGCTCTGAAGCTTAAACCGGAAGTGCGCTACGAAAGCTCCCCGAAAGCACTCCCATAAAATACTCATGTTCCTGTTTAGTTGGCGTAACAATCTGGAAACTGAGTATTTCCAGGAAATTTACATAGCGCTTCCTATATTGCAAGAATTCTGAAATGTTGGTTTGGAATACATATATACAAACATACTTACTTCACATATCAAGTACACCCATCCACACCACACACACTCACATTCACAACTATACTCAAGACACCCACATAATTAGGTACCTAGCTAACAACCTCTGATTCCCTTAGTTTTAATTTATTATTCAATTACTATGTTTTGAAACCAAAATCAAACTGCCTAATATAAATTTAAATAAGATACAAGTACCTCTAGTCCTCGTATATTTTATGTGATCAGAAGATACGAAATTTTTTAAAGTTTATACAGGGTGTTTTTTTATTCGTCTTAAACATTTTGGGGGTTAAATCAGTAAGTCATACTGATCAACTTTCACTATGAGACCAACCCCGAAATCGCGAAAAAAAAATTGACCATCCCATACATTTTGGCTAGTCAGCTGACGATGTTTTGTATGGGAGGGTCAAATTTTTTTTCGCGATTTCGGGGTTGGTCCCATAGTGAAAGTTGGTCAGTATGACTTACTGATTTAACCCCTAAAATGTTTAAGACGAATAAAAAACACCCTGTATAGTATGCCGAATAGGGTCGCCACGTGACAGGCATAGTTTAGTGTGGGACCGCCACCTAAGTTTATCTTCTGTAAATTGTGCGTTTTTTTTAACTATTTTTTATTTATTTATTTAATTCATATTGATTTAAGTATAAATTTTTATATATTTTTTTCAATTATTTTTTTTGCATTCATAATTATGATTGCTAGGCCCTCCTTACGATCGGGGTGCTATACAATAAACGTTACAATCCTACAAATGTGTAAAAAAGTGATAAAACTAAAAGCCAAAAAACTAACATTAAAAAAAACCGGGCAAGAGCATGTTGGGCCATGCTGTGTAGGGTTCCGTGTACCACAAATACAAATAAAGTGCACCAGCAAAAGAGCGTATCTTCATGGCACTTACGTCCTTTTGTTGAGAAGCGCAGTTTTTCGGCAATAACTCAGAAACGGTATATCCGATCATGTTGAAAATAATTTGGTTGAAAGTATTTATTAAGCGTTACCTTTGTAATTTTTTTCATATTTTTTTGACATACAGTTTTAAAGATAAAGGAGGGGGGGACACACCATTTATGCAAGACACCTATACTCCAAATTTGATAAATATACGAGTAAAATTGTAGTTTTTGAGTAAAATGCCTGTGACACACGGACGGACGGACGGACGAAACGAAACTATAAGGGTTCCGTTTTTACCATTTTGCTACGGAACCCTAAAAAAACTGCCAAAATAGGTACATATTAAAATGTATATATCGTAGTATTATAATTTAGCTTTCCAGTGCGTTCGTTAGCATTCTCCGTATTAATAAAATATAATAAAAAAGACATGAATATTTTGCTATTTTGGGACTAGGTCAGTTTGTGTAAGATTGTCCCCTGATATTTATTTATTATTATTTAAGTATATTACACCGGATGATGATGATATGGGCCTGCGCAAACCGGCGGAGCGCAGCGCAGATCACTTTAAATTTATCAATGTATATTCTTCCCTATTTTAATTAAAATAAGGTATAAATTTGAATGCTCTGAGACCGACCTCGGAGCATCACGGGGGATTTCTACTCTGCGGCTGCGGCTCTAAATTTATACCTTATTGTAATTAAAATAGGGAAGAATATATATTGATAAATTTAAAGTGATCTGCGCTGCGCTCCGCCGGTTTGCGCAGGCCCTATGACGTTCTCAATATAAAGGGACCTTATGGAGGCAGGCGGTTACGCCGTTTTTAGAACTGTCACCATAGTATTCGTATAGTTACAAGAATAAGAAGAGCGTACCTGCCTTCCTCCATAAAGTCCCTTTATATTGAGAACGTCACTGATGCTTATGCTAACATCACATTAGAAACAAAATAATAATAGGGAATATGCATTAATTTTATCGCATTTCTTAGCAAATTATGAAAATACCGTAAAAATTATGGCAAAAAGTGAGAATAAAATTAAAATCGGCCAAAAAATACGATAATATAAGCATTTAAAAACTGCTAATTAGACAAGATCCGACATGAACTGTGACGTCAGCGTGCACTACGGCTATAGGTATAAACTCCATGTTAAATTCTGTTTTGCTAAAAAGATAGAAACAAATCTTTAATGGCTTATATCTTGTGTTTTTTGTTTCTTTATTCGAATTTTTTTTTACTATTTCTTACATGGATGACTTTATATTAAAGTTAAAAAAAAATGCATACTTATTCCCAATTATGCGAACCGTATGCTCCATTAGGTAACTACGCTGTGACTGGTTTTAAAGAGCCTTAGACGTCAAATGTATTTCGCTAATTGGTTTTAACTAAGGATAACTTTAACTACACCGTTAAAGCTTTAATGAGCTTTCGAATACAGGCTGCCTTACAAAACTTATTCCAGAAGTTTAGTTTAAATAAGCTCGCAACGATAAACATATTTATATAAATAAACATACTTAAATACATAGAAAACGTTTATGACTCAGGAAAAAATACTTGCGCTCATCACACAATATGCCTATACAGAGATTCGAACCCGGGACCGCTAGCTTCGTAGGCAGGGTAACTACCAACTTAAAAAAAAAAATATAAAAAAAAATTGTTTTATCAATTTTTTCGGGATAATTAGTAACTTATGTGTCATTCCAGGATAAGTGTGCGACATTTTATCCAAATAAATTCAGCAGTCATGAAATTACGAACCATATTGTGCGGGAAATGTTTTTGCGTGAAAATACTAAGAAAACGAATTTTCCCAGATATGAGACCTGGCTAGATCGAATTTTCGCCCCCGTAAACCCACATGTTGCAATTTTCATCGAAATCGTTAGAGCCGTTTTCGAAATATGTATACAAATGTTACTCGTTTAATAGTATAAGATGTGGTATTGCTACCATGCTCCAATTTATCTTTTAAAGTGTCACTTCGCCGATAGATGGCGCTGATATCATGTGGACAACTATGTAACTCTCCCTTCACCTGTTTGTATGACACACCTAAAGCTAACCAGCGATTCTTATTACCCCGGTTAAGCCAAACCAAACGGATTCTGTATTGACGGTAGGTAGAAAATGGTTTTAATCAGAATTACCGCTCACAAAGCAAATCTAATTTCGGGAACGTGGCGACTCCACAGAATGCGGTTTGCCGAGCAAACGGTTAAGGGAGAGGGTAGGAGCGGGAGCGGGAGCGGATAATTTAATTAATAGTTTTAAGAAAGAAAGAAAGAAAGAAAAACATTTATTCGTGACCAATATCAGCAAAGGACAAAAAAATACACACAGTAAGAATGTAGTCACGAAATGGTCCCAACTCAGCGTAATGCCGGCATTAAAGTCGGCGCTGGTCTTCCGTTGGAACCATCAGGTGAAACCACGGAAGGTTACACACACATAATTTTGACAGATACATAAAACATAAATTACAAAACTAGAAGGGGGAAAACGAAACAATAAGAAAGGGAAACGAACATAAAAAAATTAAAAATTAAAAATCACACGCTATCTTTCATTAAAACACGCTATCTTTATTTAAAATGACTCGCACATGTAACAAACGAAACACGAAATGGTTCCAGCTCAGTGTTGCTGGTTGAAGCCAGAGCTGGTTTTCAGAGACTACAAGCACACTTCAGTTTGTTTTAGCTCATATTGTTTTCATATCGTAATCATGTTGCTACGTTATTGTAGCACTCACGTGACATTAAGACTAAAACAAAAAGGAATTGAGGCCCAGGCTAGATGCAATCTCAGGATTGTAAATGTCTTTGAGCCTCAATATTGCCAGCCCTGACCCCCTAGCTTGCATGCAAGAGATAAAATTTGACAGGTTCTAGGGAAATTAATACATCTATTCCATATTCTAACGTAAGACTTAACGCTTAAGGTTTAAAATAAAAGTGTCCCGTCTTGATAAAATCGCTATAAAAATGTGAAAATCGCAATAGTCGCTTATTAATAAAAGGTAACAAAAGTCAGGACGAGACACTTTTATTTTAAACCTTAAGCGTTAAATCTTACGTAAGAATATGTGACGTTCTCAACACAAAGGGACCTTATGGAGGCAGGCAGTTACGCCAGTTTTAGAACTGTTACCATAGTATTCGTATAGTTACAAAAACAAGAAGAGCATACCTGCCTTCCTCCATAAGGTTCCTTTATACTGAGAACGTCACATATAGAATAGATGTATTAATTTCCCTAGCACCTGTCAAATTTTATCTCGTGTACATACATGTTCAGCCCACTGAGGATTTAAATTAATTATAAATATCAGTGGACAATCTCACACAAATTGATCTAGTCCCAAACTAAGTCTTAGTTTAATAATAATAGAAAACCCAATAATAGATTTCCAACAGTACTTACTTACGTATTTATTTGCTTCTATGTTATTCTGTTAACGCATCGTCGTTCAGTTTTACTCAGTCGATGAATAGCCGGCGAATTTACGTCGTCCGTCAAGGTGGGTAAATGACATTCAACTGCCTGCACATTCATTTAGTCGCTGGTTTCACAGCTGGTCGTCTGTGAACGTCGGGGGACCTTTATGCACTCACTTTCACTTCACCCACCTTGAAGCGAAAGGTCCCCCGACTGCAATCGAAATAAAATATACATATATAAAAAGACGAGAGTGTGTAGATTCAGTCACGGTCATAAACCTCTATAAACGTTTTCGCCTTATGTCATTGAAATATAGAGTAAATGTGTAAACATGTTTATGATGTGACTGTACACTTATATTCTAGTTTACGTTTATTAAATTAACTACCATATCTAAAATTTATTTCTAACTTTTTTCAGTTTGTTTTTAAACAGCAGTTGTGTTTTTTAATTTTTTTTATTATAATTTTTTATTATGTTTATGTGTACGTAAATATTCGGATTCTTTAAACTACGAAAGTTGCGAAGAAATATTATTTAACATTCTGTTTAATCTCGCTACGCCCTAAGATTTAAAATCGCTTCTCTTATGAATACGGTCACAACCTTAATGTTGTCCTTACATTTCTTATTCATTGTCGATAAAACGGAATATTACATTTATTTAAATCGTCTTTTGTCGTAGACAAAGGAAAATTTAAAAGGAACTATATTAGACCGTTTTATAAGTTTAATTTTATTCTAGACCTGATGTTTAACTTAAATAAGAGTTCGTGAGAATGTATAGAACTATAGATGTTTGACTATTAATGATGCATTATCGCAAAAAGGATTTTAAGTTAAATACACAAAGATAGAAAAATATAAAATATCATAATAGAATACAATAGCATGTATGTATTGTACTATTTTTAAAATTTGAATTCCTTTAAAATTCTGTACAATATTATTTAACCCAAAAAAAAATCATCCTTAATTGTAAATGTTTAAAATTAATTAAGGTCAGAGGTAACAGTCAATATATTTTGATTAAACGATTACACAAATAAGCTACGTAATTAACGATAAATTGAACTATCAATTAATTAGTGTTTTAATTGGTAATAACTGATGTAAATTATTGACTTAATTTAAAACGTTTTGCACAGTTATTTTTAAACCCGACTTCGTCTGCGTAGAAGTTGTTTACTGCTGCTCCCTCGGGAATAGTCAAATTTTCCGGGATAAAATTATTATATGTTTTTCCCCAGGACTCGAAATATCTTAATACCAAATTTCATCGAAATCGGTTCAGTGGTTTAGTGATGGTGGAGAGCGTAACAAACAAACAAACTCACTTTCGCATTTTTAGGGTTCCGTACCAAAATGGTAAAAAAAAGGAACCCTTATGGTGAGACTTCGTTGCCTGTCTGTCTGTCTGCCTGTCTGTATGTCACAGCAGTTTTTCTCAGCAACTACGCAAGCTATCAACAAGAAATTTGGCAAAGTTGTATAATTTGCTTGCTTGAAATTAATTTTATAAATAATTGAAACGGGGTCTAGAATGGGGGTTAAAAATGAAAGTGATTTTATTATAGCAAGTCGGGTGTCATATGAAAGAACTTAATCCGCACATTTCAAAACTATGACCGCCCCTCCTTATCTCCAAAGTTTATGAGCCGAAAAATTCTGAAAAATTTTCAACTTATAGATAATTACTTATATTTTACGGGAAAATAAACCGAAGTATTCAAAATTTAGCTTTCGAGAAATTGACAAAAAACTATAAAGATGTGTACTAAAATTTAGGCAAGTCCAAATGGATTATTGCATACAATTAGAGTACATGCAAAGGTATATTTTTGAACTACGGACTTAAATACGGAGCCCTCGGTGCGCGACTCCGACTCGCACTTGACCGGCTTTTAATATTAAGTAAAGATTGACCGTGAAATATTAATCAAATGTGTAATACCCGAGCAAATAATGACAAACAATTTAGTAAAATTAAAATTGAAATTATGATTGCTTTGTATAAAAAAATACTTTATAATATAAAAAATATATATAAATCCTCTGGAATGTACATGAACAATTTTTGTGCAGACGAAGCCGCGGAGTAAAAGATCATTATATTTAGAAGCCCAGGCTGAACATTATAATTTAGATTCAAATTCAAATTCATTTATTCCATTCAACATATTACAATAATTTTGGAAACATCAAAATAAAAACGCAATAACAATAAAAAAATAAAATAACAACAAAAATAATTAATGTTGTTTTCATCGACATTGTATCGACTGTGTCCCATCCCTATGCACCAAAGCCTCGGCGTTAGATCTCCAGAGTGCGGCATTTTGACTCCCAGCAAACCTAATATTACCCTCACGTAGCGTAGAATATTGTAACGTCACAGGTTCGCTTTGAACTTACTATTTATATAATATATAGATATAGTGGGATTTATTTTATAGGTATACAAAAAAGGCCTTTGTCCAGCAGTGAACATCCTGCGGCTGATAATGATGATGATGATACAAAATGACCATATAAAAAAAACGCGAAATCAGCTAAACGCCCAGTCTGCAATGTATGTAGCCAAAACATGTTTATGTCCAAACTGCCCATGAGTATTAATCTTTTTCTTCAAAGGCGTTTAGTTCAAAATTGGCTGGCTCAAGTCTGGGCGGTTATGCTAAGTGTCTCTTTGTACAATGTGATGGTCATTAGGCGGCACGAGGTTAAAATCCACATCTCGTCTCCGCTTGCCTATTTCAATTGAAGCGGAGCGGAGACGAGATGTGGATCAACCAATGTGATTAGTTGATTCCTAGACAGCTCTTCTCTGCACCACTCGTCTCCGCTTCTATGGAAAGGCAGCCTAAGGCGTAAATTGCGAATAAAGTAAGATCAAAGCGAGCCTGTGACGTCACGACGTATTCTACACAAACCTAAACATAATCCACGTAAACCTTCCGTGAAAAGTTATCTAACTGATGGTGAAAACCGCATTAAAATCCGTTGCGTAGTTTGAAAGATCTAAGCGTACATACAGGGACAGACGGCGGGAAGCGACTTTGTTTTTATACTGTGTAGTGATAAATATCAGGGACAATCTCACACGAATTGAGGTAGTCCCAAACTGAGCTCTAGGTTTGTACTATGGGTACTAGACAACGATATACTTACATAGAGAAATACATACTTAAATACATAGAAAACATCCATGATTCAGGAACAAAAAATCGCGCTCATCACACAAATATTTGCCCGTACCGGGATTCAGCATTGTAGGCAGCGGTCACTACTAACTAGGCCAAATACAATAAAAAAACCGGGCAAGTGTGAGTCGGACTCGCGCACTGAGGGTTCCGTGCACATGTGGCTGGTTTTTAGTTAAGTCAAAGTCAAATATTTATTCAGTAAATTGGCCACATACGGGCTCTTTTACACGTCAGTAATATAGAGTGAATCTACCAGCGCTTCGGACAAGACCATCATTGCGGAGAAGAAGCGCCGCAAGAAACTCCAGCAGAAGGTCATTTTTTCAAATATAAAATACAATCTATATATATAAAAATGAATTGCTGATCGTTAGTCTCGCTAAAACTCAAAAACGGCTTGACCGATTTGAATAATTCTTTTTTAGTTTTGTTCGCTTTGATACAGGGGTGGTTTATATTTACAGTTGGACCCGCTAGGTGGCTCTGCGATCGGGCGGGACGACGTCTGCCGGGGCCACTAGTAATACTTAAAAGTAAGTTACATTACAAGGTAATAAAGTAACAAATATTAATTATTAGAACTAGCACAAATGAAAACATTACAAATGTAATGTCAAATACGTTACACTAAATGTAATGTAGTATTTGTTGTTATTAGGGTTTGTTCTATAGTCATACCAAATTTGACGCTTGTATGTTTTACCGTTTTTACGATACAACAAAAATAAAAATACGTTGAAAAAAAACGTTTCTTGTATGGGTACCCCTTTTATTATTTCACTTTGTTATTACTTTTTTATTGGTTAGTAAATCCGCCGTAATAACACATATTCTGAAAACAAATCAACCCGCTATCTATAACGGTTCAAAAGATAGAGCTCTTTATAGTTAGGACAGACAGACAGACGGACGGACAGCGTAGGCAATAGGGCCCTTGGGCGCCCTACGGGTACGGAACCCTAAAAACTTGCTCATTTGATAACTAAATATAGTTCTAAGCTGAGCCATTTGCATATCTCTTATTTCACAAAAAAATTGGAATTCACACTAAAAGTCACCCAGAGATAGCGTTAAAAATACCGTAAACGTCCTTTATCTTCGCCGCTGACAGGAAAAAAAGGGTGGCATCAATCCCACAGGAAAAAAGGACATTACTTAGTAAACTGTCCCATTAGAAGGACTTACGGCTAATGTCCGGCGATTTGTTACGAGACACTTTAATTCTATTGCTTGGATTAATGACGGGGAAACATAAAGAGGCTTAGCTGGTGGGCTGTGATTAGGACATGATTGACAACGATTTTGGCGGTTTGGTTGAGTGAGTACTATTTCTAGCACATTTATTAGGTTTAATTGTAAATAAATAAGTATTAGGAGACAATCTTATACAAATTGACTAAGTTATAAACTAAGCTCCAGGCTAGTACTGCATACTAGACAAAGATAAGCATAGTTTTTCTACCAACTAAGGTCACCACTCGGTTTGGTTGAATGGGTACTTTATTTAGCACATTATTAATTTCACGTGCAATGTTTTAATTTTTTATTTATACAAAATCCACAGCACAAAGTACAGCAATTTAAAAGAAAGGTAGGTACCTATTATGTTTACACATCACTGGCCAATTACGGATTTACATTTTGTAATTGTAACTGTTAAATTAAACACCTAACATTACATTCACACAGTACGAATTTGAAAATAGAGAAGAAAGCAAATAACAAACAGACATTTTGGAATAAATAGAAAGAGACGTAATTTAATAGCAGGAGTGACTAAGGAACGAAACTACGAATAAAGTAGGTACTGAATGAACGTGTGTGCGTGTGTGTATGTGTTCGTGTGTGTGTATATGTCTGCACGTGTTTTTCTTAATTTCGGGACATATTAAGCAATTTTTTTAAAGGTTGAAAGCCTGTATTTTGTTAGGCTTTTTTCATTTATTATCAAACCATTTCACACTGTACCGTTGGGACCTATAATGACTGCTATTACGTAACCGTTATAAAGCTTCAGAACAATTCCAGCCCGCACGTCCGAACTTCTCTCCACCTTAACTTCTAAACTGTATTTGCAAAGTATTCGACAGAATCGTCGTTTAACTTGCTTCGACTTGGCTAAGTTAGGGGTAAGTTAGGTTTAAGGGGGGAGTTAGGTATACCGTTAACTTAAACATACGTAGCTAATATTCAGTGTCCTAGCGTGCAACTTCGTATGGAAAAGATACGTATTCAAACAAAAATACGGAATGTCAGTGTTGTTTTTTTGCTATATTGCTATAAAAATATTTAAGTACCCTTAAAGCCCATTCTATATGTTGGTGAAAGAATTTTTGAAATCAGACGTGTAGTTCCGGAGATCCCTTACAAACAAACGAAAAACAAATTTACAAACTTTCCCTTTTTTAAATATTAGCATAGATTTCGTAAAAGTGAAATTTAAATTTAATAGTAAGTAAATATAATAATGTTTATTATTTTGTTAAAAGATTACCTACTCGATAAAAAAAACAATTATAAAATAAGAACCAACGTGTTTAACGTTAATGTTTAATGTTTAACGTTACTTAAACTTTAATCTCATTCAAAAAAGGGTAATTTTTAATTTGTTAATTATTTCCCAAGTAGATATTTGATGCCCCCATTTCACATATTACCGTGTAAACTAATCAAGCCCTCCATAATTACGCTCGGGTACCTAATTTGTATCCGTTTATATTTTACTGGGATTGGCCCACAGACCCTTCTACAACGTTTTATTACGGCTGTCTGTCACACCGTTACGAGCGAATATTTGTGTGTTGAAGCGAGTATTTGTTTTCTATGTAATGATTTTGTATGTTTACCATTGTCTAGTACCTAGTACAAGACACAATTTTTGTGACATTGCCCTCTATTTTTTTAAATAGATGCAGATTGTAAAAACAAAATAATATTTTAATGTTGTTTTGTTTTTCCTGTGACTAACTTTTTCATTGTTCGTTTAAAAGGCATCTTCTAAATAATAATAATAAATAAATAAATAAATATCGGGTGTCAATCTCACACAAATTGACCTAGTCCCAAACTAAGCTCTATAGGCTTGTACTATGGGTACTAGACAACGATATACATACTTATATAGATAAATACATACTTAAATACATAGAAAACATCCATGACTCAGAAACAAATACTCGCGCTCATCACACAAATATTTGTCCATACCGGGATTCGAACCCGGGATCGCTAGCTTTGTAGGCAGGGTGACTACCAACTAGGCTAACCGCGTCGTCAATATTTGTGTGCCCTGAGGCACTACATAGGGAACGAATTTTAATTGTAAAATAAAATCCGTATTTATGTTGACGACGTGGTTAGCATAGTTGGTAGTGACTGCCTACGAAGCTAGCGGTACCGGGTTCGAATCCCGGTATGGGAAAATATTTGTGTGATGAGCGTGTCAAAATAAGACTCATATGCTAAGGTGGCAAATTAAAGCGTATGTGATAGGTACTCAAGCTATGTAAACAAATCTTCCAGCCATTATATTATGAACCAAGTCGAGAGGGTAGAATATGAATAGTAAAACATTAGAAACGGCTGTACTTTTCCTTTATTAGACAATAATGCACAAATAGGTCTGAATCTACCAGCGCTTCACAAGAGGAGATCACTATTGAGAAGAAACGCCGCAAGAAACTCAACAGTCAGTCATTTTTTTAAACCAAGAATAAAAACATTGCACTGTACATAAATTGTTGCAATTAACTTATCAAGTACATATTTCATACCGAATATATAATTTTACTTTTATAAACAATTGAAAAGCAAGTTTACGGTTACTTAAGTTATTTATAATGTACTTATTGTTTAAACAAGGGTATTAAATACCTAAACAAAACCTTATCATAAATTGAGGTATCAAGGTAACAAATATGCTTATTCTTAAACAGTACTATATTTAAAACGTATTTATGTAACAAGTTTTTACATAGACGGACATATGTAGCTATAAGTTTGATTTAATACACAAGCAATAAACAACAAGTGAATAGAAGGTACTTATCTTGGTCGTGATCGATGGTGGGAAACAGAATGTCTGAATATCACCGTGCATCGTCTTTTATACTACTTACAGCTGACGTACTCCCGGCAAATTTGACCAATAAGAATCTTCCAACACAAACCAATCACTAACAGATAAGTTACCATAATACAACCAATCACCGGCCAGTATTAACCTCTTAACCAATCAGAGCCTAATTCTGACCAATGATGATTTTAAACCAATCACAGTAAACGTTTCGTTTAGGAACTTTTTAATTTATAATAACAGTAACAAATAGAATATTTAAACTAAGCATCAATATAATTAATTTTAAGTAGTTAGGTACCTATTTTATCAGTAACGGATGATCATTTAGAAGTTATAACAAGTACGGAATATTAATCGAGACATAAACATTAGTAAGTAGACTGAAGAAAATATGTATACCCTACAAATTTTTTAATATTGTAACAATCGCGAATATTTGTTATTTGTTCCTGGGTTTTCTATATATTGGAATTCGAAATTACTGAAATTGATACGTAAAATTCACTCTTTGATTTATTTGGTTCGGCCGCTTCGGATGTAAAGATCATCTCTATTTCAACATTATAACCAACAAGACGTTATAAGAAAAAGTTTTTACGCCTCTCTCATTTCAACTTTACAACATAAATTTTATACGCGTCAAGAGTTAAACAATTTAATGTATTTAAAAAGATTGCGAAACCGGATCCTCAGTTCCTCAAATGACAAGCCAACCATTTGAATTGTTCTTTTTAGATGCAACAGTTAGAAGAAGTAGAAAAACTTCGGAACTATTTATTATTCAGGCAGATTGTGAATCAACTTTTAAGGTACTCCATTTCTTTTGCGGCACTAAAACTTTCCTGGTGACTTATGATTAATAATAAAATATGAATATTAAAATAAGACCTTCAAATTTACAGATTCCACATGTTAGACACCTCAAATATTTCTTAATTTTCGAAAAACGCTGGTAACTCAGGGGAAAATGCACATTTTACATATAAAACATGGAGACACATGATCCCCTGCGTTATCAACTATATTATTATTTAAAATTACTATTCTAGAACATTAAAAAAAAAAAATGTTAGCCTATTTGTCGGATTTTATAAACGTGTAAGCCACGACGTTAGCAAATAAATATTTTTTCTACAAAAATATAATTGGTGAAACATTTCGAAAAATGGGCAGTACCTTAAAAGTTTATTCACTCTTAAACAATGCCCAAGGGAACAGTTTAAAACAACACAGGCTAAAGATGATAAGGAATCACACACACAAACACAACACAAAGACAGAAAAGCTCGGGATATTTCCTCTTATTAGAGGAAACATTACATTTCAGTTCTCAGTTCACTGAGACTTTACTTCTCAACGACCTTTTTCTACCGCTTTTTTCGTTCAACACGATGTCCACATCAATATAAAACCCTATCGTGATGATCTCCGTCCTTATAAGGGTCGGCTCGAGGCCTCCTGACTTCATGACCGTTTTAACATCGACATCCCAGAAATAATGCCCGTTGTAAGTGGGGTAGTAATTGGTCACGACTGATCCGTATACCGAGGCTTCGTATGTCACTTCTAGCTCCATGGTTCCTTTAGAGGCTGTCAAGGTTGCCATGGCGATGTCTCCAGGTTCGACAAGCACTGAAACACCTGCGGTAGCGGTCACCGTGACGGCCTCAGCGTGACTGCCACTTTTGCCCCACTGATGCGAGTATGAAAACGACGTCTTCTCACCAACTTTCCTCAACGGTATTACGAATTCGTAGATGATTTCCTGACCCACATTGATGGAGACTCCCGAGTTCCAAGAGTTCGTGGCGGTGTTAGTGACTGCCTGCGTGATCTGGCCGTTGTACTGGGCTGTTTTTGTACCGTTGTTAGTGAAATTCTGCGCTGCTATGATTTCTGGCCGACTGTCGACACCTGACGATGAAAAGTGGACGTTAACAGCATGAATAATATCAAATGGACTTTCATAAAAAAATAGATTTACTTATAAACTTTTTAGAACAGTGATCTCTACTCGACATAAGAGAATAAGCAGATGATGGCTCAGGTTCCCTTTCAAAAACTATGTGAACGGTAATACATCGTCGCTTTCGTGCGGCAGTACAAAAGTATGTACCTATATTTTATATCGACAGCTTACGTACCCAGGATAATAACTTTGATAGGCTTTAGCACCCTATGGACTTGGGTCCATCCGTATAGTTGGTACAGGTAGTCCCAGGGGGTAGGCGAATGCAAGAAGACGTCAGTGTGGGGCGAGCACCGGACAACCACTCGCAAGCGTCTTTCAGGTATTCTTCTGTGAGATGGAATGCTTCTGTTTCAGCGTCGTCAATGATGTGGTCGTCCTCGCCAAGAAGTCGGACTTTAACGTCATCTTTTTTCATTGCGATGTCGACGTGGATGCAGCGTAGACGAGCGGAAGCATCAGTAAAGGGATTTGGGGCTTCATGATGAACTGAAAAGTTAGGTACATTTTATTAGTTGGTCTTTTAGTAAAGCAGTCAGCAAATACAAGTAGTTTTACTTGTGAAACATAGGTGTTTACCTTATTTAGGATCACTATGTGCACAAACAGTGCGTACTTACATCCTAGCATCGAGCATACCCAAAGATTCGAATAGATCGGTCCGGATCATTAAATAACATAAACACAAAACAAGATGAAAACACCTTTAATATAATATACAGAACAACTTTTGAAGAACGCCGTGTTAAAACTAACAAGACGTGTGCCGACCAATGTTTACATTAAGGGACCGACACAATGGAACGATTTGTACATAACGTACGATTGGGAACCAGTGAACACAATAACAAAACCAATACAGGCTAAAATTCTCAGCATTGAAAAGAAAAAAGCTGTAGTTGAGAAAAAACAGCAGTACGAGTATACAAAGCACATTTTTTTTAAATTGATAATGGGCTTGCTCTTAACTAACTTCTGTCCTTGGAGGACGAAGTCTCAGTCTACAATGTAGTGAGCTCACCCAGAAGATGCTTATTCACCCAAGCTTTAAATAGGTTCAGATTGTATGCACTCGGAAATACAGACGCCGGAAGCGCATTCCACTCTTTTGCAGTACGCATTATGAAAGATCATGCAAAGCGCTTCGTTCGAAAAGGCGGAATTTTAACTAGATACGGATGGCATCCCGCGGTGCGTCTGGAAGTCCAATGGTAGAAAGGAGACGTCGGTATTGGCTCGTGGAGCTCCTGAATACTGACGAGCAGGCAACTTTCCGGCGGTGAGCTAGGCTGTGAAGCTTAGCTTTTACAAGGAAGTCGTGGCCGATGAGTCTCTTAGCTCTGCGTTGCACCGAGTCAAGTAAGGCTGATTGGTATTTAGCTGAACCATCCCAAAAGTGACTGTTGTACTCAATACTTGATCGGATCTGAGCTTTGTAACAAGATAAAAGCTGTCCAGGCATGAAGAACCACTTCACGGCTTCACCCTATTTAGGATGCCTAGCTTTTTGGCCGCGGTTTGCGCTTTGTACTCGATGGTGACACCAAAGTTGAGATTGGACGTCAACTCCATGCCGAGAAAGTTCAGAAGTGGGGGCTCGTGACGTCACTTCTGTGTAAAATTGTACCAAGACGTGACGTCATGCGACATTTTACCTAAAACTTCGTACTTTTTTGATTATAAGAAAAAAAAATACGTATCCAATACTTTTTGATTATCTACCTGATCGACAAAGAAAAAAAAACTGTCATCAACCCTATTCCCTAACTCTTTTGATTTTGCCCCAAAAATTCTGCCGTCTGGCTTAAAAAATAATTTGAATCCAACCAGTATTTTATTTAAAGTTCTCCTTTCCACCCTTAGGAGTAAATCATTTTACAGCCCGTGGCAGGTGTCCCGATTGCCGGATGTAATCGCGTTTGCCACAGACCGGCGAACTGACGTCTTTCGGGAATCAAATCTGTATGGAGCAACGAGCGGGTTGATTACTATCGGGGTGACACTGGCGCTTTCAGGGTTAACTTTATTAATAGGTCTAGACGTATGTACATAACTTATTGAACGAGAAACATTTGTATGTATGTATATTTGTACTCACGTTCTCGAAAACGGCTCTAACGATTTTGATGAAGATTGTGACATGGGAGCTTACTGGGGCGAGAATTTGATCTAGCTAGGTTTAATATCTGGGAAAATTCGTTTTCCCCGTATTTTTTTTTTGTTTTTGTGCGTTATAATGGCACGAGGCCCGAGAAGACACATTTGTAGGATTCCGTACCAAAATGGTAAAATAGGAACCCTTATAGTGAAACTTCATTGTCTGTCTGTCTGTATGTCACAGCAGTTTTTCTCAGCAACTACAAGCTATCAACTTGAAATTTCGCATAGTTGTATAACTTGCTTGCCCGCATCTGGTTTTAGTAAAAAAAATATGAAATTAACTTTATAAATAATTGAAAAGGGGTCTAGAATGGGGGGTTGCAAAATGAAAGTGATTTGATTATATCAATTGGGGTGTCATATGAAAGTGCTCAATCTGCACATTAAACTATATTTTTGATAATTTTCCGTACTTTTTGATTCATAACAAAAAATCCTTATCTCCGAAGTCTATGAACCGAAAAATCTGAAAGATTTCCGACTTATAAATAATTACTTAAATTTTACGGGAAAAATAAAACGATGTGTTCAAAATTTATGGTTATCGAGAAATTGTCAAAAATTTTGGCAAGTCAAAATGGCATACGAATTAAAGTATATAAAAAGGTATATTTTTGAAGTACGGACTTAAATACGGAACCATCGGTGCGCGAGTCCGACTCGCACTTGACCGTTTTTTGTGTGAAAACGAACAATTTCCTTTCAAAATTACGCTTCGGTGTAACAGCAGTATCTCGCGGATCAATTAGGAAAAGGTGCGGAAATCTTCCACGTTTGTTTATTGAAATAAATGTGACGTTCTCAATATAAAGGGACCTTATGGAGGAAGGCAGTTACGCTCTTCTTGTTCTTGTAACTATACGAATACTATGGTAACAGTTCTAAAAACGGCGCTACCGCCTGCCTCCATAAGGTCCCTTTATATTGAGAACGTCACAAATAATCTTCCCGGTATGTTGGATATAACACGGCTAATAGGGATGATTACTATTTTTTTTCTCTTGGTCGATCAGGTAGATTATCAAAATGTAGACGGGTATTTTTCCTTTTTTCACATAATTAAAAAATAAAAAAAATATTTTATAAATAATTGAAAATGTGTTTATAATTGGTCGAAAAATGAAAGTGATTTGATTATAGCAAATTCAAATATTTTTTTTTCGTGACGTAGTTTTTGATTTATAACAAAAAAATTTTCAAAAAAATTACCGTTCCCCCCTTATCTCCGAAGTTTATGAACCGAAAATCTGAAATATTCCTGAAGTATAGTTAATTATTTGAAAAATAAAATTAAGTGCTCAAAATGTACAGTTTTTGATAAATAACTAAAAACCTTTCAAGATCCGTACTAAAATTTAGGCAAGTCCAAACGGACCTTATTGCATACGAATTAAAGTACATAAAAAGGTATATTTTTCAAGTAAGGACTTAAATAAAATACGGAACCCTTGGTGCGGAACCGACTCGCACTTGACCGGTTTTTTTAATAGCCTTCATTAGGTATATCCCAATTCTTTGCGCCCGATGCAGCAAGATTTGATGTAGCTGTACTAAAAATAAAACCCATCACCCTTTATACCATTTTATTCCTTCCAGTAGGGGCTTGATAAAAATCGTCACAGTGTGAAAGAGCGTCAGCAAAAAAACACCCAATACGATGTGTCGGTGTGTTACATGTAGAGTATGCAGCAAAATTCTGTAATTATAACAGGAACAGATGCAACAAGATCTGTTCCTCAGAAACTGACTTGCAAGTTTTTAAATAAAATCTCGGCAAAATGTCTAGAGATAGAAGACTATCGGCGCACTCAAATTTTATTACATAATGAGTTAAATCAGATTAATAATAACAAAGATTATTAAAATGATTAAGATACGAAAATTTTAATAACTCAACTAAGATTTTAATCTACTTAAAAAAAAACTAGAAGGGTGCCAACAGAATTTTCGGCATCGCTGTAATTAACATACCAATCGAGTTTGAACTCTTTATTTTGGTAATAAATAAAATACATAAAAAGGAAACTGTGTAAAAATATGGCGGGAATCAATTGAGAATATATTTTGTATGCTAAACATTATAACAAGTCGCGTTAAATTTCGTTAATAATTTGTAATAAAGAATTGACATTTCAGACTAAAAGGGTGCGAATTGAGAAGACATTTCAGACTAAAAAGGTGTTTTAAGTTACCTATAAGGCATTATACTTTTCGAAGATCCAAATAAAATATTCAGATCATTTTGACAAAAAATAGTATTTCTGCGTTGTTTCTGATGCTATAAGTAGTGAAATCACTAGTGGGGCATTTGATTAGAATTACGTTATGTGATACTAAATAAATAGTTATTTTAGTTTATTTTACGACGTAGCAATAATATGAAAAATAAATCAATAAAATAATCACGACATACGTATGTAAAATAGCTTTTGCTTGCGACTTCGTCCGCTATGTATATATCTGTACCTTTAATTCATATTTAATCACGTTCTCGAAAACGGCTCTAACGATTTCGATGAAATTTGCAGTATGAGGGGTTAACGGGGCCGAAGAATCGATCTAGCTAGGTCTTATATATATCTGGGAAAAATCTTTTTCCCCGTGTTTTCACGCAAAAAAATTCCCGCGCAATATGGTTCGTAATTTCGGGGCGGTTGCCGTCTGAATAGACTGATCAGATCACAGACAATTTTTTTTAAACAAAATGAATTCAATTTGAAATCGTTGTTGTTGACGCTACTTGCATCGATATTGTCTCATGTCAGACAAATATTTGTTCGTTAGTGCTCCTGTCTTGGACGGCGCCGTAATAAGTCGGTTGTTGACTGTACCTGCATTATGCGTACAGTCAACTGCAGGTGTTTATAACGAGCTGCTGAAGTATGTGGGTGGTTTTTAGGTGTAAGTTATACTGTGGTTAAAAAAGCCTTATTATCCTGAGCCTGAACATAATAGTTTTTCTCAGCAATTGCAGAAGCAAGTAGATGTAACATATAACTTTCTTGCCTGCATCTAATTTGGTAGAAAAAACAAGATACAGACTTTGAAAAAGGGGTTGAAAATGAGGGGTTGAAAAATGAAAGTGACTGAAGATGTTCGCTCCCCCTCCCCTCTCTTATCTCACAAGCTTAATATAATAATAATCCAGCCTATATACGTCCCACTGCTGGGCACAGGCCTCTCCTGGGAAATACTATATAGTTCCCGCGGGAAAACCGCAGTCGCAGGCAAAAGTTAAATAACAAAATAAGTCAAAACGTTTTTAGGTTTCTATACAAGTAAAACTTTTTTTTTATAATATCGATCAAAATCGTTGTATAGCTCGAAAATAATTAGTTTTTAAGGCGACGGAACCCCACACGGCATGGCCTTACATGTTCTTGACCGATATTTTCACCTTTGACTTTCTTTATGTGTTTCCTAGTGCACTGAGGTCCGTTCATAGCGTGAGTGCATCCATTCACAGCTGAATGTGAGTGCATTTAGCGCTGCGTTCGTGTGTAATTCCACTAATTGCAGCTTAGAGTCGCCTGGAGACGTGAATTTTGTTAGGGTTCCGCAAGTAGTTTTATTGGGAGCGGATCTAGTCGCATATATATTGTCATAATGTAATGTTAGTCGTATTTTTTTTAGGCTGAAATTACAGGATTGAATAAACATCCATCGTGTATATTAGTTAGGTTAGGTTAGGTTATTTTAATAAATCCTGAAAAAATAACGATGTCGTGAAAAAAATACATTATGACTTGCGAAAATTATGACTTAAAACACGTTATGACTAACAATATGAATGTATGCAACTGAATATGGAGCCAGTTTTATTACTATACTCTAAATTAACTCGCTGTCTAGCTGGATATTCCGTCAGTGCGTATAAATCCCATGTTTCCCAGAAGTAAGTATAAATAAATAACTATCAGGGGACAATCTCACACAAACTGACAGAGTCCCAAAGCTCTAGACTTTATTATCATTAAAAAAGCAGGTATAATAAAAAAAACCTTGAAAAATATACATGATAATTATAATGTGTACAACAAATTGACAGCCCAATTTTTAGGGTTCCGTACCTCAAATGAAATAAAAACGGAACCCTTATAGGATCACTCTGTTGTCCGTCTGTCTGTCTGTCTGTCTGTCTGAGTGTCTGTCAAGACCCTTTTTCTCAGGAACGTGTAAAGGTATCAAGTTGAAATCCATATCAAATACTTAGGTCTGCAATCCCTTGGATCAGTGAAAAAATCAAACGTCTAATGTCCGGTTCCTATATTCAAACCGCGGATAGATAAGGTTGCTCCAAATTTAAATTTGACACATGTTGTATGTGGCAAATGTCAAATTTTAACTCGAGGTATCCTTATCTATCCGCGGTTTGAATATAGAAACATTCAATCAAAAGATACGGCCGTTTATGCCGCATATTGAAGGGAATCTTATGGGAATCAAAACCTATAGGGTACTTCCCGTTGACTTAGAATCATGAAATTTGGCAAGAAGCAATGTCTCAGAGCACAAGTAAAGGAAAAAAACCGAGAACCGAATTTGTAGTTACATCACATAGAAATAAAGTCCAGTATAAACTGACACTCACTAAGTACCGGTACTTATTGCTAGTCACTTTACTGGACTAGTTTATATTGTATTCCCGTGATTTACGAAATATTTACATGCCTACCAGTTTGTGCGGAACCCTCGGTGCGCGAGGCCGGCTCGCGCTTGACCGGCTTTTTTATCCTACGCATTTCTTTACTAAATAATATAAAACGAAACGATATCGTGACGTACGCAGACGTATTTCATTGCGTGGTTAGACAGACGCGAATGAGAAATGACGGGGCGATTACAACGATACGGATACGACACGATCACGATTGCTTTTTTTAAATTAAAGGTACATATTTTTTTAAGGGGTACCTATCTTATGCTTACTCTTATGCTATGATAAAAAAAAAAAGAACGAAATGCCTCTTTGCTAGTTATTTCACCGACTGCCTACAGACGACCAGCTGTGAAACCAGCGACTAAATGAATGTGCAGGCAGTTGAATGTCATTTACTCACCTTGACGGACGACGTAAATTCGCCGGCTATTCATCGACTGAGTAGAACTGAACGACGATGCGTTAACAGAATAACATAGCTGGGCCCGCGTGGGAGGGAACTATAGCCCGAACCCTCTCATTGTGGTGGATTATTGATTTATTATATTATTGGGACTAATTATAAAGAAAAAATTACATGAATAGATTTATTATATATAAGGCTAAGAAATATGATGATCGTTTTTTTTTTAATTATAAGCTATAACAGAGTTAGGCCTGACACACTCGCCATACTATGTTTGTCGAGCGACACTGTATTTTAAGATACATGACTTAAGCGAATCACAGTCTAACCACAAATCACAGTAATATAATAGAAGTTTAATTTTAATGTAATTATATCTTATTGGATTAAAGTAACTACGTCTTGCTTCTCATCTTTTTAGGGTTCCGTACCTCAAATAAAAATAATGGAACCCTTATAGATCACTTTGTTGTCCGTATGTCTGTCTGTGTGTCTGTCAAGACCCTTTTTCTCAGGAACGCGTGAAGGTATCAAGTTGAAATTAATATTATAAGTAGATTATAAGTAGAAGTTGAAACATATTTACTACCTTCATCGAACTCGCTGGCTACTCATAAGCCACTGTGGCTTTTGTGCTCTTTAAATTGTATATAAGATTGTGTTTATAAGATTTGGACTTTAAAAAAAAAAATACTTAGGTATGCAATCCCTTAGATCAGTGAAAAAATCAAAAATCTAAGTCAACGCAATAAAAAGATACGGCCGTTTATGCCGCATATTGAAGGGAATCTCAAGGGAATCAAAACCTATAGGGTACTTCCCGTTGACTTAGAATTATGAAATTTGTTTATATTGTAATAGGTCGGGGCAAAAGTATTTTCGTATTTGGACCGTATAAGTTGTAATCAAACCTCTTCGTCTATACTAAATGTACCTGGCTGGTTTTAATACCATTAAAAGTCAACATTCTGAAATACAATAAAATTAAAAAAAAAAAACAGGTTCCCGGCATTTTTCAATTGTTTTTGAGCTATCAAAATGGACGTGTGTGATGAAGAAATTCGGTACAATTTAAAGTTTTATTACAAAAAAGGCAAAAATGCGACTAATGCCGCGAATAAAATTTGTGCGGTTTATGGACCTAATTAATGCGGTATCAATAAGAGTAGCACAATTGTGGTTCAAGCGTTTTAAGTCTGGAAATTTTAGTGTGAAAGATGAGGTTCGCTCTGGACGCCCTGTTACTGATAAAATCAATGCCATCTATGAAAAAGTGGAGCAAGATCGACATATTAGTAGTTACGACATCGCTGAAGAACTGGATATTGATCACAAAACAGTGTTACGTCATTTACAAAAGTCTGGGTACAAGAAAAAGCTCGATATTTGGGTGCCACACGATCTCACTGAAAGAAACCTAATGCAACGTGTTTCAATTTGCGATTTATTGTTAAAACGAAATAAATCCGAACCATTTCTTAAACGGTTGATTACGGGTGATGAAAAATGGATTACTTACGATAAGAACGTCCGAAAAAGATCGTGGTCGAAGCATGGACAAGCTCCACAGACAGTGGCAAAGCCCGGCTTAACTCGGAACAAAGTGATGCTGTGTGTAGGGTGGGATTGGAAAGGAATTGTCCACTATGAGCTTTTGCCGCCGGGTAAAACTATCGATTCTGACCTCTACTGCCAGCAACTCATGAGATTAAAAGAAGCCATTGAGAAAAACCGGCCGGAGTTAATAAACAAAAAGGGCGTAGTCTTTCATCATGATAACGCCAGACCGCACTCATCTATAGCCACCCAGCAAAAATTGAGAGAGCTTGGCTGGGATGTGTTGATGCATCCACCGTATAGCCCCGACCTTGCTCTATCGGATTTCCACCTGTTTCGGTCACTTCGGAATTCTTTAGGAAGCATAAAGTTAATATCAAGAGAACACTGCCAAAACTACCTGTCAGATTTTTTAAATCAGAAATCTCAGAATTTCTACAGCAATGGAATCATGGCACTACCCACAAGATGGCAACAAATCATCGATCAAAACGGCATGTACATATTATAAATAAATAAAAAAATATAACTTAAAAAATGGTTTTTCCTTTGTACGAAAAATACGAAAATACTTTTGCCCCGACCTAATATTTCCGTGATTTACGAACTATTTACATGCCTACACGATTGTGCGGAACCCTCGGTACGTGAGGCCGACTCGCACTTGGCCGGCTTTTTTCCTTCAAAACAAACGTAGGTACCTACGTTAAAATATCTATCACGGGATTTAAAATGAAAATCGTGGGTTATAAAATCGAGATGCCAACATTAGGCAGATTAAAATTGCTTTTTTTGCTGACAAGATGCTGATGTGCGTTTTGATAGCCATATTACTTTTTGCTGGTGATCTCCCCCCAGATGTAAGTTATAGTTAAGTACAAATAGTACAGCCGTGAATGATGTACAGTCAGCATCAAATATATATAGGAGCAGCGAAAGTGGTCAAATATATCGCAACACATCTTTATTACTATAGGAATAAGGATGTGTTGCAATATATTTGGCCATTATGGCTGCTGCTATCTATTTGATGCTGACTGTACGGGTATGGAGATAAAATCATTTTTGCCAAAATGGGCAGGTTTTTGTCCTTCTTGACCTTTTATATTAGGCACCAAATAGGCAATTCTTAGGAGACCGGTCATTATTTAGTGGGTCTTTAAAGGCGGATTTATTTTTTGTAAAAAAAATTTTTTCGGTTTATAGTGATACCCTGTATCACTAAAAAAAAAACCGCATCAACACAATTTCGGTCGAATTGAACTAATATATCGCTTAATGACGGATCCATGCGGATGACGTCACGGGGTATCCATTTGTTGTATACCAAAACCTTCTCCAGAATGTAACAAATACTTTTCGGAAAACCGCATCAAAATCGGTTCAGCCGGACAAACATAACATACATACAAACATACGTGTCAAACTAAGAACCTCTTTTTTTAAGTCGGTTAAAAAGGTAAGCTTTGCAAAAAATAATACTTAATAATTGAACTGATTTTAAAAAAAAAGCTCAATATTTATTACTATTGCTTTAGATTGCATACAACTAGGGAACATATGTCGACACAGTAATAAATTGGCGGCAATTTAGAGCTACCTCGTCAGCTCTACCTGATAGAGCTTAAACATTATCGATATCGATAAACTTATACTTATCGACAAAAAGAATACTTAATAAAACTATAATTTAAGTGTAAAATTATACTTTAATGTATATTGTTTATATAAATACCTTACAGACTAACATACATACATACATATAAAAAAATACCATTTCACTTGCTTCGTCAGTTTTAATGGCTTAAATGTGACGTTCTTAATATAAAGGGACCTTATGGAGGCAGGCGGTTACGCCGGTTTTAGAACTGTTACCATAGTATTCGTATAGTTACAAGAATAAGAAGAGCGTAACTGCCTTCCTCCATAAGGTCCCATTATATTGAGAACGTCACAAATTATATTTAAGACTGGTGCAAGCCCGCCTAAAAACGTATTTAATAAAACTAAAAAAAAATTAAATGTAATAACATCATGTATGTATACCTAATGTATCTACATCTAAGACAGGGCAAAGTTATTAAAAAAAAGCCGGTCAAGTGCGAGTTCCGCACAAACTTGTAGGCATGTAA
The DNA here is from genome assembly GCA_963241965.1 of Tortrix viridana. Lineage (NCBI taxonomy): Eukaryota > Metazoa > Arthropoda > Insecta > Lepidoptera > Tortricidae > Tortrix > Tortrix viridana. The sequence continues at coordinate 1,093,847 of OY725197.1, forward strand.
ATAGTCCGAAAATACAATATAAAAAGTCCAGTATAAACTGACACGCACTAAGTATGTACTTTCGTACTTAGTGAGTGCCAGGTTATACTGGACATGTTTTTTATGTGATGTAACTATAAATTAACGGTTTTCGGATTTTTTCCTTTACTTGTGCTATAAGATATTGCTTCTTGCCAAATTTCATGACTCTAAGTCAACGGGAAGTACCCTATAGGTTTTGATTCCCTTGATCCAAGGGATTGCAGACCTAAGTATTCGATATTAATTTCAACTTGATACCTCCACGCGTTCCTGAGAAAAAGGGTCTTGACAGACACACAGACAGACGGACAACAAAGTGATCCTATAAGGGTTCCGTTTTTTTCATTTGAGGTACGGAACCCTAAAAAGTAATACTTACAGGACACAAAACTATCGATTACCAAAAAAAATAAAGCATCGACACATCTCCTTACAACAAGATTTGTATCTAAAATGTTTTTTCTTGGCTCACGGGAACTATTATTGCCCCCTTATTGGCGCCGCGATTTATACTCCAATCGGTTTTAGGATAGTGATGTAGCCAAAAGGTTGGGAAAAAGTCAATAAGTTGTCTTCCTTAAAATGAAAGTTCCGAATTTTACAGTCCGACTTTTCCATTAAAATTAAGTCAAAGTCAAATATTTATTCAGTAAATTGGCCACATACGGGCTCTTTTACACGTCAGTAATATAGAGTGACTGGTAGATCACGTGACTCTTCGTATGTTGTGATCTACCAGTGACGCGATTGGTTTAAAAACGAAACGAATAGAAACGCTAGTTAGCGTAATGCATCTTGGCTAAGGGCCCTGATAATCCCGAGGCAGAGACTCGCTAAGGTTCGTAAGTCGTTCGGTGTCATAGGTCCTAAAATATACAACTCTCTCCCTGCCGAACTGGTTGACTCGGCTAGCGACGCAATATTTGCTTGCACGAACACTGAAAACACTGTTCCTAGATCTAGCGTGCTACGCAATAGACGAATTTATTGCAAGAGGATGTTAAAAGATATTAGTAGGTATACCTAGATTACTATTTTGGATCAAGTTAAATAGCTACATTATTACATTTTAAAAATGTTATTAAATAAATGTTTAATACGTAAATAATTCTAAATGAATAATTTTACATGTCAAAGATAATAATAAAATAAATGTATTATTTAAAATGCAAATTAAAACGAAATTCTATTGTAAATTGATGAGGTAAGTATTTTCATAAGCGTGGCATGTAAAATATTGTTTTTTACCAATAAAAATATCATATCATGTTCAATGTCAAGGTGTAGTTAAACAGGAAATTCTTAGCATACCGCCATTAACATCGCGATAAGCTGTGATAGCAAGACACAATTCATAAGGCACACATATTAAGCAATAATACACTCTTAGTCAACGGTGTAAGTGCTCGGACACACGCCGTATTAATTGTGTGCTACACGAAAGGTCACCTTCACAGAGCAACAGTATAAACTGCGCGTCTTCACCAATTCACCCATTCAGCGATCAGCAACTCTTCATCACCGCCCTAGTATCACTTACTCAACAGAACCCACCATGACTCCATCCGTCGCGGCCGTGATCCTGCTCGTGTCGCTCGTTGCAGCTGCCAGCGAACTGCACCCGCTCTCCGACGATTTCATATCGCTGATCAACTCTCAGCAGAACTCTTGGACCGCCGGTCGGAACTTCCCGAAAGACACTCCGAAAACATACTTAAGGAAAATACTGGGAGTAATCCAAGATGATAGTATTCCGAAGCCTCCTGTAAAATTACATGACGCTGATCTGATCGCGAGTCTTCCAGAACACTTCGATCCTAGAGAAAAATGGCCTAATTGCCCGACATTGAACGAGATCAGAGACCAGGGTAACTGTGGCAGTTGCTGGGCGATGGGAGCTGTGGAAGCCATGACAGACCGTGTGTGCGTTCACTCAAATGGCACCAAACATTTCCACTTCTCTGCTGAAGACCTTATTAGCTGTGTAAATGCAAATTTTTCAGCTGGTTGCAATGGTGGTGATCCATCGTCAGCTTGGCAGGCTTGGGTGGATCCCGGGATTGTATCTGGTGGAGAGTACAACTCTTTGGAAGGTTGCATGCCTTATTTACTGGCTCCCTGTGAGCATCACGTTCCTGGTAACAGATCTCCCTGCCACGACCCCGTGGATAGAACACCTGAATGTGAACGGAAATGCATAGAAAGTTACAAAGTTAAATATGAAAAAGACAAAGTCCACGGTAAAAATATTTTCATGCTTCGTGAAGAGGATGACATGAAAGCGGAATTGTTTAAAAATGGTCCTGTTGAGGCCACATTCAAGGTTTTTGATGATTTTTTTAATTATAAGACTGGAGTTTACTCGCATACGAAAGGCGATGTTGCTGGTTTCCACGCTGTCAAGATGCTGGGCTGGGGCGAGGAGGGAGGCCAGAAGTACTGGCTGATGGCCAACTCCTGGAACACTGACTGGGGTGATAAAGGATTCTTTAAAATCCTTCGTGGGGTAAACGAGTGCAATATTGAAAAATACGTTCTCGCTGGAGAGCCAGTGTTAGATGGAATTTTAGAATACAATTTATGGAGTTGGTTTCTTGAAATTGGTTGTTTCACTTAACGTAATACCCTGTCTAAAATAAAAAGCAGTCCCAGTTACAATCCGTATCAGGCTAGGTCAAGTACTACTGATACACAAAAATAATAAAATAACTAGACAATTATTTTGTACAGCCACAAGGAAAATTCAGCTAAAACATTTACCCCGCAAGGACAACTAAATAGTAAACTGATTATTTTTCTATACAAATCCATGAGGTGTGCCCCAAGGATCTTTACTTGGCCTTGAGCCATAAAAGTCTGGGCGAGACTCTTTAACTTTAAACCTTAAGCGTTAAGTCTTACGTTATAATATGGAATAGATGTATTCATTTCCCTGCACCAGCACCTGCCAAATTTAAGCTCGCAGGGTTACAACTCGCCCGCCCTTTATTTATGCACCCATTAACACAACAATATTTTTTATACGGAGTATATCGTTTAGAAATGATTATTTAGTTGCAACAAAACATGTTTGTTTTTCCTTGGGTGACTAGCACGACGGATGTCACTTTATGACGACATGACACATGGCACATGTCATGTAGCTTTTAATCCTTTCGGTTGGTGATGGCCACTTCCTGATATGACCATCTCCCGATATGACCACCTCCCGATATGACCACTTCCAGATATGACCACTTCCAGATTTGACCACCTCCCGATATGACCACTTCTTAAAAGCCAAAAATGCTTGCAAAATTATAATAATTAATATTTTTTTTATTTTCTTGTATAAAAATTTCCGAATGCCTTCTTTCCCTATAATATACATATTTAGGTACTGTTATATTTTGGCTTCCAAAAATCTAACTTGACAGAGTCGACGGAGCTCCGCTGTGCGGAGCTCCTATTTCTGGGTTGTTTTCTGGGTTGTTCTGATATAAAAACGAACCTAACCTAACCTACCTACGTATTGGGAAAATTTGCGATCTGAGACAAAATCGGGAACGGACATACTAACGGGAACTCATATATCAAGCAGTGGTCATGTCGGGAAGTGGTCATTTCGGGAACGGACATACTGGGAACTGATATATCAAGAAGTGGTCATATCGGGAAGTTGCCATATCGGGAAGTGGTCATATCAGGAACGGACATATCGGGAGGTGGTCATATCTGGAAGTGGTCATATCAGGAAGTGGTCATCACCAACCGAAAGACTTTTAATCGGTGTCCGCGGGTAAGTTTGATGTGCCTAGAGCTAAAAACTATTATGGAGACAGAACATTAAAAAACGCGTGCCATATATTCTCAACAGCTTACCCGAGGACATCTATCTTGAGCAAAATAAACGAATATTTAAGAGAAAACTGAAGAAGCATTTATTAGTATATAGTATAGTACATAGTTATTCACAATAAGTAATATAAAATGAATTTTTTCAGTACCAAGATTATCATGTAAAATTCCATTTCTTTATTTTTATTGAGTTTTATTGAAGGGAAATCTCCCTCTATCTTTGAAGAGAAAGTTCATGGACATGATCATACTTCCGGTTCTCACATACGGTGCTCTTGGTCTTCGACGTGTTCACAAAGGTCCAGGCTAGGAGTTTGCCAACGAGCTTCAGAGCGCAGCATCTTAGGGGTCAAACTAACGGATCGTATCCGGAACACCACTTTGTGCTCCAAGACGACTACGATTCAAATAGTCGACGTAACCCAGAAAGCGGCAAAGTTAAAGTGGAACTGGGCTGGTCACGTCTGCTGCATGCCGAACAATGCCAAAGTTGCCACAGAGTGGAATTTGGATTCCTTTTTGGACTGGCCAGAGACACTCAGAACAGGGAAAACTGTAAAAAGTGGGGAGAGGATTTTGCCCAGCAGAGGGACACAACAGGATCTTAATATAATATATATCTATTGTGATTTCTGTATGCAATGTTTTTTGTTTATGTATTAGTATTGTTATTTCACTTTTGTATTAAAAATTGAAAAAAAAAATTACGCAAATATCTGAAACACTTTTCAGTAAAAAAAACTATTTAGAATATATTTTCATTACCTTCGTAATAATGCATGGCCTTCATACTTAAGTAAATTTTATAGCTACAGCAAATATTTATGATTATTTTTATTACTTTGGCGTGCATGCATAGACATACTTTTGTAAATACTTTGATAAACTTCTATGCGGCGCCACCTTCACGAAACGACCTTATAAACTGCGCGCTTTCGTCTTGATCATTCAGTGAACCAAACCTTGTCACAAACTCTTCAGCACCTTCCTGGTGTCACTTCAATAGCTGAACCCACCATGACTCCACCCGTCGCGGCCGGTGCCGTGCTCCTGCTCGCGTCGCTCGCAGCTGCCAGCGAACTGCACCCGCTCTCCGACGAATTCATATCCCTGATCAACTCTCAGCAGAACTCTTGGACCGCCGGTCGGAACTTTGCAAAAGACACTCCGATGGCGTACATAAAGAGCCTTATGGGAGTAGTTAAGGATGACAGCATGCCTGCGCTTCCCGTAAAAGAACACGACGCTGATCTGATAGCAAGTCTGCCGGAAAAATTCGACCCTAGAGAAAAATGGCCTAATTGTCCGTCACTGAAAGAGATCAGAGACCAGGGAAACTGTGGCAGCTGCTGGGCCCATGCAGCTGTGGAGGTCATGACAGACCGCGTGTGCATTTATTCAAAAGGCTCAAAACAATTTCACTATTCAGCCGCTGATGTTGTTAGCTGTATTGCTCGTGACGGTTGCCGCGGAGGACTTCCAAGTTGGGCCTTTCAACAATGGGTTAATGTAGGCATGGTATCTGGAGGATCGTACAACTCGTCGGAAGGTTGTATGCCTTATTTGACCCCTCCTTGCGACCACTTTACTGATGGGAAATTTAAACCGTGTACGCAACCCTATGACGAGACGCCTAAATGTGTGCGTAAATGCAGGGAAGGTTACAATGTTGAGTATAAAAAAGACAAACATTACGGTAAGATAGCATACGATGTCAGTAACGAGGATCATATTAAGGCGGAACTGTTTACAAATGGCCCAGTTTCAGCTATATTCAAAGTGTATAACGATTTCCTGCATTACAAGACAGGAGTGTACGGGCATAAGACAGGTGATTACCTTGCAGGCCACGCTGTCAAGATGCTGGGCTGGGGCGAGGAGGGAGGCCAGAAGTACTGGCTGATGGCCAACTCCTGGAACCCTGACTGGGGTGACGAGGGATTCTTTAAAATACTTCGCGGCGTAAACGAATGCGGTATTGAAGGTGGGATTTCAACCGGTGAGCCAAATTTGGATGGAATTTAAACAAATGTACCACTTTATGTTATTGGGTGCAGTCTAGCAAATAAATAATTGTTTTACCCTTGAATCACCGACAACAGTTTCATAGAATGTTTTACTTCGCCGAATTTTCATTTCATCCACAGGCTTTTCCACGAGCAGGAGTTTTGATTTTATGGTGTTCGATGGTGGTCACAGGTCTAACCTTTGTTTTTTTTTTTGTCCGGGGAAAAGGAGCAACGGTTATGTGAGATTCTTACTGACTAAAACCCCCGGGTGTCCTGCTTTCCCGCCATTGACCTAGCTCTGGGTACCTTGTCTTCTTCCTCAGCTCCGCCGGCGACTGTCCGCTCCCGGACCCAACTCTGTGGGACTCAGGCATCCCCCACCACCTTTAGGGGCGTGTCCAGGACACGTGGTACGCCCACCAACTCGAGGAAACTCACCATTTCTACCTAACCTACTACGTAACCCATGCTTAAGATGGCCTGAAATTAAAGGTTTCAGCAGAAACGTAAATGCCTAATTGCTTATTCCATTTTTATTAATTATTAACTACTAGTTTTCCACAACTTTGTCCACAAAAAAGTTGTTTAATGAGAATTTGTCGATTTTAAAGTACCTACATTTTGTCCGTCACTGGGTTTTTATTATATATATCGTTGAATTCAATTTTATATTGATCACGCCTCACTGAGACGCACTTTCCTATTTAAAATAGTAGTAAACATTATTTACCGTCTTTTTTGGCAGCTTACAAAATTACAAAAAACACGTGTCGTGTGTACAGTCGCCATCATATATATTGCAGCAAACAAGGTGGTCACAAATATCTGAACACGACTCTATTGTCAAGGCGTTAGAGTGCACGTTCAGATATTTTTGACCACTCTGATATGTACAGATATATTTGATGGCGAACTGTACCTGCGACCGTGACACGGACGCTGGCTCAGCATTATGCTGAGGTGTCACACACCTACAGCGGCTACAGCGCTGATTTTCAGCCAGTACAGATTTTGACTCACGGAACGCCGTATAATTATCTGCTATAGGAAAAGCAGACTGCCCAAAGATGTTACCTCCCTACCAAGAAAACAGTTGAATACGTCTGTACGTAAATAGGGGTGTAGACACTAAACGAAAATAAATAAATATTACATTTTTCCGGTAGTGTTTAATATACAATTGCCGAAAATCACACTTTCATGCTTATTATATTTTTATCTGGCAAATTTCATCTCGTGCTTGCATACTGGGGTTTGAGTAGAGATAGAGACGCAATGAGCGAGAAGCGAGAATTTACGAGATGTACTAGCCGCTCTGGGACGACTATTTCCGATATTTCTTGAGATAATATCTCAAGATTATGTGATTGTAGCGATATTAAGTTTGAACGATACACGGGTCGGCACTTAGGGAGCGGTGACGCGCGCTCAACATTGAAAAGGGTTTCAAGTAGATGTAGCTTATTATAAACGCGGTAAAATAAAAAAAAGTACAATTTAAATAGTATATAGTATAGTAGAACCGGCCGTTGGGGCGGAAAGGTTCTAAAGTGGCCGCGGACCGGAAAGCGAAGTGGCAGGCCTTCCACAAGGTGGACTGACGATCTGGTGAAGATCGCGGGGAGCTGATGGATGCGAGTAGCACAAAACTCGGAGTGGAGATCCTTGGGGAAGGCCTATGTCCAGCAGACGTCATTCGGCTGATATGATGATGATGATCTAGTATGGGATAAGACTCATTTGTTTTACCGGGCTGATGAAGAAGGGTAATGTTTTTGATCAAAACAAATACAAAAAAAACATACAGTCTCTAGACTGGTCTACGAGGACACAAAAAACTATACAGTCTCTAGACTGGTCTACGAGGACACAAAAAACCATGCAGTGTCTCTAGACACTATGACACCTTTTTGACAAAATCAGATCATCCGCACAGTAGACTGTGCGGATGATCTGATTTTGACAAAAAGGTGTCATTAGATTTGTGTTAACGTTGAGAGTGTCACTGGGTATTTTAGTAAAAAATAATGCGGATTTAAAAATAAATAAATGAGGTTTACCATACATTGACGACTATATCAAAATATGCCACCGTCTGAATAGACCGGTGGTTAGAGCGTTGGCCTACTATGCAAAGACTGCGGGTTCGAACCCCAGCTATGGATCGGTTTTTTTTGTATATAAATTCGATGAAAATTCGGTTTCCCAGGTACTAATTATAATACATAAATAGTAACATTATTGATAATAATTTCATTGACTCAACACTGGTTTACATCACAAATTACAGAAAGTATCCAATTTATTTTATCTTATCTAACTTTAACAGCATCTACAGATATTCCAAAGAAATCAAGCGATTTTCAATGCGAAGTCGCAAAGTGAAGACCACAAGAATGCAAGTCCTCGATTGTACTCCGTCAACAAACTGTACTCTGTATTGAGTATAGCCTTGAGTACTTGTAATTAGTGAGCTTAGATATAAATGGATTGACGTGATTTTGACAGGTTGAAGAGAATTTTGCTTTAAAAAGGTAACCATTTCTAACCTTACGCTAAACACGGGGGTGTTAAGTTTAACGTGTTTATCTGCGGCATCGTATCTCCTAAACGGATAGTCCGATTTTGATTTAGTTTTTTTTATAAGAAAGGTGATTAAATCCGTAATTTTCTTAGTTAGGTTGTATGGAAATCCGTCATTTCAGAATTATAAGCTCTGGCAGTAGGGACTCCAATTATGTCGGAAATTTTTATCTACCTATTCAATAGTTAGGTTTTTATGACGTTCTCAATATAAAGGGACCTTATGGAGGCAGGCGGATACGCCGTTTTTAGAACTGTTACCATAGTATTCGTATAGTTACAAGAACAAGAAGAGCGTAACTGCCTTCCTCCATAAGGTCCCTTTATATTGAGAACGTCACATTTATTATTGTTATTTATTTATTTTGTTTTGCACAGGTTTAATGGATGACCCGATTTCGAGAAACTGGCGTTTGGTTCATCTAGAAAGAGTAAAGCATTGAATTTTACAACTCGCGACCCGTTCTCGCTTCTTTATAGTCAGAAATATTAGGGTACAATCTCACACAAATTGACCTAGTCCCAAACTAAGCTCTAGGCTTGTACTATGGGTACTAGACCATAAACATACTTATATAGAGAAATACATACTTATATATATAGAAAACATCCATGACTCAGGAACAAATACTCGCGCTCATCACACAAATATTTGCCCATGCCGGGATTCGAACCCGGGACCGCTAGCAGGCAGGGTCACTACCATCTAGGCTAACTGCGTCGTCAATATTATATACATATATAGTGTTAATAAAGGTAGAAGTAGGTATATACATATATAAAGTCACGAATTGTCGATTATATTTACAAGTAAAAGTTCCATTATTATCAAGTTAACAATACGTCTGCCTACCCGTTTCCTCCACCATCAATAGTCCAGAATAGAACCCAAAACAATAGGTTATAGCCTTACTACCCCAGCGGACCCAATGGGCCTTTCCTCGATAGTAATTTTCAAAATGGGAATGGGCCAATAAATTCCTTGTAAGCCCAATTGTGGGCTTGAATAAAGTGATTTCATTCGATTAGTTATGACTGCGCACAGATTTGTTAGACAGCTGAATCAGTTATAACTTTGCTTGTTTTTAGGGTTCTGTGTGCCAACGGAACCCTATTACTACGTCACTGCTGTCCGTCTGTCTGTCTGACAGCGGGCTGTATCTCATGAACCGTAATAGGTAGACAGCTTGGTTCAAATTCCGCCTTTTCGAACGAAGCGCTTTGCATCATCTTTCATAATGCGTACTGCAAAGGAGTGGAATGCGCTTCCGGCGTCTGTGTTTCCGAGTGCATACAATCTGAACCTATTTAAAGCTAGGGTGAAGGCATCTTCTGGGTGAACTCGCTACATCGTAGACTGAATCTTCGTCCTCCAAGGGCGGGAGTTGTTCAAGAGCAAACCCATTATTTATAAAAATAAAAAAAAGTTGAAATTTTCATTGCCGCTATAACAAATAAAAAATTAGATTAAATATTAATTTAATTTTTTATTACTTTAACTAATCTTGAAACCTAAAACCCGACTAGTGACTAAGGTAAGTGCGCCTATTACCGTGGTACTTAAGGAAGTTTTCAAATGAGTCCAAGAAATTAAGGTTATCAAAGCTCTTTAATGACCGATAATATTTTTTTTATTTAAGAGTGTTTATTGAACTCTCAGCGTCGTAACTTTTTGGACTCATTTTATTTTATTATATCTTATAAAATAATTATTGAAACTAAAATACCCAAGTCTTCTATTACCGTGGTAATGGACAGGCTGTGATTCTATTACCGCGAATTCAGCTTCCATTACCGAGGGTATAAAAAGCAGCAACTTTCTACCATCGGTAATAGAAATCCAACTCACGATTCGGATCTTAATACCGAGGGTTAATAAAATAATAACCGCTTTGGTTCTGTATATTATTTTTGTACGTAAAGTTTTTTAAGGAAATATAAATAAAATGTTAAAATATGATTATATTTAGGATTTTTTTTAATATATGTTATAAATCTAAATTTAAATAGGTAACCAATTTTGCTGTAATACTTATTCATCTCCTTTCACTACACGTATGAAGATGAGATACATATTTAAATAATACGATTCAGTTTTCAATAGTTGTACATATTCATACGAGTATTTACAACTATTGAAAATCTTAATAAACGTCAATTTTATCGAAGAAATCTGTACTTACAGTACCCTAAATATGATTAATTTTAATATAAGTCTAAAATGTCCCTCGGTAATAGATACTTCTTTAAGAACCTATCACCGACCCAAACAAATAGTGAATGGGTCGGTAATAGGTTCCCATACGTTCTATTACCGAGGGTTATCTGATCGTACCATCGGTAATAGTCCTAATTTGGAGTGTTGTAAAACCTAATTCCGACCCATAAAAACAAATGGATACAGTTGTATTGTCATTACTAATCAATAATATATATAACGACCTTGGTATAAAACCAAAAACACATATCTGGTAAGTAAATATATGATTTTATCTCAATATTTAATCAACTTCACAAAATAAAGGTTTCTATAGAAACTACAAATTCAGTACTGAAGTTTTTGTTAAAAATTAAGGGTTTGTTGAATACTTTCCATACCACGGAAATAGTTCTTTAATAGCGTGAATAGATCAAGATTAGAATAACTGTAAGAAAGTATAAGTATAACCGATCCAAATACCAAAAATAAAGCATAATAAAAAAAATCCCCACTAACTATTACCGTGGTACCACGGTATTAGTAACCACATCAAAAAATGGCGTCTATCACCGATGTATTTTATTTTCCATTTTAAACGTATTTCCAGGCCTAAAAATATATACAGAGTACTCAGAAGTCGCGCAGAAAACAATAAACAACCATTTAAATACCATAACATTAGTTCAATTGCCATAAGTATTACGTAAAATACTAAATAAGATTCGAGTTCCCTTACATGTGGCGTCACGCGTTAGTATGGCGCGATCTTTTTCTGCGCTGCCTTCGCAGAAACTGACGAATTGCGAGCACTTTGTTTGATTCACACATAATAGCGCTAATAGGTCCGTTAGTCAAGTAAATAAGCTTCGTTAATGTAAAATATATATTTTAGGAAAACGATCGGTTTGTTTATAAAATGCACATTTCAAAATGCCACGGTGATGGACGCCGATTTTGATACCCGCGGTAATAGGCGCAGTTACCTTAGTATGACGCATCCTTATAATTTTTAAATGTGACGTTCTCAATATAAAGGGACCTTATGGAGGAAGGCAGTTACGCTCTTCTTATTCTTGTAACTATACGAATACTATGGTAACAGTTCTAAAAACGGCGTAACCGCCTGCCTCCATAAGGCCCCTTTATATTGAGAACGTCACAAGCCTATGACACTCGCACGTTTTCGACGAATCATTGTGATACCACATAATAAAATCGGCTTAAATATATAGCTAGCTACATTCAACAATACTATATTAATATACTTTTCCAGCGACTGTCCATGTAGTAGTCATTTATCACTTTTCTCTCGGGAACTACCAAATTTTCCGTGATGAAAAGTATCCTGTTTTAATCCAGGTAATAAACTATCTGTGTGCCAGATTTAATAAAAATTCGTCAAGCCGTTCTTGAGTAGCAATTGGTATAACATCGTTTTATATATTTAGATGACTTACTTAGCTTACCTAAGGCACAGTATAAATATAGCTAAAGCAGTAAAGAAACTACGAACAAACGTTCGAAACGTCACATTCACACAGACGCATGCTCAACCATTCGTCTCGACGCGACACCCATCACTGACAGCACTGCCATGTTCGCTTAGGGGTCTCGTTTCGAACGTGCATTCATAGTTTCTTTATTGCTTTAGCTATATTCATTCTGTGCCTAAGATCACAAGTTTGCGAGCTTGTGGAGTGAGGCAGCTGTTCCGTGATGAGTGTTATTCAGTAGAGGATAAAAACTGCGGCGTTTTTACGATACGTAATAAAATAAAACCTTTCTTACAATAACTAAAGCTTGTACGTAATCAACGTGGTACCTTCGTTTTTAGAGAAACAGGTGAATGTAAAGGAAGCTGTTAGCAGTTTATTTAGTTATTTAAAAAGGCTGGCCAACAAAATAAAAATAACATAAATACAAGTATACATGCATAATAATTACAGGCTAGCACGTCACTTAATATAAAAATAAACAAGAATAAATGTGACATTCTTACCTTATGGACCTTATGGAGGAAGGCAGTTACGCTCTTCTTATTCTTGTAACTATACGAATACTATAGTAACAGTTCTAAAAACGGCGTAACCACCTGCCTCCATAGGTCCCTTTATATTGAGAACGTCATAAATTTGCGAGTTACAAGCACAAGAAATACAAAACAAGAGAAAAAAACTATGTATAGTTACAAGCTTAATTATAAATTTTCAAATTAAAAAATATATTTAAAACAAAGGTAAATTGATAAAAAAATTCCAATTATTTTTATTATTTGATAAAAATTAAAGCGATTACCAAGCAAGCGAAATCTACAAGAAGAGATCAAGGAGTTCCTGAATGAAGACAGGCTTTGACTAAGGATGTTAGTATATATACAATAATCCAAAGTATACAGGCGGCGCATGCGTCGGAGTGGGTTGTTGAGTGATACCCTGTTATTTGACACGGAAATTGCAAAGAGGCTGCGATGTCTTGACGTCTACCTGGGAACCCATATGGGTAGCAGAGCAATGATGGACGCATCTACCGACAGAGCTGGGAAAAATACCTGCCACATAGTATTTCAAATACAAATACATTTGAATGAGGTTCAAATACTGAATACAAAATCATATTTGAAATACTGAATACAAAATACAAATTACATCATTTAAGACCATGTATTTGAAATACAAAATACAAATTACAAAGTTTAAAATGTCTTTTTTTAGAGAGGCTTAATAGAAGAGACTATTTTCATTAGCTGGATATCCATTTTGTAACAAGCAGAAACTTGTCTGATAGCACTTCCGTAAAATCTTCCGTTATACGACTATGGTTTATTTTCTTTATTTAATAGAAATTACATTTATACACTACACAAGAGAATAAAAAAAAATATTTTTGTGCAAATGTATTTTAAAACAAAGTATTTGAAATATAAATTACAAAATACATGTGAGCTATTTTAAATATCAAATACAAAATATTTGGTAGTATTTGAAATACAAATACAAAATACGTATTTGTATTTAAAATACAAATACAAAATACGTATTTGTATTTAAAATCCAAGTAATTGAAATACTGCCCAGCCCTGTCTACCGATCCATTGATCACCTTATGCAGGAATATGAGATCCGACACTTCGTTGGTATATAGTTGTTTTATCACACAAGCGCATGAGCTATGCTTGTAGTTGTAATACGGATAGACACGCACACTACGACAACGTAAGCGTTGTCAACACACACGCGTTGTCGTTGGTAACATTTACGCACACAGAGACAAGGTGCATGTGTAGCTATACACACAAATATGGCTCACCCCTTAGATGAAAACAAAAAGAGGAAGATACGTGACCGGCGCGCGGGCTTGAGCACCTAAATATAGGCGCTGAGCGCCTATGTTTGAGTCAGTTGTCCGGCCGTCACCGATCTGTCAACAGGTGCGACGTCGTGAGATTGTGAGACATATGGCTGTCTCACTTACACGACATTAGTCCATCAATTTATCTCTATTGCTCCTTAGTGCATGTTTACAGCTGTGTGTGTGGAATTTGCGAATGTAGGTGTCGCGGCACGCATTATGTCAGATAAAACAACTAAGTATAGTACAGTCACACGGGACTGTTGAGCCACCATAGAACCCTGTCATAATGACAGCGTCAAGTCACGCTAAATAAATTACGTCAAATTTTACCGTCGACTTTCTGTGAGAGGGTTCTATAGTAGCTCAACAATCCCGTGTTGTTACTAGCTTTGAAGTGGGATTTTGAACGATATCCTTTAAGTTTACCAAAAATTCATTCGCTTTTCATTTATCAAACGTTTGGCAACGGCCATGATTCGTCAATACATCTATATACAATACAACTAACGTCTAACAAATAATTCAAGTGATTACGTAAATAACTTAACAAATTTCCATTTTATGTCATGTCACTTGGCAAACTGTTAATTTATTTTTACTTCTATTAAAAAAAAAAACTTTTCTAGCCCGTTTAGTTAGAAAGAGCAAAACTCGTTTTTAATCCCTCTTAATATATATTTTTTAAATTTTCGTTTCTACCCTGCCGACAGGGAGCAAAATATTTTGCGCCCTAATGTCAAGTTCCTCATTTAGTAAAACCACAGATATAAGAAAACTTAACATATGTAAGACATAGCAAGCGTTCTACACACTAGAGACACCACAGAACAAATCAAATGGCAGGAAAATCGCGTTATTTCACAAATAACTTGACTGAAAACCTTAAAATAGTAAACACAACTATAAATTTTGCCACATCTTCAAATTACCCATTCCTGCTGTACAAACTTCATTTGGAAAACGCTTCCCTTTTTTCTTGTACCCCCGAATTTACAACAAATTGGTCAAAATTTTCAAATTTAAAGAATACTCCTTTCTTGAAGTGAAAAGGGTGTTAACGAAGGGTATGTTACGATTAACGTACGCAGATACTGAATCTTTCCTTAAAGTGCAATAATTCCACACACAGACACACAAACACACTTTTGTTCTAGAAGCTTCTTTTAAATTATAGATTAAAACAACCCACGGTAAATAAAAACTTGTCGTTAGCCGTTTAAACTTGATTGTTAACCGTACCATCTCCCCCACGGGACAGGCAACGCCTAGTGTGGGGGTCAGTTAAAACTGTAATTTGTTTGTTTTTTTTTTTGGAAATAAACTACTTATTTGTATTTTGTGTAAATATAAAGAAAACCACTACTTTAATAATATTATCAACAAAGTATTTATTTTGCTAGAAAGCAGTAAATCACATTTAATGGCAAGATGCTTCTGGGAATCGTTATCATCCAAATAATCATGGTTTCTTTAAATTTCATCTAAATTTGGCTTTGCAGCCGCAACATCTTCTTCAATACCGCATTCGTTTTTCCCGCGAAGAATCTTAAAGAATCCTTTATCGCCCCAGTCAGTGTTCCAGGAGTTGGCCATCAGCCAGTACTTCTTGCCCCCCTCCTCTCCCCAGCCCAGCATCTTGACAGCGTGGAAACCAGCCAAATTATCATCATTTTTCGTGTACACTCCAGTCTTGTAATTCAGAAAATCGTTATACACTGCGAATGCCGCTGTAACTGGGCCATTTTTAAACAGTTCCGCCTTAATATGATCCTCGTTTTCTACTTTGTATACTTCCTTACCGTGACGTTTGTCTTTTTTATACTCAACATTGTAATCTGCCCTGCATTTCCTCTCACAAACAGGAGTGGTAGAGTCAGACGTACAAGGATTTCTTTTACCAGGAACATGGTGCTCACAGGGTTCAAGTAAATAAGGCATGCAACCTTCTGACGAGTTGTATGGCCCTCCAGATACAAGGCCTTCTTCAACCCATTTCCTAAAAGCCCAAGTTTCATCCCCACCACTACAACCATCTGTAGCAACACAGCTTATAAGATCCTCGGCTGAGAAGTGGAAACTTTTTGTGCCATTTGAGAGAATGCACACTCGGTCTGTCATGACCTCCACAGCTGCCATCGCCCAGCAACTCCCACAGCTGCCTTGGTCTCTGATCTCGTTCAGTGACAGGCAATTAGGCCATTTTTCTCTGGAGTCGAATTTTTCCGGTAGACTCGCTATCAGATCAGCGTCGTGTTCTTTTACGGGAAGCGCAGGCATGGTGTCATCCTTGATTACTCCCATTAGTCTCTTGATGTACGCCGTCGGAGTGTCTTTTGGAAAGTTCTGACCGGCGGTCCAAGAGTTCTGCTGAGAGTTGATCAGGGATATGAATTCGTCGGAGAGCGGGTGCAGTTCGCTGGCAGCTGCGAGCGACGCGAGCAGGAGCACGGCACCGGCCGTGACGGATCGAGCCATGGTGGGTTCTGCTATTGAAGTGACACAAGGAAAGTGCCGAAGACGTTGCGTCAAGGTTTGGTTCACTGAATGATCACGAATTTGAAAGCGCGTTGATTATAAGACCGTTCCCTGAAGGTGACCCCACATAGCAGCAACTTATCGAGGTATTCCAATATACATGCGTTCGCACGTGGAAGGAATGAATATAAAAGTCATCAATATCCGCAATAATAAATATTACTTGAGTATTTAATAAAGGTCAAGCATTATTGTAAAGGAATGCAATATTATCATGTTTTCTGAAGATTTTTTTTATTCTGGACTGGGCCTTAGCCAAGATGCCCATCGATAACTAGTGTTTCTATTCGTTTCGTTTTTAAACCAATCGCTTCACTGGTA
This sequence comes from Tortrix viridana, assembly GCA_963241965.1. Taxonomy (NCBI): domain Eukaryota; kingdom Metazoa; phylum Arthropoda; class Insecta; order Lepidoptera; family Tortricidae; genus Tortrix; species Tortrix viridana. The sequence continues at coordinate 1,110,704 of OY725197.1, forward strand.
GATCACGTGACTCTCCGTATGACGAGATCTACCAGTGACGCGATTGGTTTAAAAACTGAACGAATAGAAACGCTAGTTAGCGATGGGCATCTTGGCTAAGGGCTCTGATCAGCGATGGATTGCTATCTCACCTGATGGTGATGAAGTCTAGGATGGAACTCGCTGGTTAAGTAGAAGCCTGTTAACTTTTGTTTTTAACAATAAATATTTTTTCTTAGGAAAGGACGCGAATTCCACTCTCTAGCATGCCCCAGTAAAATTATTGGGTATTTTTAGACAATAATATTTATTAATTTAACATTTTACTTACTTCGATCGATTTTATTCATTCTGTTGCTCTGCTTGGTACAATTCATAATTGCAATCAGCTATCCCTTAAGAAAATATTTGTTTTTATATTTAACGTGTTTGTGTTACATTTTTCAAGAACTTAATGATAGTCTATAAAATAAGCTATTTATGTAACAAAAGAGCGCTAAAATCGACAAATACTTTCAAGTAGGTACTAATGGCGAATCTTAGGTGGGTTCGCCATTTGTAAATAAGGGTTCAGTAAAGTTTTACCAAATCATCATTTGACAAACTGTATCATTTTACAAATTTTCGTTTCCAAAAACGGTACTTCCCGCACCAGCATTTTTTTTGTAAGGTCACAAGCCTATCTAACTTATGTAATATGTAACGGTTTATGCATAAAATTATACGTTGGTCAAACGTACTTTTGGTAAAATTAACGGATTCTCTAAATGAGGTAGTCGAGTTCTGGTTTACGGTTACTTGTAAGATTTGAGATTAACTAGCTCGCTAACAAACAAATAAACTTGTGAAATTAAATCAAAACTTTTACTAAAGGCAGAAAATTAAAGTGCTTTTACTTATTGATGTTGTTTAGACCCATTACGTTGATTTTATTTAGTTTGGAAGGCAGGTTTACACTTAAGGGATAATCGTTAATTTCTCACTTAGTACGTAAGTAATTAACCAATGTGTGCATGATACTGTGAGCTAAATGCATTAACCTAACCGAGTTAAAATCCTCCGACATCAGTGCCTAAAAGAACCTCTGAGCAATGAGCAGAAACCTCAACGGGCTCCGAGCACGTACATTTTTACTGGAGGGAGTATTAAAAACTCCCGACAAAATCGTGATCGGAGCTCATAACTTTTAAACGGCTGAACGAATTTTCATCAAACTAAACTAAAAACACTCTCGATTAAGTCACTTTTCTAATAAAAAAAACAAATCAAAATCGGTCCATCCGTTTAGGAGCTACGATGATACAGACAGATTCACAGATAAACAAGTCAAACTTATAACACCCCTCTTTCTTGCGTCGGGGGTTAAAAAAGGTATACATAAGAATCATCGTTAATTAGCGCAGTTTTTGGAATAGTTTTTAGACAAAAAAAATGTATATTTAATCACTAATGGCCCCGAAAGTTGGAGTTAAGGTTGGATTTACGGAGATTGCTCATAATTTTTTTCTTTGACTCGTAACTCGTTATCTTTTTGACCACAGCGATAATTGAATACTCGAATTTTACTGTCGGATTATAAAATAAAAAGGACGGTTGTAGATTCAACTGTTAAGATTTTATTAGCAACATTAGGTGGTAACAAAAACATTTTGCCGAATTACGTTTAAACATTTGTAACCTAATTATCCGCGCTTTCAATACATGGAATGGGCACTAGAGGACGCCATCGACTACTAGCGGAACATAGTCACTTCACTATTGAGCGAAATTCAAAAAGGTTTTCATAACAGATAGTACCGACGTTGCCAAAATGAAATTTAAACTCTATCTAACGCTGGTTCTCCAGCCAAAACTAATTCCTCAATACCACGCTCGTCTTCTCCTCGAAGTATCTTGAAGTACCCCTTATCACCCCAGCCAGTGTTCCAAGAGTTGGCTACCAGCCAGTACTTCTTGCCTCCCTCCACACCCCACCCTAGCATCTTCACTCCAAGCATTCCACAAGGCAACCCGTGGTTATATACGTATACTCCAGACTTATAATGCAAAAAATCTTCAAACACCCTCATTATCCCCTGAACGGGACCATTCTTAAACAGTTCCGCTTTAATTTGATCCTCATCTTCAAGCGTGTAATGATTTTTACCATGCTTTTTGTCTTTCTCATACTGGACATTATAACCAGCTCTGCATTTCGCACATTTAGGCGTATCAGCTACGGGATCTTTACAGGGATTCGTACTATCTGGATCATGGTTGCAGGGAGGAATTGTATAAGGCATGCAACCTTCCGATGAGTTGTATGATCCTCCTGACACAATACCTTCCTTATGCCATGAATACCAAGCCCATACCGGATCACCGCCATTGCAACCTTTCCCGTGAATACAGCTTATAATATCTTCAGTTGAGAAGTGGAATTGTTTGGTGCCATTTGAGGAAATGCACCATCGGTCTGTCATGGCCTCTGCAGCGGCAGAAGCCCAGTCGCTTCCACAGTTACCCTGGTCTCTGATCTCGTTCAATGATGGGCAATTAAGCCATTTTTCTCTAGCGTCAAAGTGTTCTGGTAGACTCGCTATCAGATCAGCGTCGTGAACTTTTACGGAAGGCGCAGGCATGTTGTTATCCGTGGTCACTCCCATTAGATTTTTAATGTAGGCCATTGGAGTGTCTTTCGGGAAGTTCCGACCGGCGGTCCAAGAGTTCTGCTGAGAGTTGATGAGGGATATGAATTCGTCGGAGAGTGGGTGCAGTTCGCTGGCAGTTGCCAGCGACGCGAGCAGGATCACGGCCGCGACGGATGGAGTCATGGTGGGTACTGTTGCGTAAGTGATACTAGAACGGTGATGAAGAGTGGTCGATCGCTGAATGAGTGAATAATTGAAGGTGCGCAGTTTATAAACGCCACCATACGAAGGTGACCTTTCGTAACAGCTTATCGCGATGTTATTGGCTTTGTGCTCGGAGAAACGGAAAAGGAATGTATGGTTATGGATAATCATTTTCAGTCTGAGTTTTAATCATTTTATCGTTTAAACTTTATGATACAATCCCAATGGGTAGAGCCGAGTGATTTATAAGCAAGTTTCCTGCTCATTTCTCAAAGCCCTATTGCGCTGGCATTGCGGCTATCCAAAAATAAGTGTTAAGTGATCATGTACGATTATTGTGGCTCTCTTGATAGTAGTAAATTCACTTGTTTTTAGGGTTCCGTACCCGAATGGTGCCTAACTGGACCCTATTAATTTGCCTACGTTGTTCGTCCGTATGTCTGTCATAACTTAAAAGAGCTGTATCTTTTGAACCGTAAAAGGTAGCCCGTTGATTTTTTTGCAGGATTTTTGGTATAACGGCGGATTTCCTAACAAATAATAAAAAAGTCAAAAATTTAAATAATAAGGGAGTTCCCGTACAAGAAACGTTTTAATTTCAACGTTTTTTTGTATTTGTTCTATAGTTAAAATGGTAATACATACAAGCGTCAAATTTGATGTGATTATAGAACAAACCCTATAGAAAAACAACTGGCTGGCTCGTGCTGGCTCGCGCTGGCTCGCGCTGGCACGCGCTGGCTCGCGCTGGCTCGCGCTGGTTCGCGCTGGCTCGCGCTGTCTCGCGCTGGCTCGCGCTGGCTCGGGCTGGCTCGCGCTGGCTCGCGCTGGCTCGCGCTGGCTCGCGCTGGCTCGCGCTGGCTCGCGCTGGCTCGCGCTGGCTCGTGACGGCTCGCGATGGCAATTTTTGGTGGAAGTAGGTCGGCGCGATTTCAATTCTCGTCTCGTCTCGCCTCGCCTCGCCTCGCCGGTGGAAAAGCACCTTAACTGGTGTGTAACGATAGAGACGCGCTGAGAGACCAGCGAGAAAGTACTTTTGCAGCCTTACAGGTTACAAATAGCAACTTGTTCGACTAACTTGGAGGTAACTTTGTTATTTCTTATTCTTAGAAAGCTGTTGTCATGGGACTTGGTAAAGGATGAATTTCTTTTTGTTCTTAGTGAGTGTACTGTTTTCAGGGTTCCGTAGTCAAACTAGGAACCCTCATAGTTTCGCCTTGTCCGTCCGTATGTCTGTCTGTCCGCAGCTTAGCTCAGAGACTCTTAGTACTAAAAGGCTGTTATTTGGCATGAATATACAGGATGTTTGGTAGCGGGTTCGACAAACAAAAATGGGAAATTCTTGGGGCCAATTGGAACACATTTGCCATAGTGACCCCTATGCTAAAGATGATCATTGTGAAGAGTATTAGCCAGAGAAGTTTTTTAATTAACTTGAAATTGTCTATCACTTGTGGTTTTTTTTTAATGCTTGTCGAAACTTAAATTTAATTTTATTTTCCACAGGTTGTCATAGCTTTAAGGGCCCATAATTATTTTTTTTGCACGGCCTGTGGGTTTCGGTTTTGTTTTAAAATAAAACCATTGATAAGAGCATCACTTAAAAAAAAAATGGGCGGTTTAAGTTGCTTAGGTAGGTAATTAAGAAGGTTTAAAGGTAAAATTTCGGGAAATTTTCAAAAAAAAGGAAAAAAATTATAAAAAAATAACTATCAACTTTAGCATAGGGGTCACTATGGCAAATGTGTTCCAATTGGCCCTAAGGTTTTCCTATTTTCGTTTGTCGAACCCGCTACCAAACACCCTGTATAATATTAGTCACACCGACAAAGAGCTAAAATAAAATCTTGGAATTAAAAATTTTTTAGGGTACCTCCATTAATGAGGTATTTCCACGGGCTAATTTATTGGTGGTCACAGGTCTAACCTAACCTAGCCTACGTAGCTCATGCTTAAGATAACCTGAAAACAATAAGGTTTCAGCAGAAGCTTTCGATGAAATGAAATTCGGTGAAACGACACATTCCATGAAATAAGTGTCTGCAAAATATGGGGACACGTATTAATGGTTTTGATATGGGCCAAAGTTCTCCAATAGGTCAAAGTAACCCGCGCTTACGTAATAGATTTTGCCCGCGACTTTGTCCGCGTAAAAGTCGTTTATCGCTCTTCAGGAAGGGATAAAAAATATCCTTTGTCCTTTTCCGTTATTTAAACTATCTCTATACTAAATTGCATCGCATTCAGCGGTTTAGCCCTGAAAGCGTAACAAACAGACAGAGTTACTTTCCGCGTAGAAGTCGTTTATCGCTGCTCCCTCAGGAACTCCAATTTTTCGGAATAAAAATTATCCTACGTCCTTCCCCGGGACTCAAACTATCTCCATACTAAATTGTATATATACCTTACTTAAGAAATTATTGATTCCCCATACAAACTTCCACCTCCTTTTCATCCCCTTAAGGAATGATTTCCGGGATAAAAAGTATCCTACGTCCTTCCCCGAGACTCAAACTATGTCCATACCAAATTTCATCTAAATCGGTTCAGCGGTTTAAGCGTGAAAAGGTAACTAACAGACAGACAGACAGACAGACAGAGCTACTTTAGCATTTATAATATTAATACCTAGGGATTAGTAAGATGTATGATAAGTATAGTACCCATAGTAAAGTCGAGGACAGAAAGATGTTTAGGTACACTTTTTCACCTTATTCCATTGTAATAAGGTCCAAAAGTGTATACATCTTTCTATCATCGACTGTACAAGCCAAGAGCTTCAATAGGGTAGGTCAATAGAGATGTACACACTAGAAACGAAAATAAAATACATATTATATTTTTTCCATATTATTGTATTTTTTTTTTATATATATATATATATATATATTTTTTATATACAATTACCGAAAATCACACTTTCATGCTTATTGTTTTAATATCTTTTAAATTAATAAATAATTCGACGACGCGTTTAGCCTAGTTGGTAGTGACCCTGCCTACGAAGCTAGCGGTCCCGGGTTCGAATCCCGGTATGGGCAAATATTTGTGTGATGAGCGCGAGTATTTGTTCCTGAGTCATGGATGTTTTCTATATATTTAAGTATGTATTTCTCCATATAAGTATGTATATCGTTGCCTGGTACCCATAGTACAAGCCTAGAGCTTAGTTTGGGACTAGGTCAATTTGTGTGAGACTGTCCCTGATATTTATTTATTTATTTATTTATTTAATTAATTATACTAAAATTGATTTTCATCCTCGTTATCACGTGACCGCAAACCACATTTTGACATTTGCCAAGAAACAAGATTTGCGTGAGCCACAGAGTGCTTTAGAATATACTAAAAGTAGCGGCATCGAGTGATGGCACTTTTGACGTTTGCTCGCTCATGAAGTTCCGTAAATATTGACAGCAAAGTATGAAGGAACAGATGTCAAACTTCATTGTTGCAGGTACCGAAATAGTGATGTACCGCTGGGGCTGTAATTTACCAAAACGCATTTCGTAACTAGCTTCATCTTGAGATTGTTTTTATTTGCTCGCACTCTAGCGTTCATCATTTTAATCATATCTAACAAAAAAACATCTCAAAAAAAAACTATTCGCGTGATGATAACAAAGAACCGCTGACTGATACAACAACGTGGACAATGAAGTTCTGCACTTTCACGTCACCACCGCTGGCAAACTCGCGTCCTAGCTCAAAATTAACGTTGTTATATGATTAATTTATCCACTCATTTATGAATAATTTCACATTTTGTATATTTTTACACAATATTTCAAATTTCTGACAATATCATCTTCTTTTAGCCACACAGTTTATTTCGAGAGTTTGATGTAAAAACTAAATTGGCATACAAAAAAACGTCTCCATAATCAAATTATTATGAAAATTTCCCATCGTCGCTCTGGAGACTATAAAAGCCCATAGGTACATCTAAAATACACGGTTATTCCTACTACAGCTTCAAGAAGTTATTAATTTATGGGTTATTTCTTTAATAAATTTTAAAAAATATACTTCTCGCACTTGACTGAAATTTTTACGATAATAAAATGGAGTGTTTCACAACACTAAATTATTGTCAGCTGTCATAACTGCCATCACTAGGTGCCGCTACTTTAGTGTTTAGAGGATCGTGACGTCATAGCGACGCCATGACAGAAGTTAGCGTTTTAGCGAGAAATTTTAAAATGAAATTTATTAGTCATTTTAAATGTTTTTTTTTAAATTATGTTTTTTGGATATATTAAATTTCTTGTAAAAAATAAAAATATAAAAAAATTCGTCTACACCCCTATTTGTATGAGATTATACTGGCATTTATTATTCATTTATGGCTCTTCGTCATGTTTATTCTGTCAGACTGTGACACATGGCCCCAAAGCCGAGACGTGCAGGTTTATTTGCATGCATGTATTAGCTTATATAAACCAATCATAACTTCTCTGACATAGCGGCTAGCGGACAGCGCAATGTATTGAATAATGTATAGCGATGATTACTCATTTTTTTCTTTATGGATCAGGTAGATTATAAAAATATATTGGACATTTTTTAACATTATCAAAAAATAACGGTGATATATTGAGTTTTATTTTTAGGGTTCCGTACCCAAAGGGCGCCTAGCGGGACCCTATTAATATGACTACGATGTCCGTCCGTCCGTCCATCTGTCTGTCTGTCTGTCCTAACTATAAAGAGCTGTAGGGTGCATTGGGTTTATTCCGTGTGCGGGGTAATTCCGTAAAACAGGCGCTTATGCCCATTCATAATGGCGTCACGCCGCCATCTCTTTTAAAAACATGGAACTAAAAGTTCCCCTGCTTTATCGACAGAGTTAACAACTGCGTGTCGTTCTAGAATGGGCATGAACGCCTGTTTTACGGAATTACCCCGCACACGGAATAATCCCAAAGCACTATATCTTTTGAACCGTTATAGATAGCGGGTTGATTTTTTTTTCAGAATATGTGTTATTACGGCGGATTTACTATCGAATATTTTTTTTCATTTATGTTATATTAGTTAGATAATAGGGCTTGTTTTTAGCTTTTCAGTTGATATTTTTAAAGCAATCGGGAATGTTTTTTTTTTTTTGATGAGATACGTGTTTTACTTTACACATGAACAATGTATCAAGCATGCGCCAGTAAAACCTACGTCAGCTTTATGCCTGGGTTTATGCTAGCACCTTTATTTTACGCTAGCACATTCTTTGCTTGATAGCACCGATGTCATACAGGTGAAACAACGGTTAAAACATTAGGTGTGTGAAGTTAGAATTAAAATAGGTTCAATAATAATAATAATAATAAAATATTTATTTCAGATATGAACATATTATGTGAGTTACTAGTGCTTAAAACTATGTTGAAATAATTTAATTACACATTAATTTCATTAATAAAATTACAAAGGTGATAGGTACTTGGCTTATGTATCTCATTCCAATAATATAAACCGACTCTAAATTATTTTATCTACACTCGTATCGTAAAACCTCTATAACGCGTTCAGAAACTGAAGGTTATACTAGCTTTCATCATCATCACCATCAGCCGCAAGACGTCCACTGCTGGACAAAGGCCTTCCCCAAGGTTTTCCACAACGATCGGTCCTCTGCTGCTGTCATCCAGCGGTTTCCCACGACCTTTATCAGATCGTCGGTCCACCTTGTGGAAGGCCTGCCGACACTTCGTCTCCCGGTTCGCGGTCGCCACTCTAGAACCTTTCCGCTCCAACGGCCATCGGTTCTACGAGCAATGTTATACTAGCTTTACGTCGGTTGTAATGTAAATTTCACTTTACGTGTTCGCTGCCGATACTGTAATGGTTTTCGAAATTCGAATTTATTCAAATCACAATAATCATTGTTATAAAATGGTAGTTTGCAAGATAAAAAAAGATAAAAGATATTTATTCAGTAAGTAGGCCGCACGGGCACTTTTACACGTCAAAATCTACCAGAGCTTCCCAAGAGGAGACCACTGCTGAGAAGAAGCGCCGCAAGAAACTCAACAGTTATTCATTTTTTTAATAAAACTTATGATATTGATATTATTCTAGCATAATAGTATAACTGTAAAAATAACATAAAATATCTCCGTAGTTCTGCAGGAAAACATGTCAGAATTATTACGAGAGAAAACATATATACATCACATAAAAGAATGTAAGCACATAAAAGAGTTTCGATATGTTTTTGTACATAAACCGTGTCCTCTAGATGATGAAGTTAGGATGGTTGTCTCAATCACGTATAGATAGGCTGAATGGGTTTAAAATTTGGCATACGGGTATTTCTTATCCTTAATTGACACAAAGGAAATGACCCGGAAAATTTGCTAGTTCCCGAAGGAAACGCGATAAAAATATGTTGAAGATAATATCTTCAACGTGGACATAGCCGTGGGCAATATATGACGTTCTCAATATAAAGGGACCTTATGGAGGCAGACGGTTACGCCGTTTTAAGAACTGTTACTATAGTATTCGTATAGTTACAAGAATAAGAAGAGCGTAACTGCCTTCCTCCATAAGGTCCCTTTATATTGAGAACGTCACATATAGTAATACAGAAATGCGTACAAATAGACTATATTGTTCGTTAGTTACAATTGCATATTAAATGAACGAGGATAAAGTGCCTTTGTTAAACAAGGGAGTGAGATAAAGCACTTTGTTAAGGGAGCCTTAAATCGGCCACGGACGAACAGTTAAGGGCGAAACACACCGAATGCGTATGCAGCACTTTTGAGTTTTTTTCTTATAGGAATCGATGAAAATTCGGTTTCGACCCGAACGACGACACTCGGTCGCCTAGGTGCTGGGATTTATGGTAATTAATAAGGTATGGTAGTTGAATTTGACTCATAAAACTTTCTGTACAGATTGACTATATATAGCGGTACGGAACCCTCGGTGTGCAAGCCCGACTCGCTCGTGGCCGATTTTTACGGATTACTGACAGACCACGGTTCCGTAAAACAGATAGTCCGTGGCATCCTTACCTTATAAAGTTCAAGACTAAAGTAATAAATCTACAGTTAGTTTCCAGTTCATTTTAAATTCGCTGTTCTTGTAAACTAGCTTTTAATGTTTAATTTGCCCTCTGCTCTTGTGGATTGTTAAAATGTTTCAAACTAATTTACAACGTTTATTTTAGTTGCGTATATTTATCATTTATAATTGGAGAGCAGGATATAAAGATTTTTTCCAGTTAACTTAAAAGTTAATCCGTTAAGCACTTACTTAATGATTAACTTACCCTTCGTTTGCTATGTTCCGGATCCGTACCATGACATATCAACTTTATATCAATTTGATATAAAATTGATATTTCAATAAATATATATACAGGGTGTTTTTTTATTCGTCTTAAACATTTTGGGGGTTAAATCAGTAAGTCATACTGACCAACTTTCACTATGGGACCAACCCCGAAATCGCGAAAAAAAATTTGACCCTATACAAACCATCGTCAGATTTTTTTTTCGCGATTTCGGGGTTGGTCCCATAGTGAAAGTTGGTCAGTATGGCTTACTGATTTAACCCTTGGGGGTTAAATGTTTAAGACGAATAAAAAAACACCCAGTATATGTCACGGCATATGAAAGGTTATGACCACCATTGCTTATAAGGCCGACTGTACACTCCTTTATAATATCTAGTCGCGAGTTAAAAGAGCCTTGAAATACCATGTCACAATATTACAATGCAAGGCACGCCGGGGGGGTGGGTAGTATGTAAATACAGTTTCATTAGCAGCAGTGACAAGGGATAACGAGTAACCCTGGACGTCCCAAACTACGCCTTTTTGTGAGGTTAAGCTTGTTAAGAAATATTATGCTGGTGTATTGAAACATGGGCGTTGTTTGCGTTGGTAAAATAAGGGTTTGTTATATATACGATAAAGATAGGCTTTGAGTAAAATGTACATACATTTTTTTTGCTTTATTAAAAAGTAATTCACGTAACAAACAATAGAGAAACCATATTTTTGAATAACTATAAAAATCTATGGTAGCCTAATGGTTTGACCTGCCGACTATTAAGCAGAGGGTCGTGGGTTCGAACCCGGGCTCGCACCTCTAAGTTTTTCGGAATTTATGTGCGAAATATAATTTGTAAATTTACCATGAGCTTTTCGGTGAAGGAAAATATCGTGAGGAAACCTGCACACCTGCAAAGCAATTTGACGGTGTGTGCGAAGTTCCCAATCTGCACTGGGCCCGCGTGGGAACTATAGCCCGAACCCTCTCATTGTGAGTGGAGGCCTGTGCCCAGCAGTGGGACGTATATAGGCTGGATTATTATAAATTATATAACTATAAAAATAACCAAGATGCCATTAAATATTTGTTTCTATCTCGTTCTAGTGACACAGTGCCGTGGCCGTAGTGTCTGCTGACGTCATAGTACATGTCGGATCTCTGTCTAATTAGTAGTTTTAAATGCTTATAATTATCAGTATTTTCTGGTAGATTTTAATTGTAATTTCACTTTTTGCCATCTATTTTACGGTATTTTCATATTTTGGCATTGCAGTGAAATTTGATAAAATTATTTTCTCATCTCTATCTACACTAATATTACTTATAAAGAGGTGAAGTTTGTGTTTTTGTAAGTTTGGATGTATCTCCGAAACTACTCATTCGATTTCATCTTTTTGCCTTTTAGAATGGACTTCCAGGGTCGACGTATACTTATTTATAAATGCTAAACTGAAGTTTATTTGTTTTACAGCTAAACCGATTTCGATTAAATTTAGTATGGAGATAGTTTGAGACCTGAGGAAGGACATGAATACGTTTTATCTTCGAAAATTGGACAGTTCCCGAGGGAGCCGCGGGCAAAAGCTAGTAGGCTATATTTTATATTATTGAACCATTTCAATTAACCCTAGCAAAACGGGGGCAGGTCGCTGGCTCCCAATTTATTTTATGAAAATTCGAGTTTTTTGAACCCAATTTTATAATAGCAGTTTATGTGACTGGTGCATAATGCCTTATTATGTACAGTTACATACACTATTTTATCTACATACATATTATAAGCTCTCTATGATGTGTTCAGGAACCGCATGTTACGGCCGGCATAGCGGCAGTGGTCAATTATTAAAACGTCAAAAATGGCGGCAACCGTAGTTTTTTTTTTTTATTCAGAGACAATCTAGAGTCGGCCTCTACTATCATAACGTTCGATATCAAGTAACATGCGAGATTTATCAAAATTGTATGCAATATTGACATTTCATTTCGAGATAAATGTCATCTCGAGTGATATTAGAATTGAGGTCAAATAAAATTGTTTTTCTCAAACATGCTCAGAAAGGATGGCTTTTCTTTTGAAAAACGAAGACGCGAAGGGCCTCATTTTCTTCCTAGGAGTAAAATAAACGTATGAAAACCCATTTTTATCCGCTGCGATATTTTTTTTAAAGTGCTGTCCAATGCATACAGAATAGAAAGGACCAAGAAATAAATCTCATACAGCCAAGGCAACTGCTCGTTATCGTAGCACAGTGCGTGTGTTTTTTTCTTTTTAATTTTCTTTAAAATTGTCTATGGTTAGAAAAAAAAATTAAAAACAAAACTTATTGAAATTTAAACGTAGAACTTACTGTTGTTGTGTAAAAACTACAAACATGGTTATTTGGGGGTTGCTGGGAGACGGAACGTCAATAGCGGGTTTTTTCAAACTATTTTAAATTATTAATTTATATCCTTGTTTCTTTCCAAAATTTGCTCAAACTAGGATTATTTTTGAAGCGGTTTATTTATTTAGGGATATAATTTTTTAGTATGGGGGACGATTCGCCCGGGGACCCGGGAGGGTCGATTAATTCGACCCTTTCGGCTCCTCCGTCCCCAGGAGCCTATATTACAATCCAAAATCGTGAACTTGTTGCTCGAGGACGCAGGAAGGATGGTCATAAGGACCTCAGCAGGAATCCCTCCAGTGTACGTGAGGTGAATATCAAGATTCGATCGCGCTCAAACTCCCGCTCCCGCCGTGTACAACCTAACTCGGAGGACTGGTCAGTTGTAAGTTTTCCGCATGCGACAATCGAGCTCCAAAACTCTTTCTCCGGTTTTCCTCCCTTACCATCGGACTCGCAAGACTCTGAACTAGCTCTAGGTCAGGGGCCCCAGTGGCAGGATGCTCAGTCACAAGTGACCCCTCCGGCTCACTTGCAGGTCTCTCCACCATCCCCAGTAAGTTCCACACCTCAGATGTCTTCATCTCTGACAACACCTGTAAGATTTCGATACGAACAGAGTGATCCTGGCCCATTTACTGTACACGTACAGTATGATAGTCAGTCCCCAGGTGCCTCATTACACCCAGTATCCTTTGGCCAGTTTCTTCATCACCACCATCGGGAGTTTCCTAACGTCATCGACGGGTCGGTGAAGGGTCTGGGTCGCAACAGAGTGTCTGTAAGTTTTCACGCTTTCCAGGATGCCAATGATTTTCTTCTATCGCCAACAATCACCAACAAAAAGCTAAAGTGTTTCATCCCTTCTTTCAATGTTACCAGAGTGGGTATCGTTAAGGGGATCCCAGTAGATTGGTCGCCTGAAGATATCTTAAATTACATCAAAGTCCCGGTAGGTTGCGGTCGTGTTGTGAAATCTAGACGCCTCAATTTTAAAAAGACAAATTTTCAGGATGGTACTTTCAAATGGGTTGCGTCAGAGACGGTCCTGTTGACTTTTGATGGTCAGGTTTTACCATCGAGAGTTTTTGCTTGCTTTAACTCGTTAAAGGTGGAACTTTACACGTTCCCGACAATTCAGTGTTTCCGTTGCTGCAGATTTGGACACACCAAAGACAAATGTCGTTCGCTCCCACGGTGCTTCCGTTGCGGCGGTGATCACTTGGCGGATTCTTGTGATTCTGAGTTAGTGAAATGCGTGAACTGCAAAGGTGAGGCTGGCCACTCGGCCACAAGCAAATCCTGTCCTGAATTCCTCCGCCAGCGCAACATTAAAAAGTCGATGGCCGAGGCTAATATGTCATACGCGGAGGCAGACAAGCTTCACCCAACTTCTAGTAAATCTTACGCGAACGTAGCTGCTTCTCCTCTGTGCAGGATGAGCACACCTATGACTGGTTGGGTTGCAGGTCGAAAATGGAAACTCAGGGTCTATCTTCCAGCAGGAGGTTTCATGGGCAGAGATGTTGTAGGGTCGAGCGCTCGCAGAGAAGTGAACACTGTGGGCGGTCGGGCCGCCATTTTATACCTTCGCTCGACCCCCCTCCATTCTCCGTCCCAATCCACCTCTCGGCATTTATTCATCAATATACATTTCTTAATTTCTACATTGTTGTCTTAATTCTACCTAATTAAATTATAAAAACGTAATATCACAATTTACATGAGGCCCTGTTCGTTTGCCGCTATTTTTCGCGCCTGTGCGCGGGGAATTTGGGTGGGCCGGTATTTACGTTCCCCGTCCCCCACCGACGAGGTATAAATACCGGACTCCCTCCCCTCTGTCGCCCTCAGTCGGATTTGCGGCGGCAAACGAGCAGGGTCTAATAGGACTCTTATTAGATTTATTTATTCTAGGTAGGAATGAAAACGAGATCGGATGGAACTTTATTGCAGGTTACTTATCTGTTACTAAACTATAAACATGAAAACGACTTATCTATATATATAAAAAACGATAGGTTATGGTTAATAATTTATGTCGTGTTGTCCTGCACATCTCTCCCGCCGTCCATCGTTCGGGTGAACGTTGGATTTTCCCTCGTGTGCAGGTCCTCGGGGTCCGTCGGCAGGATCACCAGCTTCTTGGTTGGTCGTCTGAAGACTCCGCCCTTGGTAGTCACGTCGACTGCTCGTATCACCCCGTCCGGTCCCGGGTACACTGCTGTTACCCGGCCTCGCGGCCATGTATTGCGAGGCAGAGTTCCGTCGGCCACCATCACGACGTCGCCCACGTTGATGGGCCGTCCTCGGCCGTAGGGCTCCCGCCGGTACTGGAGTGAGGGCAGGTACTCTCTAAGCCAGCGGGCCCAGAAATGTTCGGCTAGGCGCTGGCTTGTCCGCCATGTAGCTCGGCCGACGAGTGCGGTGTCGTCGAAAGTCCCGGGGTTGGGAGCCCGCGCCGAGCCGCCCAGGACAAAGTGGTTGGGCGTGATGGCTTCAGGCTCATCAGGGTCGACTGGCACGTGGGTAAGGGGGCGGCTGTTTACTGTGTACTCCGCCTCAGCGAGCAGGGTAGCCAGAGTCTCTTCGCTGGGGTGGCGTTCATCTAACACGGCGTGTAGGGCTCTCTTTACGGCTCGTACCATCCGCTCCCATGCCCCTCCCATGAATGGGGCTCCCGGCGGTATGAACTTCCACTTGATGGCGCGTTGTGCAGCGCCAGCTTCAAGGGCATCTCTATAGGCCTGTCGAAGCTCTTTGTCGGCGGCGTGGAAATTCGTTCCGTTGTCGGTCCATATCTCGGTGGGACAACCGCGGCGAGCGATCATGCGTCGGAGCGCCATGACCGCGGAGTCCCCACTGAGGCTCGGTATCACCTCCAGGTGTACTGCGCGCACTGTGAGGCACGTGAATAGGGCCACGTACCTCTTCTGTGTGCCTCTGCCGACGGTCACTGTTAGGGGGCCGAATAGGTCGAGGCCCGTGAACGAGAACGGCCGCTGGTGGTGGGCCAGGCGGCCTCGCGGGTGATCGCCGGTGGGCGGTGCTGAAGGCACTGTTTTCTTTATGCGGCAGGGCAGGCAGCGATGCACGACCATTTTTGTGACGGGGCGTAGACGTAGGATGCTATAGTGTTGTTTACATTCGTTGATAGTGGCTTCGGTGCCGTTGTGTTGCATTTGGCGGTGTACATAGTCTATGTATAGTTTCACCGCCGGGTGGTCGCCGTCGAGCACGGGCGGCCGTCGTTGCAACTCCGTAATATTTACGGCAGCATCGATGCGAGTTTTGATGACTATGACGTCATTCACTAACTCGACGGCTAGACGGCGTAGGCGGCTATGGGGACTCGGCGGCTTGCCGTTTCTCAGGTCGTCGATGTCGGCACTGAAGGATTCCAGCTGACTTGCACGCACCACGAGACACTCTGCTTCATGTAGGTATGCTGCGTCGAGTATGTTATATTTTCTTTTATTTTGTGGCCTCTTATGTGTCGGCGGTGGTGGGGCGGACTTGTTTCGCCTGCGCCAATCTGGGTCGGCTTGCTTGTGAATGTCGCGCACGTCGGTTGATACGCGAATCGCTTCCGCTTCTGTCTCGAAACTGTGCAAATAATCGTCGACGTAGTGATGTCTGATTATTGCTTTTACGGCCTCGGGATGCGTATCTTCGTATTTCTGTGCGTTGATATTTTTCACGTGTATCGCGATTGACGGCGAACAGGTTGCTCCGAATATGAGTGACGTCATGCGATATTCTTGCGGCGCGTCGTTGTCCCGCCTGTCGCCCCGCCATAGATAGCGCAGGGCGTCTCGATCTTCGGGTTTGACTTTCACTTGCATGAACATCTCTTTGATGTCCGCGCCCACGGCAATAGGGTGTTGGCGGAAACGCATGAGGACCCCCGGCAACGATTGCAGCAGGTCGGGGCCGGTGAGTAGGCGGTCGTTGAGTGACACGCCCCTCGTGACCGCTGCGGCGTCGTGCACGATCCTGACTTTCCCGGGCTTGGCAGGGTTTAGCACCGGAAAATGGGGGAGATACCACACTCTCGTGGACTTGGCGGGTGGCGCGGGCTCGGCGTACCCTTTGGAGATGAGGGCGTTCATTTCTTCGTTATACCTTTTCTTGAGTTCTACATTTTTATCAAGTTTCTTCTCTATGTTATGAAGTCTCCTCAGCGTATTCTCGTAGTTGTCAGGCAGGCGCGCGTCGGGTTCCTTCCATAATAGCGGGGCTTCATAACGGCCATCGTCCGTAGTCTTCATCGACTGAGCTAAGATGAGGCGTGCGCGCTGTTCCGGGCTTGACTGTGGTAGTTTCGGTTCGATCAGTAGTGATTCGAGTGCGAAATATTTGCTGAGTTGCAGATTCATGTTGTCTATTTTTTCGTTTTCTTCGTAGGTATTTATGTGGTGCGTCGCGTGCACCCGTTTGCCGGTGATGCGTGTGTGCGCGCCGTGCAGCACCCACCCCAGCGGCGTTAGTGATGCTACTGGTTGGTGCTGTTGGCCCCGGCGTGTCTCGTCGCTGACGAGTAGGTGCCAATTGTCTTGTCCAATTAGCATTGTAGGTTTCGCAGTTTCGTACATGAGGTGACTTTCTATGTCGAGCAGATGTGGGCAGTCGCTGAGGTCCTCTTTCTTGATGGACTGTGGCGACAAGCGGAGATCTTCTATGGTGTGGGCGCTGACCCTATGGTGGTGGTCAGCGCCGCGGATGCTGAGTGTTACTCGGCGTGATCTCGATGCTTCGATTTTTTCTTCAGTTATGGCTTCTATTCGAAGCGGCATTGTGGGCCCGTCTAGGCCTAGATTTCTCGCGATGTCTTCTTGGACGAGTGTAATGGTGGAGCCGTCGTCGAGGAGGGCGTAGGTATTGACGGCTCCCGCCGGTCCAGAGAGTGTGACCGGTATGATTTTCAGATAAGCTCTTGTCTCAGGCGTGGCCCGCGCTGAAGTGACGGTTTCATTTCTTTCTTCATTTTTCTTGTAGTGCAACAGGTTATGGTGAAAATGCTCGCAGTTGTCTCGCTCACACTTTATGCGTTTACATGAGTGAGTCTTTGATCTGTAGCGCAGGCAGCGGAAACACAGCCGTTGGTCTTTGGCCAGCTTCCATCTGTCTTCGACCGCCTTTTCACTGAACTTTGTGCACTTATCTATTTGATGACCGACGTCGCTGCAGCAGGTGCATTTGGGCGTACGCTCGTCTGTGGTTGCTAAGGCTCTGTGTACCCTCTTCGTGGGGTGAGGACTCGGGCCGCCGACGTTCTCGGGTTGTGCATATAGTGCACAGTAATCCGCCTCGCGTTGTAGGAAGGCGGATATTTTCAGTAGTTCGGGCTCGTCGTTTTTTTGTGTGGTCGCGTAGTCGAACCATCTATACCGCAGGGCCGGCGTGAACTTCTCCATCATTGCCCTTGTTGTTTCAGGGCTGTGTAGGTAGTGAGCACGGTCGAGGGCTTTGAGCGTAGCTATGACGTTAGCTACGCGACTGGCGAAAACACAAATGTCGAGCGGACCATCGTTGAGGCGGGGCAGGGTGCGTAGTCGCTCGAGCTCGGCGAGGGCAATGGCGTCGGGACGGCCGAAACGGGCTTCTAGGCTTTTCATCACTTCGTCGGTACGGGCGTTGTAAATTAGAAGATTGTCGACGGCTTCCTTCGCCCTACCTTTGAGACATCTTCTTAGTCTGGCTATGTTATCCGCCTCAGTGTAATTTGAGGCGGACTCTGTGAAAGCGGCTTTGAAAGACAACCACTCTTGATGCGACCCGCCGAAAGGCGGTAACTCGGCGCGGTACCTCGACAGGTCTCTATGACCGGCGCGGGTGGCGACGGCGATGGCAGCGGCGAGTTCGCTGAGATTAATATTCTGTGGACCTTTCACAGCTATGGCGCAGTCTTCTTGCCTATCCGCTTGTGGATAGGCGTAGGTTTCGTGCGGGCGGGACGTCGCGGGCACGAAAACTGGGATTTTTTCCCCGGCGGGGGGATGGGCGTGGTTTTCCCCGGCGGGGAAAGGGGCGGGGACTGCACGACGCGCGGCACTGGCGTCGGGTCCCGTGCCCTCGGCTGGGAGCTGTCCCCGGGTCTGCTCGGCGTACTGTGGGGTTGCAGGCCCGGGTTCTTCATTATGTGGTGCATCGGTGAGGGCAAGGACGTGTCTATGGTTGCTCTCGAGCCATTCATCGATGCGGCGTTCCGGTTGGACTGTAGACATCACTGTGTCGGTGTCGCCATCGTCACTGTCTTCGTTTTCTATGAGGGCTATTCGCGCTTGTGCGAGCTCCAGTTGTATTCGGAGGGCTTCGGCGCGCGCTTGGGCGAGACGGCGTGAGCGGTGGCTGGACGTAGATTTCCGCGATTTCGCTGGCGATGGTGCGGCAAGATGAAGGTTCGACTGTGGGGTTTCTTGCCGCGAGGTCGCTACAGGCTGTTGATTCGACTGTGGGGCTTCCTGTAGCGACGGTGCTATGGGTTGCGAGCTTGACGGCGGGGCTTCGTGAGGCAAGGACGTCGCAGGTTGGCTTGACTGTGTGGTTTCCTGCGACGTCCCTGAGTTGACTTGACTCGTAGTTGGAGTTTTCGTCGTGGTTGTGGCGGCGTCATCCGACGAGATTTGCTCCATATTTGCCACGATGAGTTGACCCAGCGTTCGTCTTCCCGATTTCGATCTTGTTAAAGGCATCTTCTTGAAGATCCGGTTCGAAGGACCAGCATGTGCAGGATGAGCACACCTATGACTGGTTGGGTTGCAGGTCGAAAATGGAAACTCAGGGTCTATCTTCCAGCAGGAGGTTTCATGGGCAGAGATGTTGTAGGGTCGAGCGCTCGCAGAGAAGTGAACACTGTGGGCGGTCGGGCCGCCATTTTATACCTTCGCTCGACCCCCCTCCATTCTCCGTCCCAATCCACCTCTCGGCATTTATTCATCAATATACATTTCTTAATTTCTACATTGTTGTCTTAATTCTACCTAATTAAATTATAAAAACGTAATATCACAATTTACATGAGGCCCTGTTCGTTTGCCGCTATTTTTCGCGCCTGTGCGCGGGGAATTTGGGTGGGCCGGTATTTACGTTCCCCGTCCCCCACCGACGAGGTATAAATACCGGACTCCCTCCCCTCTGTCGCCCTCAGTCGGATTTGCGGCGGCAAACGAGCAGGGTCTAATAGGACTCTTATTAGATTTATTTATTCTAGGTAGGAATGAAAACGAGATCGGATGGAACTTTATTGCAGGTTACTTATCTGTTACTAAACTATAAACATGAAAACGACTTATCTATATATATAAAAAACGAAAGGTTATGGTTAATAATTTATGTCGTGTTGTCCTGCACATCCTCCCTCTGTAGGCAAGAGCCACTCTTTCAAAAAGACAGTCTTTTTAAAAGCGCGCTCTCCCCCTCCCCCTCGTAGCGGTTACGATAGAAAGGCTCATAAGGGCCTTATTGATGAAAACCTTCCTCAGGCTGCTAATGGCTCAGCGCTTAATAACCCTCACGCATCGTCACCATCTGAACATTCTTTAGCTATCCTTATTAAGCTTTTTTCTGCCATATCGAAAGTTCTAGCTCCTCATAATGACCTGATGTCCCACGTTGCTCCTCTTATTTCCACTTTTATCTCTTCTCTTGACCATGGGTCAGTCAGTTCTCCAGTGGAATAGTCGAAGCATCCTTAACAAAAAGTCAGATCTAATTTTTTTGTTAAATAAGTATGACCCTAGGATATTTGCTATCTCTGAAACTTGGCTCAAACCTGACTATAATTTTAGTGTCCCAGGTTTTGCCTGCATTCGCGGCGACAGACCTGACGGTTATGCAGGTTGTGCATTACTCATTAAAAACTGCTTTTCCTTTAATATAATTCCAATTCCCCGGTCAGATGGATTTGACATGGTTGCTGTTCGAGTGGATAACTGTACCTATGTATCTCTTTATATATCTCACCCATCTAAGACTATTCTAAATCAAGTAGCGTCTGCTCTGCTGCCGCTCCCTTTTCCCCTTTTAGTGCTAGGGGATTTCAACTGCCACCATCGGGTATGGGGCAGTGGTAAAACAGATACGCCAGGGGCTGAATGGCTAGAATTACTAGATTCCCTGAATCTGTGTATTTTAAACACTGGTTTGCCAACTAGACGCTCCCGCCCTAGTGAAGCGCCCAGCGTAGTTGATCTAACTCTTTGCTCTCCTGGTGTGGCCTCCCAAGTGACCTGGGATGTGCTTGACTCTTCTTTTGGAAGTGATCACTTTCCCATTTTAATCGGATTCCCTCTGTTAGTCTGCCAAGAACAAACTAAACAGCAGCCTCTTCTTAAGTTTAATTTGCTAAATGTGGATTGGGAAAATTTCAGAATTATGCTAGACCAATCGGTAGTTCATTTGCCCAAAATATCCCCTGGGTCCATTAATGCATGTGCTAGGGCTTTGGCTGACACCATAGCCCAATGCGCGGAGGCAGTTTTTCCCACTAAAAATGCAGCTTCTGGTAAAATCTCTTCTCCCCCATGGTGGGACTCTCAATGCACCAGAGCTGTTAAAGCCAGGAAACAAGCTGAGGACGACTATCGTGGTAATATGTGCTTGTCAAAGTTTTTTCAGCTTAGTAAATCTATAGCCGAAACCAAACGCCTCCTTCAATCAAAAAAGCGTGAGGGATGGAAATCTTTTTGCTCTTCAATCTCTCCATCTACCCCGGCCCGCTTCCTTTGGGGAAATATTCGTAGGTTTAGAGGTAGTAAACAGCATCCACCACGCTCCCACCCACCATCTCGGGAGTGGGCTGATTTATTCATGGACACACTCGCTCCGCAGTATGTTCCTAATATCTTTGAAGTTTATGATGATTTCTGTTTAGATTCTAATGACCCCCTGGATGCTCCCTTTTCAATAATCGAGCTGAAATTCATCCTTAGTTCGGTTAAGGACTCTGCTCCTGGCCATGATGGCATTCCGTATTCTTTTGTTGCCAATGCGAGTGAGGACTTCCTTCACTATTATTTAGATCTCATCAATTCCATTTTTATTTCTGGTTCCATCCCTCACTCTTGGAAGGAGCAGTTAGTAATTCCAATCCTTAAGCCCAATAAAGATCCTTCCGATCCCTGTTCTTATCGTCCGATTGCTTTGTCTTCAGTTTTGTTAAAATTAATAGAACATTTAGTGAAGAATAGGATTGAATGGTTTGTTGAAAATAACAACTTATTGTCTTGCTCGCAATTCGGCTTCAGGAAGGGCAGAAGCACTTTTGATAGTCTTGGGATGTTTACGACGGATATCCGTGTCGCATTCTCCCAAAACAAGTCTGTTGTTGCGGCATTTCTTGACGTCAAAGCTGCATATGATAATGTTCAACTTCCTATCCTCAGGGAAAAATTGTGTCTGCTGAAAGTCCCGGCTAGACTGTCTGACTTTGTACTGAGAGTAATGTCTGAACGCTGCATTACATTTCGGGGCAATATCAGATCGATCGCCCCATCAAGATTCATCTGGAAGGGATTGCCGCAAGGGTCAGTCCTTAGCCCGTTACTCTTTAATATTTATTCCGTGGACCTGCAGTCCGCTAGAGGTCAATGTAATATCCTTCAGTACGCGGATGATATTTTAGTTTATTCGGTTGACTCCTCTATTAAAAAAGCAACTGATCATGTCTCGCGGTCTCTAGGGAGCCTGGATAACTGGTTGGAGCGCCATGGGTTTCAATTGTCACCCTTGAAGAGTAATGTCGTTGTCTTTTCTAGGAAACGTATTCTTCCCGAAATTTGTGTACTATTGAATGGTCACGAAATTCCTGTAAAATCTAATTTCAAATTTTTAGGCTTATTACTGGACTCCAAACTTTCTGGACTGGCTCATTGTGAGTATATTGCGATAAAGTGTGAGCGTAATCTCAACGTTCTCAGATGCTTAGCTGGAGTGTGGTGGGGGGCTCACCCCTTTGCTCTTAAATTAGTTTACAATGCTATTATCAGAAGCGTGCTTGACTATGGCACTTTCTTGTTGGAGCCGGCTAGCAAGTTTGGATTACGTAGTCTTGATTTAATTCAGTCTAAAGCCCTGCGAATAATCTCTGGAGCGATGAAGTCTAGCCCAATCAATGCTCTCCAAGTGGAATGCTTAGAACCCCCTCTCGACCTTCGCCGCCAGTTTTTAGCAGATCGCTATTTGTTTCGTACTTTCCAATATTCTATTCACCCTATCTTACCTAAAATTATGTTATTGGATGATCTTCACCGTAATTCCCCTTTCTGGGCCAATAAATCTACCCCTTGTTTGGTTGTCAGTTTTCGTAGGTTTAAGGCTATTAAGGACCAAACTTATCACTCTACTAATCTCCCAATGTTTGAATTCCCCTATGCTGTAACCATTCTTCAGCCCCGTGTTATCCTGGATTTTAGTGTGATGAAGGGTGATGTTTGTGCTAAGGAATATTTTAAGGATCTTTTAGGTGAGGACTGGAAAGGGTGGCATTCTTTATATTCTGACGCTTCAAAATTATCTCCAGTCGGCTGTGTAGGAGTGGGGACCTTCCACTCACAGTATGGAATTGTACAGAAAATCAAGTGCCCACCAGAAAGCTCTGTATTTACTGGAGAATGCCTGGGTATTCTTAAATGCTTAGAGTATATTTTGTTAGCCAGGCTCTATCGCTCTATTGTTTTCTCGGACTCTCGCAGCGCCTTAGAATGTCTTCTTTCTAACCCTTTTACATCCAATCTGCACAGTCCCCTGGTTTTCTTGATAAAAGAGGCAATTAGCCGTTGCTATGAAAGGGGATATGAGGTAGTCCTAGCTTGGATCCCCAGCCACTCTGGTATCACAGGTAACGAGAAAGCTGACTGTTTGGCGAAAGAAGCTGTTGTCTGCGGCGACAAAGACCCTTTTCGAAATTATACATATGACCTGTTGTCTGTTCCCCAAACATATCTGAGAAATCAATGGAACGCAAGGTGGTGCTCTTCTAGTCAGAGGAAAGGTGCTAATTTTGCCATGATCCAGCCTAACATCCCTGTAAAGCCCTGGTTCTCAAAAATTATATTGGGTAAACGAGCCACCTCTTCTCTGATTCGCATGCGGCTAGGTCACTGTCACTCTCCTGTCCACCTTGCTAGACTGAGGATTCGGGACTCCTCTATATGCGAGTGTGGTTTGGACGAAGGTAACCTGAACCACCTGTTTTTGAGTTGCCCCCGTTTAAACCACTCTTGCTTGTATTCCGGTTTAGTTTTTCAGGAGGTCCCACTTCCCACGCATATGCCAGCCCTTCTGTGTCCTAACCCTGCAGTTTTTAGATTCATTGCAAATTTTTTGGCTATAAATAAATTAAAAATGTGACCGCATATTGAAAATTCTATTCTGGGCAGTTTTTGAGCTTTTTGTCGTCTTCGAATATTTTTTTATATTGACGTGATGTCTCATTATCAGTACTTGACGCTGGCAGAAATGTCGATGCACCGACAATTGCCATAAAAAAAAAAAAAAAAAAAAAAAAAAAAAAAACTACAAACATCAAGTCCTCGGCACTTCACGGTATTAAATTTGAATTCTATTGCTGTCAATATTATGTCAAATTCTACAAGTGTGAAATGGTTGAATTGGATCCTTTTTCCTAAGTTACGTCCATTTGTCTACCACAAGCCCTGAAATATCAACATCTCAAATTCAACAGACAAACATAAATGTTCCTGGAAACCCATAACAATTTCGTTTACAAATTGTCCTAATATGACTAACATCACTTTTAATATTAATTTTACTTTTTACAAATATATTTGTATCATTTCCTCACATGTTTGAGAAAAGCATTATATATGCCTCGGCGGAAACGGGGGGATTGCCTGACTCGTACTTTAGCAGGCCTCGCTATTGCTCGGCCTGCTAACCACCTCGTCAGGCAATCCCTTACTTTCCGCGCCTAGGCAATAACGTACTATTGTTTTTCAAAGATGTTCGAAATTTGAATGTAATAATGATATCCAACTTGATGTTATTAAGAAGCAATAATAACATTTTTACCGATAGCAAATTTGTTCTAACAAAACAGTTTATTATTATGCTAGTCATAATTTGCGGTTTTTGAACGCATTATAAGGGGTTTATGATATGTGTGTAGACAAAGACTATAATGGCCTAGAGCAACCCAAGTTTGAAATTGAGTGCAGTGTCCTAGCATACGCGGAATTGAAACTGCATGGAAACAACTAAAAAGTGAAAGTAAAACAAACAGCCTTTGAGTCCGCTTCCAGTTCCGGTTTTTACCGGATTCAATCAGTGTGGAGTGGTTGCGACCAGATTTGTGGTTTGCGATGTTTTTGCGATACGTATTTCCTTATGGTTGTACGTACAGGTAGGCTTAGTTTTATTTTTTACTAGCGACTCGCCCTCGCTACGCTCGTAAAACCGTCTGTTGGTGGCGTTTAGATAGAGTTACTGAGTAATGCGACTTTAATTTTAAAGCTCGCCTTTTGTATATGTGGTTCTAATACGGGATAAGTTACTGTGGCAGTGGCTTCCGTATCACTTATTTTATTTGATGCTCTAACAACTACACAATACAATGTATGCAACCTTGACGAACATACAGCCAGCGTTCATTAGAGGAACAAAAACTTACTAACACGACATTTATTAAACATGAATTTGATTATAAAAATTATGAAATTTAAATATCAATAAAAAGTATTTAGCAGGTTGTTAAGTAAACAATCGTGTAAGTCGAAACATACTAGATTCAAAATGTAGAATGCAAAAATCATAACCCTACTTTATGTTTGACCGTAATCGGTTAAAAATGCTGCTTCTTTTGATATTGTCATCTGTACGTATATGTTGACACCTATATTTATATTTTTAAATGCTAATTTTATGTAAATTAAATTCATATTGTATTCATATCATTTAAATATCTACTAAGTTAATTTACAGGTCATAGTCCTAAGTCATATAACTATTAATAATTTTGATCACAATTGTACTCGCTCAGGATTCCCAAGATACAGGCCCCGCCTAGTTTGGGATCCGATAGATATTCATCTTAAATATATTTATTTTTGGTAAATAAATATATTTGTATTATTTTGAGTAAAGTAAAAACATACACTCAGTACATAAAAAAAGTAGCAGAGGGTCGTGGGTTCGAACCCGGGCTAGCGCCTCTAAGTTTTTCGGAATTTATGTGCGAAATATAGGAACACATCGTGAGGAAACCTGCACACACCTGCAAAGCAATTTGACGGTGTGTGCGAAGTTCCCAATCCGCACTGGGCCCGCGTGGGAACTATAACACAAAACCCTCTCATTGTGAGTGGAGGCCGGTGCCCAGCAGTGGGACATATATAGGCTGGATTATTATTATTATTACTATTGACAAAAAAAAAATGTCATGTCATAAAAAATATGTCACTCCACAAAATCGTAGCCCACTTTTTAAAACCTCAGCCGTATCAGACAATAGGAGCGCTAACGTGTGTTTGATTCGACAGAGTAAGACATGCGGTGCGGAACGTACGGGTGAGTGGCTAGCACGATCACTACATCGCAAAATATATTTTTTTGTAATGTTATAAAAAAAAAATCTCCTTCGCAGCTTCGCAGATTTTTCTTGTATCGTTGGCTGGCGTTTAAATTTTAATTAAAAGTTCGGTTAAGAAACAAAGAAAAGATAAATATTTATTCGTGACAAATATAAACAAAGGACAGAGAAATACATACAAAAAGAATAGAGGTAACGATGGTACAGTCACCACACGGGATTGTTGAGCCACCATAGAACCCTGTCATAATGACAACGTCAAGTCACTCAAAAGAAATTACGTCAAAATTTTCCGTCGACTTTCTGTGAGAGGGTTCTATAGTGGCTCAACAATCCCGTGTGGTGACTGTACAACTCAGCGTAATGCTGGCTAATGTCAGCGCTGGTCTCCCGTTGGTACTGTAGCGACATAGTTACATAGCTATCGATATGGCGTTAGCTATATATCGATATGGCGTCAGCTATATATCGATATGGCGTCAGCTATATATCGATATGGCGTCAGCTATATATCGATATGGCGTCAGCTATATATCGATATGGCGTCAGCTATATATCGATATGGCATCAGCTATATATCGATATGGCATCAGCTATATCGATATGGCGTCAGCTATATACGCTAGCTGTGCCGGCGAACTCGCCAGTTGTCCCGAGCCCGTAGATCCATGTACACGTTCTTAATAATAAATTAGTATTTCAACAATCCTTGTTCATATTTCCCATCTTTATTATCATAACAAATATAAATGTTAAAGTACCATCAGATATTTAATGAGATGATTTAATTTAATGAGCATTTTTTTATTAATTTTAAATTTTAAATCAAAGTAATTTTAATTTTTTTTGTGATAGTGATGTGTAAAAAGTATTTAGTGCAAGTTTGTAGAATTACAGTTGTTGAGACCTCCTTATAGGCTTACAAAGGCATGTGTTTGTGTGTGTCTGTTTTATACAAAATTATTATTAAGTGGCGTCATTAATCAGAATGTGTTGTAATTGTAGTCACTTTAGCTTTGGTTATTTTTCAAGTTGCTTCTAAGCTGTTAAGTTGTTAAAGTTATATGTAAGCAAATAAACTAGTAGCCACCTTAGCTTTGCCTGTGTAGTATTTACGAGAATCTATTATACAGTTAAACCTTCTGATAATTTTTTTTTATTATAATAAAAGACGCATAAAAATACTACTTTGTTAAAAAGAAGAGGCACAGTAATTATATAAAAAAAAGATATTTATTCAGTATGTAGGCCGCACGGGCACTTTTACCAGTGCTTCCCAAGAGGAGACCACTGCTGAGAAGAAGCGCCGCAAAAAACTCAACAGTTAGACAATTTTATATAAATTAATATTTAATAAATCAACACCCAATTTTGAAGCATACGTAAGTGACGATGCTAGTCCTACATGAGATTTGATGCTACGAGCTACGCCGTAGTCCGTAGCGGCTGTCGTAGCAAGGTTATTGAAGTTCTTTACTATCAGTAACATCTCGTTCAAGAATATTTTGAAACTTTATAGTTTAAAATGAATAAAAATGTATTGATCGTACATTAACTGGCTCTGTGAGCTGGTAGACCTCGCGACAAACTTAACTTTGCCGTTGGATAACTGTTATCCCCATACACCGACATAGGTAGCGGTCAGTTCACCAACAACGCAAATAAGTTTGTAATCGCAAAAACCCTCATTACTCCGCCATTTTGAAAAAAAACTGAATTGACAAAAAAATTACATATAACTATCGAACCTGCTCACAAAATTTCACGAGAATCGGTTGAGAAATGCGATCTGTAGAGGAGAACAGCCGGACAGACGGACATACATACATTTTAGTCCAAGCTGAAACGGAGAAGCTTCGCTCGCTCTGTCGATTAGTTTATTGGTTTGTTGCGATTTAACGTAGTATTTGTTGAAATTAAACAACAATATGTGACGTTCACAATATAAAGGGACCTTATGGAGGAAGTCAGTTACGCTCTTCTTGTTCTTGTAACTATACGATTACTATGGTAACAGTTCTAAAAACGGCGTAACCGCCTGCCTCCATAAGGTCCCTTTATATTGAGAACGTCACATATTATTCCCACAGATTCCCAACTGTAAACAATTTTATGGAGCGCAGGCGCAACTGATCTATTATCCCAGTTAAAAACGTCGTTAATCTAGG
Source organism: Tortrix viridana (assembly GCA_963241965.1). Classification (NCBI taxonomy): domain Eukaryota; kingdom Metazoa; phylum Arthropoda; class Insecta; order Lepidoptera; family Tortricidae; genus Tortrix; species Tortrix viridana. Next base: position 1,138,907 of record OY725197.1, read on the forward strand.
AAAAGTACAGTCCCCGGCAATATCGCGTGCGCCGCAAATGGGCGATAAATTGTACAGTCGAAAAGAAAAGACATGCGACGTGCGCGCTACTGACGCTTATGCGGTTGATTATAGTGCAACTATATGTAAATTGGTGATAATTTTTTTTTTATTTACATGCTGTTTCCGTAAAAGTATAATGGTTAATGAAAAAAAAATCCAATAGGACTTTTTTTTCTTTTTTCACATACAGGGTGTCGCAATATCAGTAACCCACATTGACACGGAGATAGACCAGCCTTAGACAGACCGAACCAGCCTAACACGACCTCAGTAAAAGTCACATGGTTTTCGAGATATGCCAGTTTAAAGTTTGTACTGGCAAAGAACTTTAAACTGGCAAATCTTGAAAACCATGCGATTTTTACTAAGATCATGTTAGGCTGGTTCACGTAACGCATTTCCACTCGGTTTAAAAAAAAATCACAAGTAAAAAAAAAGTGTCTGGTTCGGTCCGTCTTAGGCTGGTCTACCCCCGGTGTCAATGCGGGTTACTGATATTGGGACACCCTGTATTTAATCAAAAAATTACTGAGATATATTGAGTTCAAATGTCGCATGACGTCACGTCTCAATACAATTTTTACATGGAAGTGACATCACGAGCCCCCGCTCCCAAATTTTGACGCGCTTTATCTTCGTCATTTTTTGTTTGATTGACAAAAGAAAAAATACTAACTAATAAAAAAAAAAGAAAAAATCGTATCTAATAAAACAGCGTGACTTTTTGTTTAGTGAACAGTGATTTAGACATATCAGTGTTAACCTGTCTAACATAAAATAATAATAATAATAATATTTTTTGATAATCTAACATATGGACTAAATAGAATTTCGTTTTCTGTACCCAGCTATCATCCCTATATTACTTATCATAATTTTTGCTAATTTTGTATTTTGCATTTAAATATTGAAATAATTACTACAGTCTCGCGGATTCAGTGTTTTTACGTAACGTGTCACTGTGTACAATTACACGAGCAAAACTTTTTTTTAAATGCACACTCATTTAGTGAACGTACAGCACACATACACACCGCGAAGGTAACTAATTTTTCTCATTTGATTACAGACACGGTTCAGCGTAATTTCAGGCGAGCAGGTTTCCTCACAATGGACGCGGTATGCATTTAAATGGGTAAGTAAATTTTGTTCTTTGAAGTCTTTGAACTTTTCTTGTAACAAAGATTATAAAGGACTAGCGACCCGCCCTCGCTTCGCTCCGGGTTCTATATACATAAACCTTCCTTTAAAATTATCAAACTGATGATGAAAACCGCATTAAAATCCGTTGCGTAGTTTGAAAGATCTAAGCGTACTTACAGAGGGACAGACGGCGGGAAGCGACTTTGTTTTATACTATGTACTTAGTGAAGACATCTCTGTCGCATGCCGCATATTGAAGGGAATCGAAATCTATAGGTTACTTCCCGTTGACTTAGAATCATGAAATTTGGCAAGAAGCAATGTAAAGGAAAAAAATCCGAAAACCGTTATTTTGTAGTTACATCATATAAAAAATATGCCCAGTATAAGCTGACACACACTAAGTATGAGTGTGCATACTTAGTACTTGCACAAAGTTAAACATACTTATTATTGTTATACATAAATATTCATATTCATTCATATTCATATATTTATTGATAATATAAATTACATGTCATTTTGTCATTTTGTATACATAAAAATCAAAATATTATTACGGTATACCGATTTTTTAGATCTATTACAATATCACAGTCATTGGTTAGGTACAACAACACTTAATTCCTTAGACTATTTACAAAAATTTCCTTATGGTCGTAGAACGCCTGCTCGATTAGCCATTTCTTAAGTTTCACCTTAAATAAAGCCAGGCGAGGCTCAGCAGTAATATCTCGTGGTATGTGGTTGTACACCTTGGGCCCCAAGACGTGGGAGAGCTTACTCGACTTGGCGAGCTTGTTTACCCTAACAGGGAACGAACGCGGGACCGCTAGTTTCGTAAGCAAGGTGCCTACCAACCAGGCTTTAACTGCATCGTCGCAAAAATGTATCATTCACACCTGTTTTACCCAACTACGGCGAAGCAAAAATTAGGCTTATGAGTTTAGCAAGTTTTTAATATACCTAACAATATGTATGTTAGTATGTTCACCTGTTACCTCGTAGCTCCTACACCATACATACATTACATTTTGACAAAATGTGACTTAAATCCAACACGGCGAATTTGACAGCATAAAATAGTTAACGAAAAAAAAATTTACAAAATGGACGTTCTCAATATAAAAGGACCTTATGGAGGAAGGCAGTTACGCTCTTGTTCTTGTAACTATACGAATACTATGGTAACCGTTCTAAAAACGGCGTAACCGCCTGCCTCCATAAGGTCCCTTTATATTGAGAACGTCCATTTTGTAATTTTTTTTTTTTTTTCGTTGCCGAAGCTGTCATTTTTTTCAGCAAACATCAACGTGTGGCACATATTTCGACACTTCTTTTAAATTGAATGTCGAATAAATATTAAAAAAATTCCAATAGTAACTCTCAATGGATACTTTCAACCAAAATTATTTTTAACAGGATCGGATACAGTTTTTGAGTTATTGCCGAAAAACTGCGCTTCTCGACAAAAGGACGTAAGTGCTATGACGATACGCTCTTTTTCTGGTGCACTTTTTCCAGATTGTTTTTTGTATCTGTAGTAATGGCAACGGAACCCTACACTGAGCCTGGCCCGACATGCTCTTGCTTCTTAAATAGTTTTTTTTTTCTTGTTTAATAAAACAGGTGGCATAATTATGAAAGTTTTCAAAACAATGATTTCGCTTCGAACACCCCCATTTTGCATTTTGCAGTGAGTCTAGACCGCCCAGAGATATCAAGTATAGTCGGAATTGATAATGGCTTTTAGATAGAGGGCTAGCACGGGAAATAGGTGAATTAAAAAAGTCTGTCAAGTGCGAGTCGGAGTCGCGCACCGAGGGTTCCACACCAACTTGTAGGTATGTAAACAGTTCGTAAATCACGGGAGTACAATAGTGTTTCTAATTCAGTATAAACTACAAATTTACGGTTTTCGGATTTTTTCCTTTACTTGTGCTATAAGACATTGCTCCTTGCCAAATTTCATGATTCTAACTCAACGGGAAGTACCCGATAGATTTTGATTTTCTTGAGATTCCCTTGAATATGCGGCATAAACGGCCGTATCTTTTGATTGCGTTGATTTAGAAGTCGGATTTTTTTACATCTACAAGGGATTGCAGACTTGAGTATTTGGTATGAATTTCAGCTTGATACCTATACGCGTTTCTGAGAAAATGGGTCTTGACAGACAGACATAACAAAGTGATCCTATAAGGGTTCCTTTTTTCCTTTTTAGGTACGGAACCCTAAAAACAATGATAAGGGAATTTCAGGATTCAATTAATACAGTGTTCTTATATTTAACGAAAGTGACTAAAGGTTGACACAGACACAACCGCCCGGCAACGGACCCGCACCGCCTCAACTTGAGCCGTTTAGTATTCTTTGTATGAAACCATACTACGCACACTAATCGCATCGTAACGGCACACAGTGGGAGATCGGAGGAAAAGAGTCTCATTTTTCTAGGTTCTAATAATGCATCGCGGACGTGTGAAATAGACCCCTTAGTTAAGTTAATTCCAAAGTATTTATCCAACAGGTTACTTATAAGAACGTTAATCAGCTGTCTAACTGTTTGACTGCGCGCTTTGCATTTAATACGAAATTTTATGGTTATTTTACAATGTGATATTATTATATTATAGCCAAATAAAAATAATAACTCCTGATAAAATGCATGTTTGCGGAAATTTATTTAATGATGACAGTAATTAAAAACATATAAATAGGGTAGAATAATATGTGTATATTCATTATCTGTCGTCACATTAAAAAAGTAACATCGAATTTAACCATGTCTACTTTCAGCATAATACATAATCCTATCATAATAATATCATAAAACTAATTATAAACAGTAATAAACAGCTGTAAGGACTTATTTCTGCGCGCCCATACTACGTCTACTGTCCGCTCGCCTCGGAACATGCCGGTAGCACACCGCCGCGAATTCGCGAAACTGTGGCGGACTCGTGATATTTAATACGAAATTGAACTTTATTTCGTTGCCAGAGTTTCGCTATCGGCGACAATGGCGTGAGGCGGTGCCGGTCTGAGCCAACTTTTATTACTTTGACTAATGTTTGTTACGAAAAAAAAATGGTTTTTATTGAGTCAGTGAAAAACAATTTTACGAGGTCACGCGACTTGAGTCAGATCTTCCTCGCAGCGACTTTTACTTATTCAAGCTAACGGTAAATAATCTTACTTCCAATGTTTTAATAATTTTTAAAACACAGTGTTCTCATACGTGACGTTCTCAATATAAAGGGACCTTATGGAGGCAGGCGGTTACGCCGTTTTTAGAACTGTTACACATAGTATTCGTATAGTTACAAGAATAAGAAGAGCGTAACTGCCTTCCTCCGTAAGGTCCCTTTATATTGAGAAAGTCACATATAATTGGTTATGATATCACATAAGCCTAAGTATGGCTAACAAGAATCCTAACCACGTCGTCGGTCCGCCTTGTTGTACGCGGACGCCACTCGAGAACTCTTCGGCCCCAACGGCCATCTGTTCTGCGAGCGATTAATGAATATAAAATATAATAATAATCCCACGTCCTACTGCTGGGCACAGACCTCCACTCACAATGAGAGGGTTTGGGCTATAGTTCCCACGCAGGCCCAGTGCGGATTGGGAACTTCGCACACACCGTCAAATTGCTTTGCAGGTGTGCAGGTTTCCTCACGATGTTTTCCTTCACCGAAAGGCTCATGGTAAATTTACAAATTATATTTATATTTCGCACATAAATTCCGAAAAACTTAGAGTTAGCTTAGTTAGCCCAGGTTCGAACCCACGACCCTCTGCTTAAGAGTTGGCAGGTCAAACCATTACTAGGCTACCACGGCTTTTTTAAATACAACAAAAGTGTATTAATAATGTTGAATTGAATTAAATTTATATAAATGGATTACGAACCATGCTAGTTCATCCAAAGTTTTGTCTTACCTGGGCTAGGGGTCGGCAACTCCGTGTTTATACTTCGATCCCACTTTGTTTCAGATAATTAATTCAGGCTGCGACTGAAATGTTGACGACCCCTGCAATGTTTGTATTGTCTTTGAGATTGGCTTTCTAGAAGATGTTTGTACTCTGGTTCATTAATATAGTCAGGGGCGTAAACCTTTTCTAATAATGTGTTTTGAATTAAGATATAAGGGAGACGTAATCAGAATAGATTCAGTAATGTGTTCTGTTCAACCATATTTACGTGAAACATAAACGTTTTTTTATTATTTAAAGTTAATAAAAAAACCGGGCAAGTGCGAGTCGGACTCGCGCACTGAGGGTCCCGTACACATTTGGCTGGTTTTTAGTATTTGTTGTTATTATATAGGGTTTGTTCTATAATCATACCAAATTTGACGCTTGTATGTTTGCCGGTTTTACGATACAACAAAGATAAAAAGTTTCCCCCTCCCCCTTTAAATTCCCCTTCCCCCCTCCTTTTAACTTCTTATCAGATCATAAATGTAACGATGCTATAAACCTATATATGCGTACCACATAATGTGTGCGTGTGTGCGTGAGTTTGAAAAAGAAAAAGATGTATGGAATTTTCCGTTTTGTTACCAAGAAATGTATTGGTATAGGTAACAAAACGGACAATTCCATACATCTTTTTGGGGACATATCGGGAATTCTATTTTGCTTGTTAATCATGGTCCATACCAACGTTAATTTTTTTCCCACATCTGAAGGTAAAAGAGAATCGTGTGCTATTTTTTTGAAATTCCCCTTTTAAGCGAATATCAAGAAAACATAACAATGCAGAAAAACTAAACTAACTTCAGGACGCAATAACCGTTATATTCTTTTGTGGCGGTCGTAATTTTTAACTGCTTCTGAACGACTGACGCTGGGGGCTAACTTAATACGCTACTGATTATTATTTAATATTATCATTGGTATTTTTTTAACATTTTTAGGGTTCCGTAGCCAAAATAACAAAAATTGAACCCTTATAGTATCGTCATGTCCGTCCGTCCGTGTGTCACAGGCGTTTTACTCAAAAACTACAAAATGTATATTGATGGAATTTGGAGTAGGTATTAGGTCTCTTGTATAAACCGCTACTTAGTTTGGTAGTTAAATAACAAAACTAAATATTTTTAGGGGGGTACTCCCCTGGGAAGCCGGATTTTTTTTTCAGCTAACATCAACGTGTGGCACATATTTCGACAGTTCATTTAAAAACACTAAGATTTCTAAGCAATTTTTTGATAAAGTGAATATTTTCGGAAATAATCGTTCCGAAAGTCGCACAAAGTGTCCGCCCCCCTTTATTTTTTAAACTCTATGTCCAAAAAATATGACAAGAAATCAAAGGTAACGTTAATAAATATTTTCATCGAAAATTATTTTCAACATGATCGGATATAGTTTTTGAGTTATTGCCGAAAAACTGCGCTTCTTAACAAAAGGACGTAAGTGCCATGAAGATACGCTCTTTTGCTGGTGCACTTTATTTATTTGTAGTAATGGCAACGGAACCCTACCTTGCCCTGTTTTTTTTTTATATAGAGGTAAATAATGGGTATGGTTTCTCTTATTGCGTCTTATGTTCGACGATTTACATGGTCTAAACCAAATTCAGTTTAAAAAAAATTGTTTGTTGTGTCCATGACCTCTAGCGGTAGAAAATCTGAGAAATGAGCACGAGGTATTTTATCGCTTGTCGCTCAGCGCATCTCTTTCATTACACACAAGGTAGAGAGATAACCGAGCGACATAGAACTCGCGGACAACTTGAGCTTGTATTTTTTGCTAACTGTATAATAAATAACTTAATATTTTGTTTAAAATGAAACAGTAAAACGTAACAGCACCTTCAATGAACCAAGGAGAGAGGCAACGAGTGGAGCGAGGGCATAAAATTAAAAACTGCGATTGTGTGCCGTCTCATTAACTTCTCTTGACGGGAATCAACTCCTGAGTTAATGAATGGTTTCGAACCGGGATTTTAAAGTTTTGGAGGTGGCAATAATAATTCTTAACATGTGACGATCTCGTAATATAAAGGGACCTTATGGAGGAAGGCAGTTACGCTCTTCTTATTCTTGTAACTATACGAATACTATAGTAACAGTTTTAAAAACGGCGTAACCGCCTGCCTCCATAAGGTCCCTTTATATTGAGAACGTCACATATAGATGCTTTAGTTAGTTTGTATAGTTTATCTTTTCTACACGGTTTTACTGCATAGCGGGCTCATGCATGCACGAGATAAAATTTGACAGGTGCTAGGGAAATAAATACATCTATTCCATATTCTAACGCAAGACTTAACGCTTAAGGTTTAAAATAAAAATGTATCGTGCTGACTTTTATTACCTTATATTACTAAATGACCATAGCGATTTTCAGTTTTTAGAGAGATTTTATCAAGACAGGACATTTTTAAACCTTAAGCGTTAAGTCTTACTTTAGAATATGGAATAGATGTATTTATTTCCCTAGCACCTGTCAAATTTTATCTCGTGCATGCTTGCTAAGCCCGCCGCTGATCGTGAAACTAGGTATACAGATACTGAAAATAGAAGTACGTTACTTTTTGTCCCAGTAAATACAAGAGTTCCTATTGGATTGGCGATAGATTACTTCTACGCGGACGGAGACGCGGGAAAATGTAACTTATTATATTTTAAAAGTCATAAAATCTTTATTGTGTATGGAATTCAGGTTATAGAATGCACATCTCATAAAACAAGTCCAATATAAACTGACACGCACTAAGTATGCACTCTCGTACTTAGTGAGTGTCAGCTTATACTGGACTATATTTGTTATGTGATGTAACTACAAATTAACGGTTTTCGGATTTTCTCTTGTACTTGTGCTATAAGATATTGCTTCTTGCCAAATTTCATGATTCTAACTCAACGGGAAGTACCCTATAGGTTTTGATTCCCTTGAGATTCCCTTGAATATGCGGCATAAACGGCCGTAACTTTTGATTGCGTTAGAAGTTTGATTTTTTCATAGCTCCAAGGGGAAAACTGGGAAAAAGAGGGAAAAATCTTCGAGACTCAATTCCAGTGATTTAAGAACTATTTAATTCCTTGGATTTTGTGCGGAACCCTCGGTAAATAAAGGCCTCTCCCTATCTCCACGAGTTCCTGTTTGATGCTTAATAGGTTTTCCATCAACAGAAAAAAATCCTCACTTAAAAATTGTCGTTACCTAACTCTAAAATATACCGCATCTACTTTTTCCCACATCCCGTACGCTCATCAAGGGAATTCCCATTGTTTCCCGCGCACTGGACCCGTTGCAAAAAACAGTCATAATCGTCCCGCCCTGAATTATACGGAATCCTCTTAATTGCTCAACAAAGAACCTCTTTACAGAAAAAAAAAACATTTTCTTGTTAGGTTTATTAGCGATGCTGGTTTGTAACAATCTGATGCATATATGCTGTGCAGGTTCCTTGGCTTCACTCTGGACTCCAACCTGGGGGCTTATTGCCTAACGCACTCGCGATCGCGATCGACTTGAAAGTGACACAATTGCTTTCATTTTGTAGGCAGATTTGACTTCAACTGTCAAATATGAAAGCGATCGCGAACGCGAGTGCGTTAGCCAATAAGCCCTCAGAACTGGAAGTGCCTTGTTGACGAACTGTGTGCTAAAACCTTAGACTAAAGCAAAAGGGGAAGACACGTTATCGCCGCACAAGACAGACACATACATTCGCAAATTCCACACACACAGCTGTAAACATGCACTAAGGAGCAATAGCCGTATGTCTCACAATAATGACGTGTTGACAGATCGGTGCCGGCCGGACAACTGACTCAAACACAGGCGGTCAGCGCCTATATTTAGGTGCTCAAGCCCACGCGCCGGTCACGTATCTTCCTCTTTTTGTTTTCATCTAAGGCTAAAACTGGTATATTTTGCACATTTTCACTCCCTGATATCGTACGGTATTTACATATGGGGAAATTCCACGTATGCCTACAGAGTGATGCTAATGCAGAAACGTGCTGTACGTAATGAGGGAAACCTAGACTCATCCAGGGATCTCTTGGTGACGCACCGCATAATGACGCACTACTCACTTTACATATAATAATAAATAATAATAATCCAGCCTATATACGTCCCACTGCTGGGCACAGGCCTCCCCTCACAATGAGATGGTTTGGGCTATAGTTCCCACGCGGGCCCAGTGCGGATTGGGAACTTCGCACACACCGTCAAATTGCTTTGCAGGTGTGTGCAGGTTTTCTCACGATGTTTTCCTTCACCGAAAAGCTAATGGTAAATTTACAAATTATATTTCCCACATAAATTCCGAGAAACTTAGAGGTGCGAGCCCGGGTTCGAGCCCACAACCCTCTGCTTAAGAGTCGGCAGGTCAAACCATTAGGCTACCACGGCTTTTTTTTCTTTACTTTACATATATGTAAGTCATATCTTTTGTAAGAAAGAACCTATTTGTTGTCGCCCCCGCGCGTGCGCACAGGCACGCAGCTCCGCCATAAATCCGTAATGAAACTATTCTATAAGTAGGTATAGATAGATAATTAAACAACTTCAATATCAACTTTTAACATCTGTTGACGACGCGGTTAGCGTAGTTGGTAGTGACCCTGCCTACGAAGCTAGCGGTCCTGGGTTCGAATCCCGGTATGGGCAAATATTTGTGTAATGAGCGCGAGTATTTGTTGCTGAGGCATGGATGTTTTCTATTTAAGTATGTATTTTTTAAGTAAGCCTAGAGCTTAGTTTGGGACTAGGTAAATTTGTGTGAGATATTTATGTGATATTTATTTATTTATTTGTAATATTAAAGTAAAGTCTATTAGCTCTCACTATGTTTCAGCAAACCGTTTCAACAAAGCGCAAACTCCCAAACAAGAATACCTAAAAAGTTTCCAACAAAAAACAACCAACTTTTTTTCATTACGCCGTCGGCTGTCACTTAGATTGATGACGTCACTTCCGGCGATTATGTCCACTTCCGGAAATTAAAAAGTGTAACCGGAGGTTTTGTAGCAATTTGTGTCGTTTTATCGTGGCAGTAAGAGTGATTTATGGTTGTAAAATACAATCACACTTTAAGTACCAATTTCACCGATCGATGATAAATATTTATCGACTATTAGTTAATTTTGACAGCTGTTAACACTCTAATCGTCTGTTAAGTGATGTGTGTAATCCGACATAATCCGACACAAACTAATGTCGGATTTAACAGTTGTCAAAATATATGAACTAATCAATCAAAGTCAATTTATTACTAACACTTAGATTTAAGCTACAAAAAGAATGTATGGACTTATGTTCTCTGATAATAAATGATAATAAAAAAAAACAGCTTCTGTTACTTATATGGAGTCCCCCTAGAAATATTTATTTTTGTTATTTAACTACCAATCTAAGTGGCGGCTTATACAAAACACCTATACTCCAAATTTCATCAATATACATCGTATAGTTTTTGAGTAAAATGCCTGTGACACACGGACAGATGGGATATGACGAATATCGACATTCAGTGAAATTCGACAATAGGTATTGTGTATGTGTGTATGTGTGTGTGTGTGTGACACGTATGGGTTTAAAGCACACACTGGCACAGTTAACAAATCCCAAACAGCGCGCTCGTATATTTCATTACACGAAGTTTGTGTAAAAATTAACAGGGTCTCGATCCTGGTACAGTCAGACAAAATATTATCAATTAATTTACTGTATTTAAGTAACAAATAGGTATTTAAGTAAAAAAATTAAAAAATATAATAAAAAAAATCATAATATTATTTTTATAATATTATAAACTTATTATAAAAATCTACAATAGGGAAAAAAAACGAAATTCTATTTAGTCCGTCAGTTAGATTATTAAAAAGTATTAGACACGTATTTTTTCTTTTGTCAATCAAACAAAAAATTACGTAGATACGCGTCAAGTTCGGGAGAGGGGGCTCGTGACGTCACTTCTCTGTAATAATTCCATATTCCATATAAGACTTAAGCTTAAGGATTAATATAAGTGTCCCGTCTTGATAAAATCGCTATAAAAAGTGAAAATCGCTATAGTCGCTTAGTAATAAAAGGTAATAAAAGTCAGAATGAGACACTTTTTTTTATGGAATAGATGTATTCATTTCCCTAGCACCTGTCAAATTTTATCTCGTGCTTGCGTGTTAAGCCCGCATTGTCCTCTGATATTTAATTATTAATTTTATTAATAATTTTGTTAGTAACGCGGCGGACTGTATCTTTAAGTAAACCTTTGTCTCCGGATGTCTGGGGCGGAAATATTGCTTAATGCGACATGTGTAGGGACGCGGCAGACTGACAAAAGGGGGTAAGTATCTTAATTTTGTTTTTAAACAATATAGGCCCAGGTTTTCTGCCGTTTAAATAATGACTACATACTCTTATACGCCTTTTTTTGGAGTCTTTACAAAGTTGAAAATATTGATAAAAGTGCTTGATCTCATTAATTTTTAACTTGCGACGCAATACAAAGGGATATTATAAGTGATGATGATGATGATGACTATGATTATGATATGTGTAGTGTATACAGTGAGTAATTTCTAATTGGACACGTTGTTGACTGGTAGAGAATGCCATTAGGCATTAAGTCCGCCATTTGTACTTTTTTTTATTTTTTTTTATTTTTATAAAGATTATAAAATAATAAATTATACCCAAGCACACAAGCTGTATAAGAGCTTATACAGCCATTAAAATACTGAAACTAGAGTTATAATGGCTGTATAAGCTCTTATACAGCTTTTGTGGTACTTGGGTAATTTCTCAAAATATTCACTTACACCCTTTGCTTTTGCCCGGTGCTACTCACACTTGAATGAGTCAGTTATAATTTACCGGGTTCATTAAGTGTGCTATATAATATGTCATCCGTACGAGATTCTCTTTCAACAATGATTACTCGTATGCTTCGCATAATAATGTTAAATTAAGGTTGATTTTAATTTTTTTGGTAATTTTTTTTTGATTTTAAATAGAAATCGATGAAAATTCGGTTTCGACCCGAGTGGCGCTCGGTCTCCCAGGTGCAAATATATATATGTGCCGAATTTTATCCAAATCAGTTTAGCCGTTTTTGCATGACTGAGTAACAAACATCCAAACATACAAACTTTCACATTAACAATATGTTTTTGTCCGCGATTTCATCCACGTAGAAATCGTTTATCGCTCCCTCGGGAACTATCATTTTTTTCAGAAAAAAGTCTCCAGACTAGGGTGATGGCACCAGTAATGGACAAGGACCAATGATGGACACATGATTCTTATTTTGAAGAAGATAAGGGTTATAAATTTGTTTCGCAACAATACATTTATAACCGTATGATCTTTGAATTAAGGTTTAAGTGTCAATTATTGGTGCCTGTCAGCTTAAAGTGTCCAACACTGGTGCCATCACCCTATAATCGGACTAGAGTCGTGGATATAAAAAAAAATAAGGTGGCTTCGCTCCATCTTAGGCTGGTATTACTCCGGTGTCACAGAGACGTGCCACTATTTTTTTAACCATATTACCAATAGGCTCTGGAAGGAACTTGACTGGCTGTCACTCCAAAGCTAATCCTTTTTTATCCCCTAGGCCATTAAATATTGCCCAAACACCAACTATTAGGAAAGTATCGGGACCGTCTTTTTACGTCATTACCGAATTGATTGATGTCCCTGTGTTAGGGTGGCCATGAATTAATCTTGAACTCCGGATAATGTGATACAGTCAATCGCGATAAGATTTATTTTATTTCACAAACGTTATTCATAATCAAAAATATAGACATTATAAAAAAAAGTAACTATAAATAGCCCTTGCAGTTCAGCTTGAGGCAGGTCGTCGCTGCGCAAAGAATGAGCCGACACTGAGATCACCTGACCCTAAAATAAGTCTTTCCGACACCTCTCAGAACATCTTGGTGTCGAAAGACCACGGGCCTAAAGTTTCCATTGCAAGTGCCGCAAAAATTATCATGTCAGTCGAAATAATTGTGACGTTCTCAATATACAGGGACCTTTTTTTTTTTTTATTGATAATGGGTTTGCTCTTGACGAACTCCCGCCCTTGGAGGACGAAGATTCAGTCTACGATGAGGCCTGGGTCCTTATTGAGGTAGGCGGTTACGACGTTTTTAGAACTGTTACCATAGTATTTGTAGTTGTATTGACGACGCGGTTAGCCTAGTTGGTAGTGACCCTGCCTACGAAGCTAGCGGTCCCGGGTTCGAATCCCGGTATGGACAAATATTTGTGTGATGAGCGCGAGTATTTGTTCCTGAGTCATGGATGTTTTCTATGTATTTAAGTATGTATTTCTCTATATAAGTATGTTTATCGTTGTCTAGTACCCATAGTACAAGCCTAGAGCTTAGTTTGGGACTAGGTCAATTTGTGTGTCATTGTCCCCTGATATTTATTATTTGTATAGTTACAAGAATAAGAAGAGCGTCCACCTTCATCCATAAGGTCCCTTTATATTGAGAACGTCACATATGTTCACTGTTGGACATAAGAAACCTTCCTTTAAGACTTACACACACGTGTTGTTTTCACAACCTGCGACTTTTTTAACCTTTTGAACGCCATGTCAAATAAAAACTAGAGCTAATGTCAACCTTAATTCATACATACTCAGGTTTATTTTGCGTTGTCATACCATGACGGATATTTCCGTCAATGACGTTGAAAAAGTTAAATTATCCGTTTTTTTATTGCCATAGACAGACAAACAGGCAGACGGCCTACTTGATGGAAAGTGGTCACCACCGCCTATGGACGTTTGCAACATCATCGTCACTAATGCGTTGCCGGTCTCGAAAAAAATTTATGACACCCTTTTAAAAAGCCCTATATTGCACCGCATTGGAAAAATCTCAGCGGGAAGTTCATTCCAAGTTCTTACTTACAGTACGCGCTTGAAACGTTCCAGAGCGACGCGTGGTTGAGCGCAGTGGCTCAAGGAAATAGGAATGAACGTCCCGCCGATGACGAGAAGTGCAATGGTAGAACGAAGCCGTTGGCACCAGTCTAAACAGTTCCTCGGAACACTCCCCTACAGACGATAGAAGACGCAGAGAGATGCAAAGTCTCTTGATTAAATCTGCTAATTAAATCTGCCTAACTAGCTCTCAACTATTTTGTACGATATGTTATTGCTAAATGAGTTATTGGCAAATGGTTGCCACATTAATAAAGATTAAAGTATTTCTTTAAAAATGAACTTTAATAGTTATCAATAGAGTTGTAAACGAACCTATAACTGCCATATACGGCTGCGCAAGCGGTAAAGAGTTAGTAGATTTAAGTTTAAGATAAGTTAAGTTACATATTTAAGTTACTACCTGCCTATTACATAAGCGTAAAAGAGCCTCGTCTGCCAACAAAACACTCTGTGGTTTGGCAGAAGAATATATGTATTTAGTTGTAAGCAAGATAATGTGAATAAACGTATTATTATTATTATTATTAATGTCTCCCAGTTTCGTTAAATCATGGTCACAGTACCAAAGCTAAGCCGAAGTCAGTCGGTCAACAGCTCTTGACGTGGGAAGTGTTTTTGCGAAGTGGCCACAGTAGCTTTTGGGTTTCTTGCTTGAAGAAAAGAGTGGGATAGTTTTCGTGCTCCTTTAGTTTCAAAATTAATTACAGTTGCGGAGAAATCTGTTTTTAGGGTTCCGTAGTTAAACTAGGAACTCTTATAGTTTCGCCGTGTCCGTCCGCAGCTTAGCTCAGAGAGTCTTAGTACTAGAAAGCTGTTAAAAATATGTGACGTTCTCAATATAAAGGGACCTCATGAAGGAAGGCAGTTACGCTCTTCTTATTCTTGTAACTATACGAATACTATGGTGACAGTTCTACAAACGGCGTAACCGCCTGCCTCCATAAGGTCCCTTTAAATTTAATATGTAAAAATTGTAAAAATCAATACCAATTTTAGGAAAATCATTTTGCACTACATCTGTACTCAAGCAAATTCTTCCCGGTATCGTTAGCCTGAGTTTTACATAGAACGCGGTCGACGCTGACGCTTCAATAGCTGACGAGCGATGTGCCATGCAGAGAAAACATTATAAGATGTTCCTGTTTTTTACGTTATTAATTACTTCTAAAATGGTTATGGTTAGCCTCGTTAGCCCTGCCTACGTGGCTAACGGTCCTGGGTTTGAATCCCAGGAAAAATAATTCTGCGATGAGTGCGAGTGTTCCTGAGTCCGATATTTCCTATGCATTTAAGTATGTATTTATCTATATGAGTATGTTAATGGTTGCTTTGTACCCATAGAGTAAGCCTAGAGCTTACTTTGGGGCTAGGTTAATTTTTACCCGACTAGCGACTCCCCGAAGGAGGGTTATGTCGGCTTGACGGATTTTAACATATGAGGTATCATTGGATTTGTCTTAACAGTCGGAGTGACATAGGGTATATAATATTTCAATATGGCGTCTGGGAAAAAAAATGGAGGGGGAATAAAAAAAAGTATTTTTATTATAACAATATAGGTATTAAATAAAAGCTAATAAATAGCCCATTCCAAATATATACATATTATAACACTTTGATGCTATCATTTTAATAAAAACTAAAGAAGTATGAAATAATATAAATTAATTTCAAAAATCAAAAACCCGACTGCTTTAAAAAGTATCAACTGAAAAGCTAAAAACAAGCCATAATCTAAAGAATATAACTTAAATGTTGAAGGTATTGCAGGCGGGGACAAGCAAATTTTGTTGTACGAATTTAAATATTTTCACTTAAAGAGCACCACTTGGACTTGTCCCGCCTTTTCATTTTCATTTAAGTTATATTCTTTAACTTATTTTTTTTAATTAATTTATGTTCCCATTTTTTTTTAAGTTGGTAAAAATTTAGTACCTACATGGAAAGACCTTGAAATAACTTACACAGCTCTGTTGGTTCATAATTTTGATGCATAATGGGTTGGATATATTCACTCGAGTTCATAAATATGTATACATTTCAGTACCTTATCTCTTTAATGTCAAGTTTAAACTGCCATATATGAATTGTCACAGCGATTAAAGTGACAAGGTAACCGTGTACACATATTTATAAACTCGACTGTACCAAACTCGCTGTATGTTTGTAAGTTGTACCCGTCAAACACTGAAGTGTGATAACGATCCTGTCAATGCATGCACGGGTAGTCGCGCTGCAGATAGTGCTGTTATGACTTGTAGCGGAACTGGGTTATGTGAAGTTATATCAATGATTATAAATTGAATAATAATAATATTTATTTACAATGGGCCTCGTAAGAAAGCTCAAGGTCACCCAAAGGGCAATGGAAAGGGCAATGCTTGGCGTATCTCTGCGAGATCGAATCAGAAATCAGAACATTGCTCGTAGAACCGATGGCTATTGGGGCGGAAAGGTTCTAGAGTGGCGGCCGCGGATAGGAAAGTGAAGTGTTGGCAGGCCTTCCACAAGGTGGACCGACGATCTGGTGAAGATCGCGGGAAGCCGACGGATGCGAGTAGCACAACACCGGTCGTCGTGGAGATCCTTGGGGAAGGCCTTTGTCCAGCAGTGGACGTCTTTCGGCTGACATGATGATGATGGTTATTATTTTTACTTAAATCCTTTCAACATTGTTTAAAATTCCTTGCGAATGGGTCATTCCACGAGCGTTTTAACCACCGTTAGTCCCTTGATCGTATTTAAATCGAAATCTCTGTAACTTTGGATGGCATTATCGGTTCTTTTGTAGAGTGTCCTGACTAGAAAATAACCTAAAATGGCATGTATAGCTACAGGAATTTCGACTAATGCTATCAAGACTAACATGTTTGAAACGGTCGTGGAGTCACCAGTAACAAGATTTCGAGTCAATTTTATACTCGTTATTTTAATTCACCAACTGTGACTTTCTCAGCATGAAATTAACCACGGAAACAAGATGGCGGCGTTCTGGTTTAAACAAGACGTCCCGGCATTAGGCGGATTACCCGACGGCGGCTGCAACATAATTAACAAGTGTTACCTTATCTGGCACAAGTAATTCTGGGTTCTGTAGGTTTTATTAAAACACGCTAGCTAACGATGTGTGTTGCTGTTTTTCCAGTGAGGCGGAGACGAGCGGAGTGGAGAGGAGACGTGCAAGAATTAACCCATCTCCGCTCCGCTTGAATGGAAACTCAGCTGAATTGATAAGCAGAGCGGAGTTACCTCCTAGCATGCAAATGTACGAGATAAATTTGACAGGTGCTGGGGAAATGAATACATCTGTTCCATATTCTAACGTAATACTTAACGCTGTAGGTTTAAAACAAAAATATCCCGTCTGGATAAAATCGTTATAAAAATGTTAAAATCTTAATAGTAACTTCGTAATAAAAGGTAATGTGAGTCGGGATGAGACACTTTTATTTGATACCATAAGCGTTAAGTGTTACGTTAGAATATGGAATAGATGTTTTCATTTCCCTAGCACCAGTATTCATTTTCCCGAGTTAAAAAACCCCCGACGACTTTCAGGGTCTACTTTTTTATTACTCTTAAATGGCTTAACAGATTTTCATCAAACCAAGCTAAGAATACTCTTGATTGAGTCACCTTTGTAAAAATGAAAACTAAATCAAAATCGGTCCACAGGTTTAGAAGCTACACAGATACACAAACACACATATACACACGTCAAACTTATAACACCCCTGTTTTAGCATTGGGGGTTAAAATAAGTATGAGCAGCGCTAACTGGCCCGCGCGCGTGTAGGTTTTTTACTCCCGTCGCAAAAATAGAGGGTGTATCTGTGTATCTGTCTGTGGTATCGTAGCTCCCAAACGGATGAACCATGTTCTTAGCCATGTTTTATGAACATCTGTTCAGCCGTTTGAAGATCATCAGCTCTTTTCTAGTTGATGAGGGGATCTGACTAACTTCCTTATATATGTCCGATCGATTCGAAATTTGGTACCGTGTTACTTCAATGATATTGAAAGTATATGGTAAGGTAACCATGACCTGATCGGCCGTTGAAGATCATCAGCTCTTTAAGAGTTGATGAGGGGATCTGACTACCTTCCATATGTCCTATCGATTCGAAATTTGGTACCGTGTTACTTCAATGATATTGAAACCTATTTATTGTGTCGGGGGTTTTTAAAATTTTTAATTTTACTTTTTTGTACGTAAGCGTCCAGAGCGGGCAGTTTTAGTGTATGCTTTCACAACTCCGCTCCGCTTCTTTCTGTCTTAGAGTATATCACCTACCACTTCTTAAAGCTCCGCTCCGCTCGTCTCCACTTATCTCCGTGTCAGAAGAAAGTCAACCTAACACAAAACTAAAAGACCAAAATAAATGTAGGATTTCATATTATCCCAAGGAACCCTAACACGTTTTTACGTTTTATCTTCTTCGTAATGAATTTTTAAATCTGACTCTGAACCGAGAATTTTTAAAATCATGAACAACGATAATAAATGTTTCCATGATGTGATACGAGATAACTAGATGGCTTTTATTTTCGCTTGCTGAATATTAATCGTGTTTTAAATGAACCTGCATGTTGTGCGCCAGAAACGGGCAACTGTTGAAACTATGTTTATTAATACTTACTTATTTACACACACAGATATGCAATAATATCTATTCTATTAAAAAATAAAAGTAAATTTAAAATTTAAAAAACCCCCGACAATAAATAGGTTTCAATATCATTGAAGTAACACGGTAGGTACCAAATTTCGAATCGATAGTACATATGAAAGGTAGTCAGATTCCTTCATCAACTCTTAAAGAGCTGATGATCTTCAAACGGCTGATCAGGTCATGGTTACCTTACCATACACTTTCGATATCATTGAAGTAACACGGTACCAAATTTCGAATCGATCGGACATAAGGAAGTTAGCCAGATCCCCTCATCAACTAGAAAAGAGCTGATGATCTTCAAACGGCTGAACAGATTTTCACGAAACATGGATAAGAACACTCGGGATTCTCTATGACACAAAAAAAAACTACGCTTACCTTGATTATTCCCCGATATTTCAATGCAGTTACTTGCGCCATATCACGACACCCCTCTTGAGGCTACATCATTAATTAGCTACTTAGGTTACAATTAGATATATCGATTGGTAATGGTTTACTTATTCTAAGAATTACATTTAATTTGGACAGATGGCGCTGATGTACATGTAGTTTTCCATATAAACCAGCGCCCTCTATTGGTCAACTATGGGAAAGCAATCTACATTTGATGATTTGATATTAAGCTAAGTAAACAAGTTCATTATAATTTGCATAGATGGTGCTGATGTTGAAGCCTTAACGCACTTACAAACTTTTGCATTTAAACATATTTCAATAAATAGCAAATAAGATTCAGAAAAAAATACTCGCGAACATATTTGCTCACCGGAAATTGAACCCGTAACCACAAGCTTTATTTGGTTCTCTATTGGATGGCATAAAATTATTTGTAATAATAGTGTTACGCATAATTGCTTTTAGCCGAAATAATGATGTGCATAATCATCTTTACGCATATATTATTACTCATAACATTAAAAAGCATAAATACAGTAAGCATAATTGTCATCAAGACTAACGTCAAATAGCATAATTGCAAAAAGTCATAATAATTAATTGGCATCATTACAAAATGCATAACAGTATTGTCCTAAAAAATAGTCATATACTTAATGACGTGATGCAATGAAATTGAATGAAATAGCGAAAGTCGTAGGCATATCCAAAGAAATAAAAAACCATAATCACGAGGCTGATGCACTAAGAGAAAAGGTTAGTTTTGTGTTTATATATATGTAGGAACTAAAACGAGGCCGACGGACGTCCGCTTCGCGGACCTCCTATTCTGCGTTACTTGAGCGCTTCGCGCCTGGATATCATACTAACCTTTTTTTTTTTTTTTTTTTGTCGCTGGGAAAATGCATCACGCATACCACCCAGGACCGGGGGGACCAGGGTGGTTATGTTATGCTATGTTATGCTAAAAAAGGAGTATGCTAAAGTATTATTATGCGACAGTACAATTATGCCAACACAAATTATACGAAAACATTTATGCGAAAAAATACTAGTCTAAAACACATTATGCGATCCAAGGGGATCCCGCTTTATTTTGGATATCAATTACAAATCGTTATATACTACTCTGTCAAGAAAGTACCGGGAAATGATCAATAATACACAAACTGTTTGTTAATCATCCAAATTTATTTTATCACCTTCAAAGTATGCTCCTTCAGAAACGATACACTTACGCCAACGAATAATCCAATCATCAAAACATTTTTTAAACGCTGTTTCCGGAATTGAATTCAGTTCTCGGCGCGAATTCTCCTTTATGTCTTCTACCGATTGAAAACGGGTGCCACGAAGTGGTAATTTGAGTTTAGGAAAAAGAAAGAAGTCGGCAGGAGCCATATCTGGTGAATATGGTGGTTGCTCGATGGTATTTGTTGAGTGTTTGGTCAAAAATTCTTTCACAATGATGGCCTTGTGCGAAGGCGCATTATCGTGGTGCAAAATCCAAGAATTTTCATTCCACAAATCTGGCCTTTTTCGTCGAATTTGCTCTCTTAAATGCCGCATAACGCTCAAATAATATTCTTTATTTACCGTTTGACCTTCCGGCAAGAATTCCGAGTGCACAACACCGCGATAGTCAAAGAAAACAGTCAACATGACTTTGACTTTTGATCGACTTTGGCGTGGTTTCTTCGGTTTCGGTTCAGTTGGAAGGCGCCACTCCGAAGCTTGTTGACTAGTTTGCATGTCAAACTCGTAAACCCACGTCTCGTCACCAGTAACAATGCGTTTCATGAATGTTGGGTCGGAATTGACTCGTTCTAGCATGTCCTCAGCGACTCTCATGCGATTGAGTTTTTGGAGAAAATTCAGGTCTTTTGGGACTAGCCGAGCGGTAACATGTTTCATACCCAAATGATTAGTTAAAATAGTACGGATCGACTCGTGAGATACAGAAAGTTCGGCGGCTATCTCTCTCAAAGTTGAATGAGGATTTTCAGTCACTATTTCCTTCACTTTTGCGATGTTAACTTCAGTTGCAGACGTTTGGCCTACCAGAGCGAGGCAAATCTTCCATCACATCTCGACCGCTTTTGAACGCTTTGTACCACTCATAAACACGTGTTTTTGATAAAGTCGAATCACCGTAAGCCTTCTGTAACATTTTCAGTGACTCCGAACACGAAATTCCATTGGCGATGCAAAATTTAAGACAAACTCTTTGTTCAATGTTTTTGTCCATTATGAAATTCGCAATACACACTAGATATGATATAACTAAAAACAGCACTGTATTTAATATAAATAACAGATGCAACTCAAACTCCGCGCCAAAATAGAAAACAGTTGTGCCAATCTAACAACAACAAAAAAAACAAAAATTTGAATTTGGAACCATAAACAAATCATCCATTCCCGATACTTTGTTGACTGAATGTAAATATCAATGCATAATAACTTTATTCAGGAGTTGCTTAGTAACCTGTTTTAACCGGTAAACCAGCGAACCGGTTATCCGGTTAATCTCCTGCATTAATGTCAAACAATATGAAATCATTCAACAATGGCGGCGATTCTAACAGAAACCGGATGAATGAGTGAATGAACGAATAATTATAAGAGTGAGTAATTCCGGATGCACCGGACCCGTTCCGGCCCGGTTCTGGCGCTAATGATATTTTCTCGGAAGATGAACTCCAGGATGGTGTTATGCGAGACGCTTTCAGAGTACCCAATTTAACTTTGATGATAATATTTTATTGGTAATTTTAGTAACAAGTTAAATGAAGGTAATTTATTAAAAATGAAAAAAATAAAGGAGCCTGATAAATAATAGTTTAGGTAAGAAATAGTACCTATTGGTTTTTTGTTTGTTTATTACAAATAAACACTATAAATCTCGAGTACTTTTTCAAAAAAATATGATAGGTACAGTCGAACTACTATTAAATGAGAGTGGTTTGTATTTAGTATAATCAATAGTTGCACAAGGTTCTAAAATATGCAGGTACTTCAAACGTCTGTGATTCGACACAATAAAAAAACCGGTCAAGTGCGAATCGGACTGGCGCACCGCGGGTTCCGTATTTAAGTCCGTACTTCAAAAATGTACCTTTTACTTTAATTCGTATGCAATAAGGTCTATTTTGAGTTGCCTAAATTTAACACAATTTTTTAAATATTTTTAGTGATTTCTCAAAAACTGTAAATTTTGAACACTTCATTTTATTTTTTCCGTAAAATACGTCAAATAAGCAATACGACAGAAATTTTTCAGATTTTTTGATGATAAACTTAGGAGATAAGGGGGGAAAGGTAATTTTTTGTGCGTTTTTGGCTAAAAATCAAAAAAAGTACGACACGGAAAATTGTAAAAAAAATAGTTTTGAATTGTGCAGATTGATTCCTTTCACATGACACCCCTATATATGCTATAATTAAATCACTTTCATTTTTCAACCCCCCATTCAAGAACCCTTTTCAATTATTTATAAAATTAATTTCATTTTTTTAACTAAAATAGATGCGGGCATGCAAGTAATACAACTATGCCTAATTTAAAGTTGATAGCTTGTGTAGTTGCTGAGAAAAACTGCTGTGACATACAGACAGACAGACAGACCAAGAAGTCTCGCTATAAGGGTTCCTTTTTTACCATTTTAGTACGGAATCCTAAATAGCCATTCTACTCCTACACCTTACCAGTCTAAAACGAGAACTAAATAATAATAATAATAATAATAATAAATATCAGGGACAAACTCACACAAATTGACCTAGTCCCAAACTAAGCTCTAGGCTTGTACTATGGGTACTAGGCAACGATATACATACTTATATAGAGAAATACATACTTAAATATATAGAAAACATCCATGACTCAGGAACAAATACTCGCGCTCATCACACAACTATTTGCCCATACCGGGATTCGAACCCGGGACCGCTAGCTTCGTAGGCAGGGTCACTACCAACTAGGCTAACCGCGTCGTCAAATATTTCGTTATTTTTTCTTTCTTTCCATACGATAATGTCATCTACGTGCTGTATTTTAAAGAAACAGTGTAATTAGGTTAACAATTATTCAGATAAAACATAATGTGGCAAAAGGCTTCGTATTGCATAACCCCGTCCATTTCGTCGCAAATTAATTTCTCTTAGTTCCGGAGCTAAGAGTACAAGATCCATTGTCCCTTATTAATTGTACAATTTTTGTTATTAACTAATTTCCCGCAGTTTTATGACCAGCTGCTATTCTGCGATTAATCTTCACCCCTTTCAGCGTTGTCTTAGACGCTTTCGTAAAAACAATGGAGCTCACACGTTTTTACAATGGATTCATAATAGATTCAGATAGATGGGACTGTCCGTTTTATCGTCATTGGGCGTCTTTTCATCGACCTGTGTATCAGGATCCCAAATAAAAAAAAATGTGACTTAAGTTAATATGTACTAACTCTAGTAATGTAACCACCTTACTAATAAACGTTGAGTAACGGCTGAGTAGTTATACAATGCTTTGTCCTTATCTGTCGAATTCAAATGTCACAATGACAGATAAGGACAAAGCATTGTATAACTACTCAGCCGTTACTCAACGTTTATTAGTAAGGGGGTAAGTCTGTAACTAACCAAACTGGGCAAACTGGCCTGAAATAAAGAAATTAATAATAATAATAATAATTCGCACCTTTAGAATGAAAGTGACCTAATACAAAATGTTAAGTTTTTTACTTCGAGTCATAAAATAATTGAAATAGAGACGTAATTCGAAATCTAAACATTGTGTAGGTCCGAATTCTGAAGGTGCGAATGTGTGAAGCTTCGAATTACAATAAATTACTTTCCTGCTTAAATCAATGCACAAGTAAAACAATGTTAAGGTTGTAAAATTGTAGAAAACAGTTTATTGTTGGGCTTTAGTGTAAGGTTTTAAAAAAAGAGGACACTTTCCCGTACGGGGAAAAATTGGGTATTCAAAATTGCTGCTTAATGTAGTGGCTTACAGTTGAAAATATTGCAGCTCCCCTGTCACTATATAACCCTTTACTTTGCAATGTTGAGCCGGTTCAGCAAATGGTTCACTTTTTTTTCCATGCTGTTTATGAAAAAAACACATTTACGCGGACAGAGTCGTGAGTAAAAGCTAGTGATACATTATTATAATATTAGCTTCAAGGTAACGTGAAAGAACGAAACTAACTGTAAAAAGTATAATTATCGATTAATAACCTAACCTTAACAAGACAAATCCAACGAACCGAAACACGACGGGTTTATCATGTGTAGTTTAAGAGTTCATAACCTCCCGTCTCCATCATCAGATCAGCTCAATGACACAATATTGCATTGTCAACGGGTTTGCAAGATTGAACCTAAACAAACACACATATACATACATAAATTGCAAGTGAAATAAAAGCTTGTAGAAATAAGCTTCGATGAATCCTAAAGCTATCATTAGTAAGTTGAGCACCAGCCCTCATTACAATTAATAGCGTGTATGCACCCAGCCTTAAAGTTCGTTGGCTGTCTGCGATCCCGTGCCTCGTTCGTGCCGACAATTATTAAAAGATAGGCGTTTACCATCCGCCATATTTAATGGTGGCACTGAAGAAGAAGAACATTTATTCGTGACAAATATCAGCAAAGGACAGAAATATACACACAGAAAGAATGTAGTCACGAAATGGTCCCAACTCAGCGTAATGCCGGCATTAAAGTCGGCGCTGGTCTTCCGTTGGAACCATCAGGTGAAACCGCGGAAGGTTACACACACATAGTTTTGGCACTGAAGAGCCATTGTCTATTATCTTTAATCAATACATAGTATAAAATGAAGTCGCCCTCCGCGTCTGTCTGTCCCTATGTATGCTTAGATCTTTAAAACTACGCAACGGATTTTGATGCAGTTTTCACCATCAGTTAGATAATTCTTCACGGAAGGTTTATGGATATAATAGAACCCGGAGCGAGGCCGGGTCGCTATAGGCTACGAAGCGAAGCGAGGGCGTATCGCTAGTACACTATTAAACGGCTCTAACGATTTCGATGAAAATTGCGACATGGTTAACGGGGATGAAATTTCGATCTAGCAGACTCATATCTGGGAAAGTTCATTTTCCCGTATTGTTAGGGTCCTGGGACGTTAAATAAAATAGCGGGCTGGTATAATCGCCGTTAAAACAATAACCCGGTCAAAATAATAAAATTAATTTATGATAATATGAATGTCGTGCGAATGCGACGGGGTCCCATGAAGCGATTGAGGCGCGCGTTGCTGCGGCTCGCCGTGACGTAGTCGTATCGTCCTCCCTCACGTCTCCTGCGCGTATGTGCAATCCGGTTCCCAACAAAAAAAAAAAAAGATTTCCCGCGCAATATGGTTTGAAATTTCGGAGCGGCTGCCGCCGTCTGAATAGACTGATGGTTAGAGCGTTGGCATACTACGCAACTGCGGGTTCGAACCCCAGCTATTGATCGTTTTTTTTTTTATATAGAAAATCAATGAAAATTCAGTTGCCAGCCGAGTGGCGACTCGGTCTCGCAGCTATTGTACCTGTTTTTCAAACATTTTCTTTGCATCTCTTTTATTCTGCATGTCAAATGGGAGAGATAAGATCAATATTTGGCGAATGACGAAATTCTAAATGTCTGGAATTTATGTGACTACAAATTCGTTTATTCGGTTTTTTAAACTGGCCATTTTTTTCTCCCTTCGGTTATGTGTAGGGTGCTTATTTAAAAAAAAATCTGATTTTCGAAAATCTTTTTTGCGTATCTGAATAAAATTACTGTCATACAGATAGACATACATACACACAGGTATGTCGAAATTATGAGCCGTTATTGTCATAAAAATAATAAAACCGGACAAGTTGGACTCGCGCACTGAGGGTTCTGTACATAGTTGGCTGGTTTTTAGTATTTGTTGTTATTCTATAAGGTTTATATTTAACTTTATCAACTTTACTTATTTGTTAGAAAATTCGCCGTAATAAAATAATAAACATTTTGAATAAAAAAATCAACCCGCTATGTATTACGGTTCAAAAGATACAGCTCTTTATAGTTATGACAGACGGACGGACAGCGTAGGCTTAGTAATAGGCTCCCGTTCGACACCTTTAAGGTACGGAACCCTAAAAACTATTGAAATACCTATTAGAAGTTTTAAATCTCATCGGCAGTATACATCAAATAAATTCAACAATAAATCCCTAGCCGCCATCTTTTTTTATCGCAACAAGACATTAAACTCATAAAACAAACTAAAGTCAAATTATAACTAAAAGAAATTCCAACATTCAAACATTTATCAAACAGAGGCAGAGCAACAGTTTCTAGAATTTCCCTTGGGATCATTATTTAGAAATATTGTGAACATACGCATTGAAATATTAGCTAAAGTTTACTTAAAATGCCTGAGGGTACAATTTAGACGGACTTAAAATTACCTATCATATTTTTTATAAACGGCTGATTTATATTTAAAAAGATTTTTAAAGTTCTTAGAGTTCTGTTGCCATATGACAAAACGAAATCTTTATAATTTTCGCGATTGTCTGTCGGTATTTTTTGTGCAATCTTAAAAATAAATTAACTTTCAGAGGTTGAAAAGTCGGTAAAATTGTGTCTTCGTCGGTAACATTCCTAAATCATTTTTTTAGGTTTTATGGACATATTTCCTAAAATGGTTTTCGATTTATGGAAATAAAAATCATTTTGAACGTTTGAATTTATCACATTAACATGAAATGGGCGAGTTAACAATCACAATAAATTGAAAAACAAAGGAAAGCGAAAAGCTACAAACGTGATCATACTTACATGGCGTTGACTGTACCTATATGTAACGTTCTCAATATAAGGGACCTTATGGAGGCAGGCGGTTACGCCGTTTTTAGAACTGTTACACATAGTATTCGTATAGTTACAAGAATAAGAAGAGCGTAACTGCCTTCCTCCGTAAGGTCCCTTTATATTGAGACCGTCACATAATTAAACGACTACTACGACTAGTGACCCGCCCACGCTTCGCTTCGGTAAAATAAGGTAAAATATATAATATGCTACTTCTGGATGTAGCTTTGTAATGTAGCTTTCTAATGGTGAAAGAATTATCAAAATCGGTTCAGTAGTTTCAGAGTTTTACACCTCCATGTCGCAATTGAATACGTAGGATAAAATTTAAGACAACCAAAGCCCCCGATTATATTGTATTTCTATTTACAAAAAAGATATAATTTGATACGAAACGTTTCTTTGTATCAACTATTGTATTGGAAGATTATTTTCCTTTCAAATTGATCTACAATCTCGAATTTCGTTGAACTAAATAGAATAAAAATAAAGACATATGTCTAGAAAAAATACAGTTAAATTGTAAGCTCTATTTAAAACATATGAAGGTTTAAATTTGAAAGAGGTTGTGATATAGTACTAAAAGGCTTGGCTTGAAGAATGATATTAGATTGCAGTTTATTGAAAAGTAAATTCCTATCGTAGGAACCGTGGAGGTTATTCTTTTACAAAATATGTGACGTTCTCAATATAAAGGGACCTAATGGAGGCAGGCGGCTACGCCGTTTTTAGAACTGCTACCATAGTATTCGTATAGTTTCAAGAATAAGAAGAGCGTAACTGCCTTCCTCCATAAGGTCCCGTTATATTGAGAACGTCACATATGATAGCGAATTCGAAAACAAAACGTTAACGAAAACAAGATGAATTACTTTCATATTAGGTTTGAAGGTGCTTTCCTACAGCGTTCCAACGGCTTAATTCGTATATTTATTCCCCTTCCTCATGTGAAGGGGTTTACAGCTTTCACGCAAGTATTACCTCTGTCTTATAAAGCATTAAGTAGTTTTTCGTTCGTTAGCGCGCGATCACATTGACGTATCCGCGCCGCCGCCAATGCGTTAGATATAATTGCGGGCTAAATAATGATTTAACATAAACTCATAAGGTTAAAAATTATATGGCATGGGTTTGAGAGTGGTGGCGGGCTTATGTTTTTTTTACACTGTGTACGTGCGATACGCAAGAAAGAGTTGAATTAACAGGAAAACAGTTGAAAGGGACAGCCAAGGCTAAGCGCTTTAAAAGCTGGTTACTATGTAAAAAAATAAAAGGGTTACCCCTTCGAAAGGGCCAGTTGAATCAGTAAGCAAGTCCACTGGGTACACAATGTACGAGGAACGCCGTTCAAAGGCTTGAGCCGAGGAACGGCTTTTACGGTCCCTGCTTCTTCGGTTGACTGGTTCTGGTCTAAAGGGTGTGAACCCTGTCTCCGATCATGTTTGCGTATTAGTCACTAGCCGGATGGGAAGCTATGCTACCCAGAGGCCTCCATCATCCTCATCGCCTCACCACGGTTGCTCCAGCTCAGTCGACCGTGCCGGTGTGTGACCACACTCCATGAGAGCTTCGCGTGCGACTGAGGCTTTATTAAATTAATAACCCTTCCATTTTGGCTTTGCCGTATAAACTTGTCTCGGCCTCACTTCCTCCGTTTTCAAGAATGCAAAAAAGTATTGGAATTCAAGATGGCTACCAGACCTTATGATTTTCGAAAATACTGTCACGGGTGTCATTTTCTTTTTTTATATACATAAATTGCGTCATTCGTCAAGGTGGGGATGGGGTCAATGAAGTGTGACACTGAAACAAGGGGTGGAAAGAGTCATAAGCTTCATGACGTCACATGTTACAATCAGAAATTTTGGAACGGCTGTTTTAATTTAATAATTCCTAGATGTAAAATTTCTAAATATGTGACGTCACATCAGGTCTCACAAATGTGACCACCTGTGACAAGGACAATAAAAAAATCATGTAACTCATGTGACGTGATTTATTGATTAGGTCCCCTTGTTTGACACACCTCTCAAAATAGGGATAATGAATATTTTTATCTTTCTCGATCAGGTAGATTATCAAAAAGTATTGGACACGTATTTTTTCTTTTTTCACATAATCAAAAGTTACGGAGATATATTGAGTTGAAATGTCGCATGACGTCACGTCTTGCTACAATTTTTATACAGAAGTGACGTCACGAGACCCCACTTTATCTTTGTAATTTTTTGTGTGATTGACAAAAGAAAAAATACGTGTCCAATATTTTTTGATAATCGAACTGACGGACTAAATAGAATTTCGTTTTACCCAAACACCCCTATTCAAATCCAATAGACGCATTTTAAGCGAGCTTAATAAATAAAATATCGTACCAGGATCGCAGGATCTCGATTGAAGGGCCCGTAATGTTAAACCGTTCGAAAAACGGCCGAACCAATCGCTCGGAATATCACTTAGCGATGCACTCGTCCCCGACATATTTACGAGCGATTTCAGAATAGGGGCCCAGTGCGACGTTTACTTTAAAGGGTAATTTCAAAAAAAATAGCACATCTTTCACTTTTTCTTCAGATTTGGGAAAAAAATTGCACGTTGGACCACCATTCTGAACAAGAAAAATAGAATTCCTGATATGTCCCCAAAAAGATGTATGGCATTGTCCGTTTTGTTACCTAAATTCAATACATTTCTTGGTAACAAAACGGAAAATTCCATACATCTTTTTGGGGACATATCAGGAATTTCTATCTTTCAATTTTTTTCCCAAATCTGAAGAAAAAGTGAAAGGTGTGCTATTTTTTGAAACCCCTAAAATACGTTTGTTATAGGATTGAGATACACCTTAAGTAATAAGTTTTTGAAATTCTGTACTTTCAGGCCCCATGAACAAGATAAAATTTGACAAGTGTAAGGGAAATCCATCTATTCCATATTCTAACGTAAGATTTAACGCTTAAGGTTTAAAATAAAAGTGTCCCGTCTTGATAAAATCGCTATAAAATGTGAAAATCGCTATAGTCGCATAAAAGGTAATAAAAGTCAGGACGAGACACTTATTTTAAACCATAAGCGTTTAGTCTTACGTTAGAATATGGAATATATTATGTATTCATTTCCCTAGCACCTGTCAAATTTTTCTCGTGCATATAGTTTATACATCGTAGCTATGGTAGTCTAATGGTTTGACCTGCCGACTCTTAAGCAGAGGGTGGTGGGTTCGAACCCGGACTCGCACCTCTAAGTTTTTCGGAATTTATGTGCGAAATATAATTTGTAAATTTACCATGTGCTTTTCGGTGAAGGAAAACATCGTGAGGAAACCTGCACACCTGCAAAGCAATTTGACGGTGTGTGCGAAGTTCCCAATCCGCACTGGGCCCGCGTGGCAACTATAGCCCAAACCCTCTCATTGTGAGTGGAGGCCTGTGCTTAGCAGTGGGACGTATATAGGCTGGATTATTATAGGATTAGCTAGTTTATAAATTCAGAGTTTAATGAAATAGTTCTATTCGGAGAAAGAGTAGGTATTTTTAAACAGAAATCCCATTATTCCTCTCACACAGCGTGTTCAGAAACGTTCCTGCGCGGTATAAATCTACCTGAAATCTGACCGCTCTTTAAGGCTACATCCTGTATACTCAGATAAACTAACCGGTGCTCGTACACTGCTTATTTAACTTAATATATTATTTTAATATATGTGAAGTTCTCAATATAAAGGGACCTTATGGAGGCAGGCGGTTACGCCGTTTTTAGGACTGTTGCTATAGTATTCGTATAGTCACAAGAATAAGAAGAGCGTAACTGCCTTCCTCCATAAGGTCCCCTTATATTGAGAACGTCACAGTTCACACAAAAATTAAGATATACAATTTATGTAATCAGAAACGGTTGAATAAAATTGTAAGTTTTTTATTATTGTTTGTCGAATATTTAGATTTTTATCACATAGTACAGTCGAGGACAGAAAGATGTTTACACTTTTGGACCTTATTACAATGGAATAAGGTGAAAAAGTGTAAACATCTTTCTGTCCTCGACTGTACCTACTTGGGAGACCAGCGTCGTCGCTCGGGTCAAAACCGAATTTTCATCGATTTTCTATATAAAAACAAAAAGAAACCGGTCCATAGCTGGGGTTCGAACTTGTCTTTACGTAGTAGGCCCAACGCTCTAACCATCAGTCTAGTCAGCTCAGTCAGTCAGTCAGCTCTAACCCTAAAAACATGCTGTAGAGCTAAAGCTATAGAAAAGTTACGAAGTTAGTTCCGAAACCCGCCGCAGTGTGCGCCACAGGTGCAGGAAGGAGCCCTTTGTACGTAGACAATATCCGGCCAGGCCGGAAGTTCAATCAACGCGCCATGGCCACTTCCGATTATCAGCTCTTAGCATGGGTTCATATGCTCTTGAAAGTTTTAAGTAGAAAGTTAGTAAAGTAAAGGTATTTCAGGAGAAAAATATAGTAATTATGGTTTTTAGGGTCCTGTAAAAACGGAACCCTTATAGTTTCGTCATGTTCGTCCGTGCCACAGAAATTTTATTAAAAAACCACAAGATGTATATTGATGAAATTTGGAGAATAGGTGTCTTGTATAAGCCGCTACTTAGTTTGGTAGTTAAGCGCTCAGATTTTGACCGACAAAGAAAGCCTTTTGAGGTGAAAAAGTAATTTTTAAGTTTAACCTTTGACTTTCACCTTAACTTAAGAAACTATTTAGGATAAGATTGTTCATACATTATGCGCAACCTAACTATTTATACCATGCAAACGTCTGTTCTCTGCCAAATCCAATTTCTAGACAAAAAGATCCATTTGCATAAAACTAGGTATAAAAAGTGTAAACCGCTCGCGATATGAAGCGACGTACAAACGAGGATTTCATGACGTCATGTCCGGACAAGCTGGGCCGACAGTGTGGCAGAGACTTTTTTTAAATAAAGGGCAATACAACCGCATTCTAATTCTCCGCAGACGAAGTCACAGGCGGAAAGCTAGTTGCAAATATACTTGTGATGAGTGCGAGTATTTGTTACCTGAGTCATCAGTCATTATCATCAGCCGCAAGACGTCCACTGCTGGACAAAGGCCTTCCCCAAGGTTTTCCACAATGATCGGTCCTCTGCTGCTGTCATCCGGCGGTTTCCCGCGATCTTAACCAGATCGTCGGTCCACCTTGTGGAAGACCTGCCGACACTTCGTCTCCCGGTTCGCGGTCGCTGCTCGAGAACCTTTCCGCTCCAACGGCCATCGGTTCTACGAGCGATGTGCCCCGCCCACTGCCACTTAAGGTTTGCTATTCGGTGAGCTATATCAGCTACTTTAGTTCTCCTGCGGATCTCCTCATTCCTGATTCGATCTCGCAAGGAGACACCCAGTGTAGCTCTTTCCATCGCCCTTTGAGTGACTTGCCCCTTGGGCCTTGTTATGAGGCCCATTGTATTTAAGTACATATAAAGAAATACATACTTACATAGAAAAACGTATATGTGACGTTCTCAATATAAAGGGACCTTATGGAGGCAGGCGGTTACGCCGTTTTTATAACTGTTACCATAGTATTCGTATAGTTACAAGAATAAGAAGAGCGTAACTGCCTTCCTCCATAAAGTCCCTTTATATTGAGAACATCACATATATCCTCCTGAGGCCCAACGTCCCATATTTAGGTTAATTGTCAAAATGACTTTCAACTTTTGTTGACTGACATAAGATTCTGTTTCTAACTAGCGAAATATTGACGTAGGCCGCGAATTTGTCGCTGGGTCATCTCTCTCTATCTAGTCTGTAGCGAAAGAGACGCACTGAGCAAGCAAGAAAATACAACTTGTGCTAGTACAGGAACATAAACGTATGTCTATCATTGTCTAGTACTCGTAGTATAAGGCTTAAGCTTAGTTTGGGACTAGGTCAATTGAGAAGTTCTCAATTTAAAGGGACCTTACGGAGGAAGGCAGTTACGCTCTTCTTATTCTTGTAACTATACGAATACTATGGTAACAGTTCTAAAAACGGCGTAACTACCTGCCTCCATAAGGTTTCTTTATATTGAGAACGTCACAATTTATGTGACACTGTTGCCTTGATAGTTTATTTATAAGATGCTCACATAAGCCGTTTCCACACGCTCCTACCTCCATATTTTCGCTGTGACCGCAAGAGCGCATTATTAAAACATTATTCCGGAAGAAAAATGTATTTTTGAGTGTCGGGGCCTCGGTTGTTCACCCGCCTGAAGACCTTGGCAGGCGGCTTACGACGGGACGTGTAGTGCGGCTTAAGATTCGGCGGGAATTGTGGATTTCGAAATTGGACGGTGTAGTGGTGGCTTAAAAAAGGGTTAGTGTAGCAGTTAGTGAATACTTGGTAGTTTGACTGCAAATTTAAATGTGGAAGTTTTTTAAGAAATAAGTAAATTTTTTGTTGCGCAGTCAATTATTTTTTGCAGTCACCATTCTTATTGAGAACAAACTAACGGGTCTTAAGTTTTATTCCCTTAGGGAGTAGTCAAGCCATGTTTCGTCCTTATCTGACGAATTCAAATGTCACAATGACAGATAAGGACAAATCATGGCTTAACAGCTCCACGGTTATACCACGTTTATTAATAAGGGTAGCGGGCTTAGCACGCATGCACGAGATATAATTTGACAGGTGCCAGGGAAATTAATACATCTATTCCTCCACTCATACACACACACAAACACACACACACACACACGTACACACACACACACACGTACACACACATAAAAATTAGGTAAAATGGTTTTAAGAACTATATATAAACTGTAGATATGGAAGAGCGGTGCCTCCTGGCACAGGTTATCTTGAAATAACCTACAAGGAGACGCCGGCCATCATAAGATTTGTACTGGTTTGTTAAGGAAATAAAGAATTTTGAATTTAGTTTTTTTTTTTAATTTTTTCCATATACTGAGGTAAGACTTAACGCTTAAGGTTTAAAATAAAAGTGTCTCGTTCTAACTTATTACCTTTTATCACTATTTTATTATATATTATCCGGTATTGCTTATCCGGTATTATATTTTACTTTAGCAACTTTTTATTCTTGTGAAGCATGTTAGGCGCGCAGGGGTCTATGTAAAGTACAGTAAAGAACTTGTTGCTGCCATCCAACCTTTTTTTTTTTTGGATGCTCTTGAAGTCGAGCTGAGTCAGGGCAAGGTTGACAATGGCGTGAATATACAGGGTGTCCCAATATCGGTAGGCCACATTGATACTGAAGGTAGACCTGCCTAAGACGGACCGAACCACGTGCTTTTTTTTTTTTTTTTTAACGGAGTTGTTATGCGTTACGCATTGTCCCCACACCGAACCAGCCTAACATGAACTTAGTAAAAACCACATGGTTTTCAAGATTTGCCAGTTTAAAGTCCTTTTCCAGTACAAACTTTAAACTGGCATATCTCGAAAACCATGCGAATTTTACCGAGGTCATGTTAGGCTTTCGGTACCTCATAAGCTGACATACTTCCGGTGTCAATGTGGTCTACCGATTTTGGGACACCCTGTATAGACGAAAAAAAAACATGCACTCGGGCTTTTTGAATGGAAACGGATTTGTGCTATAAAAGTAACCGACGCCATTTGCAAAAGCCAATTGGAGCCCATCGGCGCAAAGTAGGCCGTTAGATTCATTAATTCAATGGTTTAAGTGCTTTTAG
This sequence comes from Tortrix viridana, assembly GCA_963241965.1. Classification (NCBI taxonomy): domain Eukaryota; kingdom Metazoa; phylum Arthropoda; class Insecta; order Lepidoptera; family Tortricidae; genus Tortrix; species Tortrix viridana. The sequence goes on from OY725197.1 coordinate 1,173,668, forward strand.
ATGTCGCTTTTGTGGACAGACAGACTTACAGATCGATCAAATTTTATATATTTAGACAGCACGTGGATTTTTGCTATGCGATAACAGACTTTATTTAATATATTTTGTTATTGTATAAGTATGGAATCATATTCCTCAGAGCTCAAGCTATTTCCATGCCTAATTTTATTAAAATAATTGTATAGGTTTAGCTGTGAGAGCATAACAAACTAAACAACAAAATTTGACGTTCTCAATATAAAGGGACCTTATGGAGGAAGGCAGTTACGCTCTACTTATTCTTGTAACTATACGAATACTATGGTAACAGTTGTAAAAACGGCGTAACCACCTGCCTCCATATGTCCCTTTATACCTATTGAGAACACAAATGTCCATAATCACAGTGTAAATAAAAGTTTATTAGTAATTCTCGCAAAAATTTCGCTAAATTATTTTTCAAAGACGTTAATAAATTGCAGAAAACGAATCCGCAAAAACTGTTTAAATTCCAAATTCAAAAAGCGACCAATTAAAAATAAATTACGGCAGCACTTCTGGTGCAAAGCGCGAGAACTCAACGAGTTTTGACATGTTCATTACCTAACGCTTAACTTACTCAATGAAGACAAACCAAAACGAACCTTGTTGACTACCGTATTGAATTTAGATTTCGAATTTAAAAATCAGTTACATATGGGGTTGTGGAATAAAGCGGAAGAAATATGCCGCGATGGAACGTACGTTCTAATTTCAAAAGATCCCGCGAATGTACACACTGGCCACAGACATTGTGGTCTGTAAAATAAATAGAAACAATTTAGAAACGTTCCGTTGTGGAAGCCGGCCTAGATGAAAAAAACCGGTCAAGTGCGAGTCGGACTCGCGCACTGAGGGTTCCGTACACATTTGGCTGGTTTTTAGTATTTGTTGTTAATTTTATATATATAATTATTATTATGTGTAGGTACTATAATTTGAAGTTCAGTTTACTGTTTCGCGGCTTCAAGTGTTACGTTACCAATCTGAAGAATTTTAGAAACATAAAACGTCGTTATTTCATTAAAATTTAATTCGCAAACGATATCAGCTTTCTTAAAGTTATTCAGTGGTTTTTAATGATAATCAATACATAGTATAAAAAAACAAACTCGCTTCCCGCCGTCAGTCCCTCTGTATGTACGCTTAGATCATTCAAACTACGCAACGGATTTTAATGCGGTTTTCACCATCAGTTAGATATTTCACGTAAGGTTTGTGTGTATAATAATACCTGAAGCGAGGGCGGGTCGTATGGCATAAATAGCTATCCTAAAAGAAAACTTAAGTAATAATTTGTGACGTTCTCAATATAAAGGGACCTTATGGAGGAAGGCAGTTACGCTCTTCTTATTCTTGTAACTATACGAATACTATGGTAACAGTTCTAATAACGGCGTAACCGCCTGCCTCCATAAGGTCCCTTTTTATTGAGAACGTCACATTTAAAATTTAATAAATAATAAAAATAAAGCGTCTTTTTTATCCTTACCTGAACTTCTCAGTAATCCTTTCTAATATGTATTTTAAATGAAATAATGAAATGTTGACCAAAGAGAAAGATAGCTTTAGACGGAATTTTTATCTTGGAAATTTGGGGTTTACGAGGAAATTGCATTAATAAGCTTCTGTCCGATTTTCAGACTAAACCTAGTTTAATATGTTACATTTTCATTTCACATTACATTACATATTCACAACTAATATGAAAAAGTCCTACTAGCCAATAATAAACTAGTTTTACACAGTAAAAACAAGTAAAAATGCAATCCCAACATCCGCCATTTTCCAATAATATTCTCTAAAAGTTAACACCGAGAATAATCCGACCAACCAGCGTTCTCTGTTGACCGTTGCATTTCAAACACCTCACTCAGCACCGTACTTCATGAAATTCAAATTTAGAATTTGTGTTCGCTTTTTCAACTAGCCAGGATTACTGGCTGTCAAAGTAATGGAAAAAAATATTTGTTTTCTGTAATAACTTTTTAGAGAAGTTTTAGTGGCACGATTTAAATTCAACTAGGGACGTCCGATAAAGATTTATCTATAAGCTAGCTTATGCTCGCGAATCCGTCCGCGTAGAAGTCGTTTATCGGGTTTCCCTTAGGAACTTCCAAATTTTCCGGGATAAAAAGTATTCTTTATGTTAATTCAGGGTATAAGCTATCTCCATTTTAAATTTCATCCAAATCCGTCCAGCCGTTGCGGCGTGAAAGAGTAACAAACTAACACACACACACACACGAACTTTCGCATTTATAATATTAGTAGGATAATTATACGTACGGCGTACAAATGGAAAGCAAAGATGTATATCCTCGTGAGGACAATTGTCGAAATGACTTAAATTTTTTTGACTGACATAAGGTTCTGTTTCGAACTAGTGTAATTTTGACGTAGGCCTCAGGAGGTTATAACACAAACCTTGCAAAGTGCATATCTGACGTTCTCAATATAAAGGGACCTTATGATAAAGATAAAAAAGATAAAAGATATTTATTCAGTAAGTAGGCCGCACGGGCACTTTTACACGTCAAAATCTACCAGCGCTTCCCGAGAGGAGACACTGCTGAGAAGAAGCGCCGCAAGAAACTCAACAGTTAGTAATTTTTTTAATAAAAAATATAACAATGTCACTACTTATTCTAGCATTATATAAAACTGTAAAAATAATATTAAATATCTGCGTAGTTTTGCAGGAAAACATGTCATGGAGGAAGACAGACAGATACGCTCTTCTTATTCTTGTAACTATACGAATACTATGGTAACAGTTCTAAAAATGGCGTAACCGCCTGCCTCCATAAGGTCCCTTTATATTGAGAACGTCACATAATATAGATTATAGATAAAGAAAGATAACACAGATTTCTTTATGGAAAATAAGATGTATTTTTTTCAAGGAATACTTTTTTTGGTCACTTTTATATATTTTTTTAAAATTAATTATTAATCAAAAACGAGAAATGGCGGACTTAATGCCTAAGCCTTAATTATCATATAAATATTATAAATGCGAATATGAGTTTGTTAAGCATTCACGGCTAAACTGCTGAACCGATTTCGATGAAATTTTATATGAAGATTTGAGTTGCGGGGTAGGACATATAACACTTTTTATCCCTGGAAATTGCACAGTTCCTGAGGGAGCAGCGATAAACGACTTCTACGCGAACGAATCTAGATTTTAACCGACAGAGTTATATTGTATTGCCAATAATGTGTTCTATTTACTTTTTCACGAAACTATTGGAATTTACAAAACAAAAGGTATTATCATGTTATACAGAATATTATGCGCCGAATTTATCCAAATTGAAACGTTGCACCAAGCGCGAAAAAATGAACTCTCAATTTAAATTTTTATACTATAGTAGAATTTCTTTAATCTTATACTACTTATATATAGAACGTGAGTAGGTATACAAAACGGCTTTAACGATTTCGACGAAAATTGTGACGTGGGGGTTTACGGAGGCGAAGAATCGATCTAGCTAGGTCTCATATCTGGGAAAATTCGTTTTCCCCGTATTTTCATGCTAAAAGATTTCCCACGCAATATGGTTCGTAATTTCAGCGCGGCTGCCGCCGTCTGAATAGACTGATGGTTAGAGCGTTGGCCTACTGCAAATACTGCGGGTTCGAACCAAAGGATGGATCCGTTTTTTTTACAGGCAACAAGTTCATATTTTTTAACGCGACATATCGTTAGCATCTCGATCTCTTTGATTTCAAATGTGACGTTCTCAATATAAAGGGACCTTATGGAGGAAGGCAGTTACGCTCTTCTTATTCTTGTAACTATACGAATACTATGGTAACAGTTCTAAAAACGGCGTAACCGCCTGCCTCCATAAGGTTCCTTTTTATTGAGAACGTCACTTATCATTAAGTTAGCGTTATGCATCTTGTCTAGGCCCCCATTTGCCTTAACATTTTAGTGTCTCTTTCTAAATGGGCGAATAAAGTGACAGCTCGCGACTTAAGGCAACGTTAAACTTAATGGACGTTTGCGCAACTGGGCAACAGAATTAGAGGTCACTTAGCTTAAGCGACTACACCCGGTACTAAACCCGCATTCAAACAGCGCGAATATTCAACAGTGTACTAAGCATTTCGTGTGATTGCTAAGTGATTGAGCTTCCACTACAAAGGCATTAAATTTTCAATTTCAATCACTCCCTGCGAGGCAGGCGGGGGGTTAAGGGACGAGCGCTGCGAATAATAATAATTTGACATGTAATATTTAAAAAGCCGTGGTAGCCTAATGGTTTGACCTGCCGACTCTTAAGCAGAGGGTCGTGGGTTCGAACCCGGGCTCGCACCTCTAAGTTTTTCGGAATTTATGTGCCAAATTTAATTTGTAAATTTACCATGAGCTTTTCGGTGAAGGAAAACATCGTGAGGAAACCTGCACACACCTGCAAAGCAATTTGAGGGTGTGTGCGAAGTTCCCAATCCGCACTGGGCCTGCGTGGGAACTATAGCCCAAACCCTCTCGTTGTGAGTGGAGGCCTGTGCCCAACAGTGGGCTGGATTATTATGTAATATTTTGATATTATAAATAAATGATTATGAGTATGAGTGTGAGGTTTGTATCGTTAGTAACGCCATAGGCCCTAGGCCCTTAGCTAAGATGCAAAGATATGAAGAGTCACGTGATCTACCTGTGACGCGATTGGTTTAAAACGAAACGAATAGAAACGCTAGTTAGCGTAATGTATCTTGGCTTGTTGTTTAATTTTATGAACGCGCAACTAATTTTGACTACGTGGATTAAGGACGCTGTATTTTCGGCTGCATTACCAGATAAAATATTTAAGTTTTAAAATAAAATGTAAACGTTAAAAAAACAAAAACAGTCTGATAGTTTTGTTACGAACGTTGTTTGTTGTTTCTATTTTGTTGATTTAAATTTAGTTCTGGTTGACATTTTGACGACGTGGTTAATTTAGTTGGTAATGAGCCTACGAAGCTAGCGGTCCTGAGTTCGAATCCCGGTAAGGGCAAGTATTTGTGTGATTAGATGAGATGGGATGAGATGAGATGAGATGGGCCCACTTTTGTTCCTGGGTCAGCTGTATTTAAGTAAGTATGATTTTGTCTATATAAGTACGTACTGACAACTTAGTTTGGGACCAGGTCAATTTGTGTGATTGTCCTCTTATTGTGACACTTTGAATGAAAAGTTGCTAGAGTAATTAAATATCATGCTTAGCTTAGAGCCTGTGCACACTAGCGTTTTTAGCTCTAAGACCACCGGTCAAAAACGTGTGCACAGGCTCTTAATAGATTAAGACGATTTATTTCATTACTCTAGCAATACCGGATAAATTGCTTAGTAATAAAAGGTAATAAAGTCAGGACGAGACTTTTATTTTAAACCTTAAGCGTTAAGTCTTACGTTATAATATGGAATAGATGCATTAATTTCCCTGGCACCTCTCACATTTTATCTAGTGCATGCATACTAAGCCCGCTGTCTCCTATAACTTGTAGTCCCCCATTACTGCGTGAAACCAGATCCGGTTTATTTGTTAACCGAAGCTGGTTCAAACCGGTTTTATACAATTATAAAACTACCCGTCCGTTTACACTAACCGTGTGATATTTGGATTGCCTTTCATTTGCTGGAAGTTTTAATATCATATTTCGTACATTTTATGATTAAAGTAAGTTATCGAAATACATCTCATTTTTAGGGTTCCGTACCCGACGGGCGTTCAACGGGACCCTATTAATTAGCCTACACTGTCCGGCGGTCCGTCTGTCTGTCTGTCCTGACTATAAAGAGCTGTATCTTTTGAACCGTAATAGACAGCGGGTTGATTTTTTTCAGAATATGTGATTGTACGTGTAAGTATACATGTTATTGATGTGGTATTTTCAGGCGCCACGGAAGTTTCACTACTATCAAGTGTACGGTGCACGCGCAATTTTTTTCTTGATATTTTTTTTTCGATGATGATGACTATTTTTTTGTCATAACAATAATTTTATTTCTACTTCATAGGTCATTGGCCGAGTGCTGGACCTTACACTTTCCAAAAATTTGGATGATAATAAATAACTAACAAATATTTTAAGTTTAACTATGAGATAACGTGCAAGAATGTGCAAAAAAACTATCAATGAAACTCATATATTTTTTAACTAACAACAGTTTTGACAGTTTTATATAATGCTAGTAATAAGTTTTTTATTTCTCAAAGTAAATATACAGACTTACAGTTTAGTATAATAAATAAACAGTTGAACACATAACAGTCTAGGCGTAACATTTGACAGAGAGTTATGTGGTTTATCAATCCAGATGTTACTGGTTCCTACACTAGGCTTAGTCTGTCTCGTAAGTAACCAATTTACAAACAGTAGTATCATGTCATTAGTTTTATTTTAAAAAATGTCTAAATTTTGAGTTTCTTGCGGCGCCTTTTCTCAGTAGTGGTCTCCTCTTTGGAAGCGCTGGTAGATTTTTACGTGTAAAAGTGCTCGTGCGGCCTACTTACTAAATAAATATATTTTATCTTTTTTGACAACACCCTCGTTTTTTAACCCTCTATAAAATTACGTGTTATTGTTGTATTATTTTTATATTCAAATATTTAAAAAGCGAGGGCGGATCGCTAGTAAAGACTCCAGTCGTGCGTCTTTTGTCTTTTTTGTTTATTGTATAACTAGCGACCCGCCCTCACTTCGCTCCAGGTACTAATATAAACATAAACCTTCCGTGAAAAATTATGTAACTGATGAAGAAAACCGCATTAAAATCCATTGTGTTTGAAAGATCTAAGCGTACGTACAGAGGGACAGACTTTATTTTATATGTACTTAGTGATTATACGTATTTTATTTCATTAATTAACTGCTAAAATATCAAATTATTATAAAATTCAACATTGGCTCCTAGAGCATACTATAACTCGTAATCAATTTGAGTTATATAACAGATGAATTATTCACGCGTTCATTACAGGGTGTTGATATAATTTGAATACATAACAGATGTGCGATATACAACATCACTCGTGATATTCCTGAGACCAATAAGGGGTGAAGTCGATTTTTTAATATTTTTATTTTATAGATATACATGAAATATATCTAAAAAATATATTTAAAAAATAATTCACTCATATATTCATTTAAAATGTCTTAAAATAAATTTCATTTTAAAATTTCCCGCTAAAACGCTAACTTCTGTCATGGCGTCGCTATGATGTCACGATCCTCTAAACACTAGTATACTCTAAAGTACTCTGTTGTTCACGCAAATCTTGTTTCCTGGCAAATGTCAAAATGTTGTTTGTTTAGAGGAACTTTAATTTAAAAGATATTATAGATATTTTAAGCATTAAAGTGTTTAAGCATTCGGTAATTGTATATTAAACACTACCGGAAAAAATATTTTATTTTTATTTTCGTTTAGTGTGTATACACCCCTATTTATTATAATAGCTAAAATTAGGTCCTTGATTCAAAAATATTGACTGAAACCTGGAAATATTGCATAGTAATTATTTCAGAAACACTAAATTTTAGCCGTTTTTAAGGTTTCGTACCTAAACAGGATAGAAACAGAACTGTTATAGGATCACTCGTGTGTCTGTCTGTCCGGCTGTCACAGCCAATTTGCTCCGAAACTACCGGACCGATTGAGTTGTTTGGTACACGTATGTAAGTTGATGACCCAAACACGGACGTGTAACGTAAATAAATGAATTTTAAACATGGGGCCACTTTTGGGGGGTAAATTAGAGAATTAAAAAAAAAAGTTTAGCTAACTATGTCGTGTGATATATCAAATGAAAGGGCTCGCTGTGTGAATTATAAATAGGCGAAAAATAGGCGAAAATTTACCAACCCCCCCCTTTATCATCGAAAGTAATAGGCATAAAATTAAACAAAAAATACTTCTTTACCTATACATTACAGGTAAACCTATAAGAAGAATGGTATTTAGTTACCACAAACAAAAGTGGGTCAGATTTAAAAAACTTATGGTACTATGGAATCATGCACGGAACCCTCTCTTCCCGAGTTTCTATCGCACTTGTCCGGTTTTTTAGACAAAAGCATCAAAGGTGAACCTATTGTTATTTACCAGTATTATTAAAACTTAATAACTCTTAGGGCCTGTTTCATTTCACAATCGACAAGTAAATTCATCTGTCAGTTAAAGATAGCCCTCTCCTTGTCTATTTTCAAGTGTAAGAAAGGGAAAGGGCTAAATTTATTTGACACAGGCGGTTAAAATAATTGAAATATTGAACAGTCAAAGACATATATCCTGAAGCGGTATAAAGAGGGTTTTCTTATACCTTAACATCTTGCACTTATAGGTACAGTCGAGGACAGAAATATGTATACACTTTTGGACCTTATTACAATGGAATAAGGTGAAAAAGTACGATACAAATTTAAAAGACCACCATAATTACGTCAGCCAAAAACCCGGATAACCCGGATATAGCCTGGGAACCGGAAAAAGCCTAAAATAGGTAATTAATAGCGATTTTATCAATTCGCCATTTTGTCCGTTTGTCCTAATTGCTGTAATTATGCGACACGGGTCAGAATGTACCGCAAAAACGATGTACCCGGGTATAGTTGGTTAGTATAACAGTAGGTGTTCCGGGTAATGAGGATTAAAGATGAAATTCCCGATAGTTAATTAAATGAATATTTAATCATGAAAGAAAGAAAATACATCTATTGCCACACCAGTTCTTAGCATAAATATTATACAGAATATACAAAAAACCATCTTAAACAATTAACTCAATGTAAGCTAAGTAATCTGCTGTGTTATTCTGTTAACAGATCGTCGCTCAGTTCTACTCAGTCGATGAATAGCCAACGAATTTACGTTCGGCGAATGTGCAGGCAGTTGAATGTCATTTACCCACCTTGACCTTGATCCATACCCGAAGGGTGCCAAACGGGACCCTATTTCTAAGCTTCCGCTGTCCGTTCGTCCGTCCGTCTGTTGCCGGGCTGTATCTAATGAACCGAAATAAGTAGACAGCTGAAATTTTCACAGAATGTTTATATCTATTGCCGCTATAGCAAGAAATAATAAAAATAAAAAAATTAAATATTAATGGCGGCTATCATACAATAAGCGTGATTTTATTAAATGTTATCACTCCGCGGGCTGTATCTCATGAACCGTAATAGAACTGTCAGATCTTGTTTCTTTTACGAAAGTATTTAAATAGTACAATTATTAAATCTTGTACGATGGTACGGAACCCTTCGTGTGCGAGTCAGACTCGCACTTGACCGGCTTTTTATTGTTTCAAACAATAACTCTACTGTTTCAGTATCCACTGTATTTTCGTATATATTAAAAAGGCGATTTCTGTCCAGCGCGACGTGAAGTAATTAAACAGAAAAGACACTAAAAACGCCAGAAAAAACACGGACGTTTTACGCAGCGATGCTGTGTTCGCTTTGTCTGAGTTGTTTATTAAATCGTTTTTTTCATGTGTGACCAAAAATTAGCATCCACCGGCTTAACGTGCATGAAATGAATACATCTATTCCATATTCTAACGTAAGACTTAACGCTTAAGGTTTGAAATAAGTGTCCCGTCTTGATAAAGTCGCTATAAAAAGTGAAAATCGCTATAGTCGCTTAGTAATAAAAGGTAATAAAAGTCAGGACGAGACACTTTTATTTTAAACCTTAAGCGATTAGTCTTACGTTAGAATATGGAATAGATGTATTCATTTCCCAAGCACCTGTCAAATTTTATCTCATGCTTGCAAGTTAAACCCGTTGTATATTAAAAGTACTTTGTTTAAATTCGTTCAAAACCTAAATACTTAAGTCACTTTTCGATTCATCGAAGAATTATATTCGTAAACTAAAGTCGCCTATGCACGTAAATAAGGCAGGCTTCTTAGCTCTATCTGTCTATCTTCTTTATCTGTATGAGTTTTTAAAACTTACCAAATTCCAGTCAAATTGAAAGGCAAAATGGAAAAAAAAGTTATGTGTAATGAAGCTTTTTTTAACCAAACTAAATGTTGAAAATTGTTAAAAAAAAGTAAAATTTAAAATTTATAAACCCCACCGACACAGAAAATAGGTTTCAATATCATTGAAGTAACACGGTACCAAATTTCGAATCGACAGGACATAAGGAAGTTAGTCAGATCCCCTCATCAACTAGAAAAGAGCTGATGATCTTAAAACGGGTGAACAGATTTTCATGAAACATGGCTAAGAACACTCGGAATAAAATTATCTATGACACAAAAAAAACTAAACGAAAATCGGTCCATCCGTTTGGGAGCTACGATACCACAGACAGATACACAGACAGACACGTTAAGCTTATAACACCCCTCTCTTTTTGCGTTGGGGTTTTTTTTTTTTAATTTGTTTTTATGTTATTACAATAATTACAGTTATCTTTTAACAGCGGGCGAAAACTACACGAAGTTTATCTGCCGCCGATATCACTCAATTATTTATACTATTATTATACCTACTTAATACTACTTATGTATAATATTTATTGAATGAATTCATGTTGCTTAAACATTTTTGCTACGCACCTAAGTAATAAGCTTTCATTATGTTAAAGCAACGGTGCGGGTTTTTACATATTCTTTATGTGTCTAGAGATAACTCATTCAATATTTTTGGTAACATTTAATCCCAATTACACTTGCCATAATAGTTTGTACACTTTGGGAGAGTATACCTTGACAGGTATGATAATGTTCTAAGCTGTGTAGGTCTGACATTTAATTTCAAATCGTTTAACTTATCAATTTCACTAGCTATAGACATAATATTAATTTTATTATAAACACTAATCACTTTGAAATATTTTAAAAAACTTGTTTTGCATAGTTTCAATTTGTAATACACGCAAATCCCCGCGGGTGTTCATACTGTGCGGTACCGCGTCGTTATTGTGCGAATCGGTGGCAAATGGCTCGACTTACGGCCAATCTTCTTTGCTAATACTTTGGCGATGGCCGTAGCGTCAGCAAGGAAGGCAACAATAAATAACCGAAGTTCGAGTCGCGCACCGAGGGTTCCGTATTTAAGTCCGTACTTCAAAAATATACCTTTTTATGTATCTACTTCAATTGTATGCAATAAGGTCCAATGACTTGCCTCAATTTTGTTTAAAGTTTTTTGGTCAATTTCTCGAAAACCATAATTTTTGAACACTTCGTTTTTTTTTTTAGTAATTATGTATTGCTGACTTGGACGCATTTCTTGGGAACTGGCCGGAAGAAGCACCGAATAGGGACTCGTGGAGATCAAGAGGAGAGGCCTTTGCCCAGCAGTGGGACACTCAAACAGGCTATTAAAAAAAAAATATATATATTTATAAGTAAGAAATTTTTTAGATTTTTCGGTTCTTCATTTCTTGAACATTTTTGGCTATAAATCAAAAAGTACGTCATAAAAAATTATAAAAAAATTGTTTTGGAATGTGCAGATTAAGCCCTTTCATATGAAACCCCATTTGCTATAATGAAATAACTTTTATTTTTCAACCCCCCTTCTAGATCCCTTTTCAATTATTTATAAAATTAATTTCATATTTTTTTACTAAAAACAGATGCGGGCAAGCAACTTATACAACTATGCCAAATTTCAAGTTGATAGCTTGTGTGGTTGCTGAGAAAAACTGCTGTGACATACAGACAGATAGACAGACAACGAAGTCTCACCATAAGGGTTCCTTTTTTACCATTTTGGTATGGAACTCCACACTTTACGTCGGAAGGTACCCTAAAAAATAATATTTTTAAATATTTTATTTTACCACTTTGTCGGCGTGACAGTACATGTCAGTACACTGTCAGTACAAGTACCTGTAAATAAAATCATGCGTATACTCAGTTACTTTATAAGGAAAATAGAATAAAACAAGAAACTTTCTCTGCCATCAGTACCTCCCACGAATTATCTGGGCCCAAGATATTTAGCCCATTAAAGCTTCGGAAAGCTCCCCCCGCATTCCTAACCCCCCCTCGGCCCTCCGTTTTCCGAAATTCCACCCCCATTAAAGATTAAACCGTGATACACTTAAATTATTTCAATCCAATGCCCCTTGGCTATTTTGTTTTGTGAGATTTACTGAGATGGTGAAGTTTTGGGACGCGGGTTTGCTTCCTTTTTTTATGTTTTAATCCAACAGTTTCGACGACGCGGTTAGCCTAGTTGGTAGTGACCCTGCCTACGAAGCTAGAGGTCCCCGATTTGAATCCCGGTATGAGCGCGAGTTGTTCCTGAGTCATGATGTTTTCTATATATGTAAGTATGTATTCCTCTATATAAGTATTACTCCAGGAAAGTTACGGTCGCTAGTATGGTGAAACGGAAATAATTTATAATAGCTGATTTTTCTTGTGCATCGGGTATATTATAATTCTAGTAATTAGGTAAAAACATAATCCAACTAATTATGAGTCAATAAGTTATTTAAAAAAAATCAATAAATTTCAAAAAAATCCTAAAATTTTGCTAAAAATAATTATAAACCTTTTTTTTCTTCAAATTGCTTACTTAATATTTGATCTATAATATTCAAGATTAATCGCACAAAAAATAACTAAGAATGTTTAATTTATATTCGATTAGCTAGAATATTGTTTTCATTTTGCATATTTCCGTATTTAAAAATCGTAATTGGCTAGTTTTCTTCATTCCTTGTTGATTACAATAAATATAAACATTGCAAGCAAATCATACACTAAATTATACCGGAAGGTGGATTTTATGGTGGTAAATAATAATTCCTTATAAAAAAATACAAATTGATCAATGTACTACTTATTAGTGTATTTTAACACACAAAGCACTACTTATTACTAACTTTTTCTATAATTTAACCGGAGCCATGTATTTTGCTGATTTAGTGGCTTTCCGTGTAAATATTTTGTTAGATTTCACCTTCTGCTCATTATAAACAAAAATAATATTATTATGCTTAGACACAAAAATTACAATTACGATATTTAATTTAAAAGAAAAAGGCATTTTTGACAGTATATTTATATACCTACTTCCGGGTGGATAGTTTGTTGGATTCATGAATATAGTGTCTTAGAATATCTTATAAAAATGGAGTAAAAAAAAATCAGGCTATTATAAGTTAATGTTTTAAAAACCGTATCTTTCCTGGAGTATATGTATATCGTTGTCTGGTACCCATAGTACAAGCCTAGAGCTTAGTTTGGACTAGGTCAACTTGTGTCAGATTGTTCCTGATATTTTTTTATATATTTAATTTTAATATATGTATACTTAATAACATAGTAAAAAAAAAAGGTTCAGAAACTGATTCATTCCACAAACATATTATATCATTTAACAGACCGCTTTTTTCCAAAACTATAAATATCACGCTCTTCTTATTCTTGTAACTATACGAATACTATGGTAACAGTTCTAAAAACGGCGTAACCGCCTGCGTCCATAAGGTCACTTTATATTGAGAACGTCACAAATACGTTTGTGAAATGACAGGATACCTCCTAAAAACACTTGATTCTTAAAGTTTTTTCTGTCTGTCTGTCAAGACCCCTTTTTTAGGAACAAGTCGCATTAAGTGAATAAATATCAAAATGGTCCATCGGTCCTTAAAAGGAAGGTGTAAAAACACATTATGTAGGAGAACATTTGTGACGTTCTCAATATAAAGGGACCTTATGGAGGCAGGCGGTTACGCCGTTTTTAGAACTGTTACCATACTATGGTAACACATACAAGCTGCCTATCCATAGAAGCGGAGACGAGCGGAGCGGAGAGGAGCTGTGTAGGAATCTACCAATCACAATGGTTGTAATTTTAGATGAAAACAAAAAGAGGAAGATACGTGACCGGCGCGCGGGCTTGAGCACCTAAATATAGGCGCTGAGCGCCTATATTGAGTCAGTTGTCCGGCCGTCACCGATCTGTCAGCACGTGCGACGTTGTCATTATTGTGAGACATATGGCTGTCTCACTTACGCGGACGACGTTAGACCATCAATTAATCTCTATTGCTCCTTAGTGCATGATTACAGCTGTGTGCGTGGAATTTTCGTATGTAGGTGTCGTGGCACGCATTATGCAGTATCTTGTATGGCGACTACGTGTCTTCCCCTTTTGCTTTAGTCTAAGGTTGTACATCCACATCTCGTCTCCGCCCCGCTTCAATGGAAACAGTCAAGCGGAGACGACTGTATCTTTGTATAGTACGCCACTCATCCCCGCTCGTCTCCGCCTCAGTGGAATCACACCTCTTTTCACATCTCCGCTCCTCTCCGCTCCGCTCGTCTCCGCTTCTATGGAAAGGCAGCCTAAACATGACGCGTCCTTATAATACTATCAGTTTGACTTCAAAATAATATTAAACATTATTCAGATTCTGAGCATAACGTATCATCGGGGGAGGCCGTAAATAACTAATTCAAAGGGTACGAAGGGTCTTCTAGTGAATTTTTTACCTTACAATTTATATGGCTCTTGTCTTAAGTGTATTGTTGTGTTGTACATTTTTGTTGATTATTTAGCTTTAAAAAAATGATTAATAAATAATATAATAATAATAATCCAGCCTATATACGTCCCACTGCTGGGCACAGGCCTCCACTCACAATGAGAGGGTTTGGGCTAAAGTTCCCACGCGGGCCCAGTGCGGATTGGGAACTTCGCACACACCTTCAAATTTGCTTTGCAGGGTGTGTGCAGGTTTCCTCACGATGTTTTCCTTCACCAAAAAGCTCATAGTAAATTTACAAGTTATATTTCGCACATAAATTCCAAAAAACTTAAAGGTGCGAGGGGTTCGAACCCACGACCCTCTGCTTAAGAGTCGGCAGGTCAAACCATTAGGCAACCACGGCTAAAAGGATTAATATTATTAATATTTTTATTATATACTTTGAAAAAGTTACAGCATTATGACTTTTATCCTGTAAGGCGCGTCACACGGAGCTATAATATATATTTTGGTATATTAATTACAGCAAGGCATCTTACGATATATTTTCGTATAGTTTAGGTATGTTTTCCGTACTAGTTGGCAGAGTATGTATACACACGCAGCTATAATTGTGAGCGCACTAAATATTTGCCAACAAACTGCCCCCAGTTTGGCGAAATTTTTTGTTTACCTACCACTTAAGATATTTTGAAATAAATAAATAAAATAAATAAATAAATAATATATATTAATATATATTGTAGCTCCGTGTGTGACGTGCCTTAAAATGAGTTTGAAGATGTCCGTCCATGTCTTTATGTAAAAGAATGTACGAGTAACGGTCAAATTGTTTTTACAATAAAATACCTAATTGCTCCTAAGACAGTTTTCCTTTATCTCAAATGCTTCGGATTTTCTCTTCCCTTTTCTAATGTTCATTATACAACTGTAGATACTCCATATACATCTACAGGATGTCCCAATATCAGTAACCCACATTGACACCGGAGGTAGACCAGCCTAAGACGGACCGAACCAGCCTAACATGACCTCAGTAAAAGTCGCAAGGTTTTCGAGATATGCCAGTTTAAAGTTTGTACTGGAAAAGAACTTTGAACTGGCAAATCTTGAAAACCATGCGATTTTTACTACGATCTTGTTAGGCTGGTTTGGTGTGGGGACAATGCGTAACGCATTTCCACTCCGTTAAAAAAATAAAAAAAAAGCAAAGAAAAAAAAAGTGTCTGGTTCCGTCTTAGGCTGGTCTACCTCCGGTGTCAATGTGGGTTGCTGATATTGGGACACGCTGTATATACGGTATACATAGCATATACAGGGCGTATAGCTCGTTACAATTTGTTTTTATTTGTTTGTTCGCGTTTAATTGCCGCGACCTGTGCCAGCCACTGTCATAGTATGGATACGATAAAATTTTACAAAAATAAAACTAGCGATCCACTAATTATCTATAATGTTCATTATAGTTTACTTATTAGGTACTCCTTATTAGTCCTAAACTGAATTTTACTTTTTTTTCGTTTATTTTTTTACATTTAGTGGACATTCATGGTCAGTTAAACAGATCAGTTAACTGACGTACATCCAGAAGCTGACCTTGAGTTCGTATAATTTTAACTTAAGAGTTCACATTCACGGTCAGTTTTTGGATGTACGTCCAATGTCCACCTTCACACAAACTTTCGCATTTATAATATTAGTAGGATTGGTCATATCCCTGCTATTCTTTCGCGTGGGACCTGACACCCGAAAACAATAGCCTCGGCGTCAACTGATGACTCGCAATGCAGTTACGAGGAGAGCCGAGTGGTCACGGAAACACCCGAGCGGGCATGCAATAGATTATAATAGACGAAAATGATGGCGGCCTAACAGTGGTTTGGTGTTTTTTTACATAAGACAAAGTAACAAATTGCAAACACAGTGACGTTGTTGAATTGATAGTTAGCACAGTATAAATATAACTAAAGCAGTAAAGAAACTACGAACAAACGTTCGAAACGTCGCACTCACACACGCACGTCTCAACGAGACCCCTACGCGGACGTGGCAGTGCTGTCAGTGGCGGGTGGCGCGTCGAGATGAATGGTTTGGAAATACATAGCGAAACCATTCGTCTCCACGCGACACCCGCCACTGACAGCACTGCCATGTCCGCTTAGGGGTCTTGTTGAGATTTGCGTCTGTGTGAGTGCGATGTTTCGAACGTTTTTTCGTAGTTTCTTTACTGCTATAGCTATATTGTGTAGGTAAACTTAGGTACTTGACACCGGCTTGGATATAATAGGAGGATAGGAGACCGTCATTATTTAACCCTTTTAAGTGTGTTTTTGAAGACGGTTTTTTTGTTATTTTTTATCATGTGCTTTGTAAAAAAATTAAAATGAATTATGTTTATTGCTATACCAAACACAAAATTACAGAGATTGGTATATTTTCATTTGGAACAAATAATAATCCAGCCTATATACCGGCGCACAGCTGCTGGGCACAGGCCTCCACTCACAATGAGAGGGTTCGGGCTACAGTTCCCACGCGGGCCCAGTGCGGATTGTCAACTTCGCACACGGGCATATTTCAGAAAGGTTGTCGCAGTTAAGAACCTTATTAAAAAACGCTGACTTTATTCCATTACGTAACGAAATTTAGTCATACGGTTACGGTCATATGGTTAATTTTCGTGACGTAATGGAAAAAGTTAGCGTTTCTTAAATCAGGTTCTTAACTGCGACAATCTTTCTGAAATATGCCCGTTTTTTGCAACACACCGTCAAATTGCTTTGCAGGTGTGTGCAGGTTTCCTCACGATGTTTTCCTTCACCGAATTACAAATTACAAACTAATTTACAAATTATATTTCGCCCATAAATTCCGAGAAACTTAGAGGTGCGAGCCCGGGTTCGAACCCACGACCCTCTGCTTAAGAGTTGGCTGGTCAAACCATTAGGCTACCACGGCTTTTTGGAACAAAATTAAAATATCTATACACACTTAAAACAAAGCGTGGCCAAACAAAAGAGAAAATATATAATTAGAGTATATAAACAAAAAAAATACGCTTTGCAAAATATACACAAGATAGAATTAAAAAATAATCCAGAAAGTAACAACGCTAGTGAGATCGTCAGGCGTCCAAATTGCACAATTCCGTTGAACGTCTCACATATATTGCTATTACATTCTGTTTGTTATGAATTCCTTTATTCCCTTGTAAAAATATGAGAGGATGTGATATTACCCAGAGCTATATGTTTACTGCTGGGTGCTCCTTCATTCAAGAAAGCTTGGGAATTGTTCTATTTTAGTTATAAGCTTAAAAAATATGTAACCACGATTTTATGTCGCCGTCGCGGTCTTACATAGAGGTCTTGCAACTGGGCAAAATCTCAATGGGACGCTGTGATTCCATCCATTGTTGAAGTAAAATCCTGCTGGCGCTGCGATCGAGGGATGCAAAACATAACCTACACTAGATTTTTGAAATCCCATCGCGAGTGACGTACGATACGTTGGTTTTGTGCACATTTAGGGTTCAATGCGAGTGTTTCGCGCATGCGCGGCTATCTATATAGTCATCTTTGTCGCACCGGGTATCCCTCGATCGCAGCGACGCTAGCGGCCTGGAACGTTAACGGTCATTTTTTTTAAATTTTTGGTTATAAATAACAGAAAGTTATAAAAAAAATTGTTTTGAAATGTGCAGATTGAGCCCTTTTATATGACTCTCTATTTGCTATACCTAATTAAATCACTTTCATTTTTCAACCCCCCATTCTAAACCCCTTTTCAATTATTCATAAAATTAATTTCATATTTTTTTTACTAAAAACAGATGCAAGTTATATAACTATGCCAAACAAGTTGATAGCTAGTGTAGTTGCTGAGAAAAACTGCTGTGACGTACAGACAGACAGACAGACGAAGTCTCTCCTTATGGTGAACCCTTATGGGTTCCTTTTTTAACAATTTTGGTACGGAACCCTAAAAACTAAATCAAAATCAGTCTATCCGTTTGGTAGCTACGATGCCACAGACAGATACACAGATACACACACAGATACCGACACATGTCAAAATTATAACACCCCTCTTTTTTGCGCCAGGGGTTAACAGCGTTGTGCAGAAAATCCAATTGTTTTAATGCCATAATCTATACTTTATTTATCGAGACAAAATAATATAATGTCCTCTCTTTTGCACTTTTGTATGCATATGAAAGGGACAAGAGAAGAATGTTAAGACACACTTACATGTCGTTAACCGTGTCCCAGACAATATTCAAAATTGAATTAAAAAAAAAACGAGTGAAAATTAACGATGCAGAAAACCGTTGCGCTTCCATTTCGTAATTGGATTCGAACTGTTGCTTTTTATGGAAATTTACACTTAAGTTATTATTTGAAATTATATTAAAACTGCCACAGAATTAGTTTTTTTAATATAAATAATAATCCAGCCTATATACGTCCCACTGCTGGGCACAGGCCTCCACTCACAATGTGAGGGGTTTGGGCTATAGTTCCTACGCGGGCCCAGTGCGGATCGGGAACTTCGTACACACCGTCAAATTGCTTTGCAGGCGTGTGTAGGTTTCCTCACGATGTTTTCCTTCACCGAAAAGCTCATGGTAAATTTACAAATTATATTTCGCACATAACTTCCAAAAAACTTAGAGGTGCGAGCCCGGGTTCGAACCCACGACCCTCGGCTTAAGAGTAGGCAGGTCAAACCATTAGGCTACCACGACTTTTTTAATCCACTTATAATTATAATATATTTCAATGTTTTCTTTATAGATATTGGGACTACCCCATAGATGCCAAAACGTACATTAAAAAAATCCACTTGACCTAATAAAAAAAATCAAATCCCTTAAGAATAATGGCACAACTTACAACAGTTTAGAGGAGGATTTGGTCATAAATAAAAAAAGAAAATGGCCGCCGCTTTAAAACTTTAGCCGTTATGTAGGCCGTGCTTTAACATTTATTATTAAACAAACGACGCTCCGGAATATACGGAGAGACAAGAAACATCCGCTGTAAGGGTTCCTTCAAAAATATTTTTTGAGATTTAACCCCCAACACCGGCCGCCACTAAACGTGACCACTAGTGGTTCGGCTAAGCCACTAGACGCAGTCACCAATCGCGGCCACCGGTGGCTGAGTGGCGGCCACTAGTGGCTGCCACTATTGGTTATTGTTTATTGGAGAAGCCGGCGACTGTGGCCGAGTGTGCGCGCGAGGCGAGCGACAAAACGCGGCCACTAGTAGCGAGCGCGGGCGACTACCGCAGCTTGTTGCTCAGACGCAGCCACTCGAACGCTTGGTGTGCGCCGATGCTATACAAAATGTATGAAAAGACTCGCCCGCAGCTTGTGGCGGTCACTAGTGGCTACTCTGTTGCCGCGACTAGTGGCCCAAATGTTCAGCAGCTCATATATACGTATATCTGTGTATTTGAGCACCTAGGTCCCAAAGAGATAAACCGATTTTGATTTAGTTTTTATTTGAAAAGTCACTCGATAGAGTGTTCTTAGCTGAGGTGAAAATCAGTTGGGCCATTTTATGAAGTCGGAAATTATAGGTCCCAATTTTTTCAAAGGTTTTATTTGATATTACGTGTAAAAAGGACTATGCAAATATCACATAGTGTTTAGATTCTAGCTTTATGACAGAAGCGTTGTATGATGTACGGTCAGCGTCAAATAGATAGGAGCAGCGAAGTGGCCAATATATACGTACAACACATCTTTATTACTATAGGAATAATGTGTTGTGATTTGGCTGCTCCTATCTATTTGACGCTGACTGTACAGTTAGCCAACAAAAAGGGTTAGTATTAATTATCTCGTCTAAAACGCAGCTGGTCTAAGAAGCAAGTGGTTTAAAACGCAGCTGGTCTAAGTAGCAAGCGGTCTTAAACGCAGATGGTCTTATGTAGCAAGTGGTCTTAAACGCAGGTGGTCTTATGTAGCAAGCGGTCTTAAACGCAGCTGGTCTTATGTAGCAAGTGATCTTAAACGCAGCTGGTCTTATGTAGCAAGCGGTCTTAAACGCAGCTGGTCTTATGTAGCAAGCTGTCTCAAACGCAGCTGGTCTTATGTAGCAAGCGGTCTAAAACGCAGCTGGTCTTATGTAGCAAGAGATCTTAAACGCAGCTAGTCTAAGTAGCAAGTGGTTTAAAACGCAGCTGGTCTTATGTAGCAAGCGGTCTAAAACACAGCTGGTCTTTTGTAGCAAGTGATCTTAAACACAGCTAGTCTAAATAGCAAGTGGTTTAAAACGCAGCTGGTCTAAGAAGCAAGTGATCTTAAATGCAGCTAGTCTAAGTAGCAAGTGGTTAAAAAACGCAGTTGGTCTTATAACGCAAGCGGTCTTAAACGCAGCAGGTCTTATGTAGCAAGCGGTCTAAAACACAGCTGGTCTTGTGTAGCAAGTGGTCTAAGTTCGCAACTGCCATATTTATTTATTTAAGTTGTTGAAGCCCCGGGGCTCCTATTATATCTCTGGGTAGTTTGCTCTTCGGGAATCTGAAGCTACTGAATCCGATCCTAACCTACCTACTATGTGTGTGTGTGCTTTGAACTGCACAACAGGTCTCTTGCAATTAATTTAGACTTATTGCTACTCAGAATAGCTGCGTTTTAGACCACTTGCTACTCAGACCAACTGCGTTTTAGACCACTTGTTAATTATACCATTTGCAATTTGGACGACTTGATAATACTTGTTTAGACGAGTTGCTTTTTAGACCACTAACTACCGTAGACCAGTTTAAGACGAGATGAACTTCAAACCGAGAATCAAATGACAAGCACGGTAATGACAATGACAGTCAGTGACAAGTATGCAGTATGCTCAACATTTTTGTTGGGTGAATGTAACACAGTGAAGCAAAAATTTACTAATTAAAATTAACTAAATAAAAATATTACTTTTTTAGAATTTGGAAAACAAGGTAGAGATAATCAAGTTTCAAACCAAAATTTCCTACCAAACACCCAATTCAAGATATGAGTCGTGAACGTAAAATTCGACCTAACCAGAATAAATTAAATGTTTAACGCAAGAACAGACATTACGGAGAGTTATGGTGGAAGTTGAGACAGATGGACTCACACGCCGTAATGATGGCTTGAGATTTTACAACTTGAGGATTTTGGCTTGAAAGTTGCACAGGCAAGAAAGTCTTGCTACATTTTTACCAGTCTAATAGTAACTTTAGTTGAAAAACCGGGCAAGTGCAAGTCGGACTAGCGCACTGAGGGTTCCGTACACATGTCTGGTTTTTAGTATTTGTTGTTATTCTATAGGGTTTGTTCTATAATCATACCAAAGACGCTTGTGTCTTACAGTTTTTACGATACAACAAAAATAAAAATACGTTGAAAAAAAAACGTTTGTTGTATGAGGACCCCCTTTATTATTTCACTTTATTTATATTCTGAAAATAAATCAACCCGCTATCTATTACGGTGGATTATGGAATGGGACTGCTGAAGGCTGAAGGTAAGGCTTTAACAAAGACAAGTGACATCTGTTACTTGATTTCAAAACTATCGGTTGGCTTGTGACGCCATCTCTGAGGTGAGGGAGGAATTACTTCGACACCATCGCTTATGCGCAATCGATCTTACAAAGTTAGTTCGTAGTATAAATTGTAGATGGGGTTTGTAGTTGAGATTAAAATAAAAAGTACTAGGAACGTGGTTTATAAAATAATGTAATAACGATTTTCCTATTACACTGACCTGAGGGTTGTGGTTATTGTTATTTTTTAATTGACTTTAAATTATTCTAATAATAATAAATAACAATTCAGCCTATATATTATACGTCCCACTGCTGGGCACAAGCCTCCACTCACAATGAGACGGTTTGGGCTATAGTTCCCACGTGGGCCCAGTGCGGATTGGGAACTTCACACAGACCGTCAAATTGCTTTGCAGGTGTGTGCAGGTTTCCTCACGATGTTTTCCTTCACCGAAAAGCTCATACGGCTTTTTTTTAATTATTTCTTAGTAAATAAGTATTTAAAAAAAATTACGCCTTCCCCACAAGTCAAGTTTGTCTGTGTGCGCGCGCATCTCAGAAACGGCTTAACCGATTTGGATGAAATTAGGCACATAGGTTATTACCTGGATTAACATACCCCGTAACAGTCCCAATATCAGTAACCCACATTGACACCGGAAGGTAGATCAGCCTAAGACGGACCGGACTTTTTTTTTTGCTTTTTTTTTGGGACTTTTTTTTTTTTTTTTAACGGAGTGGATATGCGTTACGCGTTGTCCCGACACCGAACCAGCCTAACATGATCTTAGTAAAAATCGCATGGTTTTCAAGATTTGCCAGTTTAGTTATTTTCCAGTACAAACTTTAAACTGGCATATCTCTAAAACCATGCGACTTTTACTGAGGTCATATTAGGCTGGTTCAGTCCGTCTTAGGCTGGTCTATCTCCGGTGTCAATGTGGGTTACTGATTGGGACACCCTGTAGATAATTTATCCCGGAAATTGGATAGTTTTCGAGGGATACGCGATAAACGACTTTGACGCGGACTTTCGCGGTCTAGAGCTATACTAATTAAATTCCCCACGCTGAGTTTGTTTGTTCGAGCTAACCTCAGAAACTATTGTAGGTATTTTCATACGGTTTTGACCAATAGAAAGAGGAATCTAGGAAGGTAGGCTTTATATTAATTACCCGTGCGAAGTTACAATTAAAACTAAACATCGGGCCACTTGCGCGGTCCAGAGTTAATTTAAATAACCTCCAGTTACATGCTAACGCAGGGTTAAGTAATGATTTTTTCTTGTACTGCCTAGACTTAACACTTAACAGTGGGTTAAATATTTAATTATTTAATCCGCCAAAATTGGATGGTAATCTTTTTAACTCGAGTTTTAAAATGTCAAATTGTGAGGTACCGATTTGACAGATAAAATAAAATGACGGTCGCCATTCAACATAATCGACCGAAAACGTAATGTCACTTCAAATCTGACAGAAAGAAAATGACTTATGTAAGTCTACTGTTATGTGAGAGAGAGAAGAATACTGATGTCATTCGTTATTCGTTCTCATGTATTTCGCCGGGTGTAAGCAGAGGGAATGAATTGCCAACATGCAGAATAAAATTTTCGGGTTAGTAAACCCTGGGTTAATTTATTTATATGCAAGATAAACTCAGGTTAATAAAATAATTTCTCAACCCCGGGTTATTAAACTCGGAGTTATTTGTGACGTTCTCAATATAAAGGGACCTTATGGAGGCAGGCGGTTACGCCCTTTTATAGAACTGTTACCATAGTATTCGTATAGTTACAAGAATAAGAAGAGCGTAACTGCCTTCCTCCATAAGGTCCCTTTATATTGAGAACGTCACATTTTATTATCTAAAAATTTCCGTGCAAGTGGCCCTAACTTCTCTAATACTAAGCACCAATAACTCATTCATAAGTGATATTCTCCAATCAATCAATATAATGAGTTTTATTTATTTACCGCAGGCTGATCGCTGCGGAAGTGGTCTCGGTTTTATTATGATCCGAAGACCGGTTGAGCAGGCCAGGCCGCGTGGACTGAGCCATAGGGGTACAGCGTGGATAGATAGATAATTAAATAATAAAAAAAAAAGGGTTTATGTACGAATAATTATAGATGGTGAATTTCAATCTTATAAAATTAAACTAGAAACATTTGTATATATATATATGTGTATATACAGGGTGTCCCAATATCAGTAACCCAGATTGACACCGGAGGTAGACCAGCCTAAGACGGACCAAACCAGAACCTTTTCTTTTTTTTTCTTAGCTTTTTTTTATTTGTTTTTTACTTTTGTTTTTTTTTCATTTTTTTAACGGAGTGGAAATGGGTTACGCTTTGTCCCCACACCGAACCGGCCTAACATGATCTTAGTAAAAATCGCATGGTTTTCAAGATTTGCCAGTTTAAAGTTATTTTCCAGTACAAACTTTAAACTGGCATATCTCGAAAACCATGCGACTTTTACTGAGGTCATGTTAGGCTGGTTCGGTCCGTCTTAGGCTGGTTTACCTCCGGTGTCAATGTGGGTTACTGATACTGGGACACCCTGTAGCCCATTCATAATGGCGTCACGCCACCATCTCTTTTAAAACATACAAAGGTCCCCTGCTTTATAGACAGAGTTAACAACGGCGTGCCGTTCTAGAATGGGCATAAACGCCTGTTTTACGGGATTGCCCCGCACACGGAATTACCCCAATGCATTATATATTTGTACTCGCGTTCTCGAAAACGGCTCTAACGATTCCGATGAAAATTGCGACATGGGAGTTTACGGGGGCGGAAATTCGATCCAGCTAAGTCTCATATCTAGGAAAATTCGTTTTCCCCCTTTTTTTCACGCAAAAAGATTTCCCGCGCAATATGGTTCGTAATTTTGATTCTGATTATAATAATGGTCAGAGCGTTGGCCTGCTACGCCAAGACTGCGGGTTCGAACTCCAGCTATGGACCAGTGTTTTTTGTTCTTTTTTTGGGTAAATTTGGGTTAACCTAAGAGGTTAGTTTAGCATAAAACCTCTTTAAAACAAATTTCCTAAAATAAACATTCACAACCTTATTACAATTTCTTACTCAATGCCAACTTGTCAAATGTAACTGACGGATGTACTTCAAATGTAGGGTGACCATGAGGTTAGGTAGTATTATTTATTAACTTTTTGTTATTAATTAAATAATTCAGGAATAAAGTAATTGCTATAACACGCATAGTTAGACTTAATTTTGTCCAGAGAGTAGGAAAAGTTGGTTCCTGTATACTATTACAAATTCATCCTGTATACTATTACAAATTCATCCTGTATACTATTACAAATTCATCCTGTATAACGATCAGTGTCAGCCATTTACGGCAATCACTATTTCAGTTTTCGAAAAGCGCTAAAGTTTGCTATATGAGTCTTGACTAGGCCACGCGTTCTAGGTTTGCGCCGCATCTGTACCATTACCATGAGTTTACAGTGACCGCACTCGCTAGCGACGGCGTAAACGATTTGTATGGAGAATTGTACAGCTCCTCTAGCGGTCACTTAAAGAACTAAAGATCGCTAGTATGAGTACAACGTAAATTACCTATCGAAATCTATTCGTTAGCGACTAACGTTTTGTAACCGTTGCCGTAGAACATCGGTACCATGAGTCGTAAATTTGACAGATGTCATCGAAAAATACCGTATCGACTGTAGTTAACTATTTCACTAGCAAATTGGTGCGTGAAAACTTAGAATTATTGTTTAATACGTTACTCCAATTATTTATCTATCCAAATAATATCGGCAAGACATTATTTAGCGTGGAATATGTAGGCTTATGAAGACGAACGACGAAAACAAGGAGCATTTCAAGCTGATATGAGAAAATTTACGTTAAGAAATCCACTTCAAAATTTAACTGAGAATAAATTTTATTAAAGGATATAGGCTCAGTAAGGAAGCTTTTGAGAATTTGTGCGATTCGTTAACGTACTACACGGATTTGAAATCCACTCACAAATATAATGTTCCCGATCCTGATGACAAGGATATGTCTGAAGAAAGTCAAGGTATTTATAGTGAAAGATAATGATTATATATTAACTTTAATACTAAATATGTCCTTATCTTTATTATGTTTGTTGTAGGTACCTACTATTTTCAGAACTATTTGAGGGCCAGGAGTTAGTGTTGGAAAATGAAGACACCAGTGATTTATTAATGGAGAGAGCACCGCGGGATCAATTAGTTAGAAGACTTGCATCAATGCATTATTTCCAAATACTTGTACCATGTTTTCTGTTTTTTGTTTAATATAAA